>OW285188.1:4142232-4821732 GCA_935421135.1 Bugulina stolonifera | reverse complement strand
TCCAGGGTTGTCCTTGAACATCTTCTGGGCTTGGCGAAACTCCATCTTCTTCTCTTTGGAGTTCCTTGGCGCATTCCTGGCGTTATCTTTCCTTCTGCCATTGGGTAACTGAAGTGCTGGAAACCTCTGTTCGAATGTCTCGTCTACTTACATCCTCTTAAGAGAGTCATAGTTACTCCCGCCGGCTTACCTGCGCGACCTCCAGTTCACGCAGTAACAGCCCACGGGGAACTAGACCCCCCTCAGTGTGACTCGCCTCACACTGGCGTTCACCCCCTCTCGCCTAAGCTCATCCTATAGTCTTGTAGGGGCTGATGGGGGGGGCAGGTTCCGCCCCCGCAGCCCCGCGAGAGGGGGTGCAATGCGCACTTACATCCTCTTCTGCAGTAGGAGGAACGCAAACCGGGTGCAAGACCCTGTGGTTGTGCTCACCATCGTTTAGGACGCAATGGATCAGGGGCAGCAGGTCGCCATGTAGCCAACAATATTTATCTGTCTAAAGTGAGTCAGGTTTCTTCTAGAAGTCCGATGCAATCTCCCGTGGGGTGGATCACATTACATGATAGAGGAGGGTCGATGTAGGTTTCCATCTGTCCCCACAGCGTCTAGTTCTTCTCAAGACCGCCTCTTGAAGGCGTCCTTCCTCTTCAGCATCTCGTCTTTCCATCCGGCCAGGCCATCCACATCCTGCCCTTGCGCCACACGCCAGTGGGCGTCATAGACCCTCAGGGAGCCTTTCATTGATCTCACCACCATCCAGCCGACCTGTGCCGCCGACATCCCTAGCTCGCCCCTGAGCTTCATCTCCGTCGTCCTGGCCATAGAGCTTCTCCAGTTTATGGCAAAACCAAAGGCCTCCACGGTGAGTACCGTGTTGTACCTTTTCGTCAGCACGTCCCAGAGCCATGCCTCTGTGTACTTCGACTGATTCTGCCATTGTGCCGATTCTAACGACACCTTGTCAGCCTGTCCGCTCCTGCTCGGAGCCACCAGCTCGGTGCTTTCGCCTGTGCATGCTGTTGCAGTCCTCTTCCTGCCGCAGTCTCGTAGAGGGGGCGCTTCTGCGCCGAGAGGAAGTTCGACCTAAGGAACATTCTCTCTCCCTCCACCGTCAGGAGGCGTTCCAGCCTCCGGACCTCACTCTGAATGCTCTTGTCTTCCGCTAGCCACCGGGCGTGTGTGTCACCCGGCAGCGTCCATGAAATCTTCCTTAGCCTCCCCAGACTCAACTGCGGCACCATGACTGCCAGACGCCCTAACCCTAGCCCACCGTCCTTCTGGGCGGAGTATAGCTGGGGGTTTGCCACCTTCTGTGGGAGCTTTAACCACCTACGCACCGCATCCCTTATTTCTTTATCGACTTTCTTGAGCTTGGCCCCACTCGTCCTACATAGGACGAAGGGAAATAGGAGGCGTGGTAGGACGCCCAGTTTCAGCACCGTCAACTTTTGCTGCGGAAGGGCAGGAGCACTTGTAACCTTTCTGAGCATGTTCTGGGCGTCCTCCACCATCAGCCGCTCGCTGACTCCACCTGCGCCGACCGGGACACCGAAGTACCGGTACGTATCGAGAGAGCCCATGACAGGGAGGGATTGGTCCCCTACTGCCACCTGTCTCTCAGCGACATACCACTGTTTTGCACCTTTATCGACTTCAATACAGAGTCGCGCACTTCCCGTGGCTTACCGTTAGTCCGACCCCAGCGAGAGCCTCCACTTACTCTCCCACAAGGATCCCCAGGGCAGGTGCGTTCCTTGCAATCAACACCACATCATCCGCACAGAGAATGCGGTTTGACGGATTCTGCCCAACCTGTACACCTAAGTCCGAATCCATATATTCGGTGCACATGTCTACCACAGCGTTGAACACTAGGCCGCTGGTCGGCATACCTTGTCTCACCCCCCTCCCTAGGCAGACAGGGTCTGAGAGGGCGCCGTGGAACTTGAGTCTTGTCTCCGCACGACTATATGTCGGCGAAGTATGCCACGACTGGGGGGGGGGGGGATGCCAATCCTCCACAGTGCTCGGCTTAAGCTGGCATGGGAAACTGTGTCAAAGGCCCCTTTCACATCCAGAAACGCCAGGGCGAGTGGGCTTAGGTCCTCGCGTGCCCGCGAGAGGAGCCTCCTCAGTATCCTAACGTTGACGTGTAGCCCATCGCCTTGCTGGAACCCTCTCTGTTCCTGGGAGAATGGGAGCAGGCGCTCCATTCTCTGTGCCAACATGGAGTCGAGAAGCCGACACACTGTGGAGGTGACTGTGATCGGTCTATACCTTGCTGGGTTGGTTGGGGCATCATCTTTTGGGACGAGGGAGGTGACCGCTTGAGCAAAGTGTGTGGAAGTCTTCCCCAACAGGAGGAGCAGGTTGCACATGCCTGCTAGGAGGGAGGCATGCCCCTAAAGGTGGTCCGTGGTACTCCATCCGGGCCAGCGGCCCCCTTTCGCCCCTTCAGGGCGTCGCGCACCTCCTGCTCGTCGAATGGGGCTGCCACCTCCCATATCGACATGCCATCTTCACTAGTCTGTCATCAGGGACGCTCGCTGTTTCCAGCACCTCCGACCAGTGGATGAACATTTGGGCTGTGTCAATGTTCCCTGTGCGCTTTTCGTCTGCTTGCAGTGCTCGTTTAATCGCAGCACCCTGGTCTACCTTGAAGAGGTGCTGGAGTTCTGAGTATCTGGCATTCCTTCTCGCCCTCCTTTCGGGCCAAAAACGTTCTGTGGCTTCCTTCTGCGGCCCGCTGGTTGGGGCAGCACTCCCTCACTCAAAGCTGGGACAAGAAGTTTAGTGACTTTGTCCGCGAGCAGCCTCGCCACCACTTGAGCGCATCGACTCCACTACCATGGCCCTAGAGAGCACCATGCCAGTAGCCTTGCTCATCGCCTGGTACGGAATCACGTCCAGGATGGCTCTCATGCGGTCCTTCCTCCCCCGCCAGAGCAGAAGGGAGGTGTCGGGTACCGCTGGTGGAATCTACGCGCCCTCCCCTGGGGACACGCGTCCGTTGTCCTCGAGGCCAGCCCTGATGACAGGGTCCTTGCTGCTCAACTGTCTGATCACCTCTGGGATTCGGCCCGTCAGGTTCGCCAACTGCCGCAAGGCTTCTCTCCTGTCGCCATCTACGGCCCTCAGCCGTCTTACTACCACCCGTTTGGTACCAGGGGTCCATCGTGGCCACTGCTTACTCATCCCTCTGTCGCTTAGAAACTTGTGGAACTGAGTGGTGTGCGATTCCCTCTGATGTGTAGATGTCCGCCTCTTGGTCTCAAAGCCTAGCCAGCACAACGAACACACCCATTCGTCACACTTCACACACCTAGCCGGAAGCACTCCGTCAGAGTCCTCAACAGCATGCTGCATTCCAATAGGGCAGTGGCCACCACAGAGGAGAAGCCCAGGGTCATCGCCATAGGTCGTCATATCCATATCTGCAAAGTGAACAATCCATATAGCATCTACCTATGCAACACACCGTCCATCTCACACACTCAATTTTTGCTTACACCGCATTCAACAAGCTCATGCAGACACATTGTTACTGGTAAGGGTACCTACCTCTTAACACACTCTCATCCAGAAATTCCTGTTGCTTTCACTGCACTCAGCCCTCTGCCAGCACTCCACAGGGCGTGGAGGTGACTCTAAAACAGCGGGTCCACCGTACCGCAGTCTGGAAAAGAAGGAGGAGAGTCATTCATGCAACGCTCCCTACCAAGGGCAGCATGCATGGGTTGTTTGAGACATAGATAGTAGTGTAGCATTCACCTACCTCTCCCACCTCGGTTCCAGTCGAACTTCTCCATTTGGGATTGTCGTACTCAACACTTAAGGACACTTCCGTACCTGCAACAGCAATGTTCTAGTCAGTGGCTCCTTTCTCAATTCACACCACTATGTTCAGTTAAAGAGGTTCAGTATGCGTGTGTCTCACTCACCTTAATGCGCACTCAGCGTGCAAATCCGTGTATCTCCAGAGCAGGGGGCGGTTGCAGCCTTATCAGGCGGCGGCGGTTCCACGACTAAAAATATCAGCAAACATGAGTGGATGGATGTGCAAATCTAAGCTGGCGCTCGTACTAGGATCGTACGGCCATGACAACTAGCTTGTAGACATAAGGGGTATGCTTGTGCTATCCACTCACCTTCTGATGCGTGCGACCCGTAGGTAGCTCTAATTGGACACCTTCGCCACTGAGTAACCAGCTACTTCCGCACTCGTGCTCGTAACTTTATTGTTCCAAGTAAGGATTCTGAAACAAAAGTCAAATATTAGCCATGTAAGCATAACCAGGGCGCTTCTACACTATATAAGTGTGCCATCCGCACCCGTTAGGGCCAGTCAAGGGACAGCCATACCGGCTCGGTCCCTGCTCATCTTTCTACAATTAGTTTTTTATCCAACAGGAACTTTAACTGTGGACATACATAGGCCTATATATCAACAGCATCGAACAAGGTGTGTGTGTGTGTGTGGAAGTGTGTGTCTGTGGCACAGGCATTAAGTGAATTGGGCAGTTTAAAGTCCTTGTTATAATCTGTTTGCAGGGTGGATATAGTTTTTAATTGAATTTTGTGACATGTAGGCCTATAGCTTTTAAGGAATCTGGAAGTAAACAGTCTGCTCCTCCGGTTTGACATATTGGGCTACAGTACATACATGTAGGGGTTCTACGAGCACTTCTGTTGGATTATGCTTTAACTGATATTTCATTTATGCATTATAATATATATGTACATACAGCCTTTGCTTACCTTAGGTCATTGAACATTCTTTCAGACAAGCCTTGTAAGAATGTTTTCTAGCATATTCTCTTCCTGATTATTTGAGCAGCTGTTCATATTTCTACAACTATAATCTTTTTAAAACCATTGGTCATTAAATTAAAAACAAAGCTCTAACTGAGGACACATACCAACAGCATTGAAAAGGGCTGTGTGTGTCTGTGGCACAGGCTCTAAATGAATAGGGGCAGTTTAAAGCACTAGATATAATCTGTGTTGCCCCTATTTTGTTTGCAAAGTGGCGATATTTTTTCAAATTAAATGTTGTAACATGTAAAGCATTTGGGGAATCTGGAAGTAAACAGCTTGCTCCTGTTTGACATATACGTGTATGTATGTACATGTAGGTTCTATGAGCACTTCTGTTGGATGTTTTAACTAGTGTTCTAGTTGCGTTATATATAGGCTTACAGCCTTTCCTTGCCTTAGCTCAGTGACCATTCTTTGAACTGCTTCCGCAACAACAGATCACAGCGAGACAAGCCGATACATCTCTGGGAGATGTGCGGTCACACAATGGAACGGTAACAGTATCTGTAGCTCCTCAACTTTCAGTTCTTTTCACCGGATGTCTACCCCCTTCTCTATCAAAATCTCCTCAATCTCCAATTTCTAAATTTTATAACAGAGCTTGGTTAGACATATTTTTGCCTGTGTGGATAAGTATATAGGCCTACATATTGAACTGAACATGAAGGCTAAATCCAGACAAACTAAAATCCGGTTTTTCTGGCAACAACAGTTGAGTTCTACATTGTAGGTATTTTGACTTTTGGTATTTCCATTTGATTTTCCACTGTATACTCACTTTACCTGTACAGCTTTCTTTAATCTTCTCGGCTAGTATGTTGAAAATGTCAACGTTACGCTGCTATTTTTCATTTACCAACGTATCTTACTAAAGGGGTTAGTCTCGGCAATAAACTCCAAGAATGTAATAAACTCAGCATCAACAGTTTTGGTGCCCACACATACCATAGCTCGAAAATCAGCTTAAGCTGACCTGTTTTCTTGGTTGCACGGACAATCAGTGCAAACTCAGCTGATAATGAAAATCCACTTTCTGTTCTTTTGGGAGGCCATTATTGGAGGAGTTGGTGGCAGATGAGGTAGCTCCAAGAGCAAGGAAGTACATGTCAAGCAACTGCAGTCCAGGTTACTCAGCTTGGGTAGGTTTCTCTATGACAACTTTTGCCTTCCCTGTTCCTCCCATCCTCTTAACATACTCCGCCTTTAGTTTGGGTCTACATGTGCTACTGTCGTTCTCTCTTTGTCCGTAACCAACTCCCAACTGCAATTCTCGTTATAATAGATAGCTGCCAACATCAACCCACGTTGAAATGTGTTGTCAGCAAATATGACACCATAATGCATACAAGCATACAAATATTTTTGCAAAATTGGTACATATTGATGTGACTGATCAGAGGTACGAAGGTCCAGTCTGGTTAGCACTAGGCATTTAGAATTACTTTCGACCATACCATGGTCGCACAGTATGGTGGTAGGATTGAATCCTAGAAGTCTTTCCGACCGGTGATATCTTCCTTACAGACTTGACAACATGAGCCCTTCATGCTACCATAGCTCTCAGGCATTGCAAAAGTTTTCATGTTGTAGCAATTGTACAAATATTATACATTTTCATGTAGTATCATGACAACAATTTATTTAATCAGACCAAGGCATGTTTTGTTGGCCTTTTAAATATACGATACTGTACTCAAAGTAAAATGATATCATGACAATGTGATTTTGCATAGATCAAGCCTATGTTTGATAAGGTCCACAAGTACAGGCTTGGTAGTGGACATGAGAAGAATGATGGTGAACTCCTATCACATGGTTCAGAATCACTTTTCGTTTTTCATCAACTATTGCTTTGTAATTGACACTTTGGTGTTGAACTGGTAATCTTATGCAGCCTGATAACAAAACAATGCAGTTTAAATTAAGCCTAGTAAAGTATAGGGCAAGTATTGTTATTCCTTACAGCAAATATTGCTGTCAATGTGTCCACTAGCAGAATAGTTTGGGCAAGAAATATTACTCTAGTAACCTTGTACATCTTACCAATATACAATGGAGTTCACCAAGTCTTGGGTAAAGTCATCCTCCTGAGAGTTAACGTTTTTCTATAGCAGATAGATTTTTATGAATAGGTAGAACTCAAAAAAGATATTCACCTTGAGCACATGTGCACCACAGCTTCTAGCAATTTATATAAAATTCAAAATCACATCACAGCAGTGATGAACCACAGGCCACATTTCATGGCACCAATTTACAGTCATCAAACTAGCATCCCAAAGCAACATTGTCAAACAAGGGAATATAATAATTGCTATAGTTATGGTCTTCCCTCTTCATCTTTGTAATGGAAGGGTGCCAGTCGGTTACAAAAGCACCAATCTTGAGTCCCTTCTGTTGCAGCTTGTCCAGAGACTGCCACAACCCTTTCAAGTCTATAGTATATGAGTTCAACAGTCTCTAATTTTTAAGAACAGTGTAGATTCCATAAAATGGTAACTAAAGAGCTACAACCACTTAACTATTATAGTAGTATTGAATCATATTTTGATCTAATTTACACAAATATCTTCTATGATACAGCTATTAGTTTGTATGTCTAGCAGTTTCTTAGCCTTGAGATCCATTGTGGCGTATGATCCAAACTGCGCGCAATGTTCCATTCAATCACATCTGGAATAAAAGAAAAAGAACATGAAATAACATGTCATTTAAATTCCTTGCTTAAAATTACATCGAACATAACTAAGTGGGATAATAATAATATGGTACTAACTGATTGCTACATAGCAGTTAATATATTTGAGTGTGGAGGTAATGTAATAATGTAAAGAGGCTAGTAATGCACAGTATGGTTAGACAATAAAATCAGGAAGGATATAATTATACAGCATAAGAAAAACGTGTTCTTTATCTTCTAGTTACAATTGCTCGCTTTTCTCTGTCCAGCTGGGAGATAATTTCTGGAGGGGTTGGTGGTTGTGGTAGCTCCTAATACCCATTTACTGTTTGGTTTATCAGCGTCATCACACGCTTGATGCCTTCTAGAATAGACAGCAGATTAGCAAAAAATGCAGTTGCTTGTTACTTCCAGAGCAAGCAAATGCGTTTAATGCAGCTTTAGTTCAGGTTACTCAGCATGAGAAGGTTTCTCTCCGACAACCTTTGGTATTCCTTCTTCCTACCATTCACTTAGCATACTCCACTCTTAGTTTCGGCCTACTACTGCTATTCTCTTCGTCCATAACCAACTCCCGACTGCAATTCTCATTATTCTTGATTATTTATCACAGAAGTTTTTTTGTGAGTTCTTATATCCTTGATCTTGAGGCACTATAAAAATAAAATAAACGTTGCAATAACATTCTAATTACACTGTAGTTCATGTTTTACTGTCTACTAACTATAAATTTGTGAGTAATATGTCTGATGATTCTGATAAGACCAAGTTTCATGTTGGCAATCGGGTGTAACAACAAATGGACAAAGAGGACAGCATTACCTACTTCAGTAATTATAAAGAAAAAGGGCTATCGTACTTACTGTTTGGTCCTGCCCCAACCTCTTTTAGCAAGACAGATTAAATGAACATCAAACATCTGTGAAGTTCCGTGAATCAGGTAAGCTCGTTATTGACTGGTAAACGCACTTGATAAGTAATAAAAGTAGTTGAAGAAATGTCAAGGTAGAATCTCAAGACTCGGGAAGCGCATATGATTCATTCAGCCTCCAAGACGTAAGAGCTAGAGTCTCTTCGCAGCTTCGGGGATTGCATCACTTCCGCTATTCACCAAACTCATTGACGTCTAACTTCACATTACATGCCCCTTTTTGTTCCTTTTTTTCCTTTTCTCTAAATGATCAAATGAAGGTCCTTCATACAACCATTTATACTGTAAAGATTACGTAAAGTTCAGACAGTAATACAAGTCATGCATTGGACATCATCGTAACCTACGACTACAGCTTAGCCCTTAGACAGCTCCCCTTCCTTCTCACGGGCCTCATCCAGCAAATCGCTCAGACTCTCCAGGGCCAGAAGTACCAGTCCCTTCGACCTGCTCACCTGATTATGCCAAAAGCCTTTCAGGGTCTTGCGTTGTCAGATCAGGACTTTCTCTTGACTCCCAAGGTTCCCCGACGTCCATAGCCGTCTCAGTCGCCCATGAGCTCTCAGTAGGTGGCGACTGCACTGGTGGTGGTGGCGACTGCACTGGTGGTGGTGGCGACTGCACTGGTGGTGGTGCCAGTTCAGTAGTTGGAGTGTAGCTGGTAGATGACTCCAACACCTCAGCCATTGCCATCATTAATCTGGCTTGAGCTTTTAGCCGAGTGTGGAGCGGCAACTGTCGCAGCTGTACAGCCAGCTGTTGGGCGAAATGGTAACTGTCATCATTTAGAACTTGTAGCAGCATCAATATTCCTCTGAATGGCATTAAATTACCGGGTAAAACTAATTTCACTGCTGTTTCCTGCCACGACGCTGGGTGGCCAAAGGTGGCGGAGTAGCAGAAGGTGGTGGAGTAGCAGAAGGTGGTGGAGTCGCGGAAAGTGACTGAGTGGCTGGAGGTGGCTGAAGTTGGTTCAGAGTCCTCCCTTGTAAGCGGTGAGGCAACTACCTGACTTGTAGAAGGTGAACTGGCTGGAGGCGGCGAGTCTACCATCAGCTCAAAGTTACTGCTGGTGCTGAAATAATAATAAAAATTTAATCGGTGAGAAATGTGTATGCAAGACAACACATTTAGAATATAGTCATAGCCCTTCTCTTTTTGGTATAATCACCAAGCCATTGCATATTTTCCCAAAGGTGCCAAGCTACTAGGGCTCCACGTCCAGCTCCACTTCTTACATCACTCTGGGCTGCCTTCACCTTAGTGTACATATCCTTGATGTTTTTCCATTGCTTCTGAACCTCAGCAGCTGTAAATTGTAGCAACACATAAACCATTGAGTCTGTTTTAACATGGTCATACCCAAACTATATTTATTGAATTGTACGGTTTTAACAAAAAATGTGAAACAATAGGGCAATTTACTCAAAAAGACTTTGTACAACAAACTTAACTTTTACATATGTGCAATGACATGATTAGAACATTTTGCATTTGCATCAATCTGAGTTAATGTCTCACCAAAAACAATAGAATGTTGAGAAATCAACCAAAGCATTTATATAGCACTACTGCAAAAGGTCAAAGTTCGCAGTGTTAAAAAGAAGCCACGCCCACGGGCGGCGGCGTGGTATGACGTAGAACTGTGGCACGTGCCACGCTGCCTGCCGCTCGCCGCGTGAAATAAACGGCAGTCTGAACGTTGCATTAGCTGACATTCTGGAGTATAAGTCTTCAAATTCATATACAATTGCATTAGTCAATTGTAGCTCTGTGCTATGTGTTTACCTCTAGCTGGCGTAGAACTGCTCAACCTTGACCTGGCAGTGGCACTTTGAGTAACCTATCAAAAACCGGTTTGATTTTGAATGTATGATGGTGGCCAGTCTTGCCAACAAATTGTAGTACAAGGTTTAGTAACAACTATATCTGTGGGAGGGGGTGCGAGCACCTTCTCCCCCCCCCCCCCCCCACCTTAGGTGTCGCAGCGAAAAAATGTTGGTATTTTTCTTCATCAATCAAATATCGAGGCATTGAATTTACTGTGTCACTATGTATTTGCAGCCTATCTTGGTTGATGAAAAATATGCTGCACATGTTAAGAATGATATGCTAAACAGTTAAGCTCTAGTGCTAAGAACTATCATCAGCCTGTTCCTCTACGATAAAATCACAAGTGATGAAATCAGTGCTAGATGGGGTCTTCCGCTGCCGTTTGTCGAGAAACTGAGTGGTTGACTTTTGACAAGATCGTTTGCTCCCTCCCAACCCTTCCGGCTCTGAATTATCCACACTAGCTGCAATCTTGGCTACATAAGCTGCAGTGGCACATTTAACCAATCTGACTGATCCCAATGGGGGTTCGAATTCATGGCATGCTGAATGGTTGTTGCATTTAGCATGTAGGATATTGTTTGTTGTGTCATTAGATATCTGCTTGTACTTTACTATATGTTATTGTATATAGTTACATGATTGTTACTAAGTCTTTTAATGCCTTTTATACCCATGTACAGAGGCCCGACCTCTCAGAATCCATTGATATTCATTTTGTACATGAATTGGACCATTTTAAGCAACTTTTGTAGAACCCGACCTATTTTGGGTCGGGCTTCCGGCGGCCATCTTGTTGCGCAACTTCCGGACGACCACACGTCGTCTTTTCCCGACGTCACGTCGGCCGGAAGTCCTTATACTATATAAAGGGCATTGTTTTACTGTTCATTGTCTCAGTCTTCACTTGGCTTTCAATAAAGACACATCTATATTTGATACAGAGATCTTCACTTCCTTTTGCCAGATCATTCGCTTAGCGAACCGCCTACTAGGTCGGATCTTTCTCTTTCATTGTATAGTCTGAAGGTCGGACTTGAGATCAGATGGGTCGTCTTTGGTAGTATTTGGGCTACTGAGACCGCTCGATCTTTCATGTAATGCGAAGTCCTATTACCACTCATAGGCACTTCATTTCTGGGTCGATAGTCGTCCAAGGACGACCGCACCAAAACACAGAAACCATTACAATATTTTGGGTCGGCCTCGGCCTTCCGGCCACCATCTTGTTGTGCAATTTCCGGACGACACTACGTCGGCCTTTTCACCGGAAGTTCTTCTAATAGATAAAGCACTTGTTTTCATGTTCATTGCCTCAGTTGATGCTTGGATCTCAATAAAGACACTTCAACACTACTTATACAGTCTCCACTTCGTAGTATTGGTCGGTCCAGTAGTCAAGGTCTTTGACCTTGCTTCCTGAGATTCCTGCTAAGTCGGAACACACTCTCTCAGTATAGCAAACAAGCATTGACTTGGGACCACATGGGTCGTCTTGAGTAGTCATTGGACTATTAGTACCTGATATACATGTATGTGCACACAATAATGAGTGTCAGATGGAAGATACGACTTCGCGTACCATCACATAGCCCCCTCACACTAGGTCATGGGTGTCTCTAGTGTCAAGTTAAGAAGGGTACGGTACAGTGTAGATTCTCTGGATACTATATCCAAGTCTGCTTGTACGAGCTGGAGCTGTTGGGGGTGGTTTAGATGCTGGTTGGCTAGTTCGCGAACAGCTATTTCTCGAGCATAGAGGTTCCAGGTGCTGGCGTAGAGTGTCCCCCACCTGTTGACGCCTGGCAAGGTAGTGAATCCGTGGCTTAAGTTCAGCAAGTTGTTGCATGAGCGACGGATCCGGAGATGCAGGACGTGTGGCATTCGGCTGAGTTAGTACAGGAGATGCAGGAGGTGGGAGCTGGACAGCAGGAGAGTCTGGAGAAGCTCGGAGTGGGTCCCTGACAGGTATGTGAGGAGAGCAGTGTGGCGAGACTTCTAGTGTTGGCCTAGACTGTAATGGTTCGATTAGTAGAACCGGAGAAGCTGAACAAGAAGCTGCACATGAGACCTTGGGGGGAGAGCCTTCATAGAGAGTGCCCAGCTGGGCAGCAGGCATACTCTTCCTTGGAGCAGGCCGGGTCTTCCAAGAGGGTAGACGTCCGCGTCGGTCAGGGGAGGTGACGCTTACAGCGGAGGTACTAGCACTGGGTCGCCAGGGAGAAGGTCCAGCAGGAGTGGTAGGCGACGAGGAAGAGGAGGAGGTAGCATCAGAGGGTGCGGAGTCGGGTGTCCGTTCTGGAGATGGAGAGGGACTGTGCCGTCTTTTAGGAGGCCGCTTCCGGGCAGAGGAGGTGCTAGGCAGGTAGACTGGCTTGTTTGTTCCCGACTGTCCGTCCATGGTAGGACGACATGGCAGAAATGGTGGGGGATCCTTTACGCCCCACCATTCCATGGGGGCCGCATAGCTGGGCCCGTCTGTGAGGAAGAGACGTTTCCCACAGATACTGGATCTCCGACTGAAGTGATGGTCTAGTGCATCACGGCTAACAGAGCTGCGTCCGCATCGGCAGTAGAAGCGTGCGAAGTGTTGCCAGATGTGTATGTTTAGCCTCTTGAGGGTTCTGGAGAAGCCACACTTTGCACACTTGAGGTTAGGCTGACTCCTTCTGGCCAAGTCGTCTCGGGCCTGCTGGGTGAAGGTGCTAATCCACGGTTTAGTGGCTCCGGAATGCTGGGATGACTCTATGGGTAGCTTGTCAGTGAGTTTGTGCAGCTTAATTGTAGCTTGTTTCAGGGTAGAGGTGACAGGAGGTGGAGTAGGTGGAGGCGTGCCGTCTGGTGTGAGCGTCTTCCGTACAGGAGATGCGTCTACAATACACAATTCATTTGATGTGTATCCTCCGCCTTCTAACTCATGCTCTTTCCTGTGGAAATGTGCAGGGGAATCCTCCTCTGTCCCGACTAATCTATGCCGAGTGGGGAGGGAGAGAGAATTCATGCCTGACAGTTCCACAGGTGTGGGTTGTTCCTCTAATTTTGATTTGTTCCCTACTGGTAACACTGAAATTTGCTTACCTTCAGCTGTGAAGACAGGCTGATTGGAGTGATCCGTGTTGGAAGGAGTAGCCGTCTCGTCCATACGAAAAGGAGAAAGGATACGACTGCTGTCATTAGCTTCACCAGTGTCACTAGCAAGAGTGCAGAGGTTGTCACATGTAGGGATACATGTACTTCGGTGAAGTGCTGGACGAGAAAGGACTACTCGTCTGTGAGCTGTCGTATTTATACTAGCCGAGGGATGAGCAATTGGCTCAATTGTAGGCAATGCCTTAGGCACATTTTCTTTGTTTGACTCGTCAAATAAGCGCGGGAACACGGCAATAGTTGCCTTCGATTGCTTCTTATCCGCTTTATGGGATTTCGAGAGTTCGGCAATCTGTATCTTCGGCTGAAATTGTTCGGCAATGCTGGATTCCGTACAAGAACATTTCGCTCTTTGTACTTGAACTGCTGGCAGTATAGACTGTATCTCCGTCGTTGGGATTATGTCTTGGAGGTCGGCTACGCGATACTTCGCGTCCTCTGGATCAGGTCGGGCTGTTGAAACTTGAACATTCTTCGAGAGGTTTAGAGGTAGCTCTCCTGTTTGGTCCAGCACGGTTTGTTCCGTGTCGATCCGCGGACTTGGACTGTAGTGTCTGGCAGTTCTACACACGATAAGTCGTCCGTCGGGGCATACTGTATTTTGGCGGGAATCAATTGCTGATTAGTGACGGGTCTGGACGTGGCCAGATCCTGTTGATCCTTCTGAGTTGAGGACAGGTCGGGGTTACCTTGTGAGGTCTGATCCGACGGGGCGGGACATGTGAGTCGTCCTTTCAGCCTTGGGGGGTGATCTGTGGTCACTTCGGATGTGTCCGGCTTTGAGTGGAGTCGTTTCTTGCCTGATTTCGGCCTAGTGGGTATAGGTTCATCCACTGTGGCGGGTGTCGGTGACGCCGTCAGCCTGGAGTGTGATGGGCTAGTTACCCGTGGGGTTTTCTGTTTGGAGTGGCTACCCTTGTCTTTAGGCCTAGTGGGTATAGGTTCTTCCACTGGGACGGGTTCTGATGGGTCCGTCGGCCTTTGTGGACGACCATTGCGGTTTGGTCCACTCTTCTTGGGTTTGGCTTCAGTAGGAATGGGTTCATCTACTGGGACGGGTTCTGATGTGTCCGTCGGCCTTTGTGGACGACCATTGCGGTTTGGTCCACTCTTCTTGGTTTTGGCCTCAGTAGGAATGGGTTCATCTACTGGGACGGGTTCTGATGTGTCCGTCGGCCTTTGTGGACGACTATTGCGGTTTGGTCCACTCTTCTTGGTTTTGGCCTCAGTAGGAATGGGTTCATCTACTGGGACGGGTTCTGATGTGTCCGTCGGCCTCTGTGGACGACCATTGTGGTTTAGTCCACCTTCTCCTGGGTTGTTGTCTGCGTCGGCTGCAGTAGGAATTGGGTCATCTACTGGGACGGGTTCCGGTGTGACCGTTGGTCCGTCATCCGCGTCTTGACATTTCTGTAGGAGGGTGTGTAGGGCTTTCCGTAGGAGGTCGGCGGGAAGCTCTTCTTGTTGTTTTGGAGGACTGGTCCTGCCATCTTTGTTACGTAGGAAGGCTGCTCCGGTTTCCAGTGCTTCCTCCATATCATCGGGCTGTAGCCATGTGTAGTACCAGCGTAGGCCGTGGTTGTGGACTGTGTTATGCTTAAAATCATCCAACTCATGTACAAAATGAATATCAAGTAACTCTGAGAGGTCGGCCCTCTTTACATGGGTATAAAAAGGACATAATTGCTCAGTAATGCACGTTATAAGTATATAAGTGACAGTTTACTACACAGGCAAGCTAATGCAATGAATGTTCATAGCAAGTACCCTGTAGTTGGGAGGCCGAGTTTAGAGTTGCATTTTACCACTACATAGCTTCTTCACGCTTGGTCATTTCTGTAGCTAGTGTTAAATCCAGAATGTCACGATACAAGGCAGACTCGATTAGTTTAGATAATGTCTTGCTAGCTCGAGTAGAGCTATCTCTCGAGCAGTCACTAAGTTGCCAACAACTGGAGAGGAAGTGGATCCGAGTCTGGATAGCGGCTAGCTGCTGCTTAACTTCGAGATCGGGATCCGGAGAAGCAGGGTGTATAGTGTCAGGCTCTGAAGACACGGACAGTGTTGGCTGGTCGGGAAGTAAAAGAGGAGTAGGTCCTGGGTTAGGTAGTACAGGAGGTACTGGAGTGTGCTCTGGCACAGATGCCTGTGTACGCTGGGAAGCGAGAGAGGAAGGTAGTCCTGGGTTGCAGGTGTAGGATGGTCCTCCAGGGTAGAGAGCGCAGGATGGTCCTCAGGGAATGCAGATACTCTGGGTGAGCGGTGTGGAGAGACCTCCCGCATAGGTTGATCCAGGATGTGTTCCATCAAGAGGTGGGGAGAAGTTCTTGAATGAACCACCTTGGGAGAAGAGCCTTCTTTTAGTGTGGTGCCAGGGGGTGCTGGCATACTTTTCCTTGGCGCTGATTTGGATTTCCAATAGGATCGGCGCTCACGTCGGTCCAGCTGAGTAGGGGCATTTTCTTCCGTTCTCGGTTGGACTTCTGCTTCGTAGTTCTGGCTATGAATAGCCCTAGATCGGTGTTCTCATCTTTGGCCCAATTTTCCAGCTCTTCACCAGTATTGGTGGGGCCACGAAGTTCTGCCCCGCTTTCTGGGACTCAATCTTCTTCAGTGTTTCTCTTTAGGTGTTGTGTTAGCATTATCGGTGTCATCGTCTAGCTCTAGAGCTCCTGGGCCTTCAGGCTCATAGCGAGCTGATTTCCCACGAACTTCTTCGGCTTTTCCGCTTCATGAGTCCCCTCTAAAGAGAACAGATGTTTGCGGGTTTCGTCTAACTTCCCCATCTCCCAGCTTCACCCAGTAGGGTGTTGGTCTCTTCTTACGATGGAGCCTTCTTTCCCTATATACTGGCTAGCCCTCTCTAACGCAGTCGCGGATCTCCGCAAGAGCGTACAGTTCTGAAGTTGCATCAATCCAATCACCGACAGTCTTGCTGAGTCGGCTGACTAGGGAAAGGTTACTGATACTCCTGCCGTTGAGATCCTTTTACAGGCAGCTCATCCGAGTCTCGATCTGATCGAGACAACTCATCAGAAGAAGCCAAACATCCTTTTCCATTCTCTTCTGGCACTGTCAACACCGCGCAGAGAAAGGCGGTCTACCACTGGTGCACACCCAGCCTGCTGTCAGGGCGGGGTGCTGAGGAGGCCAGGAGATTCTGATTTACATGTAGGTGAGGACTCCAACAAGGCCAAAGGTCCAGACTCTAACAGATCAGCTCAGGATCGTCATCTAAGGGTCTTTTTAGATCAAGTGCAGCGAAATACAGCCAAAAACCAGTCTCACCTGTTGTAGCATCCTCTATTGGCTGATTATTGCCATCTCACACTTCACTTGGGTTAGTCGTTCAAGTAGTTGATAAACTGGCTGACTGGTTGAATAATCATATTTTTAAAGCCAAAATTAGGTTGAAAATCGCGAGTGAGCAAACAAAGGAGACAGGTAGTCAGCGGTTGGTGTGTTCTCTCCTCCTTAATGCTGCCATTCGAACTTCTCTGTTCATTTTGTAAATGCAGCAGCATAGCACGCATTAATCAGTGTCGGCCATACCCCTCTAACTAATCTAGCAGACAGCAAGTGCAATTGTCTCATAGAACTTCTAGCGCTTCGCCATCTTTAAGCCAATGCTTGGAATTCCCATTCTCCGACCATCCCCGGGAATAATTTCCGACGGTAGGCTTTATTCTAGCGTGTTGGTTATTGAGTTTGTGGTCCTGATTCAGCTGGACTTTGCACACTAGCAGAACTGACTCAAACTGACACAACTCGTTGAAGCCAGTTCCCAAGGGGGTCTTGCCAGCAGCTAACAAACAACTGCTGCACAGTGCTTCTAATCCCTTCACCAACACTATGCTGCAGTTGGAAGGTCTCCTCTCCTGATCGTGTTGTTTTCGGAATAACTCCTGTCAGTGGGTTCCATCCTACGGCTGTCGTCCCCGGGTTTATCATTCTGACATCATTGAATCTGTTCCTCACACTGGACTGCCCCTGAGCTGGCACAGCTGATTCTGATTGGCTTCCAAAGTACAAGAGGGGGTCTTGTTTGGGGCACCAGGCGTACATCTTTCAGCGCCTCTGTTCAACTCACCTGTCACCCGTGTCAACTCTGATTTATTTTCACCTACCGCTTATATACAAACACTCAGGAATATTAACTCGTGATTGGATACTTTCGTAATTAGGTTAAAAAGCTAATTTGCATATTTGCCAATAAGTATAAAATTCTAAATTAAAACTATTTATAGCAAGATTTTCTGCTAATTTTACTAGCCAAAAGAAAGATTAATATCTTTAGTTACTACGTTGAAAATACAGTAAATGTTTAAATAATATTTCTAATTAAAAAAATTTTTTTCAATTTGTTTAAAATGTTCGTTGGATTCGCGTGCCTTTTGTATTCCTTTGCTCCAAAAAGTCCACTTAGTTATAATTTTCAATAGCAAATGACCGCCTGTTGGCACTAAGACACCGCCCTGTCCTGTGATTGGTCGATTCCCAACTACTGTGGCTAGTATAAATATGACTTCAATGCATGTGCAGTTCATTCCCTGTAAGGTTGCATAGGCGATGACATGCGGCCACACTCCAGTCAATCACTGATTTGTGTTTTACAACAAGAGTTAACATGTACATGTACAATGACCAATGACTTAGGATAATGGCATGGCCGCCAGTTAGTTCCGGCCGTCTTTGAGGTCGTTGTTAAGGTAGATGTGGGCGTTGACTTAGCAATGGAAGGCCGTTGTGATGGACGGCTGTCCACCACACCTTATGCGTTATATGATTTGTGGATTTGGGTGTATACACGTAATAGTCATTTTACTACTCTTCTATCACTTGCAGGGTGGCAATTCTTGCCAATATAATCTGGAGCAAGTGGAATTCTGTAGAGTGCCATGAACCATGATTCAACCACACGCTTCGCTAGCCCAAATGGCAGACAAAGTGCACAGCAGACTGGGCAACCACTTCCTGTGAGCTATGCTTCGCTATATTGTAATGTTCTGCTATGGGTTGCTCACACCGGTGGCGATATTAGCACGAGTGTGGGAAGTGCTTGGTAGTGGGATGCAAAGTTGTACTTCCACCATTACATAAAGAGTGAACAGTTATGTAAGCACTTATTAGTGTTTTAGAAGACATAGGCCAATGCTTAGACTCATGAAAGAGTCAAGGATTGACTAAGGTCCGATGTTTATACTCATCAAGAGTGTGGTAAGGGTTTTATACGAGTATGAGGACAAGCTCGGGGGCAAAGGTCCAGAGGACCAAGGCTGGAGCTGTCTGCCTACAAGAGTAAGACTTGTAGGTTTGAGTTAAGAGATGGTAATTTATTAGAGCGCAATCAACAACTGACTAGCATAGAAAATTGTGCTGGCTTTTATACTAATCAAGTTTCCTGTACAAAGCCCGATATGGTATCGGCCCCGGAAATTGCGTAACAATATGGCTGAAAAGTGCCCGAGGTCTGACTTTAAAAGGGTTGGCCATGCACAAAAAGTACAATTATGTAAAAAAGATTATATATTGAAATCATCATGTTCCAAGACATCGGCCATTGATTATAATAGGCAAAAAGACTTAGAATGAATTATATAATATAATGATATGACTTGTTATGCATAGAACAATAGTAAACAATTACAATGAACATGATTGGTTGATAGTAATAATAACACATGAGCCACACAGTTAGCTGATAATAGACATGTAAGATCAATGCACTGTAACTGTGGGCATGGAGAGTTAGTTAAGTGAGGCAATCTATAGAATACTGGACATGACTAGCATGCCGAAACACCACAATGTTTCTAAAATCTTCCGAGATCTATTGCACGTATTACTACATTGAGTATACGCGTTATTAACCTATGCATTATGCGAAGTATCCTACCTTTTGGGTGTTGGGAGACCTAACTCGGGCTGTCTACAGTCAACGGTCAGCAGTTACACTGCAAATGGTGGGTAAACTATTGAGATTTGTTTGCTGTTGCTCTCTAGCTCTTTTTTATCTCTACGTGTATCTACATGTAGTAACATACAAGTGCGTGTATTACACATGGATATGCGTTTGTCGTCTCAGAGCTGTGGACCTCAACGACCTAATCTGGATGAACAAACTGTGTCGAGTATATTAAATCAATACTATGACCTTCACCTTGTGACATTAAAGAAACTTCCAGGCTACGATGATTTCTCGGCTATGGTTTCTTATTCATGCAGCCACTACGAGGATGCACCTGTCCGAAAAGGTGTCATTAAGGTGTTGGGGGCTGATAACTCAAACAAACCAGAGTTTCAACACTTTATAGGTAGGTGGGTTGAGTCTTGCTACATTCTAATAAGTGCACAGTTCTACCAATGGCAACCTACAATTCCACCTCTCTTAAAAGGCCACAATTCTACAGTACCAAACAGTAGTTTATTTGTTGCCAGGGGGACTTCTAGATAGGCTGTGTGAAGTGGGTCTTCCTTTCTCTGCACCAATCAGAAGGTCTGACGGTACATTCACTCCTCCCAAGGTCAACTTAATGCATACAGGTTGGTTCATAGAATCATAAACACACGGAGTCATTATGAGATAGAGCTGGCCCACAATTTACAGTATTGTTGACAGTGTTCATATGCCGCAGACACTTCCGCAGGCACCCAGGCACATGGGTCATTTAGACACCATGTGTCCCTAACATGGTGTCTAAATGACCCATGTTAGGGACACATAGTATCAAATGAGTTACCAGTAGCCCCAGAGCTAAACAGCTTCTAGTATGGAGAGGCTGTAAAACTGGTTCAGGGTGACTGTGAAACCTAAACAGATACCACGAACTGTAATGCCACCCAATTCTCACCACAACCTCTAATACGACCCAATTCTCATTGACCTCTAATACCGCCCAGTTCTAACCATGACCTCTAATACCACCCAGTCACCACACATGTATACTCATGGTCACTAATAAATATTCAGTATAAAGTGGAGTTGTCCTCTGCCAACACTCTTCCTGTTTCTACTGCCTATGTTGGCTACACATGTTTGTGCAGACTATGGTGATATAGAGAATGAACCAAGTGGAGAGGGCGAACAAAGATGCTGTATGCTAACAACTGGGATGTGATGTCATAAGGTTGATCAATAGATTGCACCTGTTCATGGTATAATAAACTGGGGGAGCAGTGCCGCAGTAAGCAGGCTACTGTCTCAGGTCAGGATTGACCAATGATCTGGTTGGTTGCTTCATTGGGGCGTAACCAGCACACTTTTGAGCTGGAGTTCCCTCTCACGATAACAACTTCATGCTATATTCTATGCGTTCAAGTATATACATGTATAATGTATAGTCATGTGCACTGGCATGTGTATCTCTGTATTGTGTTTGTGTTCCTTTGTTGCGTAGATGGTGGGGATTGCCAAGGTCACTACGTCCACCTACTCAGTTACATTGAAGGTGTACCACTCAGTACGCTGGACTTTCAGTATGATGACTCATTTATTCAGCACATTGGTGAGATTACAGCCAGGTGAGTTCTCCTACAAACCAAACCTGTATCTGCTAACCTGATGTAGCTAACCACATTACCCCAATTACTAGGATAGAGTTACTGCACTTCAACTGGCAATCCAGTTGACCCAGCCGCTAACTGAAGTGTACCTGCTCTACATGTATGTTACTGTTATTAGCTCTATTCATGCAGTTTGGTTGCTACTTGAACTGTGTGAGTCTGGATGGTTCTGGGTTGAACTAAGCCATTTACAATTCATTGAGTTGACAGTTGAGTCAAAAGTCAAAAAAATTTTCATGATAAATAATTTAGCGAGACACATCATCATCAGGGGAAATTCATGAAGTTAACAGTGTTTTCCCTGAGGTATTTTAGTAGGAATCTGCCTCCTCCTCCCCTTATGCCGACTTTCTAACAGCGTTGTGTTGCAGGATGCATGGTTGCGCTGTGTCTTACCCTGTACAGATGCCTGCCAGGGTTGCCTCCCCGTGGTACCTAGTAGACGCCCATCTTATACTAGACAGGATACAGGAAGTGAACCTTTCCTCTGGAGACGCTGACCTCTCACGGAGAGCTATTACTGAGTTCACCGATTGCTTAAACCAACATAAGTTTAAAACGTGTAAGTTACCGCAGCAGCTGCATATATAATGTCAGTATATACATTTAGTACATTTGTGCGTGTGTACCTATGTTAGACATTTACATTTAGCCCTAGTATAACATTAAATTAGATAGCTCCATGGGATTGTCAGACACAGTTTTGGAAATATTTCCCATCAGAACTGTCAGTCAGCCAGTAATATTACTATCTTGTAGTTTGAGAGTCTACCAGTTTATATGAGGGAGGCTTAGCTAATAATATACATGTGTATTATACAAACAACTCCAGTGTATTTCTGCTGACATTACTGATGCAATGGGGGAACTTTAGTTTGGTAATGGTTTTCGCTTGTTCAGATTTGTCCGAAATTTGGAGTTATCTTAGCAGTTAGCTTTGTTGGAAGGTCTTCATTGTTTAACATCACACCTAATTATACAACAATGCTCAATATTATTTTATTTGTGGAACAATTTGAAAAAAAGTTGTCAAATTACTCAACTGTTGGCTGAAACTAGCTATGTCAGCTGACTGCTGGTTTCAATGTTGCTAATGTGGGCTTGTTTTGAAAATAGTGTCAAACCGTTTCAGACCACACTCACCATGAGGTTACCATGTACAGCCCATCAAATTATGATAAATTATTTATATCTGTTGACTGTCAGTAGCAGATAGTTATTGAGTGAACAACCCAGGCTCTTCATATTCTAGACCTGCACTTACAAAAATGTTCTTATAAATTATAGTCTCCTTTTGGAAGCGTTGTTTTGGCTTCATCCATTCACTAACATAACACTAGGCTCCGCATTGAGCATGCATTCCTTCAATTGTATACATGTTTTTCATATTATTATCATTCATCCCCAGTTAATCGGAATATATATTTTTCAGCCATATTGCATGGGGATCTCAAGGCAGACAACATGGTAATGAAAGAAGACAACTCCAGACCACCCACTTTAGCTGGAATTATAGACTTTGCTGACATGGTAGAGGGACCAGTTGTAATAGATATAGCTGTATTTGCCTTTGCTGTTTGGGCTGTCACCTTGCCCCCCAGTAGATCACTACTACATATTGTAACTCAGGCTATAAAAGGCTACAATAACTCATCAAACAGTGCTCTTAGACTATGTGAGCCAGATCTAGAGTTGCTATACCACTGTTTACCTGCGAGGTGTGTTCAGCATCTGGTATTATGTAGGTATGATGCTTTATATGATCCTGATAACATAGCTTACCTGCTAAGTGAAGACAGACAACTCTTGTCTGCTCTCAGGGAATTTTACAGATTGTACAGCAATAAACAGGAATTTATTTCATCGTTGAGTAATGTTTTTGGTTAATTTTTGCTGTTATTTTCTCTGACTATTTGTGGTGTTGATATTCCAATACAGTATTTGTATGAAATCAATACAGATGTTTGATAACTTGATAATTACATTCGTGAGTCCTACACCATACCTGTCAACCTGGAGTGAAAAAATATAGGGAGTCCCAACTTCTGGGTGCACAGGTGAAATTTTCAACTGCAAAAATACATTTGAAGAGTTGGAACTGTGGGGCGCAGAGTATGGAGGCCGAGCTTCACTGTTATCACAGCACTAATCATTATTTTTTGACATAATCAGTAATACATGTAAATTAGCTACCACATGCACATGCTGATAACTCAAAAGCTGTATCAAAATACCAGATAGAGTGAACTGAGACTGAACAAGGGTATTAATTTGATGCTATTTATTGGATAATCTTGGCTATTGGATATTAGATAATACAAACATGAAAAATCCCAATCTTATGCCCTGAAATCGGGAGGATATAGGGAGCTGGTGGGAGTGAGAGTTTGAAATAGGGAGGGTCCCGCCCAAATCGGGATAGTTGACAGGTATGTCCTACACACAAGGTGTCTTCCTTTGCAGCCCATTGATAATAAATCACAATTTGGACAAGGGGGATAAATATTGAAAGTTGCTACATATAGTACATGTACAAGTGGTTGTATTATTATTTATAAACTAAAAAAATGAGATCAAAGATGAACGGAAAGCAAATCAAGTTTTCAAAATAAACAGGGTATTATAATTTTAAAATGATTCGTCCACGGACTGTCATCAATTAAACGATTGTCTTATGACATGGTGTTCACACTGAGATGAAGATATCACAACCTGATAGACATAATGATGGTCACACAACAAAATTAGTAGGTGAATTTCCTTTGAATAGTTGCTGCTAGGCTAACAGTGTTTGTAGATCTCCACTATTAAAATAACAGTATACACAGAGCGGTCTTTAGAGTCCATGAATACTACTGGTGGGCTAGAGGATATGGTCCAGTTGGAGCAGCTGCCTGAAAACTGTCAGCACGTTTATAATCAATTGACATTTGCTAGAGAATGAATGAGTCATATCTGACCTACTTATGGTAGCCGTGCCCTCAGTAGCATTGATGCTAACAGTCTGCCCATCCTTCATCATATGACGAGCTACGGAAAGAGTTTCCAGCCATCGAGGTTTGCTGGCATAATACGCATTAGTGTGCAGCAAGTGAGGGACGGCGAGCAAGGACTCGCTTAGTATTGAAAGAGCCGTGGTTCCTAAGGCTCCAACAGGTTGAGTACTAAGGTAGTTATTAATCACATGACTGAGAGATAGTTCAAAAGCTCCGCCTACTGGTATGAGGTACAGGTATTCCCCATGTGATTTCCTCATGTCTTCTCCTATCAAATAAGAAACGAGTATGCAGAATTCTCGCCAAACAAGCATCAGCGGTATTGTGGGTAGAAAGTAGTTTGAGTTGAAAGATGACCTCTCTGATAACACTACATGTATGTTAGACATGTCCTTAAAAGGCTCAAGTTTGATAATAAATTATCCAACTGCCTACCAAACTATGTTAGATGAGTGCACTAATCAGGGTATGTACATGATGTCAAAAGTGAAAGCATGACAATTTCTAACTAACATTGGATATGACTAAAATTCAAAATCTATAAATTTTAAATTATAATCATACAACTAATGATTTGCGTACTATTAGTGTTGTATACAGCAAGAATTCCGTCAGTTAATGTTGCACATACCAATTTTATTTGGTTGACTACCAGGCAGTAAGGCTTGAGGACACCAGTACCGACACTTTTCATGCCGCTTACTCTTTACTCCAAACGTTTTATTACTTTTGGCGGTTGACTTGTAAGTTGGAGAAGGTTTACCAAGTGTTGCCTCGTCAGACGATGGAGCATCAGAATTGCTAAAATAAAATAATATTAATTAGAAGTAGCACGGGGTGGGTAGTCTTTGGTTAACACATGCATTGTATAACTGAAATTAGTCATTGACCGGTTCGATTCTGTCCCTCTAACAAACTGCTGTATGTTAATTCTGTCACACCACCTGAGCCCCAGCCCTATTTGGTCACATATCGATTGACCCTGCTGCAATAACTAAGCCAATCAGAAACCTATGGCTGATAACCCGACTTGTACAGTATTAGCAGTACTTGTGTGATGTAGACTAAAATGAGAGAAACAAAAGACCAAAATTTAAATGCATGATCAGAAAAGGATGTTTCGGATATTGATAATTCAATAGTTGCAGAGTGACTCTTTTTCCGTAGAGCTTTGATAATGAATTAAACAATTACACTGTAGATATTATGAGACGATGCAGAATAATAGAGAATTGTGCCGAATAAATACATCAGTCACCTGCAGGTTTATGACATGCCATCAATAAGACACCCATTGTGAAGTTCAAATGCCTTACCTCTGCATGGCCCAGTCAACTCACCTGAAAATATTAGAAGGAAACTCTCCAGATGTGAGAGTACTGCGGATTACTTTGAGCGAATCAGCAAGGAGCCCAAACACTTGATGGCTGATGGATTCAGTTGGGCCCGTAATTATCAGTGAGGATGGTGGACTAGGCGATGCAGGAACCAGATTTATATACTCCTGTGTACCAAGAACTATTTGCTGACATTTATTAAGTACTCCTACATTCAGTTTCTCAGAGATATCACTCAAGACTGTTATGTCAAACATTGTACACAGAAACGTCAACTCTTCTTCTGGCACAGCATGTATTGCGGCTATATTATGCTGGGAACATAAAGTCTTCTCTAATACAGACAACTTACAAGCTGTTATTACCATATTGACACTGAGATTTTTGAGGTGTTGAAAAAACTTTTTAGTTCTTACAGTTTTGTCACTTAGCAGTTTATTCAAGCTAGTTTCATCTTTTAGATCTGGAATTAACAACTCAACATTCTGATAATCGTCACAAGCGGAATCAATTGAGCAGGCAACTAGAATAAAATTTATCTGTTCTTTGTAAAATGAAGAATTAAACGAATTCTGTGAACTGACAAAACCTCGGCTTACCAAGAATCCAGGTAAGACAGAAGAAGAGGATAAAATTCTACCAGGATGCTTAATAATCAACAGCTTGTCATACTTGCAAAGTAAATTAATTCTTGTGCTGTCATCCACATTAGCAGATTCAATTACTCGATTGCTTTGGAGGAATCGAGCAAATACCTCTGACATATGCAATGAATCATGTTCCTGTAGATGGCTGTTGAGTATCCCCAGTGTAAGCGACTGTAGCAAATTTTCTACCTGCGGTGAGACTTTCGAAGCATGCAGCTTAATGCAGAATCTATCCATTGTACCGACTAACAGAGAAATGAGTTCGCTTAATATGAAACTGATTTCATTAAATAGTTTCATTCTTTCTTGCATATCGACAACATGTTTCGCAGACTTCATAAACAGTGCATTCAGTAATATGACGAATGTTTTGCTATCGTCTCCTGCACATTTTTTATGACTGACGACTGATGAAATTGCGTACTGAGCAACTGGGTGTTTAATGTTATATGAGCCTAGTATCTCTGTGCCATGGTTAGTAATCAGTATTTTGCCAGTCGAGGTGGATATGACTGTGTGCTGAAAGCTTGGCCCATATCCACTTTCAACTGTTTTGCAGAGGGTAGATATTACTTCTTGAAGGTCCGTCAACTTCACTGCGTGGACACTTGCCATACCAGAGTTTATTCTTCGAACTACATCATCTCAGGAAAAAGTGAAGTATTAAAAATCAAATGGACATAAATTTCAACAATTTGGTGTTTGGTTTTCCCCAGTCCATGTGACTCCATTTGTAAACAGTAAAGACCCGCAGAAAAAGTAGGCGTGACTATCACGCAGACAATTGGTTGGATTAAAAAATGATCATCAGGCCAATTTAGTCGTCGAATATTTTAAGCTTTCGAAGTATCTATAAATATAGAGGCGATAACACCCACGAATACGAAATAACCAAGACATAAAGTAGACAACTCCACAAAGAGGATCTACCATTTTCCCACACCTATCTTATTTAGCATGTTACTGCAATGGATATGACATGTCTTGCATAATGAATGCACTAACCCATATAGTAAAAGGTGGCACCACATCCATTTGTATCTTGATGACTCTGAAATTTAATTCTTTAATTTGTAGAATATTATAAAAAATATTATGCCAGCATCTTGAACAGGATGTAAAATAATACAAGATATCACAAACTATGTTGTAACTTGCATCACCATTTCTTGAGCAACAAAAATCTTGAGCAATTAATAAAAATTATATGCATATCTCTTAAGATACCATAGGTATAAGTAGCAATACAGTGGCAGTCAACACAAAAAGTTAAACATTAAAAAATATCGGAACAAATTATAAAAATATAGCCTAATCGAATTGTAATAGTGCCTATCTGGTATCCCTTGGCGTAGCAGTGTAGCCTAGTGTATTATGAGTATCTAAGGCTAGGCTGGTCAACCCTTGACAGAAGAGAACAACCTCAAAAGCTCCTCATCTTTGTTCTACAATGGCGCACAGGTGTGAGTATATAAGTATGTACGTATGTATGTACAATCACATATAAATATATAACAATACATCAACATACGCATGCTCTTCTACTAGTACTACATATTATAATGAACACATTCACATGTGCTACACAGTGCCAAACAAAAACTTTCTGCAGTACAATTTCTGAGAGCAAGCCAGAACCCAAATGTCACTATTCTTTCTATTCTATCTTATCCAACAGTTCAATTAATGTTTTATTCACGTAAACAAGTCAGATGCTTTCGGAGGCTTCAAGACTTTGGGATGTTGGTTTTCTCAACATGATTCAACAGTGGGATTCTGGGTAATACACATGTATATGCAGTTCATGCTCTCATGACATGAGAGCACCGAAAACTTGAAATTAAAACACAATATAATCAGTGATGCAGATAGCACGTAATCATCAGTTCAGAAATTAATGGGATTTACTGGTGAAAATATATTAGTCAATAATTCTCATTGTATTAAACCTGTAGGTGGATGTTTCATTAAGTTTCTTTTACACGTAGAATAACTTCATGTGAAGTCAAACTACACATCTTCAAAAAACGAATGATCATATTAGAAAGAATTCAAGCTTTCACACCAGGATGACCAGACTGAAAGGTGCAGGGAGTATAGGGAGTAGTGCTGTATACATCAAGCTGCAAACACACAAGAGCATTTTGTGAGCAAGCGTCAAATGCTATGGCCTTGTCAAACATACGGGTCGAGCGGTAGAGCGGTATAAACAGTGAATGTATATATATATGAACTCACCTTCCATACAATGACCATATTATCAGCACCATATGTCACTACACCATTAACTAGAATATCCACTCCCTGTAATACATGTAATTAAAAGTCATATATAATCACAACCTATCCACCGCATCTATATAATAATACCAATATTATATTGTATTGATATATGTGATCCATTGGTAGACTATAGAATATCAAGTAGAGTACCTTTATCTTAGAGTCATGAGCTGCTAACAGCCCCAAAGATTGTAGAGGTTGTGGAGTGTCTTTGGACTGAGGTTTCTTCTCATACATGAAGGTACTCAAGTCCCACGTTTCTACCATTGTACTATCCTTACAGAGTGTTAGTAGAGGTCCACTACATAACACAGCCATATTATAATGGTACAATGTCCATGTACACAGCTACATCATTACGTACAAGTGACAGCGTATTCAGTGTGTAACCATGACAACGCATACTGAGTCCTGATATACCAAAAGCATGTACTGCAAGATGGCAATGCTACATATAGGCTATATGATTGTACATGTACATGCACATGTACAATGTATAATCGAGTAAACAATGTAAAGTCGTCCTCTTTCTTGAAGGTGGAGGCAACTTCATATTACAACCAATAGCATACTCATAGGACTCACAGTACTGTGAATAATCAACAACACGACTCTAAACATTATGTTGTAGTATGAGAAGATTGACTAACTGCAGATATGTCCTACATGTACCATGTACATCTGCAGAGAGTTTGTTGTCACAGTTGTATCTACATGTAGGTTCCACATTTAAAGAGGGAGTATTTCCAAAATTGACCAAAACCAATCAAAAGGCTGAATAGCTTGTTGAATAGTACTTGCCTAGAGCTATTCAAAAAGGTCTGCTAGTGCAACAGCAGATGATGTCATCAGCCACAAATGGATCTCAAACACAGGCAGTCTATGTCATCTGAGTAACCCAGTTAACCTTGTTATAAAGCACATGGAAAAGCTTTTATTCAATAACTTTTCTATTAACCAAGAGCTTATAAATTCCTTCTACACTTTTGATAACATGATACTTGGCCACATATATTCACTTGTCTTTTTTATTTCAAACATCAAAGAAGTGCAATTAGCAAGAAAACTTCTCATTTATTTCAGGGTATACTACAATGATAAGACAACTTCTTCATATTTTCTAAACACTCCCATGAGTGAATAGAGGTAGTGGGTGTCCGGTTTTCTAGTATTTTTCGAAAATACACATAACTACTTATGGTAAAACAATATTAGCGCCAAAAGAGAAATGAATAACCAAATTTAGCATAAATGGTTTTCAACTATATTTCTCTGCTCATACAAGAGGGGACAACTCAGGAAGACTACCCAGTCTTTGGTGCTACTCCCACTTTAATACATGTCTGGAGTTATTACATATTACTGCTGTAATACCTGTGGGCTATGACCAGAGTGGTTATCGGTACTGTGAATATGTGTTCATAACAGCACTTCCTGCTGCCCATGTGTAAGAGGTGAATACTGTCTTTGGTAGCCGCTGCCATCCACGCCTACAATGTGCAGGTAGATATTTGGGTATGAGGCAAAAACTATATTCTGTTTCTTAGCAACAAAAAAGGTCATAAGCAATTTGAATTACTTCATTCGTAAAAATTTAGTACAAAAAGAAGTGTTGTGCAGGCGATAGGACAAACGTGGAGCATAAATACATGCATACACGAAAGAATTATTCTTAAAATAAAAACATACACAATATTGTAAATTGTGTCAAAGGGGTTATGACATGTGGTTTATGTCTATGTTCAAAGCAGCATCTCTTACTTAGGTTTATTGCACTTGTGCTACTATAAGCAGAGTTGTGTTCTCTTGCCCATGCTTGACTCACTAGCACTGGTGGATGCTGATTCAAACGCAACTTTGTTATGAAGACGCAACTGCGTGCTTTATGTCATATAGAGAAAATTGTTGAATTCAAGCTGTTTGCATAGAAAGAGTGCAGTAATGAACAAATGATTTTACAGGATTTACTAATATAGCAGTAGGATAACTTGTGCAAGTTTTTGAATTTTTCTGGGCTTTACTTTTGCTGGCAATAATTAGCTGCCTTTATTGGTAGGTTCGGTGTTTTATCTGGCCACACTGCATACAGCGGCTATCGTTGCGTTATTCTACATGCCTATACATTGCGTTGTGGTCTAGTTGTTCTAAATATAGCCCGGAAGCCGCAAGCATAGGATAACTAACAGTACTAGAATAGTAAATATCTAGGCACTCAATATATTGTGCCACTAGATAGCTGAGTGCGTCTTAATGCTACCTGAAAACACGTGGCATAACCCCTTTAATGGCAGATATAAACCACTTTTGATCAATCGACCAACCAATACAATATCATGCACTTACTCTGTTAACTAGCCTCAGGTGCTCCAGAGTAGAGTCACTTATGCTAAACTTCTGACGTTTTCTGTGCTCGGACTCCCGGTTGAAAGAATATACATAAATCCTTCCAAACAAAGTGCCGACAGCCAGAAGCTCATCTGAAGGAAAAGCAAGGAAGAGTTATAACACAGTCACAATGATTGCATACCATGTGCTTGACCTTGACCTCACTAAACTTGTTAATCTAAAATACAGAGTCTTAGTCTGCTGTGAAAATGCATGTTTACTTTATGTTATCAACTCTGCAAACTTTAATTAGATGCATGATGACTTATTACCACAGAATTTATTTTTGAGCAGCCAGATACATCTCTCAAATACTTTGAACCCGGGGCCTCTATAGCACCTAATTGTATAGTGAAGTGAACAGAACATGCTACCACTACATCAGCTAAGCAACCATAAAAAAGAAGCTTCACCAGTGAGCAGTAGACATACTCAGAGCGAACTGCACATGAGGCACCCCTCTTATTATGACCACCTTGCGCCTTATATATACAGCATTAGGGGGTAGATTGTATTACGAGCACTATTCACGTATATAAAGGGATTGTAGTGTTAGTACATGTACCTGATATCAACGCAGAGCAACTGTAAAGGGAACCTCGGTCTGACAGTAAACTCATGTCTGTGGACCTCAGTGTCAATCCTGATTTATCTTCCCACACCTTATCAAAGACCTCTAAACATAATATCATACAGTAATTAGTAAGTAAGATCCAAGACATCAGTTGTTTTCCACACGTATCCTTTGAATCGCGTACTTAAGCCTGCGCTGCACTAAAACCATTGGATAGGCTAAAGGTTTTAATTATATAATAATAGTATTATAACATACACATACATATACATATAGAATACATACCCATATACATGCATTATCAGACAGTTTATTGTTAACTAGAGAGACACTGACCTATAGAGGTATTGGATATACATAGAATGTGCTCATTTGTCTCCCACACGTCTATGACATCACCTAAAACATATACACAGTTCTAATGATACTGTCATACATTTAGTATGAGTGTGTGCGACTTCCAACCTGTCACTCTCAGAATATGTGCCTGAAATAATACCTACTATTAAATAGCTATACTAAAGTAAAAAGAGAAATCGGTAAAGTAAGTAAGGAGCAACGATAATACCAGTCTCCAATGCAGTAATTGGAAACACCAGTAATTATTTTCACAGCCATATTCTTCAACAGCCGGTGTTATACCAGTTTGACACACTATGATGAGCAGAGGAAAAGTACAGTCATGTCGGATGTATACTCTAAAGAAAGTATACAGAGCATGTGATTAAGTGCCAAATGTTCAAGTCAACTAAAAACAATTAGAATTCACAACAAATATCTATAAATGACAAACACTGATCTGTAACATGAGACTGGCCGATAGCAGTTGATTTTATGCATCTTGACAGCTAACAGTTAAAAACAAGTCTTACTAATTGCTGAAGGTCTTACGACATCTGTGGTAACTGGGGGTTGACTCCCTAAGTACAGTAAGTTCAGACGGACTATAGAAAGCTGGATATGTGCACAGAGCAGAGTAATCTCATTGGATGATTCATCCATCTGTATATGGCGTATTAATCTAAAACATATCAGCATTAGAAGCACAATGAGGTGCCGTGTCAGTTTAACCAGAAAGGGAAACTATGTGATGGTAATACTTATACTACTGATGACAACAAGTTATGTGACCCAGGATATGATTAATTCTCCCCGAAAACAACAGAAGACAACTCCAGCCTTTGTGATATACAGTGAAACTTGCTTAATTCAAACTGCCATAACTGGTTTTATTTAGGCTTGAGTTTGAATTATAAGATCACTTCATTTATGTGAAGCCATTTAAATATTGCTCAGCAGGGACCAAGGCTAACAGTTTGAACTAACCAAGTTTTTGAATCATCCAAGGTTTAATTAAGCAAGTTTCACTGCACACACAAAGAAAACATGGGTAACATGTCTACTCTAGCCCTAGCAGTGTATAAGTATCTTTCACCCACGTTCCTCATTATACACGATAGCTTTAAGAAAGAAACTAAAACATCAGATAGCTAGAAATAATACATAAACAAACCTAATGCTGAAGCTGCTGTGGAGTACAAATTGTTTTGAAGGCTCAGAAGTGACCAGGTCCCATATGTATATACTTTGTATTCAGGAAAATAGCAAGAGATGGCAGGATATTGCAGTGTCTAGCTATAATATATGCGGGCTAAAGATTCTCCAGTGGCTAAACAGTGTGGCTAAATATGACAGCAGTGTGATGCAGTGGTTACCAAGGGCCCACTGGCTCGATCTTTCTGTAAAACCTGAGCTCTTTTACAAAAGGCCTGGGTTCATTTGGTTACTACAAGCACAGGCTAAGAAGACCCATTAGATAGAGTGGCTAACTGTACACCACCATTAAATCGGCAAATCAACTACCGTTACCATTACACTTACTGCGAACACCGCCACCACTACTACTATTACTACTATTACTACTACCATTACTACTACTACTACTACTACTACTACTACTACTACTACCACTACTACTACTACTATTACGGTAGTCACTATAGAGTAAAGGATATGTTGATAAGTTCATCTCTGCCCACACTAAGGAGGAAAGTTTCTCCATGACCAGATGTGATGAGTTCCAGCAGACGTACAGATCCTTGGTGGTTATGTAGCCTCAGCACCACTCTATCAAGCTACAATACAGGATTGTGTATAATTAATAGTCATGCATAGAGAAGTTGGCATGGGACGTGCATAGGAACACAGTCTATGTACAAATTCAAAGCAAATTGGAACTTTTGTTCATCACAGAAAATGGTTAGAGTAGGAAATGACATCACAAGCGTAATCCCTTACTACAGTAGTCCTTTCTAGAAATGTATATGTGGATACACATGAACATTACACTAGACCTAGAAGTAGCTATGATTATACACTGTTACACTAGTACACCCTGTACCCATGTACATGATTATAATGTACTGTACATGGTATATACTAGTACAACATACCAGTGTGTCCCAAATGAGAATCCTCCCAGTCTTCAAACCAACAGCAATCCTGTATATATATTATTAGGAAGGTAACAGCTATAGTAATCAAATAGTAAAAGCATCATACCCTTTCTAGTATTGCTAGAACTAACAAATTTAGCAAGCATTTGTACTACGCAAATAAAATACTGCCAGGCTGGGTAGCTGTTATATAAGTGAAAGTCTATGATATACAGTGTAGTAGGTATTATGTACTTTCAGATCTGGAATGTCTATTTGTAGCTGCCCTCCAAAGTACAGAAAACCTCCAAAGGAAATCCCCAATAATTGGCTTTTTAGTTACAATGTGATTCGATAATTATTCTACTATAATCGCCCAAATTCCCACAATCAGTCAAGAATGTTCTAGTTCAATTGCAAACACTAAAACTACTTTGGTTCCATTTGCTGAAGAGCCAGTCATAATCAGTATAATGACTCTGTGACATTACTCTACTAAATATACACCAGCTCACCTATGTGCATCTATTACTCTAATACATTGTATGTCATCTTGTACTTCCAACACCTGCAGGTGATTATAATATGAGTTGGGTCTCATCAACTACAAATAAACAAACAATGTATGTGTACATGTGTGTGTACATGTATGTGTACAGGTATTATGTACATGTATGTGTACAGGTATGTGTACAGGTATGTGTACATGTATGCGTACATGTATGTGTATGTGTACATGTATGTGTACATGTACATGTATTATGTACATGTCGGTGTACGCCTATGCACATGTATGGTTAGCAATGTAGATGTGGGTACTAGAAAATCTAGGATCTATCAGTCACCTTAGGAACGTGAGAGTTGACCTTGACACTAGCGCTCTCCTCACTTGAGCTGTCACTTCTTGTTACCCTCAAGTCTGCCTCATCTTCTTTAACCTACATGTACAATGTATGTATAGTAATATATATAGTACCTACATGTATGTATGGTAATATATAATATAGTACCTACATGTATGTATGGTAATATATAATATAGTACCTACATGTATGTATAGTAATATATAATATAGTACCTGCATGTATGTATGGTAATATATAACATAGTACCTACATGTATGTATAGTAATATATAATATAGTACCTACATGTATGTATAGTAATATATAACATAGTACCTACATGTATGTATAGTAATATATAATATAGTACCTACATGTATGTATAGTAATATATAATATAGTACCTACATGTATGTATAGTAATATATAATATAGTACCTACATGTATGTATGGTAATATATAATATAGTACCTACATGTATGTATAGTAATATATAATATAGTACCTACATGTATGTATAGTAATATATAACATAGTACCTACATGTATGTATAGTAATATATAATATAGTACCTACATGTATGTATAGTAATATATAATATAGTACCTACATGTATGTATAGTAATATATAATATAGTACCTACATGTATGTATAGTAATATATAATATAGTACCTACATGTATGTATAGTAATATATAACATAGTACCTACATGTATGTATAGTAATATATAATATAGTACCTACATGTATGTATAGTAATATATAATATAGTACCTACATGTATGTATGGTAATATATAATATAGTACCTACATGTATGTATAGTAATATATAATATAGTACCTACATGTATGTATGGTAATATATAATATAGTACCTACATGTATGTATAGTAATATATAATATAGTACCTACATGTATGTATGGTAATATATAATATAGTACCTACATGTATGTATGGTAATATATGATATAGTACCTACATGTATGTATAGTAATATATAATATAGTACCTACATGTATGTATGGTAATATATAATATAGTACCTACATGTATGTATAGTAATATATAATATAGTACCTACATGTATGTATGGTAATATATAATATAGTACCTACATGTATGTATGGTAATATATAATATAGTACCTACATGTATGTATAGTAATATATAATATAGTACCTACATGTATGTATAGTAATATATAATATAGTACCTACATGTATGTATAGTAATATATAATATAGTACCTACATGTATGTATGGTAATATATAATATAGTACCTACATGTATGTATAGTAATATATAATATAGTACCTACATGTATGTATGGTAATATATAATATAGTACCTACATGTATGTATAGTAATATATAATATAGTACCTACATGTATGTATAGTAATATATAACATAGTACCTACATGTATGTATAGTAATATATAATATAGTACCTACATGTATGTATGGTAATATATATTATAGTACCTACATGTATGTATAGTAATATATAATATAGTACCTACATGTATGTATAGTAATATATAACATAGTACCTACATGTATGTATAGTAATATATAATATAGTACCTACATGTATGTATGGTAATATATAATATAGTACCTACATGTATGTATGGTAATATATAATATAGTACCTACATGTATGTATAGTAATATATAATATAGTACCTACATGTATGTATAGTAATATATAATATAGTACCTACATGTATGTATGGTAATATATAATATAGTACCTACATGTATGTATAGTAATATATTATAGTACCTACATGTATGTATGGTAATACATATAAACCTAATGTGGGTTGTAGGTGATGCCTGCCAATCAACAAGTATTGTTACACCAGATATTGGGAATTCTGTGGTGGCTGCACAGTAGCTCCCAAAAAGTAAACCATCACAATTGAATATACAGGTATTGTACATATAAGTATGTAGATAACTTGCACAGGTATTGTACTGTTGTACATATAAGTATGTAGATATACTTGTACATGCACGTCAAGCATATAACTTTCACTATTGGCAGCACAACTGAATAAATCAGTGCAAGCTCTACTTTGACAGTTTAATATTGACTCACATCTGGTGCAAAAGAAAACTTTTGAGTAATTTTTCTTCTTAAAGCGTCCATTACCATAGAATTGTCTCCCTGTCCAGTGTATTCACATAATCAGCACCTTGAATAGTGATAGTAAAACAGGTGAAATGTCCTGTGAATTTGGTGAGTGTCGGTATAAATTCTGTACAATATTTTAATTGTAGAATTAGATCAAGAAGAAATGGAATGCTGTTAAATTTTGCTAAACTGGTTTCACACCAATTTCTGGAACAACCATAAAATTAAAAACTTGCAATATAAGGGGAGACCATTTGGAGTGACAATAATAGGGGCTTCTCAAAATAGACAGGACTAGAATCCAGGGACAAAATACAATGTATGAAAGAAAGAGTTAGTTGTGCAGCCAAAGATATGTGGGCAATGCAAGACACCTGCTGAGAAGAGTTGTACGTGTGCATGGCATCCACTCAGTATTCTAGATCAATCATCTAAATTTAGCAATAGATTACATGTATAAACGACATTGGTAAACTCATCACTAGAAACTCTGTTGGTGAGCGAAAGCTATCATTGAGTTTATGAAAACAACCTAATGAAGGGATAACAACGATGTCAAGATACGGAATACAGCAGAACAGCTCGTTGCTAGGCGGAGAGTATCTTAAAATATAGTCCAGCATACGTCTAGCCATTTATGGAGAGGATCACAACACTGGTGGTAGCGATGACACGATAGAATCTAGCTACTACTACTACTACTAACTACTAGTGAAGCCACTCCAGATACACTGAATACAGCTATTAGATGACTCATCACACTCATCCAAATACAACAATGTGATAAGATAATCTTAGACAGAGGGGCAGACGACAGACACAAAGAGACAGACAGAGAGGTACACAAACAAACAGACAGAGAGACAGGCAGATGGAGGAACTATTTAGACACTCCTAGCAGAACAACACGGTCCAACAAACCTCAGAGCCTCTTAGTTTGACGACAATAAGGATGTAGGTTATTCCAGCAGCCCACAGGATGGATGAGGATTCTACCTTATTTGAAACCTGATTCAACGAATGAGATATTCATTACTCTTCAAGCTTGCTTTTGTCCTACATGGAGATAGCTTGTCTCGGACTTTTTCACCTGAAAGATGGTGATAACCTAGGAACAACTGGTAGATACAGAACTGTTAAATATAGAGCTGTATGGGGAAGAAATGCTTTCCTCAGAGCCATGAAACTTCACATGAACGAATTTTTCAAGTAATACTTTTATAACAGTCAGCATTTTCCAAGCCTACTATAATTGTTTTCCATAGCAGTATTGTTTACAAACACTGAATCTCACAACATGTGTTAGTGATCAATAAACCAACCAACTGATCGATCGACCGACCGACCATGTCCTGACTATTAGATATACCACAGACTCAACCTATGCAGAACCGAATAGCATATCTCTTTGCACTAAAATGTTGCATCAACCCTTCCTGTAACATCTACTTACAGAAGGATCTTTTGCCTGTGGTACCCACTGACTCCAATGGTAAATGTTCTTTTACTTCCAGTCATTGTTTTAATTATTTGGTTCCTAACTCATTATTCCTTGTCCGAAAAATTTTTGAGTTTCTTCACAATATAGCGAATCCTGCCTTTTTTATCTCATGACTTTTTACTCCTACAGAGTGCAGAGTGACACAGTTTTACCCGCTTCACAAACTTCCACTGTATCAGATTCCATGTTTGGTTGGCAAGTCAACGTTTGAATTGAATTGAAATTATTCCCACAAAGACCACTCTTTGTACGCAAAAACATGACAATCCCAATATTTAGATAAAGAATGAAAACTGGCACGCACTTTTTGATTTCCAGTTTTACATAAGGATAATGATTTTTAGGATCAGTTTAAACTAAGCATTAGAATATTCAATACATGCAAGCGGTTTTCTTTTGCTTTACAGTTTCAAACAACAATGATTTTTCTTTTTAATTTTATATAGGCCTACTTTTTAGATTGTGTTGAAACAATATAGGCACAACATAACCTCTGAAAGCTTGAACTAACAGGGGGGTAACTTTCTTAATAAAGTTAAGGCAGCCAGAGCTGGACTGGTTAAAGATAGCGGTGCGGGAGGAGCGCCGAAGCTCCCTCCCGCATGAAGGGGATCGGGAGGCCTCCCCCGGGGAATTTTTGGAAAATGCACACACAAAACTGCTATTTTGATGCGCTTGACCTGTGTATTCGAGCAATGTGTGATGGTACAAAAGTACAAAATGTTCTAAAGTAAACCGCAAAATAGTACACTACAGAAAAAGTGCTTCTCTGTTTGGCTTGGTCATGAAGTACCATTGTTACAGTAGTCCTTTACATGACATAGGCCTACAAATTTACATGTACACACATGAATAAGAGGGGAAATAATGTGAAATTAGTTGGTGGATAGAGATAGAAGTCATTAGTGGTTATGTAAAGGATTCCGGGTAAGCTGCCACTTTTAAGACAGCACCACCTGGACACCTTCACCGCTACACCGACCTGTAAAGGTACAGTCAGCTTGCCACTTTTAAGGCAGGCTTTATTGGTCCCTTTATACCTGCCAGCTCCTTGCCAAGTGTTAGCCTGCTAGCCGGCTATGTACCGGCTAATGCCCTGCAAGGTACACGGCTAATGTGTTATTATATTAACCACAAACAATCAAGTGTCAGCTTGATGCCGGTTGACTGCTAATTAATCTGTAAAGTGAATGCCTGCCAAGTGTCCAAGTGTATAGTGCTGTTTATTGTGACAGAAGAGGCAAAGCAGAACATCTGCTCTGCTTATATAGCATAGCAAAGACCAAAGGTCAATAGATACCGGCTGACTAATACAACATTCCAAGCCGGCATCAGTATAAAAGCATAATGATACAAATTATTGGCACATGCATATACATGTAGAATACGGAGACACAGGTTATTGGCATACTAGGTATATATGCATACAGAATTATGTGTGTAATATAATATTATTATAAAATGTAGAATGTCATAGCTAGTGTCAAAATCCACCGCAGTTATCCTAGGTTTCCCAAACCCTGAAGAATATGAACAATTTAGCAGATGGCATCTATATTGAGACAACCTATTACTTTTACCTGTCTGCCTTGCAATATTTAAGGACATTTGCACATGCCCTCAAACATTCCAAAAATAATGTCTCAGTGTCTTCAAAGATACTGTCACAACATAAATAGCACCCCACTGACAGAAGTCATTAATTTTTGTTATAATAACTGGTAATAACATTTGCTATGGTCACTACCCTAGCAAAAGTCACTCATTGTAAAGTAATTAGTATAGTCTATTTCCCTGGTAAATAGAATCCGAGAAAACCAGTGGGTGGGGCACTGAAATACCTTTATTATAAATTGCATGGGATGAAAACTCAGTTCCTAAGCTATCCTCATCATAATAGCATCATTTTCATCAGAGTATGTTTATAATATGCTAGTCAGGGTGGCGCAGCCTTCCAACTATGGCTGAGAAAATAGCCAAATGAAAATGCAACCGGAACGCATTCCTGTAAGAATAAATCTAATAAATTCTTACCAGAACGGCGTTCCGGTACACTTTAAGCTTTTTTTGTCAGCAATTTTAGTACAAGGTCAACATTATCGGCTTTTCTTCCTTAGTTCAAGCAGTTGCAAGCAATGCCACTCCAAGGCTCTCTCTATCTCTCTTCTGTCCTTGATGTACGAGACTAATCATGAAGTTTTCACCGCAGTGCAATGTTTTACTTGTTGAATCCAATGCAGCGCTAGCGTACTTGAGCTGTGGTAGACAAGGCCTTGTTGGCAATCAGTCATGCCTGTTTCAGAGCCCAGTAGAGTGCACGCTTGATCAGATCTAATTGTGCTCTGGCATCCAGCACCTTCCTCAATATGAATTTGTTAAATCTGCAGTCTGAAGCAACATGAATGTGTACTAAGAAGTTCATCCAGCACTTGGAAGTACTGTTAACCTTAGAGATGTTGAACGATATACCATAATTATCTGTTTTACCATGCACCTGCAGTCACCAATTGAAGTGATCCAATGGTAGACAAGTGTCACATCAGCAAGCAGAACGCATGAACAGATAAGGCGTGACCTTGCCACACCACTCTCTGCATTCGATTTGATAGAAAATGAATTTAGTGAAGGAGTAAGTCATCTACATTCGTAATATTTGAGAGCATGAAATGGGGCACTCAATCAAATACCTTGGTAAAGTCCAGCATAGCTGCATGAACAGTTTTTTTGTTATCTATATCTCAATAGGTGAATAGCACAATGTCGACAGGGCAATTGTCTGTCAATAGTACGAATTCCGTTTCCAATTTTCAATAATAATTATTAGAATTATTATAAAAATGTGTCAATATAATTCAATATCGCAAAAATTTTACTTCGATTTTCATGCTTTATTTTTAGCTATGCTTTTATTTTATTGTATGAATTAAATTAAATCTAACTTTGTTTATCAATTTACAAAGAAAGCTAAATTTAAAATTAAATTAAAATTTCAATTAAAATTATTTATTTTTATATAAAATTAAATTTTCTTTCAAAACTTATGCATGGTACGATTGAATGAAGCTAAGGTCTGTTGGATACTTTCAAAACCTGCTAGTTCAGCTCTCACTCGCTGTTTTAAGAATCTTCACTACCTCCCATCCAGATAATCTTACGCATAGTTACAATGTTCATAACATAACGCGTACAAAACTACATATACATTGCAAAGAGAGTAAAGGGATACGCTCTTTGTACATTGTAGGACAAGGCCAAAGATAGTGGCCACTATCTTTGACAAGGCTCTGGGACAAGGATGGAGTTTGGGAAATTCCAGTTAGCCGGAAATTTAAATTCGGAATATTAATATAGTCTAGGATTACTTGCCACATGCCGAAATGCTAGTAATAAACTGTTGTGGAGTATTTTGTGTGTGTTTTGTAAACTGCGTGAATGGGATCGCCGTAACTTTGATTGGAAATTTCCGATCTCTCGTCCCACTCCCTGAAATCAGCTTCAGTGGTACGTTTCCTAGAGATTTGACGGTGTTGAAGGGCTTTACTTTTATTCTGTAGCAGTAGGTTTCGTTAGATTGTATAAATATTTAATGTTATCATGGCCAAGGTTGCAGCTGGGTTTGTAATTTTTAGAAAAGTTACCAGAGGCATTGAATATTTAATGCTGCAAACATCATATGGGAAAAATCATTGGACACCCCCAAAGGGTAGGTAAGAAAGAACAAACACTGGAAACTGAATTCAGAATTGAGCCTTAAATACTAATGAAATAAGAATGTCTCAATTAATCTTCGTTTATTGAATTTTGTATTCACAGTCATTAATATTCAATTTAATATGGGTACTTCTGACTACTTCAAATCATTCATATTATAATTACTAATCATTTATTTATAGTAATAGTAAGTAATTATAAATTTTCTATTCGACTATTGTTATTGTTTGTTACAATAAAATAATATAATTGTAAATTATCTTATGATTATAACCATTGGGCTGAATCAGTTTTGGAGAATGATAGTATTAAAATATTGTGATATTTCAACACACATACCGATGGGGTCATAGAATTCAGGAGGCCTGATAAGCTGAACTACTAGGGGTTAATGTGAGGAAATACACACTACAAGTAGTTCAGAAAACAGCCCTGCTAGGATCAGCTAGCATCTTAAGAAAGGTCCTATTCATCCCAGCCTAGTGAACCTAGGTCACTGGTAGAAAAGCCAGCTAAAGATGTGCCAAAACCAATAGTAAAAATAATACATATTTTAATTATAATGGTTACGATTGTCTATAATTATGTTAATGATCATGACGTAACAATCAAGGTGTTCATAGGGATGTAAAAATCCACAGATCAAAAACTCTATTTATTGACCATTCTAGTAGAATTGCGCTCAATATATTAAAATTCAAATTCAAATTAAGACAACTTCTCATTATCTTATGATTATCCCACCGTGACTATTTATCATTATTATTATTTTTATTGTGATTAGTTGCAGGTTCTCCTGTAGTATATCTGCATGTGGGCCAACAATTCAATTTTATCTAATATAGAACAAGAATAATATAAGCTTTGCTTTGGGCTAGGATATTTCAACCATGCGCAATCGATCATAAGCTACGAGTATAAAAATGTTTCACTTTGACTATGACTGTGGTAGGGCAATTTGTTGTTGCCATCAGCTTAAATAGACGCTTATAATTGCAACCACTAAAAGGGCACCAGAGCGATGAATCGCCTGGTTAGGAGATTTATCGTGGCAATAAAACGCCACAACATAGTTTGCCAATGTAAACACAATATCTCCAGGATTAATTATCTGAAGTTTTGTGGTCAAGATACAAATTATATATAAACCTTCAGCTATAAATCGGCTGAATGGGTTCATTATCGCCAGGATAACTCACCCAGTGTAAACTCCCTATTAGGCATCTCCTAACTACTTTATTTGCCAAAATTGCTCCCAAGTTACAAGTTACAAGTTACAATTATTGGAAGATTAACTAATCATGTGCTGTCCTACTCTCTGTCCCTCTCTCTCCCCTACTCTCTGTCCCTCTCTCTCTCCTACTCTCTTCACCCCTCCACATTCTCTGGCATCCCAAACTCATATTATTACGCTCGAAATTGGTAGCAATACCAATTTCTTGAGCACTTTACCTGGGAGATACACTGAACTGGTGGCATTACGCAATTCTCGCTGTCTCTGGCAGCTTGAGAACTTTGGTTCAGTGGATTTCACACCTTTTAAATACGCTTTGCTGTAAATATACAGTATTGCTAAGGTGTTCTCCCAGGCATATCTCTGAGCTGCACTGATGAGGTGTTAAACACCGAAACAGTACACTGTATGCAGATTGAGTATATATATATACTCAATCTGCATACAGTGTACTGTTTCGGTGTTTAACACCTCATCAGTGCAGCTCAGAGATATGCCTGGGAGCACACCTTAGCAATACTGTATATTCACAGCAAAGCGTATTTAAAAGGTGTGAAATCCACTGAACCAAAGTTCTCAAGCTGCCAGAGACAGCGAGAATTGCGTAATGCCACCAGTTTAGTGTATCTCCCAGGTAAAGTGCTCAAGAAATTGGTATTGCTACCAATTTCGAGCGTAATACTCAATCTGCATACAGTGTACTGTTTCGGTGTTTAACACCTCATCAGTGCAGCTCAGAGATATGCCTGGGAGCACACCTTATATATATACATATATATACATATATATACTTGTGAAATATTATAAGAATAGATGAAATTGATGATGTTTGTTTATGTAATTCATTTTACTACTTAGTAAAATGAATTAAATAAACAAACATCATCAATTTTATCTATTCTTATAATATTTTATACTAGCTCTAGGACAATACCACATCCTATAGAGCACTTTACCTGACAATGCAAAATTCAATATTTATATATTATACATGTATATACGAAGTGACCAATCATTCTTTATTTAGCAAAGCTTGAATACTCGGGCCTTGCAAGGTGTCGCATTTCATCTTACAGTCATATCTGACATCTTGGCACCCCTAGATTCTACATTCAGAGATGTAAAGAAAATATTACTTTGTCTTAAACGGTATTTGTTATCAATATCCATATTCACAGTCATATTTGTTTCCTCTCATATAGGCTACATGTATGTTGTTGTCTATGTAGAAACACCAAAGCCATGTTCTGCTAAATGGTTTTATAATAGGAAAAAAATCATTATGATAATTTTGTCTTCTAAACGACAGGTCATGTGGACCCAGGGGAGGATGAGTTTACAACAGCTAAAAGGGAGACAGAAGAGGAAGCCGGTCTCAAGTTTGAACAGTACAAAGTTATAGACAATTTTAAAGAAACTCTATCCTATCCCGTAAGAGGTAGACCAAAGATTGTATACTACTACTTAGCAGAGTTAATGGACCCCATGACACCTGTTATACTTTCTGAGGAGCACATCAACTTCAAGTGGTGTAACTTGGAGGAAGCTAAAGAAATCTATGGTAGAGAAGGAATGAGTATATGCCTTGAGAAAGCAGAAAATTTGATAAAACAATTAACGTAGCTATAATAATCAACACTGTACATATATCTTGCATGGGTAAAGATTTTAACATTTTGTCTATGGTGATTCTTCAGTGAATGAGCTTGCATTATCAAATTATATCATTTGGCTGAAGTTGTGTTCTCATGAACAAAGAGTAGGTGAGAGAGGCAAACTCTCAGGTTTGGTGCTTATATGTACATGTACTTCAGTAATAGTAGTAATAGTAGTAATAGTAGTAATAGTAGTAATAGCGGATATTGGGATAGCCCACCAATCCACACCTGTCCCTAGTTTCAGTTGTGTAATAGTCAGTGAAATCACACCCCACTTTTACCAATACCTAGGCTAGGAGAATCATTCTAATTTGCTTAATCCATTAGTTTTGCCGATTCAAAGTTTTTTTCTAACTAGTAAATTCACTGGTTTTACTTCTAGTAAAATTTTTTCAACCTCTCGCAATGATAAGAGTGGTTCCTTCAACTGTCATGATTTAAAGTATAATGTTAAATACAATATAACATTGCACCTACTTGATATGTTTATTGATTTACATTAAAAAGCTCTGGTGTATGCATGCAATACACATTGTAGCCACCAGCACAAAACCTAATGACATTGTATAACCACAGAATTAATTGCACATGCCTATTATACACTGTACTTGTTGTTATAACATTGTGAATATAGAAAGTTACCAAGATGGCGCAAATTGGACGCTTGAGAAGTACATGTGTATGTTAGTTTTAGCATCTCACTGCTAGGCTTTTATGTCAAATTAGTAGCGCATCGGCCAACATGTACATGTAGATGTTCCTATTCTGACATCAACACAAATACCATAAGACTCTAGCCTTGCTTCTTAGACAGTGCTTCTCCTACCACGTGTGAAAAGTCAACCTTCTGGCAGAAATTTTAAAACACCACATTATATACACATAATTATCAAGGCTCTATAATTATACCAATGCATTTTTTGTATGACTATCCCACCCTCTGTAGATAGCTTTCTGCCTATGGGCCAATTTTCGCTCATGTGTACTCTCCTTTGCTCTAGAGAGAGAGTACAACTTTATACTAACATAAAGTCTGAGAGCGACGCACGTTTGTACAGTTTCAGACCACATTGCAAATGTGATAGTGGTCGTTACAATACATTCAGTACATAAGTTGATATAGAGTGCATTTGAAAAACATATTACAAACAAAATTTATTTATGGCATGTGTAGTGGAACAGTGCGATCTATTGGTATGCACTACTAAGTGATATATCAGACTGCTACCGACGGACTGGTGGAGGCAGTCAAAAATGTCAGTTTGACACTTTGGACATTGATCCGTTAATAAGCATATGAGTCGATTGATTCTTATAAACCATCAGAGAGGAAAACTGACTGAGTTTGATATAAAGACATGGGGGATACTGTATAAATGGTAAACATTTATTTTCCACATGAATATACTAGTATTGAAATAATAGAGACAAAAGTCAAATCAATGCATTTACATGTATTTTTACTGTACATGTACCCCAATAAACTGGTAGTACGCATTAACATCTTCCAACAGCACAATATGTGCAATTAGATTTACATGTGCATGAGTATGTCCATGTCACCCAGGCTTACTAAGTCTCCCTAATTCCACAAAAGACTGCCTGATTTTCAACTCGAATTTTGCAACCCCACTCAGAATGAACACCCCTCCCCTCGCCCAAATACTGAATCTTCCTGATTTCCATCAGTCGAACTTGGCAAGCCTGATGTCACCATGAATTTGTGTTAGTAGGTACATGTACATAATCGATTTACGCGAGTTTTTTAAAGTGGAAGGAGTTGTTCTCTCACAGAACGGTTGATAGTTAGAAATGTTAGATGGCGTTTGGATAATCGCAATCCGTTATCTCGGACACGGCTTCGAGTACCTTATTTATACCGCACTCTGATTGGTTTGATGTGATTATTTGTAAACAATACTGGAATGATAGCAGTTTCGGTTTAGCCAATAATCGATTGCGAGCCATGAGGACGGTAGCTATCTATGATGATAATAGTTCTCTGGAATGATCACGAGGATCAACTAATATAAATGTAATAGTAATAATATAATAATATCAGATGATGAGTATTCCGTAGACCAGAGTGGAATAGTATTTTAGTCATAGTGATAGTAGTGGTCACAATAATGTTCATTGTTTTGCTATGTAAGTTTTAGTTTAAGTTAATAAATAAATAATAATAATAATTATAATAAATTAGCCTATGTTATTTTTATTTATTATTATTATTATAATTATTATTGTTATTATAAATAAATTATTATTATTAAATAAATTATTATTATTATTATTGTAAGGAATCTTTATATTAATTATAGTTTAGGTTTTAATTTATGTTAAATATCATTATGATTATTTTATTTTTTATGCTAGCGGGTAGTTAGCGTAACAAAACAAAGCTTGTTCATATCTATCTTCTCACTACTGCTTTACTGGGTTGAAAAGGTAATACTTAATTTTTGTTGTAGTACTGTTTGTCGCTTCTTGCAAACGTGTAGGGTAAGCAACTCACCACTCACCTCGTTGATGGTTGTACATTCAAACAGGAGTTTGCCATTAAGTGAGTCAGAGTAACTCCAACCATTCACTGTTCATTGTAGAGTGTTCGTTGATCCTAGCCTCAGATCCCTCACAGTTCGAGAGAGGAATCTATTATAATAGCCCGGTTTCTATTATCCGTTAGCTCGTCATAAGCCGAGGTGAGGGTCTGGTGTCTGGTTCCGCCTGAGAGTGTTCTCATCAGGAGGGACAGCCTGTGTGATTTTCCTCTACCTTTCAACGGTTTCAGCTCAAGGTGTTTTCGAGCTTCTGTGACTCCACACCTTTCCTTCGCATTTATAATGCATTTAACAGCCTGAGATTTTATATGCTCGATTGCTTCAAAGGTTTTTTTATCCAAAAGTTCCCAGAGGGTATCACCATGCTCAGCATAGGTTTGCACAGACTTGAGTAGGCGGAAGGTTTTCCCTTCTCAGCTGTTTCGTATAATGAATCTTTTAATACAAACAAGGTCCTTGGATGCACTGCTGATTTTAGATGCTTGTTGGGCCTCAGGTTTTATTTCATCTCTATCCCTAAGGAGTGAGTCTTCTGCACAGATTTGAGCTGGGTGCCACCAAAGTTTCTATATACCAAGTTTATCCAGAATACTTTCACCATCTTTGGTCTGCACGGCTAGATTATGTGCTCAGTAAGATAACTGAAACATTTTGGGCTTTTTCTCCATGTTCAAGTTTCTCTAAATGTTTGCCTCTTCTATCGATGCTATCGGTATCAACATCATGTGTCCTAAAAATAATGGGCTAGCATCACAGGCACTTCTAGCCAATCTGAGGACAATTTTCCGTCACTCTTGAGGAAATTTATCGATAATTTTTCGTTGTTCGCTCAACCACTTTCAGCTAGGCGGTTTATTAGGTCGGGTTTCGAGTGATCCTGTTAGTGCAGAACACCGTGGAAAACACTGAATAATTATATAAACTTTGGTGCCACCACCATGGTATTCAGGGTCAGTGTATACACCCAACTATTATGTTTGTGAATATATTATTTTCATTATTAGGCTACATATTGTTAATTTTATTTTAATCAAAACTATTGATAATTAAAATATGTGGAAATTTAAATAATAGTTTTGTTGTTGTGAGATAGCACTTTAAAAGTTGGGCTCATCATCCTAAACTTTTACGTTTGATAGACGTTTAATCTTTTACTAGCATTACATGGCTTGTGCACACCAAGGTCATTTTCAGAGTCACCTGATGCCATATATAAATTCAACAATATATAATTTGTGTTAACTTTACTTCAATCAGCTGTTTTGATGATTCAAAAATGCAATCCAACAATTAGTGAGTTAAAATTAATATTTATTCAATGACTTTAGGATGGCTGTGGTATTAAATGCATAATACTTGTGGTTGCACCGAACTTCAATGTATGAGCAATTGGATAATTTCTCTGTCTGTGCCTCACATGCTGACTGGCACTGCAAATGGCATGAAGAAGAGTTACATTGATCTCAAGGTTTGATATTATATTGCGTATATTGTTTTAATTTTAGTTTGGGATTAACACTTTCACTCCGTGATCATGGATGACCTAGATTTGATAGAACCAATCAGACGCCCTAATGGCACATTTGATAATCCTTTTAAGTCATTTACATCTATACCTGGAGGAGGTACGGCTTGTCGCTTTATGAGAGAAAAATTTGTGAGAGCTTTTACTGGACCCCGGGACCCATCTCAGGTGAGTGGCTAACTATTTACTATGTAGAGGCTTTTACAATGTTATCAGTGCTGGTGCTTATACACAGTTTAGTGCAAACCATTACTACTGCTGCTACCACTGCTGCTACTACTACTACTACTACCACTGCTACTGCTACCGCTGATGGTCGGAGTAAACTCCAAGCTCTTACAGTATGATTGGACGGTATGACACAATAACAGCAAGTGCTCCTCTCTTACAGGCTGAGATCAACGAAAACCTTCCTGTATTGAAACCTGACAAAAGCAAGCTAGAGAACCCTCCGGAAGATAAACTACAGTACATGTGGATTGGTCACGCTACAATGCTCTACCAGACAGACGGATGGAACATCCTCAGTGGTGAGTAAATGTATTCTATACTTTACATGGTCAGTGTGCAGTTCCAATACTCAAGTGTTTATTCTCCAATGATTGCTGTGTGACATAATGGTCAGGTTGGTTGTATTAGTAATAATGGCATGATGGAAAAACTTGGATTTTTAAAATTGGTAAGATATTTGTGACATTTGCATGCTTGCATGTATTACATACATAATATATATTTTCTCATTGTGCTTGTACATCCATGCGTGTATTACTTACTCCATATTAACATAGTGATTAATTTTGATAAGTCGTTTAACCTTGTCCTACAAGTTACTTGTCTAAAGTTTCTGGTTTCAACCCTTATCCAGACCCTATATGGAGTGAGAGATGTTCACCGTTTAGTTTTTTGGGTCCAAAGAGATACCGCCCTCCACCTTTACCTATGGAGGAGCTGCCTCGTATAGACGCTGTAGTTATAAGCCATAACCACTACGATCATCTGGACATCCACTCAGTAACTACACTCAATAAGCTCTATGGGAAATCTATTCAGTAAGTTACATGTATATATGTGAACAATCTTATCCTTCCTTATGTTAGTATGTATAACAGGTATATAACTGTCGGGGTTTAGAGAGAAACTGTGACATTCTTTTACTCTTCTGTGATTCATAGTGGGAATCGTAACAGGTGGATTAATAAAGTAGTGCCTACAGCTTGCCACCTAAACCCTGCTACTGTCTTATGTTCTACAGCTGGCTCGTACCAGAAGGCCTCAAGAGCTGGTTTCAAGCAAGAAATTGTGACACTGTGACGGAGCTGTCTTGGTGGCAATCGAAGACCCTGACTGGTGAGAATAAACCAGATTTGACTGTCACCTGCACTCCAGCTCAGCATTGGAGCCTACGGTCTGGATGTGACAGGAATAAGGTTAGTTCTGGCACTCTCTGACTGGTGGGTGTAGACTGTGGTATAGTGGATGGATGTGCAGGCTGGTTTAGGGTTATACATACTATATACCCTGTAGTTATGCATCCAACTACATGGAATGCACATGTATGTAGTATTTACACAGAAATTTGACTGCTATATCTACCTGTTATTATAAATGTGAATGAATTTAGTCAGGGTTTGTATAATTATGTATGCGCGTATATAGTACATTGTTACCGTATATAGACTGACCATGTGACTGTCTTATAATGTGACCTTTATTCTAGCTGATCAATAGTGATGCAAACAATTACTACATACATAAAGAATGATTATTAATAGCCATGACTTGGCATGTTTTACTTTGCATGTACTATATACATGCTGTAAAATATTCATGTACATGCATATAATGTAGATTATAGAATGTTGTAATATAAATGCAGGAGGTGATAGAAATACGGGATGGTGTGTCATGATTATGTGCTATATTTATATACTGTATACTAGCAGTGTTCGAAGTGGAACAAATGAGGTGGGTACACGGTACCTACCTGCATTCTTAGGACCTTTCTTAAAGGGTGCATTGGTCACTCAGAAGCTGCAGATCATAGTTAGAAGTTGTTCTCCCATTTAAGCAAGACAAAACAAGGGAGGACAATTTCTAATTATGGTTGATAGCTAATGAGTAACTTCATTACACAGAGTACATGGTACCAATGAATGTAGACCATTCCTTATATTTTAAACTACTGAGTGTGCTTTGTGTCCTTCAATTTTGTATTACTGCTGCATTGATTGTAAGAATGAATATATCTACATTATTTAAAACACGACAACTCCCCTTCTCTTTCTTTCACTGTAATAAAAGTACATGTAGTCAAAGAGAAAACAACTTCTTTATTTATTACAAAATGCTGAACTACAACATTTCACAGTTGTATATTTTGTCAAAAGTATATAAACACATACAACAACAGCATGTAACTGCAACTGTATGAAAACTATAGTAATTCAACAAAACAGCTATGACATTGACATCAACATTAGAGAAGGAAAGGAGTTGAAGTTTATCAACAAAATTATAATGAACAAAAGTATTATACAATAAAATACATGTATCTCCCTTGTCACAACCTACCTGTAGACTTTAATATATAACACCATTAATGTTATTTGAACAACAGCTATAAGGAAAAGGTAAAAGGTTGAAGCCTATAAAACATACATACCTGTGTAAAGGAGTTTTACCAATTTATCTAGGATATATACATGTACTACTCACTGGGTTTTCTCTAATATTATTATAATTTTGTTAATTTAAGGAATTTATCTGTGGGAGCTGTCAGGTCTTGCATCAAATCCATGAAAACACCAGGCCCTGACTGGGGTTTGAACCAATGGTCTCTACAGTGCCTAATCGCCTAGAAAAGTGAACAGAAGACATTGCCACAACACCAGTACAGCAATGTTAGAAAAAGACAGCTTCACCAGCGAGCAGTAGATATGAAAAATATAAATTAGGGTATTATTTCTGCAAAATTAAATTCCTCACCAGCTTCCTTTGGATCACTAAACACTGTATTCCAAGTATCCTCACCACTTGTGACAACATCTTCCAAAAATGCTAAATGTTTTATAAATTGGCAGCACCAGTAAAAACTGGCCTCAAAGTTAAATCCATGGCCGAATATAACCTTAGCAAGAAATATCAAATCATACTGACAGTAAATTCAATGTAAACTAAAAATATAGTATTGCCTAAAAAGACTATTCAGCTACTTAAAATACTCGACAAACTATCATGCATGTAGGTTATTAGGCAGCATGCAAGTACACTAATAGACAGCATGCAAGTACACTAATATGCAGCATGCAAGTACACTAATAGGCAGCATACAACTTCATTACCTGTGGTCTTTTGTGGACTTCTGAAAGCAATGAATCACCTCAACACAACAAAAATAGAGAATACAAACAAAACGATTACTTTAATTGCAGTCAACCAGTGAAACCAAGCTCAATCCAAATACATAGTTTCTCCTAGTACCATCTAGACTAAACAGTGACAGGATTCTTCTTAGCTCTCTGTGAATTTCAATTTGTCATAACCTCACTCTTTGCCTCACTTACTCAACTTGGAAGTAGTTTGCAATAGTAGAGCAATACCTACAACTGTTGAAATTCAATACTTATACTATGTGCAAAAACAAATAGTATTCCTACCTATTCTAGAATAAAAATATCAACGTTAGATTAAAATATTTTATATAAAACAATACAACAATTGCTATATTATTTACATTAAATAATCGATACAATAATGATCATTAAATATAAATTAGTTGTCTAATTCCTTGTTCTATTAAAAACGATTTATTTCTATTCTATATTTCAATTTTTATTTATTGAATATCGACTGTTGTTCTTGTGACAATCCAGTAAGCAATATATTTATTTATACTAATACTTGATGTAGGCGTATTGCTACAACAATCATTATCAAAATAATTTATTTCATATAAAAATTAATGAAAATATAAATAATTATGGTTATCATTATGATATGATTACTATTTGATTATCTAATTCTATTGATTCACTTCTAATTCTATCATTTATAATATAATTAATCACTATAATAAATGATTATATTATTTATTTTTTTATATAATTAATATAATGCTTGATTTATTATTTATATGTTTTATTATTGAATGCAGATTCTTTCTCTAGTGATAATCTAACAAATGCGAATATTTATGTTATTGTTATATACAACATCATGGATGATCATATTAAATTATTATTAATATTTATTTTTAATTTTTGTATTTTATATTTTATTAGCAAAGTAAGAAAAATACAACTATCTCCGATATTTATCACTCAGTCAAACGTCAAATTTCAATAGAGTACAACAATTAACTTTTGAGATTTAGGTTTAGAGCTAAAAAATACTTTTAGATTCAACTGTTTGGCCACTGTCCTTATCAAAAAGTTTTCATGGCTCTGCAAACACATTCGGAAAGCTGAAAATACTAAAGAAAGTGGAACCCATATTCAAGTCCTATGAAACTATTGATACAATGACTAACTTTGTTAGTAAAGCAGAAGGATTTATTTGTGTGCAGGTTGCTGGTCCAAGCTATTATAAACTTACTTTGACATTTCGGGATTGACTAAATACGCTGTTATCAATCAAACGATCGCTAGATTAGAGGGAAATTTTACTATCAGCAGTCACTCAACAACCAGTAAACCTATTTCGATTGCGAAAACTGCCGTGTTTTCAGCAAAACTAGTCAATTACCATGAGGGTACACGCCTGCTGACAGTGTACCCACCAAAATTGAGGTGGGTACACGCCGTATACTCCCGTATAACCACAATTCGAACACTGTATACTAGTATACTGCACTGTACAGTACACTCACTTTGGTATAGTATATACATTGTACATGTAGGTCACTACTATATACTGTACTGAATATTAAAGTCACTGTGGAGTAGTAGATATAGGTCACTACTATATACTGTATTGTATATTACAGTCACTGTGGAGTAGCTGGGTTATAAAGTCACCTAAACACTCCATATGGTTCTCTGGGGATACTGCTTATTGTGAGGTGTTTGAGACGATTGGAGCTAAACATGGACCTTTTGATCTTGCAGCCATTGCCATAGGTATGCCTACATAGAAGCCCATGAGACTTATAGTCCCATGGGCTTGTTGTTTGGGATTGTTACCCTGTCTGCTCATATAATTATGTTGTAGCATTTCAAACTTACTATCTATCCTATACAGTGTGTTTGCATAGGTACTGATAACAAGTAATATTATTGGTGTATATCTATCCTGTATAATATTTATTTCTCCAATATACACGTAATACAGGTGCCTAAATATACGTATGTGTCATATTACCAGGTATCTACTGTGTAATATATTATACGTATGTGTTATAATACAGGTGCCTACTGTGTAATATATTATACATATGTATTATAATACAGGTGCCTGTTGTGTAATATATATATGTATGTGTTATAATACAGGTGCCTGGTGTGTAATATATACGTATGTATTATAATACAGGTGCCTACTGTGTAATATATACGTATGTATTATAATACAGGTGCCTGGTGTGTAATATATACGTATGTATTATAATACAGGTGCCTACTGTGTAATATATACGTATGTATTATAATACAGGTGCCTGCTGTGTAATATATACGTATGTATTATAATACAGGTGCCTACTGTGTAATATATACGTATGTATTATAATACAGGTGCCTACTGTGTAATATATACGTATGTATTATAATACAGGTGCCTACTGTGTAATATATACGTATGTATTATAATACAGGTGCCTACTGTGTAATATATACGTATGTATTATAATACAGGTGCCTGGTGTGTAATATATACGTATGTGTTATAATACAGGTGCCTACTGTGTAATATATACGTATGTATTATAATACAGGTGCCTACTGCCCACGTTATTTCATGTCAAATCAACACATTGACCCAGAACAAGCACTGAAAATTCACACAGACTTAGGTTCTCAGCTCAGTGTTGGGATACATTGGGGCACGTTCCCTATGGGCTCCACAGAGGTTAGTTATATTTTCTATTAGTTTTCATTCGATTTGTGTACAATAAGTTCCAGGTTCCATGTAAGTATGATGACTGCACTAGGCACTCTGTAGTGTAAGATATCCATCACTGCATAGAGAATCATGTCAGTATTTCAAGTTAATCCTAACTTCCCATTCTATTAATAACTAATAATTAGCCTAAATACAGAGACCCCCTCCCACCCCTCTCCCATATGTTGATTTATATGAGTACTCCTAAGGCTATACAACTAGATTTAGTGGCTGGAATACCTGGTAATCAGTACAGTTTACAACTTGTACATGATTACATGCTATTGTTTGTGCAGTATCGCATGTGTGTGAGCACATTGCTATCAGTTACATGTACATGTATACTACATAAGGAAGATATATGTTTCCTTGACAGTAGATCCATTGAGTGTAGACAACTCCTAGTCAACTGGTATTTCCTCTTGTACAATGTATAACAATAAAATATGTACACATTTTGTAACTGGCCATACAATGAAGTATAAATTTCACTACATTTTATCCGAACCTTGCCTCTGCTTATTCGGTTTGAGATATTGACCACAATCTACTTTTTTGTTTATATGAATAATAATGCACCTCCATTATTGGTCCAGTTTCAGATAGTATAACACAATTTCCATACGATCCACTGCTCTGCCCTGCCAGGCTTGCTGGTGACTAAACTGCATATTCTGTGGTTGATTGGGTACACAGTCTGTCAAACCTGACTATTACAACCAACCATCTTTGTTATTTTTTAGCCGTATTTGGAGCCCCGAGAGTTAATAGCTTCTCTGCAGGAAGGAAATCCAAATCCCAGATTTATAACTGTGTCTCACGGAGCTGTCCACACAGTGGAGAAGGAATAGTAGCAGCACTTGGTACAGTGACAGCACTTGGTTTAGTGACAGCACTTGGTATAGTGACAGCACTTGGTATAGTGACAGTACTTAGTATAGTGATCACATCTGCTACCAACCGACTTCACTTATATTCTACTTAATAATCAGTAAATAACCACCTTTTACATTTGTTTGTATTATTTATTGATTTACTATTTATCCTGATCTGTGATAGAAGACTTTCTTTTTGACTAGAAATACATAATCTAACTGGAAACCTGTGATTGACTCCATTGCATACAGTTGATGTACTTGTACATATTACTTCTTTAGACAACTTTGTTCTTCTGTCTGCTGTTCAAACTACTAAAATATTTGCTTTACTGCATATTTTATATTTTTGTATAATTATAAGTCTATATTTTTGTCAAGAAGGTTCGTTTTAAATTCAGTTGTGTTATATTTGTAGCCATATGTAGCTGTAAGCAGCTGGTTATGTAGCCTGGGATCCAAGCTCCCTCAAACATCAATACTTGTTTATAGAACTTGGGTAGTAAATGGTTTACTAAACTGCAAATAGTCTGAGAATTCAACATCTGTTGACTTGCTATAAGTATACATGACTGTATTTATAAAGGAAATTACATGAAGTACACAAAATTTGTAAGTCTGAGGCTCAGTATAGCATAATGTAGACACAAGCACTGATAGTGATATATATTACAGTACAATTCATCCCCAGCAAGCCTTGAGTTCACAACACCAGGTTTCAGAGTTCAGGTTCATATCCTGGGTCTCCTTTATTATACTCTATGCGATCATAGAAGGTGCTTCTACAACCAGTTCTTTGATTAACCTTTGGTTCCTTCACCTTTATACACTTGCTGGTCACATCGGCATAGTCCCTACAATGAACAGCATCCCACCATAATTATTATACAATTTATTTATACGATTGTATTGCAGTTTTACTTGTTGTAAGGTTGTAGGGAATCACCTACAAGATGCATCAATGAAATCGTATTTATGGTACATGATTGTAGTCCTATATGTATATTCAGCGAGATTCATTCCAACATTTGCTACATGTATGTGCCTACTAGAATTGGTTACCTCATGTTGTATCCTATCACATCATTCTGTAAAACTAAGAAGCAATGAGGTTGTGACATCTTCAGCAATGGCAACATGCTACAGTTTGTAGCATAACTAGTGTGGTCTAATGTAATAAATACTCCTGCTAAGCTTGGCTCTGTGACCAAAATATCCACCGCTAGTACACAAGTACCTACACATACATGTACGCTATATCTCTGTGTCATTACCTGGTGAATGGAAGGTAGTATGGTAAGGTGACATTCAACTCAGCACATCTGCTGCTAGTTGAGTTGATCCACTTTTCCATCTCCCACAGCGTGTCACACACTGGAGAAGATCTCAAGACAACGTTCCTACTTTCATACTCCGTTATGCAGATATAGTTTGGTATGTACTGTGCATTCTTCTTTGTCCATTCTAAAACCTGCAGTACCAGCTTTCTATTTTGTCGGATGTATTCAATGTTACCCAAGCCCTAAAAATAAAACATGTTTAGAGATATTTTATAACTTGAAACCAGTGTTCTAAGTGGAACAAATTAGGTAGGTTACTGCAGGTGGGTACACGGTTACTGTAGGTGGGTACCATGGTGTGGTCACTCATGGGCTATTGATCATAATTAGAAGTTATCTTCTCTTATTTAGGCAAAACACAATAAGAGAGAGAATATTATACATTTAGTAACCCAGTCTTGTATATTAGTAATAGTTTTTCCTTCATAGGGACATTATTTTCTATTAGTTAAGTAATTCACTAATTGATTGGCTACTGTAAGATTACATAGGCAGTTATACACTACTAATTTATGAATTACGTAACTAATGGAGGTTAATGTGTTTTGGTGAGATTCAACCCATGTCCCTATGAATGATCAGCAGCTATTACATGTACTTGGTAAAACATGAAGGCACATGCCTGTTGCTGCTGGCTGTGTACCCACTAAAATGAAGTGGGTACAACTTATACTCCCATGGGTTGACCATAGAGTAGGGTCATGGGTTGACCATAGAGTAGGGTCATGGGTTGACCATGAAGTAGGGTCATGGGTTGATCATGGAGTAGGGTCATGGGTTGACCATGGAGTAGGGTCATGAGTTGACCATAGAGTAGGGTCATGGGTTGACTATGAAGTAGGGTCATGGGTTGACCATGAAGTAGGATCCTGGGTCGACCATAGAGTAGGGTCATGGGTTGACCATGAAGTAGGGTCATGGGTTGATCATGGAGTAGGGTCATGGGTTGATCATGGAGTAGGGTCATGGGTTGACCATGAAGTAGGGTCATGAGTTGACCATGGAGTAGGGTCATGGGTTGACCATGAAGTAGGGTCATGGGTTGACCATGAAGTAGGGTCATGAGTTGACCATGGAGTAGGGTCATGGGTTGACCATGAAGTAGGGTCATGAGTTGACCATGGAGTAGGGTCATGGGTTGACCATGAAGTAGGGTCATGAGTTGACCATGGAGTAGGGTCATGGGTTGACCATGAAGTAGGGTCATGAGTTGACCATGGAGTAGGGTCATGGGTTGACCATGAAGTAGGGTCATGAGTTGACCATGGAGTAGGGTCATGGGTTGACCATGAAGTAGGGTCATGAGTTGACCATAGAGTAGGGTCATGGGTTGACCATGGACTAGGGTCATGGGTTGACCATGGACTAGGGTCATGGGTTGACCATAGAGTAGGGTCATGAGTTGACCATAGAGTAGGGTCATGGGTTGACCATAGAGTAGGGTTACGAGTTTAGTTGTTTTAGTACATATGCACTGCCCACCAGCATAGTCAAGTTGGAACATTGATTACATTGGTAACTGGGTTCCAGATTTGCGGAACCCAGACCATGGCTGCTGTCGAACATCGCTAAGGTTAGTTAGGTACTATACTGATTAATGCAGGGTGAAGGTGGACATGTAGCCTATCACTATACCGACACAAATGCCCCACTTCCTCTCTCTTCCCCCTGGATCCACCCCTGCTTACACAAATGGTAAGAATACAGAATGCTTACCCGCTGGCATTCCTCCAAGTCCTGATGTAAGGCATCAAATAGCCTGAGATCACCTTCAATTGTAGTATCCTTTATGGTGGGTGAATACTGTAGGAGAAGAGATGAATATTGTGTAGTATAATCATATCTGGGTAACATCTACATGTAGTATATGTTATAAAAAATGTCAATAACAACAATCTTGATGCTCCTAAGCATGCACCGTTACCTTAGAATATAGCCTCCTTGCCTCCCACAGATGGCACAAACCATAGTGAACACAACTCCCCTAAACTTTCCCAAAAATGTTACTGGTTAGTGAAAGGGGGATCAACACCCTTTACACCAAAAGATGATCCAGAGTGTATAAAATACTCCAGGTAACGGTGAGAATAATGTACATGTAATAATAAACACTCATAGACCACAATAGGGCTGTAACAACCAAGAGGGGAATTGGCATTGAACATCCCACAGGTCTGTTCAAATGGTCTGCGTGTAACTGGGTTACAGTTTCATAGAGAAACCAGTTCTCAAGATATTTTGTGCATCTGCATGTACATGCACATGTATAAAGTTTCTCACAGTAAATTTCTGTTCTTTTAAGAAAGAAGTACTTGTACAGATGCATTATTTATAAGCATTACAGGAGCTGTTGTTTCATTGTGGAGTTGCCTACTTCATTATAACAAAAGGCGAAACAGTCTGCGGTCTGCCATCCTCCAATCAGATTTATGGTTGAAAGTTGGGACGATTTATATTTGTTGCAATGCTACTGGCCAGGATTTCAGCTCTGGTTGGTGCTAGGACCTTGGGACCGGGTCCCCAGGCATCACTGCCGGAGTGGAACCCTAGCCTTAGGCCCTCAGACCCGACTCAAGACGGGGTGAGTACTTGATCCACCCCAACTGCCGAATGCATGTTGGAACTCAATCTATGCCGGCAGTGGAGATCCTCTTGGACCCTTGATTTATATAATATTACAATGCTGCAAGTCTGGATCTTGGTTCCGGGTGGTGCTGAGACGTTAAAACTGGGTCCCCAAGCTTTGCTGCCGGAGGCGCAGACTTAGCCTTATGCTCTCGACCCTAAACCCCGACCCTAGGAGGAGTGGGTACCCAACCCAACCCACCCACTATATTGGTGTTGGAGCTTGGCTATGGACTTGAAGTTGTCTCCTTCAAGCAAGGAAACACAACTTCTCATGGAATTCCTGCTAAATGCCTGCGCGACAGCACAGGAACACAAACCATCATTACATTAGAGCAAAGTGAATAAGTATGTAAAAAATAGAGGAACAGAGGAAAGCCTGGAAAACTCCACAAGAGTGAGACAAAAAACTTGGATAAGAGCAACGTCATGTCAATGACTACCAGTAGAATATACCTGAATAACATGGAACTTATACATGAACCTTAAAACAAGGAAATCTAGAATTTGGAAAGTCGATCAATGTCACATAAATCTCCTTCTTTGACAGAGGTATGAACCCATGGACTCTACGGAACCTAATCGCTCAATACAATGGACCACTACACCAGCTTTCTGTAGCAACCTTAAAAAGAAGCTTCGTCGGTGAGCATCAGGTGTGGACTAAGCCAACTTCACTCCCCATAATACCATAATACCAACACAATGTTGTATATGGATGTTAGGAGTTTGGTCATTTATTCGTATATCTAATATGTGAACTGATGTGATCTTAGTTTATGACATATTATTTTAAATTCCTTGACTAGACTAATTTCACGTGGCAAATGACTAAAAATTAGTTTATGGGATGTAGGCCCTAATAGTTTGTTAATACAATGTAGTTGTCATACCTTTGTTATATCATTTACGGCTACAGTTGTCAATGGTGATTGTGTCACCATGACAACTGAGAATGCAACCAGAAATCCCACCCAGTACAAAAGTAGAAAAAGGTACAGGTTGATCGTAGCTAGCATCTCAGCTAAATGTTGTAGTGATTCCACTTTCTCAGGTTTGCATCTCCGTGACTTGCGGCAGTAGTAAAGAGAGCTCACACCCAGTATCCATGGAGGCAGTAGAGCACTTAGTATGGTATACCCCAGTAAATGATGCCTGTAATAGAGAGGGGTATCAATATCAGAAACTAAGCTAACATAACATTCTGTATAATAATTAATAACATATTATTATAATGCTTGTACCAAAATGACAAAATTATGAACAGGGTAACACTTATTCACTATAAACTGCAAAATATTTCACCCACTGCAGTTGGAATGGAAAAATTTAAGGATTATAAACATTTTGTCAAAAGAATGAAATGTACAACAAGTTAGCTGTTCTAAATACAAGCTTGTTGTACGATCGAACACTAAATAAATCGCTAGTATCTGTACTGTTATACAATATACTACAACTACAAACTTACATGACATGCAAAACTTCATACATACTAGTGCCATTCCAAGCAATAGTTATACAAAAATTGATTTTCAAGAAAATTAAGAGTTTGTATGAAAGATGTTACCTTTGATAGTATTTTGGCATTATATATAATATAATAGTAGTAGTGCCACAAAACTACCCAGTAAGATGTGATATATAGTGACCAGAGTATGTCGAGTACAGAAAGTGTTGATTACAGTGTTACAAGCTGTTGAAGAGTATATATCTACATGTAGCTATTTGTATGCTTTATGTAAGATATCTATGCATACCATAAGGGTTATTTTGTAATAACTGCATAGTACAAGGAAGCTGATGCAGTATACAACTTTGTAATCTGCTGTATCAGAAAACCTATAACAGAAAATTTGTAGAAAAGTACCTTAAAAAAACTACCACAGGGTAGAACTAGCACACACACACATGTTGTATATAGCAGTGTAATATATCTTACCTATAATAGTGCAGCATGTTAGTTACTATAATCTCCACTAGTGAATACAACACACACAGGGCTCACATATACCGCTTTCTATCTCATTATGTTAGAATGATAAAATCTATTTTGACAAGTAAAATCATATCAGATGATATCGATATGTAGCCTACTACATCAAAATAATGTGCGCTGTGCATTGCGTACATGTAAAAAATATTACATTCTTGTGTTTTGATAATATAGTGCATTAGATAGATGGAAGGTTGGATTTTGCAGTATATTGAAGCCCAGAGATAGTACGTTTCTACCCAGTGATACTGAAAGTTAAAAATTACCTGCATCTTGATAAAGTGCTCTAGTCTATCAGTGATCGATAAATTGATAGGTCTGGCAGTGGTCGATATATTGGCGATAGATATATTGACAGTTCTGTAGGCCTAAATGATAGATATATTGACAGGTCTGTCAACGGTTCAGTGGCTGCAACAGCAGGCTTCCACAGGGGCTGAGTTGCCCACAAAAGTCACTAGGCTTCTCTTCTCTCTCTATAAAATAGAATAAGTGGGAGATGGCCTCCAGATTATCATTTTGACTAGCTTACAGTACCTGTACGCACAGTCCAAAACATACAGTGCAGAAGTGTAAATTATTACTTGTTACTGAAAGGGTAAGAATATTATAATAACTAATAAGGTATACAATGTATGATTGTATAAATAATACATTGCAGGGGGGGGGGGGGGGGTCAGCTTATAAGTAGCTGGTTGGGAAACTTTCCATAATAACCGGTTTCTTTGTTTTATTCAAATCAACACCTACATTTGTATGACATGTAGGCCTATATGATGATGTATGACATTCACCAAGCGTCCTGTGTCACAAGCCTCCATGTACTTCCACCTATCTGCTCTCCCTCCCAGTATTGTTATTAGAGCACCTTGTGAAGCCCTGTCAAGATTAAAATGATGTATTGTTATTCCTTCCTGGTCAAATAATTGATCCTAGCATCTTAGGAAGTAGTTGAAACCACTAAAACTAGTCATCTGGAACAAGGTGCTTGTCTAACCTATCCCCATGATGAGTGTATATAAATATGCGTGGTGATTAGATACCAGAACAGAGCAGGTGCTGGAGGGAAACCACATGTTCATAACAAACACCTCTGTAAAAGAGGACCAGATCTAAGATTTCTGAAATTGGACAGCAGAAGCTACAAGCCTCAACATGGTAAACATGGCGGCCTGTCTCATACTGGTAAGTGCCTCACATGTTAACAGAATCTGTAGTCATGTTTTCCTCGTGGAGAATAATATGTTGTTTAAAAGTAACAGAAGATTATAAAAACTTCTACTGAACAGTTTGAAAGCATTCTCGCCGCGTGGAGTTATTAAAATATTTTGTTACGGTCAATATATAATATCTATCTTAAAGCAAAGGCTCGCTTTTTTTTCTTACAATATAAACTTAGAAAGACTCATCCACGTTTTTTGCAGTCAATATTCTATTGAATTTTCAACTAAAACAAGTGAAAAATCTGTAACTTATAGCAGTTTAATTTTTTTTTACAAGTCAAAGGCAGCTGTTGACATCTAAGATAAAGAGAAATTAGACTCAGTACAACATGCATACATGTACATAGTATATGCATTGTACATGTAATATTGTGATGGGATGATTGTGTGTGTACCACAGGCTTGTTGGGGCCAATATTTGTAATGACCCAATATTTATACAGTACTTTACAATTTCTGCCTAGAATGAATGCATTTAAATTCTCTCTGATTTTGCAAGAGATTCTCAAGTTTTCAATTCAGATTTTGGCACCCCCCCCCCCTTCCCAACTCAATTAGATTGGGCATCTCCCTTCAAATGCAAAATATCCTTGATATGCATTAGAGTTACTTATGATTATGCGGTCAGTAATGCAAAACTGATATTTTAAAGAGCAGCTCTCCCATATCAATAGTATTGTATTGAACATTGACGCTCACTAGATTTGGACAACATTCAATTTGAACCCAAGTCTAGTATACAATGGCAGTACATGTGAATATATACTCATTTCGTCTCATACATCTTAAGATACTCATATCTAAGCTATATTCATAAACATAAATTTTTCCCAAGCCACACTTCAAATCTTTGTAGCAGAATTTAAATAAATTTTTGTTGAAAAAACCAACTTAATAATAGATAACTAATAGTGTTGTCTCCTTCTATGAAATGACTGTGTGGTATTTAGACGAAATTAATAAGTTTAATTAACAGCTTGCATGGTTCATGCAATTAATCAAGATCTATGTTTACAAATTAATGAATGGCTACTTCCTTTAGTGAGGAATCTTACCGAGATAACCCACACTTTTGAAGTTCTAAGCATCACTCCATATCTACTGGATATCATAATAATATGGGTAGCACAATAATAGTTATCTCAGACTCATCTATAAATTATGATGTTTATAGATGAGTCTTGAGATTAATATTATAGTCCTGTCCATAAAGGAGAATGCTCCGTGTATTGATGTATGTGGCAGCGGTTACAAACAAATAACATTTTATTTCAAGCGCTTGTGCTTACAGTGCCTGTTCGGTGTGGCGAAGAGTCAGATGTTTGACAATGAAACGGATTTGTTGGGTAATTTTACCACCAGTTCTGAATTCTCACCTACAACTACTGCCTCTTTGGACTCTGCGTGGTTACAAGGCAGCACGTTCTCTACTTCCACCTCTTCCACGCCCAGATCTCCCACATCACCGAATATAATCTTCATAATGGTGGATGACTTGGGCTGGAACGACGTAGGCTACCATGGCAGCGAGATCAAGACACCGAATATCGACTCTCTCGCTAACAACGGTGTCAAGTTGGAGAACTACTATACGGCCCCCGTCTGTGGTCCGACTCGCGCACAATTTCTATCAGGTATAATAAATATGCAGTATTACAAAGTGGACCTTGTGAGTTTTTTGCTGTGTATGTACTAGACTGGATGTGGATATGACACTGTTCATTCTACAGTGTAGCTTGCATACACTCATATAATATAATATGGTAATATAGATTATATTCAAAATTGAGTGCACAGTATAATATGTGCATTGGCACATTGACATAAATGTAAATTGTGGAACTGTGACCTAGGTTAGTCTGTGGTATATTGTGGTAACTTGTTATACTCATACATGTACATATTATAATACTGTAGCTGGTGGTCATGTGTATTACAATGGTTGGTAGTGATCGTATGTTTACACATGATCAGCACTGAGGCTATCTACTTCTCCACTAAGCAGTATGAAACCTTTCTACCACATTATCTGACTCCTCAGCTAATGTGGATAATTTAAACTTCATTATCAAACCATTTATTCCTAAGAAATCGGTTGATGATGTTTTTACTTGTATTCTGTTTAACTGTATTCATACTCATACTTACCATAGCTCGGTAATTAGTACCAGTGATGGGTGATGATCCGACAAATGTAGCTTCTCTCTTATTAGAGTTGTATGTTTGTTTGATGTTGATAACACCATAGTCTGTGTTCTCTGTTTCTAGGAAAGTACTCAATACATTTGGGTACCCACAGAGGTAACACCATAGCGTGCCAACCTACTGGCTTACCTACTCAGTTTCCCACTATTGCAGACAAGTTGAAAGAACAAGGATATGCTACTCACCTCATAGGTACAGCGTAGTGCAGTAATATAACAATCATAATAATATCTGTCACATGACAGCAAGTCCTGGCTAATAACTTGCTGTAATAGTGGTACCATTGTTTTAACTAAATAATTTTATTGTTTCGTTTGTATTATGACTACTGGAAACACTGACTCTGGGTGTCTCCATGACTGTTAACACTACCTATAATAAATAATACATTGTACACACATGTACAGTGTGCAATGTAATATTGCAGCGATAGCTCATAGCATTCATCATCCAGGCAAGTTATCATTCAACCCTGTATAAGGTTATGTAATAATAGTTTGGTAACACAATGGTAAGGATGTACAGACCTCTACCTCCTGGTGCTATATAAAGAAGTGACCAGTAATTATATTACAATGTACTACTACAGTGGAAAAGGATTATTGAGGATATTACAAAATTGTCATAACTGTATGTCAAAGGTTTTTATTTGACAACACAATGGATCAAGGCGTTAACAGATTGATAACCAGGACATGATGCTAATGTAATAATCCTACCTTCAGAGCAAGTGAGGAATATTGTATATCCTGCCAACAACAAACAGCATGATGATGCAGCTCTTCTCCAGTTCTGTTATTATACACTCGACACGATCAAATCATGGTACCACACATGCGACCATCTTGTGACAATCAGTGATTGCCTGTTGTTGTTTTTAAAGAGATGGCTAATTCTCTATAAACCCAACCTGGCTTCCACAGTTTCCACAGTTTCAAAAACCACAGTTTCCTCGATCACAATTTGTGCCGCAGATGGTCTTAGTACACAGTATGAACTATGAACTACTTCTACATGCATGACTGTATTTTAATGTGAACAGGTAAATGGCATGCTGGGTTCCACACTGAGGCACATCTGCCGACCAACCGAGGGTTTGACACATTCAGAGGATTCCTGCTGGGACATGGTGACCACTACACACACACAAGGTCAGTAGTGTCCACTACCGCACACACAAGGTTGGTAGTGTCCACTACCGCACACATACATGATTACTAATGTCCACTACCGCACACATACAAGGTCAGTAATGACCACTACACAAATTAGAGCATGGAAAAAGGAAATCAGAACTTCATAGAGCTATCATGGAATGTGTTTTCTTATAAACTTTCAATTTCAAGTCTAATTTAAATTATCAAAATACACAAACTGACAGTAATCTTTAATAATTATAGTAGTTAGCCACATTGCCATCTTCTCCCAGGGCCGCCTCTTATCTCTGGCTCACAGTGGTTGATCTCACACCTACTAATTAATTTGTGTTACACCCACTGCATAGGCTGCTCCACTTACCTGAATGCCCCATACATGTAATTACAGTTTTACAAGATTTCATGAAATGCAAGTTAACAACTTCAAGTAAATTATAGACACCGTTTTCCTACACTTGTAAAGGTGTCATCATACTGGTTCTTCACATACATGTATAACATTATCTGCACACCATTGTATATACATGTACATACATGTACAATGTATAATGAGCAGCGAGAGAGTATGATCCTGGACATTGTTAGCAATGATAACATGATTTACTTTGGGCCACGAATACTGGATACAGGACTATAATTTTAGGAGAAATTCAGAATGTACAGTTCAGTGGTATGGAGTAGTTCATAATATCATCTTTCACAGCTGGATGTTTCACAGCTGGATGTTTCACAGCTGGATGTTTCACAACTGATTTAGATTCTAAGACATTAGGACTTGGAATTTCATGCTCCATATCCTTTTCATATACATGTACTAATGTAATAGAATAACTCATTTGATCTATAGGCAGTACAAAGGTAAGAAATACTTGGACTACTTTGACAACACCACACCTTACAATCAGTCATGGGGGCATTACTCCACTGAGATCTTCACAGATAGAGCTAAAGAGATCATTACTCAAAGCAAAGGAAGTGATAAACCTATGTTTATGTTTCTATCACACCAATCTCCTCACAACCCACTGCAGGTAAGTCGGCCTTGTCAAAAGTTGTTAACTTGTTTACCTGCAGTTTATCTTCCACTCGGTAAAACAGAGATGTACCCTTAAATTTTTCGTGTTGTTTCCATTCAGAATGATTTATCATTTATAATCATAGTTCTAAGAAGCGTGAAAACTGCAAGAAGTAGCTATATAGTACTAGCAGGATGTAGGCCTACTGTCATGTGATCAAAGCAGACAAAAAAATTTATGAGCTGTTTGTATGTCAGGTACCCAGGAAGTATATGAGGGGATATGAGAATATACAGATAGAAAGCAGAAGGAGATATGCTGCAATGGTTACAGGTAGGTCTATGCTTATGATGATAGTTTTATTATTTTCACTGTGGCAACGAGAACAGCTGATGTCACGGCCATTATGAGCTCAATCAAGTTGTTCAAATAATGCATAGAAGTTTGAACCTAACAGCATATTACTCTACCCATAATGCTCAGTAACATCCAATCGCTACAATATACAGATATCCAACTGAGCTATTGTGTATGAGTTCAGCTCTGATCCTCCCCTATATGTACATTACATGTGACATAGTGTGGACATAGTCTAGGTACCAGTTGTTTGAAAACAAGGCTGTTCTATGACTTGGCAGCGTATTACATAGAGAGCTTAAACCCTAGGCCCCAGGCTAGTTACTGATATAACTTTCTAATGGCTGAAATGCCATACACACCAATGTAGGCCAATGAGAAGGAAACGGTCCATTGGTAAATGGAGACAAATTTGAGAATGTTTGTGCAGAAGTTGATATCGTTTTTGTGCTATACAAAACAGAACTCATGTGTCTGTGAGAGCATGCTTTATACGAGATGCATGACTTGCAATTGGCAATCGGTGATCCCAATCTGCTTAGTTTTATCTGAAGAAGGTATTAATCTTATTAATTAGTGACTCACACAGTATCTGCTTCGAATTAATGTAGGAGGTGGGCTAAAATTTGGAAAGATGATGGGAGGGGGGAGAGATGACCATTTAATTGGTTACTTATGCAGCAAGTTACCCACCAAATGAAAGTACTCTTTCAACTGCAAAGAAATACATTATCTCTGTGCAATTAAACTGAGCAGATAAACAAAATGTACATGACTTGTATGTACTCTAGGCTATCATCATACTTGCCAAGTGTCCAGATTTCGTCTGGAAATCAATCCCCTGGTTTTTGTGCATGTCCCTACTAACTTTCTAGCTGTCCTGACTTCTATCTGTGGTAAAAATGCTACCAAAACAAAACCTCATAAAACACTAGTTTGACCTAACATGAGTCATTTACATAGAAGAAAACATTTTAAAAGCCACTAAATAGCATCAAAATGAATAATTTGATACTTTTTAGAAATGAGTTTTATTCAAATAACATGCACCTTTGCTATGTCCAGGGATTCTAGTCCTGTTGTCCAGGGATTCTGAGCAGCAGTGTCCAGATTTTTTGCTCATGTTCTTTGGCAAGTATGGCTATCATAATTATCTCAAACTTCTATCAAAATTTCCTTTAGCAAAATAAAGGGTTTAGGGTGCCCTTAGTTTCCTTGCCACTTACATTAATTCTAAATTCCAAGTTATACTGAAATCATACCATTAGTCAAGTGTTCTATATAATTAATGTCATAATCTGACTAAGTAGAGGAAATCGTCTGCACCTCCTTCAGTCCTCGACCTCTAAGGTGGAAGTAGCTGAATGTTAATCATACTTACTGTTGACAGGTCGCGTGTCAAATGCCAACCTAATCAACAGCTCTCAAGCACATACATATATATGTGCATGCGAGTGGTAATTCAGAACAAATTATTTCATTACAAAAAGTTATTCTAAGACAGGAATCTATAGCCGTGATAATTCTGCTATTTTCTGTACTGAAGGATTTTAAGTAGGAGTTATTTAATTAAATTAGGTTGGTAAATTGATCGCCTAAAGTACGAGTAATCTGAAAAGATACTAACAATTTTCTCCAAATTTGCCTTTCTCATAGCCTAGTTAGTGCTGACCAGTCTCTTAGGCTGCGTCTAGATAAGGCCTTGCTGGGTACCAAGTAAGGACTACACAATGTGTAACTTATATAAACACAATGTTGAACTATCTATTACATCGATATCTTTATGGTAGAGGCACATGCAGGTATTATAGTGACAGTCATTTTACCTACAGGCCAAGTCCACCACAGGCTACTACTGGTCCTAGATTAGGTATTTACATCTCGTATAATGTATACAGTGTATACCTGTTTTACTGCAAATCTGCAATGCATCGAATACTAAATTGTAACATGGTGTGGTTTGCAGCCATTGACCAAGGAGTTGGGGAGGTGGTGCAGTCCCTGAAGGACGCTGGTATATATGAGAACACAGTCATCATATTCAGCACCGACAATGGAGGAGACGTCGGTTCAGCTGGTAGCAACTTCCCTCTCAGAGGAAATAAGGGCTCTCTTTATGAAGGAGGTAGGAAAAGTTTATAGTCTTGAAGGGTACGTCCACTATACATAGTGTGATGTTTGGGAACCACCGTAAGATTGCACTAATAATAATATTACTCTCAAGTCCACATAAGGACAGGATACATGTTATTGGTTGCAGTTACAGGTTTTACATTTGAGTTGTTGTTAGAATATTTTCCGGTATTTTCAAGATTTCGCTGTTGTATGACCTCAGTTAAAGTTCAACAGTAGTCGGTAGTTATACAATGTATGCAATAGATATTCATCTATCCATTGATGTTACTGTATAGTGTGATCACTACAGGTATTCGAGCAGTAGGATTTGTGTCGAGTCCACTTATTTCCATGTCAAAGAGATCAGTTACGGATTTGATACATGTCACTGATTGGATGCCCACGTTGCTGCACATAGCAGGTGGTAAGCAGACGGGGCTGATAGATGGTGTCAACCAATGGAACACCATCTCTAGTGCTGAACCCTCAACTAGAAAGGTAATACATAATTCATACAATTATTGTAGAAAAACGCTCTCTGGATGCCTGACACTTGATTCGACAAAACATAAAATGTATCTTATATAGTTACATTAAGATTCACTAAGCTGTTAACGATAAGTTAGGTAATATTCAAAGTTGTCATCCATTAGTAATACATGTACTGCGGGCCAATTGGCTTTGAGATATACCGAGCAGCTATTGGACATTTCAATAGCGACCAAGGTCAGTCACCAACTTTTGAACAAAGAAGCCCGGAGTTGTGTTACAGCAGGTCTCTTTGTTCAGTCTCGACAATAATGCTTTCCATAAGAGAAGACAACTCTAAACAAGATTAGTAACATACCTGTTCAAACTTTCCTCTGTAGGAAATATTGCATAACATAAGAGAGCACCCAAGGCATAGACCACGCGGTAGAGTAGCAGGCAAGTCAGATATGTCAGCGTTTAGCGCAAGGACTGTCAGAGTCGTCTCCTCAATGGTTTATGGTTCCTGGAAAATACTGACAGGACGTCAAACGAGAGACATTGTCTATCCAAACCCTGCGAGGTATCCCTGGCTATGTAAGTCTATTAGTCACAGCTACACTATGCATATGACTCATTGGAAGAACAGCAAAGACTGTTCTGATGCCATTTTTGTGAATTAGAGTAAAGGCTTAAGACATTTTCTGCTTGCAAGAAACAAATATATTGAGTTCTTGTAGTATGAAGTATAAATTATTTCAGGGAAGGCAAGACAAAGATTCAGACCCAAGTCCGACATTGGTATACAGTTATATAACTTAGCCAAGGATCCACAGGAGAGGAATAACTTGGTCAATGAGAGGTGGGAGATGACGGAATTTCTGCTTCGTAAACTGAAGAACTATGAAAGGTCGATAGCTCCTGCAGTGATTGGAGCACACAATCCCCAGTGTCACCCAGAGCTACGTGGAGGAGTATGGGGGCCATTTGTGCATTAGATGCAGGACCAGATGGTGGAATTATCGGATAAATAATACGTATATAACCTTCGGCATATTATAATAGGTTTGGAAAATAGTTTGTCAAAAAATTATTCTGTTATTCATAATGATCCCCTTTACTGCCTTCATTCAGTAGGAAAGTTGATGGTGAATTTTATAGACATTTGTTTTATAAAAATATCCAGCATTGAGCATGGAGGTCTTACCACTCTTTGTAAACTGACTCTGTCGATAGTGGTCATTAGATTTATTATAGGGAGTAGGAGGTCGTCCCTATACAAATACATGACAGCATATATGTGTGTTATACATAATTATGCATGTCTCTAATGTATTATATGCATGGCAGCCATTGCCATTCAATTAACATGGTATGTCTATCATATTCTATGACGTTGGTTGCACACATGTGCTCACGTACATGTAATGGTATTGCAATTAATTAACTGTTTATGTTGTCTGTTAAGTTTGTGTTTATATCATTTAATAACCAGTGTTATTAGATTTTTAGTGTGGAAATGTTAATGTACATGTTTATGTTATTTGTTCTGGTTGTTCTGCAATTTTATCCCTCAATAAACTCAAATATTATACACACCTATTGCAAAATTGAGTGCAAGTAATTTCTGTAACATGTATTGCTTACTGTACTTGAGATGTGAAATCAATGCACCCCAGTATACAAAAATTTGGGGCGAAGCCTATACTTAAACTTGTTCAGTAATAATTGTACATGTAGAATTCAGTTGGATGATGGTATCTGGCCAAATATATTTTTATTTCTACTGATTAATATATTATCAGAAGGGCTCTGCCATGGTAGATATAGGTACGCAGGAGCACAGATGAGAAAACCAGCATTTAATAGGTTGGCTGCCACCTGGAATTCGAACCCAGGAATTTGAAAGCCCCACTAGGCCAAGTAACGGACTGATATCCTTCAATTGAGAAAATAGGGATCATGGCACAAGTATTGGAATATATAATAGCAATCCTAATCCTATATATTGTGTAAGTGTTGGAACAATTTTGGGCGTGAAATTGGAATTCCAATTTCACGCCCAATATTTTCTCCGACACTCACACAACAACATACATGTAGTTAATCGCTAACTGGAAAATCTTGATAGTTGTCAAGAGAGCAACAAGTTGTTAGGTTAGATTTGGTATTCTGTCATGGCACAACATGTTGGTTCCCAATGTTAGCACCTCCACTGAACCAATATTGTGGTAAAATGTCAGGCATATTTTTTTGCAAAAGGTCGCCTCTTCTTCCTCAGGTCTAGGGACCCGATACAGATACATATATGCATGCATTTCTTTCACTGTCAGTCCCTCCCCTCTCCTCTCCTAAACAACACAGTCCCCAACAACATTGTATAGTGCGCATCATTCTTGCTCTTTATTTCTAAAACTAAAGTTGTCCTACCTTTGTAACTAGCCGAATGTAAAAAGACAACTCCAAATTTTTATTAAATCGGAAAACTTTAAAAGGCATTGACCTTGACATGAGAACTTTACTTCCGATTACGCACGCGCGCCTTTAGTACATAAACAACTGGTTTTGTCTATGGTGATTTTTGTTTTTACTTAGCTATACATGTACTTTTTTCCCACCATCGCTTTGGTATGTGTCAGCATTTTTTGCTTGTGAATTATCCCGATTATCGCACAACTCTTTCACGTCAAACATATTTTCTTTCATGAGCTTATGACAAGACAGTCTTCTTTTTAGAAGAGCATGAGATAAAAATGGCAGGTCGACCCATTTACGAAAATCAAAACGGGCACAGTTTTAATCACAGTCAGAGTCACCCCGAACCTCTTCATTGGTCGGAGTTCTGTGAAGAACAAGGAGCTGTTGCTGCATCAGAATTTTATATTAATTTTCGCACATATTTAAGGGACAATCCTGATCTTAGCGTGAGAGACACTGCAAGTACTTTTCTGCAAAGCTTCATTGACTGCTTGCAGAACGATTTTTATCGGTGCATTGAAAGAGGTCAGCCTATTCGGGATGGATATAGAAGCTACCCATCAGTAGAACCTTTCTCTCATGACAGAAGCTCTCCAAGCTCATCAACAGATGTTGATTCACAAAAACAATCGAGAGCCCGATCTTTTTTAAGACGGCTGTCAATTCGTAAGCCAAAGAAAACTAATTCGAAAGAATCTACACCTGATGACGAGCATCATAGTCATCGATCAAAATCGTCAAAACAACGGGGCAATATCAAAAAGGAGGGAATCGTCTCTCGTTTGGTAGAGAATGGGTCATCTGGAGACCACAAGTGGGAGAAATGCCGGCTAGTATTAGTGAATAATCCTTCAGGATATTTGTTGGAATTTTATGCACCGCCAAAGGTGAGTTGATAAGATACGTAGTTTTTAATGAACTAATCTGGTATTTGCTGGTGTTATTCGAGCCATTATTAATCCTTAAAGATCGCCAACAGCCTAAAGGCCTAGAGATGTATTGTAGCCTACATGTAATTATATAGGCCTACATGAGATAACGGTAGGAAGAAACCTGGTATAAGACCAAATGTTATTGAAAAGTACAGGTTTATTTTGATTGCATGTCACATACCTTAGGCCTAGGCCTACTTTGGGTCATATCTGAGTTGTCATATAGGCTAATTGGATATTATATTTTTATAAGTGGTCCATTGCAAAGTCATATACCAAACATTTGTGGGCTCCCAAATAACAGTGTCCATATAGGCCTACAATGATAAATTTTAGGATAACCTCATACCAGCATTGATGTTGGTTGGTGTTTTCCAGACCTACAATATCTGTTGCTAGCTTAGTCCCTCATGTTGTAGGCCTAAGCCTATAGCGTTGATAGTGTTGATCTGCTATGGTGTAGGCTACTAAGAAGAGGATAAATACTTAATCTGTACAGTATTTCCTTCTAATTACAGAATAGCAAGCCCAAGGCTGGATTATACTGCTCAATGCTAAATAAATGTAGAGAAACTACAGCTTTGGAAATGCCCGACAGAGAACACACTTTTGTGTTGAAGGTAGGCTAATGAAGCAGGGTTATGCTCTCGACCCATATAGGCCTACATGTAGTAAAATATTTTTATAGTAAGAGTCGAGGGTAAGCTAATTCACACGAGTTCCACAGTTTATTGTAATAGTGTACAACATTCAGGCAGTCTAGATGTCCCTTCTCATTCTCTAAGGGTGTTACTCACTGGCTACTACCACTACAGTTGGACTGTGGCCCAAACTAACATTCTATTAACTGCTAAACATGAACATTGTAGGCCCTCTTATTGTTGTCCGATTATAAATAAGCTAGGGAATTATAGGCTACTAATATATTATGTCCAATCATGATTAGTGAACCCATAGTAGACTTACCTAGCTAGTTATTGCACATTACTAGTTATCCCATATCTTATCAGTATATAGAATAATATAAAATAAAATAGTAAAGTAAAAAATAAATAAGGTTTAGTTCTTATGGCTTGTTTTCTCTATTTCATTAGCTTCATCTCTCTTGGGTTTAAGCTGATAGACATGCTACTTGTGATGTATGCAAGGCAGCTGTTGATCTACTCCACTTTTTTGTACCCATTTATAATTAGTAATTAGTAGCATAGTGTATTGACATACAGATCAGTATAATAACAAGCTTCTAGACTTGTAACTTGAAGAAATAGACACCCCCTCAAAGGGATAGGGGAGATACATTGATATCCTTTTCAATCAGTTAGTTGAATGTTTATTGTGCTACTAGTTGATGCTATCAACTGATATGATTTTTGTAACGATGTTTGGTTTGTCATTAGCTGGTGACTTGAAACTATTTTTGTTTCTTTTGTTAGTACATTTCTATCATCAAAGACCATTTAGTGCTGTTTTTATGGCACGGACACTGCACCATATGGCACAGGTGCATAGATAGGAAGGTATAAGGTATACAATGATGCTATGGACTAGCACAGTGTACCCCAAATACTCTGTAATCAATACTATAATAGTACCATCCTAGCTATCTCCATCACCTTGCTCAGTTATACAAGTACATTGCTAGTGTATGCACCGATTCATGAAATGTGACATCCCCTTGATTTAGTGGCTATTTAATTGGAATTTGATACGTAATGATATAATATTATCAATGTATTTGCTGTAGGCCTGTTACCAGCTACCCACTACGACTTACTATGCCATATCATTGTATGAATATTCTATTACAGGCATCCAATACTCACGACTACGTGTTTGAAGCTAATAATGCCAGTGACCTGAGGAGCTGGTTGGGACATATTCGTCAGTGTATGCCTGAGGAACATTCTAGGTGGGTGTCACCTACTTTAGCTCTACCTACTGTGTTATTGCTATGTAATAGCAGCCTTGGGACAGTAAGGCGTCGCTGTGTGGTAACACATGTTGTGTATCATGTAACAGCGTGTTGGCCTTGCTTGCAATCTCTTTGTATGTATTTGTTACCTATTCACATACACTGTACCAGCCCACTCTGTCCACAATAGTCCTAAATGTATGCCTACAGACATGCATTTGCATGTAGATATACCACCATAGTCCAGTAGGCCTATTTGATATAGCCTATGCATATGTGGTATACGCTAGCACTAATTCATATATATATATACATCTATGTTTTCATAGTAAAAGGCCTACAGTAGGTACTATATAAACCCTTGGAATAGGATTACCATCTTTGCCACCAAAGTTCCAGTCATTGGCCAACTTGGTTCTTAGCAAAATGCAAGAAGACATTTTTTGAGGGAAATCCAAGTGTGTCGATAGACTAAAGATGGTTGGCTGGTTCCTTACCCTTTCAACCTAACCCAGGCGTCCATTTTGTCACTTAAATTCGCGAACGGTTCCACCGAGATGTTGTGAAAGCACTAATAGTTACATGACACTCACTGTATGTAGAACACAGTCAGAAAGCGGGCCGATGATGGACCACCCCCACCATCCCGATTTGATGACCTCATTCTCCAGTTCTAACGGACAGTACGGTTTCTCTGACAGGACAGCCCCTCCCCCTGAGATACCACCACGGTCCCCTGCCCGGGGCAGCTACCCCATATCTTCCTCTGCTGTGCCCTCCCCCATTCATCCCCCTGACTCAAACAACACACAAGGTGAGTTACCATGTAAATACTGTACAGTGTGTTCTATATGTATGCTAAGTGACACATAAAGAAGTGTCTCCATGGTCATTGGCTAGTATCTCCGGGTAGGGTTAGGTTAGAGACATGCTGGGTATCTGCTATTAGTAGCTACATGTTTGAAGGAGCCAGTAGGTTACAGATAGTATTCTAATTGTTTGATAAGCACCTGTATAGTGAGGTGATTAGGAAATGTTATCATATTGACAATGTATTACTTCATATCTACTTACTATCAAAGTATTGCAGTGGTATCTACCTTATAATATTACACCTTTATGTACACACTATGTAGATAATTATATTACCAGATGATTAGTAGTTATGTAAGAGTGTTATTATGATGTAAGGGTGTGAAAGGCTATCTGTAGATATATAAATATAAACATAAATAAACAGCGCTAGTAAATTACATTTCATATAATAGTATTGTCTAATCATAATATTATTGTATTATAGCATGATTAAATAGTACATGTACATAACTAGACAGTAAGTTGCACACAGTTATTCTGTACTGCATTCCTCTACTCCAGCTCAATGAAGGCACCATTGTTTAGTACTGAATACTTCAATCTGACACATTTCATCTGTGATATTCACTTGGCATGGGGCTTGAATACCAGATATTTTATTACAAATGGATTTTATGGAGTTAGTTTTTATATTTTATGAAGTTTGAAATTATACTCCTTGTCATATCTACATGTAATAATGTACATGTATATAATATTACCCTTTGCCTGAGCCTACTACAACTGCAACTACTGCTAACTGTTTAGCTAAGGTTTAGCTCTCAGTACTTTTCTATTGCAGGAAACAATTAATATACATATTAATTAAATACTGGTTGATAATTACTTTTGTGGTGAGTGTTATTTCAGTAACTGTTTAATCTCTACCATAGGCAGTAGTTGGTCTACTATCTATAGTCTATACTAACTATATTCAACTTGGGACTTGTTAGTATCTCTGCGTTTCCACCTCAAGCATCCAATCACATTAGACCAAGTAATACAAACCAGTTAGTTACTTCAGTTTGGTGTCCTATGTATGGTACACTGCTGATAATGCCATGTATATTATCTGGTATGTTTATCTGTAGCTATGGACTTGAACGTCTTAGAGAATATAGAACTATATCTGAGGGAATTCCCCTGGTTTCACGGCACTTTCTCTCGCATGGATGCCGCCCACCTCGTCCTGCAGCAAGGTCAAGCTGGCCACGGGTTCTTTCTCGTACGTCAGAGTGAAACTCGTAAAGGAGAATTTGTCCTAACATTTAATTTTCAAGGTCGTGCAAAGGTGAGCTTGGTATTCAATGTATTAAGTATGAATTTACCTGGTTATGGTGACTGTTAGCTGGCCACATCATTGGTGATTGCGTGGGATATTGAGGGCATACCATGGGTTGGCCAGAGTGTTTTTAGCTACATGTATTTATAGTTCAATCAACTAGTGGTCAACTGATGGCCGTGCCAATATCTACATTGCTTCCTTTTTTCCACCAAAGCAATTGCTAATGATTGACTGTTTGGTTGATACTTTACAAACAAGAAAGTCAGGTGAGCATACAACACATAGACAGCATGTCGTTGCTTGCTCCTTTATATCTTGTGCAGAAATTGTTAGCACACATAGGAAGTATTGATAGGCTGTAAAGAGTTATCTTCTCATTATGAAAGTCATGACAACTCCACATTACAATCACGGTTCTTTATTATTGTATCAATTTCGCTAGCATAGGCTACATGCAGGTTTCTGCTTTACTATGTCACTATCATATAACTGTAGCACCTGCGGATGACCATAAACAACGAGGGGCAGTGTAGAGTGCAGCATCTCTGGTTCCAGACTATATTTGATATGTTGGAACACTTTCGTACCCACCCCATACCGCTGGAGTCGGGTGGGTCCTCAGACGTTACCCTTACAGACTTTGTTATCGCATCTTCCGTAACCAACCATAATGGTTTCTCTCCTCGGCACAGCGGCAGCGTGAGGATGAGGACTGAGAGTCTTGAGCACCTGTCAATGGAGGCAGCACCACCAGCACCTGGTCAGCAGTTCCCTACAAGCTCTGCTATTCTAGATAGTGACTCACACTCTGCTTCAGCCAATACTAACCTTAGCACTTGTGGTGATATCAGAGCACCTGCTACACACGCCAATAAGTACTCCCATGTATTACCTAATCTACCATACGCAAGCTAACCAACCACTGGCTGCCTTGTCTGGTAAAGCACCTGCTAGTTATTAATACTGGGTATGGAATGAAGAGTTGTGTTCTTTCTGCCACTTTGATTTGTGTTTGCTTCTCACTTGAATCCATCGGCAGACACTGAAGTTAGTGGGACAGCAGTGACTGTCTACTCCAGCTAAGTGCCAGCTAATGGATTCAAGTATAAACCATGATTTATGTTTCACATCTAATGGGTTTCTGTGAGCTCCATTTTCAAGTCAATAATACTTTTCAAAAAATCAATTTGGGGAATTAATCCTTTACAGCTCAGCTTGCATTTTAAATATCTATTTACCAATGGGATGGGCTGAAATATTTATTCCTAAGTTCCTAAGTTAGTACTTTCATACCTGCTTATATAATAGGCTGATCAATTATACCTCTCACACTCGGTAACCTTGAGTTTGGCTGCCAGGGTCTCAGTAAGGGGCCTCCCTCATTTCAGTCCTAGATTTTGATCCTCCACCCAAAATGGCCACCCAGCCTAATCAGAAGAACTTGACAGGCACTATAGTAATGTTGAAAATGAGCTCACAGACTTCTATGTAATTGTTTTTCACTTGACACTGTTTTATTTATTTCTGATCAGATTGTGTGCAGATTATATTGAGCTCCTACCAGAGTATGTATCTAGTTTATCCACCCTGTAGCGTAGAATGGATGCTTACAGTGCATTATGGGGTAGTAATTGCCATTTCCTGTTCCCACAATACCTGCATCATTCATATTCAGATGTATATTACTAGTGCTGCAGCAGTGCTATGTGGAAAGTTGTGCTTTGTTGTTAGCCCTGATAGGAGTTGTGCTCTCACTTACGTACATTGTTGGGAGATTATAATTATATCGATGTCTATGCAATGTTCATGGATAATGTAACTCAATTTTTAGGATAAAAAACTTGGATAACAATTAAGCCTGTTGCATATGTAGTATGTTGTAGGGCTACGGCTTCCTCCATAGTCATACATTGCACAGAGAGAGACCTGGCTCTTTAGTTTAGCAACGCTAGTATGCATGTCTCCTAGGATACTAGAATAGGGGGGTTCTACAACTGGGTTATGCTAATTGTACAGATGCACGGTCTCTCCTACTCATTGTCATACAATACATGCATTTATTTTTGTGATATTATTTTACAGTTGGTCATGGTATCATTTTTTACAAAAAAAGTAAGGTGACATTACGTTGGTAGGAGATAGTGTACTTCTAGATATTTAACACCTTTTTGATTTTGTAGCATATGTATAGTGGCTCAATAGTGGACTCGGTATTATTTCTACTACTCAAATCTACCATACTCATGTGGATAGTGGACAGAATAGGTGATGGTCAACACTTGAGAACTGTGCCCAAGCTATAATTTACTGGACAAGTAAAGTCTACAAATTACATTCTATATAACAGTATGTAATAGAAACAGTTAGTATTATACTGCAGCGATGGACGATTCTGGGATACTAACTATGTACATCTTACTTTTATATGCAATGTTTATACTCGATTCATATTTGAACATTTTATATTGGGGGCATAACTTCAGGTACATAATATTTATAGCCCATTGTAATATAAAATAGTGTCTAGAAATAGGCTATGCAGGTCGGCTACATAAGTTACTGGAGTTAGTGCTCGTATGTGTTTGTATGTTATATACACATACTTGTTATAGGAAGATTAATTTTCCATGATTTTATTGGTTACAATATTTACATGCCTTGTTTTAACAATTATTATACATTCTATTATGTGATAGTGTTTAGTTTTTTTGGTCAGTTACTATTGCCACATGTCATGAGGGGAGGTAACTTCTCTTCATTCACGGAATAAGCAGCACACAGAATTGAACAGTTGTGGCATTTTATTCTTTACTAGTTGGAAACGCAACTAAGAATAATTTATTCATGATTTTGTACTAATTATTCAGTAATTTTATACCTATATTTTCTTGAGTTATCAAAATCTACCTTCTTGCTGGTAGCTAACCTGGTCTATTGTTTAACTATTACTAACTCGTACTTGGAGAGTCACAGAACAACCTACTCCCTACTTAAACACTACTTCTGTTGAAAGTGTAATACAGAATGGATATGTATATTTTATAACAGTATTGCTCTATTTCAATTGTGAATGTAAAGATAAATAAAGTTGTAACAACAATAATAACAAAATAAGTATTTTATACTCAGAGGCGAGTCAGAACTGAGGTCAGTTTGCTATAATTATGATAAAAAAATAATACTATAAATAATCTATCTAAATGTAGACGTAGAGGTGTCATTCTGCTGCACTGTACTGTAAACAGAGACAACCACACCCTGTAGGACATTCATTCTCAATCTGAAACCAGATTCTCATATGCTGCAAATGGCCGCCATGGTGACAGCTGATACAGATAGTAGCTGGCCCTTTTACACGCGCCCTACACATTGCACACTCTAGTGCTGGCATATGGTTTTTACTGCAGTTTTGGCACCAAGACCTGCCATGTTTTTCCTTGCAATTCCCGCATCTGATGGCAACAGTTGAGGTTTGCTGGTCACTCTCTGGTGGCATAGTCTTGACCAGAATTGCACGCTCGTCTAACATACCCCATCTGTAAAGGAGGTCTGCATACGTCATCTTATAGAAGTCGTACAGGTATGCCTGTTCAGGATCTAGAATTCTAAAATACAAAGTAAACTCTGACAGAATAAGTCAAGTGATGCACAGGAGCTTGCTTTGCATTACTGAGGCAAATGTTAGTGGCTCGAAGTCTGTTGTTTAAAAACGCCTGCAGTTTCCAGGAGAGTAAATAATTCAATTCGTCATTGCCAAGTGCGAGATTATTTCTAAAAGACTAGAAATTTTATTGAATAACCTTTAAATGACCTTGAAATATAAGAGAGCTTGGTATAATAACTGAGATATGAGACTTACTGGATTGCAGATTTGTGTTTCTCCAGATCAGCCTCATGGTGTGGAACAGGAATACTAACATTACGCTCTAGCAGCTCGTTATGACTGTCCGCACGCCGTCTCGGGGCTAAAGTAATAGAAGAGGTATAAATGATTCCACAAGTACAAAGCAGATTGCAGGTACATTTTACTATCAGTTGTAAGCTCGGTCTGTAATACAAGTATAGAAATCCCTGTATATACATCCACAAGTATATGATAGTATTTGGGGTAACAAATAGTATACTCTATGATGAGTACAAGCTAAATGTACACCGGCGTCGAATGTTTGTTAACTCAAAATTTGCTCATGAAAAAATGGCTCTTTGACCAACTACATTGATCATCCATTCCACTGAATTATATAGGGAAAGGGGGTTGTGCTGGCTACTACACGCGGAGTTCGTCACTGCAGTAAATTGTGGCCAAACCATCTGGTGGGAAATCTCAAGAAAGCTATACTAAAAAAGGATAGTACCAAATGGTCAGTCAGCCATTCAGCCAGAGTGAGTATTCTGATACATTACTACTTCTGTATTTCTAACATGAAATATGGTATGCCATGGAATTATTCATCTAATTTTATTTGATGGGCCAATGCAAGTGTATAAACATAAATCTATAAATTTGGTTTATAAGAGTCAGATTACAGTCTTCCTCGGATTACAGCAAAAAGCAGTCAATAACATGACTAAGCCTCGGCTGTCTTTTACATGCCATCGACTCTGGATGGAGGAACTATTACTATCTCATAGGCTTCTTCTACACTAACAATTAAAATGAAGGCTGATCAATGATTGGACAAAAAAGGTTTTTACAAAAATCCGACAATGTAAGAATTTGACAGGGTTCAGTGATAACTTCCCACAACCTACACCAATGAAATAGACCTAGTGTAAACACCCCAATACCCTGCAGTGACTGTTACACCAATGAAATAGACCTAGTGTAAACACTCCAATACCCTGCAGTGACTGTTAGAATAAGCACATCTTGCATGAGAGTATAACCCCTCACACATGATTATAGCGAGCGTGACAACATGAAGCAAGGCAAACGATGGGGTATCAGACGCACATCATTATCACCAACACAAACACTCTATATAGGCATACACACAGAGATATGGTATGCGCCAGCTTGCTACAGAGCTGTTAGACAGTGCGGCACAGCATAACATATACGCAGCATAATAAAAAATGAATTGGCTCACATTTACTGACTATGCCTTTTGTCTACAAAACATAAAATCTATAACTACTACCTAAATTAGAAGTCAGTGAAACCCTCATTGCCGGTTCCCATCTGGTGTGGGGTGCTGACATGACTACATATGTCTAGGGGAAATATAAACACAAAACACAACGTCACAACTTACACAATTTCTTTATTTTCATCCACTGCTCAAGAAACTTTCGATCACTGGCATGAATTGTATGCGCGTGGTTGTGCTACAGCGAAAATAATTAGGATAACCTTAGCCTGGGAATTATGGTTGATTATAAGGAAAGTTAGGGGGGATAGACAGGACAGACAGGTTGGTGCAGGGAGAGAGCCGAGACAGAAGGTTGTGAGCGCAATATGTGGATAGAATAGGCGAATCTTTTTAACAATTTAGTTTCTGTAAATTATAATATTGAATTTACCCAAAGCAATCAGTGCATAGCAAGTCATACATCGAGTCCCCCTGGTCAGCCCAGACATACTGCATGTATATACATTGTGAGTATAGATTCCACAGGCGTGCATGGGTGTTTCCAGACTTAACAATGTTCGCACCATGTGACACAGTCCAGGTTGAGAAATGATCTCATCACAAGGAAATTGTACTCTTTATTCCACTTTTTAAATAAAAGATAATAAACTTTAACTAAATTCAATAAAGAAAACTATATCATTTTTGGTATCAATAGCCTAATGCTCCATAAATCCATGTATTCACACAGCTCATAAGTCTGAACTGACAGGAGTCCTAGCCCAGGGACTGATGATTGGGTCATAAGTTAGATATTTACACGTAGATGCTTCCAAATCATGGATATGATATTACATTGTACTATCCAAAGATCAGATAATGTATATTTCCAATTGGCATTCAAATTAATTAGGAATTGTCTGCTCTGATTTTTTTCACTGCCGGTGGGGAGGTTAGTAAAGGAAAGTGGACCCGTTCACCATGCTGATAGATAGACAAGGTAAGCTAACATGCAAACTAGGATAGCCCAAGGACTATGAGTATTTACAGACAGAAGACGGACAGGTGTTATAGAGCGAGGTATTAGCAGCACAGAGACCATGCAGCGTCTAGCCTACGCCCGCCTGCCACAAGTCTACTAATAGATAGACACTTACTATTCCAACCATTGGACTCTGTATCAATCTAGAAAATAACACACTCTGTACTGATCTCATGTCCACCTACACATATTGGGAGCATTTGTTTGACAATTTGTTCCATTGATGCGTTAGTCAGTAGCATTGCTGATATAGTCATGCTGGAACATACATGGACATTGCACTCCATGTCCAAGTAAATCATAGCCAGTCCAAAACATTGAATGCTATTCATACAACTTGACTTATACTCTAAACTTTCCAATGGACTGGGTTAGTTAGTATGTTGGCGGTTCCACAATAATTAACCAAATAACTAGCGCAGTCTTTTAGAAAGCTTGGAACCCAGGCTACGCAAAGTCACAACTCTTAATAGGACAGCCAGTCCCTCCTTTTTTAATTAGACTAGAGACTCCTTTGAAGCAGGACAAACATACATTATGCTATATACAGTACTACGGGGCAATTTATAGTGCACTAAGTTAACTAACGCCAACCACTGAACATCCAAACACTAGTGGAATTAGATCAAATATGGTGGATAAAATCATGCTAGTGCAACTTCCAAGAGAGAACAAAGTGTGAAACATAGTTTGTGTCACATGCTGAAACGTTAAAAAGATCACAGGCTATAATATTAGAATAGGAATTTAACGAGTGGACAAATCTAGCAAACATACTAAACAGGTTTGAACAAACTATTCTTAACAAGTACAAGTGAATAGTTTCCATAAAAATATAACTCTATACAGCGTGAATTGTATTTACTAACATGTAGTTATGAAAGGAGGCATTCTACTGCAAAATACATGTTGTGATGTACTTGCAAGGTACATATGGTGAGATGGGTATTTAAAGTATACGTACCATTAGAAAGGACCTGTCCGGGGGAGATCGACCGGATATGGAGGAGGCAGGAGAAGTCCCCATCTTGATACTAGAGGAGCTGCGCTGCAGACCGATCTGCAGGAACGGTCTGTCCGGAGGTGGCTGTGGGGTGTCGTAAGGAAACATTGAGACTATCATGGACAGAGTCTGTATATCACCTATTGCTGCATAGTGCTGCATTCTACAAGTCATATGACATGCAGGTATATACACTGCTGTACAACATTGACGGTAGCAAGGGAACCTATATGATATTGATAACAGTTCAAAGTTGTCTTCTCTCCTTCTCTATAGGCTACATGTACAATAAAATGGTATATTATGCTATGGATACTTGGAGTTGTGTATACCTACCCAAACCATTTGTATGGTACATGTATATAATCATATCATATATATAACACACATATACAATGTATATTACTTCTGCTACTACTAATGTTATTTATGATAAGCACATTGTATAACATGTGTTAACAGCAATCGCCATCCCTGTGTTTAGTTTATACATGTACCAAAATTATGTGGTAGGTATGACACCACTACGTAATATGCCATAACTGCAGAGCCAAATGTAAGACTATTAGTTTGTTGGCATGGAATCGGATAAGAAGAACAAGGCTAAGACAGCTTCAAACACCAATACAATTGGGAATAGATAGAGAGGGCAGTACCCCTAGTGGCTTACATTGACTGGATCATAGGTCTACCAAATGGTTGGGTAGCCCAAGGTACTCCACTGTTCATATCATTAGGGTCTGCAGCGAGTCTATCATCCATAAATTCTTCTAGAATCTTCCATATTTGATTAAGGTCTCGTCTACCTTGTCTTTCAGCCACCTACAATGTACATCATAAATATAACATGCAGATATAACAGAACTAGTAGAGTATAAAACACAGTCATACTACCAGCACAAGTAATACCTGCATAATTATTACCTGCTTATGCAACTTAAACAATATACCAGTAACTTAATAGCCTAAAATATACACATATAGTCATGTACACACAATTATGAGTCTGGTATACTATACTATATTGTAATAATGTGTAATATAACAACCAAATTGAGGTAATACTTGGGAAATATTTTGACAAAATGCGTATAACTACACATGCATTTTACAAGGGACTTCAAATACTACTGTACATATATCACACTTGATTTAGCAAATAGTAATTTTATAACAAATAAAAACATACATGTACATGCATGTCAAATGTAGGCTACACACCAAGAAATGACATGTAATACTACATGTAGTAGGGCATGAAATAGGGAGCTGTCTTTACTCATAAATTTGGAATTGTCTCCACCATGTAAATGTATTGAATACAATTATGTATTTTTACCAAGGAATTACTTTGAGCAGTCAGAGACTTGTTTCAAATCCATGAAAATACCAGTCCCTGACTGGGGTTTGAACCCGGGGCCTCTACGGCACCTAATCGCCTAGCACAGCGAACAGAACATGCTGTGCTAGGCGATTAGGTGCCATAGAGGCCCCGGGTTCAAACCCCAGTCAGGGACTGGTATTTTCATGGATTTGAAACAAGTCTCCGACTGCTCAAAAATAAATTCCTTGCTTAAAAATACATATTGTACAAAAATAAGCAAACCCACTAGGCCTACATGTATTTATCATTAAGAATGTAGAGAAATTGTCTTCTTCAGGGTGTGTTTACTACACTAAGTCAGTCTTTTACATGTATACAAGCTTCTCCCATCCCAATTAGGTGCAATATTACATAATTTCATGTAGCCACCCCTTTACTTCTACCACTGGTCATCTGCCCAGCCAATGGCTGGTCATTTAGCCGATGGACAACAAACTCACCTCGGCGTTATGTCTACAGGAAGCAGCACTTGGAGTTATCTTATACTCTATAGCTAGTTGTTTGTTCACCGGTAATAATGAGGCTACATTGTATATAAATATCGGTCCACTTTTTTCTTTTTCCTTCTTTTTATTCCTGCTTCTCTTGTAGTAAGAGGAGAGAATGCTCTCTTTCGGAGACCTCGACATTTGCGGGACGTAAAAGTTAGTTCTAGTCTTTGAACTATACGGTGTGTGAGGGGAGAGAGACTGCAAAGAGTAGCATGTATAATATTATAGACAATGTATGTACACTGTATAATATAGACAGTGTATGTATAATATAGACAATGTATGTATAATATAGACAGTATATCCATGAACTACAGAGTTAGGTGTTATCATTGTTATACTGTATCCCTCCATTTCCATCCCACACACCATAAAATCAACCCCCCCCCCACCCAAGGCTGATCATACTTCAGTTTAGACTGAGGAACTTGCCATATTTGGTACAGACGTTACACCTAACGCCTAACTATGCTCTAGTGAAATAGTAAACTACACAATATAAATACTGCTGTGGTATAATGTATAGTGAACCAACAGTAAGATAATATACCAGAAAGTATACTGTGTAATCCACAAGTATACATTCTATTAGCTTATATTACTATACAAGCCATTTATTAGCATCATGTCACACAACAGATCAATGAACTCTACAACTGTGACCTCAGCATGACCTTTCATAGCTGATGGTTGAGAAGATGAATTACTATGTATATGCATACATCACACAAATGATATAATACCCAAGTACAGATACATGTACATGAGCTTATCACTGTTACATATTATAGTAATCATACCTCATTGAGAGACCTGGGCGTACACTGCACAGCGCAGTGAACAGGTCTCTGAAATGTCACTAGTTTATCTGTACAGAACGTCGCCCCGCAGGTGCGAGGGTACGGTATGTTCTTGTGTGATATAGACATTGCTAGGGCTGCATTGTTGGCCTATAAAAAATCGTAAATACAAACAAAATTTCCAACTCCTACTGAGTTACAAACTAACAAACTAACAAGTAAATAAAATTGTTGTAAAACAGTCTAGTCAACAAAACTTGGCACAAACAGCACTGTGAACCATCAGTATATACCATAGTATGTAGTACCGACTGCCAAAAGTTAATCAAAATATTATTATTCCATTCCCATTATTAGATGTACATGTAAACAAGCAGACAGACAGACTGGGGGAGCCCCACTTCAACTATCACTAAATATAATACATGTAAATAAGCTTCACATATTTATGCCAGAAAATGTACAACGGAACAACCTCCCCCCCCCCCCCCCCCGCATCCACTATCACGAGAGATTCCTACTACAGTACTCATACTACAGTACCTGATATCGGCTGGCCTCAGTTTCTAGGATATTCCTGCTCTCAAGGTCTTCTATAGCGTTCCTCAGGGTATATATACATTGCTCTACACACGCTTTGTTATTGGAGATGAGAGGTCTAGCTGCCTCTTCCAACTCGCTCACTATATTAGCCTGTGGTACAGACAATAATATACATGTAGTGTATACTATTTATACAAAGCAATACTAATAAGCAATATGATAAATATAGGCCTAGCACATGTTTATTTACATGTACTTTTATACTAAAATATTAAACACGACAACAATAATATAGTAACAATACCAGACAGACATACATGTACATACTGGCATACATACATGTAACCACTGGCATAGCCTACATACATGTACACACTGGCATACATGCATGTACACACTGGCATACATGCATGTACATACTGGCATACATACAGACATTCATACATACATGTACATACTGATATACATACATGTAGGCCTACATACTGACAGACACTAGGGCTCACCTGTAGTGATTTGTCAATAGTAGTGTTGGGCTCAAAGCGGAAGGTAGGTGCCACCCCATCAGGGTAGTTATCAGGGAAGGATATTATTAGTACTATACGGTGATCCCCCTTGTTGGTGATGAGTACATAGCACTTCCTTTCCGCCAGTTCTATGTGCACCGTCACATCCCTAATACTCGACAGCGATCTCAGCTCATTATGCAGTGTATCTCCACTACCATTAGGTGAGGTCAGCAGTGACTGCAAATATACACATTCAGTGTGAATAATGATATAACATACAATGTTCTTATTTGATATTTATACATGCACATGTAAGTACCATAAGAATGATGTATACACCCTCATTCCCCTTCAAGAATAGAATCACAAAAAGTTTGGGAGTTGCGATCTCATGCTTGCCTAGAAATTAAAAGCTCATTCGCCCTCATGTGTACCTGTCACCATAAACCTAAATCTCATCTCATGGGGAGGGGGGGGGGTATTTAGCTCTACCACCCACTCTAAACTGGTCAGACAAAGTCCCTAGGCCTGAGTGTGTAGTGAAAGCCTACAGGGTCACATGTAGGCTACACTATATCTTGATTCCTGAAATATCATGCCCACATTCACCTTCCCTAAGTGAATTAGTGAAATAACAAGAAAAGACATGAACTTAAAGAGAGGTTTAATTATAAATTGTACTCAAGCAGAACTAAATTTTTATAGATTAAAATTCCATGAAAAATGATTGGAACCATTAAACGTAATGCAAGTATCCTCCGGTGTTGTATGCAACGCGTGTCACAAATCAGCAAGAGCTGCTGTATATGATGACATCACCACTTGGATATAATCAAAGTGATTGACCGACAATGCATTGATCCCTGTTTGATGTTGCTGGGATCGTTCAATCATGGCTGTGCAGAGATGGAAATGAAGAATTATAACAGTGGAATCAGATATTCTGCCGAGCATCAATCTACAGTCAGGAGAAACCCATTGTCTAGCTGATGACAATCATCAGACTAAGTAGCGGATCAGGAAGATATCTAGTCGAGCATGGTGGTGGAGTAGATAAAGACATTGAGACAGAGAATGCAGGCGTTTAGAAAACAGCAATCAATCGGAGGCCTACACACATAGAGCATATGAATAAGGTTAGAACTTGCTGAAGGAAGTTGAGAATAAGGTGATGTATCTACAGAATAAGGTGATATAGGATGCAGAATAAGGTGATATAGGATGCAGAATAAGGTGATATAGGATGCAGAATAAGGTGATATAGGATGCAGAAGGTGGTGGAAGCGTCTAGCAGCATGAATAGCCCAGACCTCATCTTCATCCTCAGAGTCCAACCCAGACATGGAGGACTCTAACAAGGTGGGCAAAGGGAAGAGGTCGAGTCTCTTAAACTTCTGCTTCTGTCGTGGGAAGACAAGTAAGTAGCTGATATTAAACACATTGTAGTAATAATCTGACTTACACACCATTGTAAGAACAGTTGAAACTAAATTCCATTCTAGAAACTCCAATATAAAATATTTAATTCCATTATTAAGCATTCGTATTCAGAACAGGATGCCTACAGAGCATTAGTGTACACATCAGTTCGGTCTGCAAGTAATTTTATGTGTTGGTTTTTGTAAGAAAATATCTGAACAGTTGAGGAGTGGAGATACTAACTAGAGAGGGTGGAGTGTAGTATGGTCATACTTACATCTCTCTTTGGTCTACCTGGAGATCTGTTTGGTATAGCAAACTCATCTCCGCTCGATTCTTCCTCATCAACCTCCTCATCACCGTCGTCTTGGAACTGAAACACAAGTCTTACAGTTTGTGACGTGCAAGTGCTAGATGACACTGACTATCTACCACAACTCCAAAGTCTTGTTTTAATGGATGGATATTGGTACAGATAATCGGATTGGGTGCCATATACTATATTACTAATGTCCTATTACAAAGATTCAATCAATGTGTTACCTGCTCACCAGAACTATAGATTATACTGGGAAGAGTACACTGTAGTACTGTAGGGTACTGTTAGTACTGTAGTGTGCTGTTGGGTACTGTTAGTATTGTAGTACTGTTAGTACTGTAGGGTACTGTAGTACTGTAGGGTACTGTAGTACTGTACGGTCCTGTAGTACTGTACGGTACTGTAGTACTGTACGGTACTGTAGTACTGTACGGTACTGTAGTACTGTACGGTACTGTAGTACCGTAGGATGCTGTTACAGTAACAGGGTACAGTATATAATATACTAATGGTAAGCTGCCATAAGCATGTCAAGCTATAACACATGAAACCGTTGAGTGTATTTCCTTGAGAGGAAGGATACTCGAGCTGAAACGTGTGGTTTAGAAACCTACCATATGGTGCAGCATGTAACCCAACATGTACCACAATATTCCACTGTATTATAACCATTCATTTATTACAAACAGCAGGCATGTTTTGTCCAGTTTTAGATGGAGTCCTTGATCAAAAGGGTGAATGTGAATAAACTACGAGTGTTTTTTACAGGCGAACACTGACTGGCAATGCCATTCATTTAGTTGGCCAACTCATGTCCCTTCAACCAACACAGCCAGCTATATTAATTAATGACATGCCAGAAATTCATAGCAAAAAATGGATATTTTTCACTCAATAGAATCTGCTTACAATTGAATATTATTAGCAACCCCAATGGTTCCATCTCATATTACTTGGGGTGCAGCCTAGGATTTATAGCCACAATGTTTTACAATAAATAGTTGATAAAAGCAACTTCAATAGAGATTTTCTGTTTCTTACTGTCTCTGTTATTAATTGGTTCACTTGCGCAGAAATAAAGAAGACGAATAAAAAGGCAAGCAACGATGGGATCGTGGGTAAGCATATAGGTTATGTATGATACAACTTCCTACTGTCCCACAGTACATCCTGGATTACTGAGGTTTTATGAGTTTAAATGAAATGCAGCAACAATGGCGCATGTAACAGGACGTAACTTTATTAAGTGAAATACACAGATTAAAAGGAATATCGCTGATTGCAAAAACCTGTTGCGGTCTCTGCTCCAGGATGTTGAACGTGAAGGCAGTCCTTCCCAGGGTATCATGCAGTGAATTATAATGTATTTGAGTTGGTTGGGGGGGGGGGGGCTAATTCTTACCAACTGAGTCTTCGTTTCTACAGGACGTCGGTCTAACTGGGTGTCTCTTTGTCTGCCAGGAGACTCGGCGGACTGCTTGTCACTGTGACTAGTGGACATCTGCCTACTCTTAGCATCCATCACATCTATGACCTGTCCATCAGTGAATAATTTTTCATAAAACATACATGTAGATATTAGATGTATTAACATGTGTATATTACAATAGTATTGGAGACCAAGGTAGGTAGTGCGGTTGTTGGTCTTTCGCCAGCTGCTGCCACTAGCACTATTATTGCAGTGGATAAAGGGACATTTCGAAAAAGACAGTTCAAAACACAACCGGACTGTTCGAAACTGTATAGGTTACATTTAGAAGGGCACAAATCACCGATAATTAATTCTAATTAATAAATTCAATAAACTAAAGAAGAAAATAATATTAAAAATAAAAATTAGTTGAGATGTGGTGGTTTTGAACTGTCCGGTTTTTAAACGTCCTGTTTCGAACTGTCTATTTCAAACCGTTGCAAATTTATTGCAGCGACTGCTACCACCATTACTGCTACTACTAATACTGCCACCGCTACTACTACAACTATTACTACTACTACCACGCTTACTACTACTATTACTACGGCTACTACTACTAGTACTACTACCACTGTTACTACTACTGCTACCACTATTGCTACCACTACTACTACTACTACTACCACTACTACTACTACTACTACTACTACCACCACTACTAATACTACTACCACTACCTAATACACACCTTTGGAGAACTAGAGGTTTCCGACTCGTATCTGCAGAGTCGAAGAGTATTGTCACGGCTCCACGTCACCAGCTGATATTGGTTCTCTACAGACAATAGTCATTATAATATAATATTATAGGGCCCATGCTACAGATTACGGGCATATAGAGTTACTGTTCATGCACATTGGGTTGGCTTATAAAACAGCTACTCCATGAAGCTCTGCATAACCAATGGAAACGTATAGATCAAGGATAGAGAGACAACCCCTAGCTCAGCTCATTTACAGAGAGAGGGCACGTAGCAGGGTGTAGCTCAGTTGCGGCAGCACCAACTCTGCTATATCAAGTATTCAAACAATGCAGGGGCAATAAGCAGGAGTGATATACATAATATATATTACTATCAAATTTACACCATGGTCGTCTCATTGACAGTTATTACATATACAGTTATGGGGATAAGAATTCCTGAAATGCATAAGGGTATGCTGGTCTATGGGAGAGGTGTGGGTCTATCACTACGTATACATATTCACACCTACCTACATAATGTAGGCCTATCTATCAGTATGTTACATACTACACACCTATTAGTTGAATCACTATCTTCAGGAATTATAGTGTATAAAACTCCTTCACATGGTATCAGTTTACACAAGTACTCCCTATTCATAGCACTAATGGACAAAAGTTGAGAGGGCATCTAGGTCAGTGACCCATGCGGTCAATTAACCTATGAGTATGAGAGCAACAGGAGGAGAAAGCAGTTAATACTTGTTTGCATCCTAAAACCAACAAAATTTGCACAAATTATTCCAAGTAGGCTTCTACATGTACATGTATATCTCTTTCAAAAGCAGTAAAGTGCTGCTTCATAAATTTTCTAGTTAGGTCTGTCACTGTCACTGGATAAAATATGAACCATTGTTGATTGGTTGTAAGTGGAATACAGGAGGTAGAAACAAGGAGATTCAGGCCCATCTATTGTGAACAATTATAACTGGTGGATTAAAATCTAGTACTACAAGACCACATAACCATGATATATTATTATATAGACTATTAGCACTGCAATACCACATACTACAGAGAGCAAGTTGAAGTAATGATGTCATAGTCATGATCCAATCAGGGTAAAAGTATGGTTCTTATGAGCATTAATCATGAATATGTGGTATAAATACATTTCATGTAGGTAGTAGTGGTGTTGGCACAGTACCAACTATTGATGGTAGCGTTATGCTGCGTTACGTTACGTGATGGCATTTACTCAAGGCTAGTTAGTACTCAATGGTCCATTGTAGTTCCCGCTACAGCCCAGTACTAGCCTGTACAAACCACCCGTTCATTGCAAACAAGGGAGACAACTCAGAGTCAAACATTCCAGTATAAACACCAGTGTTTGTTCCTAATACAAGCAAACTTGGTCTAGAAACCAACGAATAAGAGCTAACACATAGCAAGCCTAATAATAATAATATCTGTGGGTGTGCATGGGTATATAAATACACACAGCCAGCAATATTGTGTTCTATGGCCTATACTGTAGAGAAATTGTGATGTATTTTATGTAAACACACACTATTAGTCTAGTATTACTACTAGTGTACCTGTTACTAGCTCTTACTATATGATGTAGGCTACCTCCATGTAGCCGAGTGCAGAACATACATGTATCATGTATGGACAATGTATGTACACGTGTACATGTGGTTTCATCACTAGACCTACACCGACAGAAGGTTGAGAAAGTAGTCCAGAAAGTATATTACTCAGACTGTAACAGAATTACTACTCCCTTCTTTTGAGCACAAACAATTTGGTTACACTTTTAGCTCAATAACAGCTATCTACAGGACTACGATATAACTTCCGTCTTCTTTGGTTGCTAAATAACAGAGAAGGCAATTTATCCTGTCTCAGTTTAACAAAAACAAAGCCATTACTCATTGCCCCCAACTGTGGGTAAAGAGACTTTTTGAAAATGTCAGTTAGAAACAGGACGTTCCGAAAACATTCGTGTGTGGTTGGTGTTTTAACGTTTTCGAAACGCCCTGTTTCTAACCGAAGTTTTTGAACAGTTGCCAATTCCCAACTGTCTAGGTTCCTGATCTCTATAGTAATGGCCAACCAACAGTTCTAGTTTCATTATATCTCAACACAGAAACACTGATTGGACCTACAGACTAGTAGACTTACTAATAAATAATTAATAATTACATGTATATGTATGTACGGAGAGACAATCCCCTAAATATCAAGACGGAATACAACAGGCTAGGTTAATATTACGTGGAGTATATTTCTCACCTGAGGAGCTGATCCCTGTGATAATAATATAGAAATAATATGCTAGACAATCGTAATAATGAGTTGTATAATCAGTTCTACAATCAATTCAAGTACTGACACATCCAGTGAGTTGCTAGTCTACTAACTACAACTCGCTAGTCCTGCATACGTTCATGTAGTATTCTACTTCAGCATTGTTATGGTTTTACTACTAAACTTCATAAGCAGTTGGCACTCAGCCAAATCCTAAAATGCCAACAACCTATCAGCATATCACTTGATAAGCAGGCTCAACACTGCGTATCATATAATAATACACTTTGTGAATGGGAAAATGTTCCATACGACACTGCTGTACAGTATAGTATAACATACTGGACACACTCATTTCCAAAGATAATAGGTCTTGCAATGTTTACAACTCTCACAAACATTAAACTGATAATAACAGTATTGCCTGAGTACAAGTTGTAATAGTTTGAATTTATCTCCAAATTGGAAAGGTGCCAGCAATGTAATTCAGAGAACTCTACCCAATATACCATTGTGTTCACAAATACCTGATGTGCAAGGTAGTGCCAATATACTATACCCCACAGGCCTACCAAAGCAAGGAGCCAGCAAACTATTGCCACAATTAGTCAGAGAGCATTATGCAATTCTGAGTGCATAAAAACGCTAGCAATGGATTACCATTGTCAACCACTAACAAATGATGTGTGAGAGGGCTACACCCTTCTCACCATTGGGGAAGAGACAGTGGGTAGAGGAGACAAAGACAGATTAAATGGCAAGTTCTTAACTCAAGCACCAAATCCTTCTATAGATCACCCAATAGAAATGTTTGATTCTAGCCAGTGTAAAGAAATGAAACCATTTTATCACCAGAGATGAAACCGTAAATGAAGTAGGGGACCTACACTGTAACAATGTGTAATATAAATGAGATTGATATCGTAGTGTTCAGTCAGCCAGTATTGTGAGGCTAGAGGATCAGCAGTCAACAGAAATGAAGGCCAGAAGAGGGAGAAATTCCAAACAATGTGTAGCCTACAGCTCAGCCAGGATGGTGACAAGGTGACTGGGTGCAGACGGCAGTTAGACACATGAGAACACTGTCATCAGTCCCAGCGAATGACTGACCTGGAGTATGCCAACCAGGGTTTACTGTTTACAGCTAGGGCATCACTTCGCTCGTGATAGCCTGTGGTTGTCCGCACCTTAGCCTTAGGTGTGAACCATACACATTCACATTAAATTAAAAAAGGTAAAGACCTGAGGAATTGCCCCTAACTTTTTCATTACTGCCATAAGAATGACTTGGGCTAATGTTACAGTTCTATTTTACCTGATGTAGGTAAGTAGGTACATGTTGTAGGTAGGCCTAAGGAGGTAGACAGGTAAGTTTGTAAGTAGATAAATAAATAGAACGGATTTACCTGTGGGGAATATATACCTATATCGATACTAGGAGTTCAAATTCATCACTTCATGTAGCATATGACTGTAATTGCGCATAATTCTTCAATTAAGTTACACTGAAATGTGTGAACGTGCACTAACACCATGACTAGGATATATTTCTATAGACCCACCATGTATTATAAGTAGGTTAGAGCATTAGTAGCTAGCAGGTGTATTTATACCATGTGGGCCTACTCACACTAGTTCATTGACTGAAGTATGGAACAGGTTGATTACCACACCTGCTACGTTCTGAAGAGTTATTTAGGATTTGCTGGGGGTGGAACATCTGTAATAATTACAAATTTGACAATTTGCTACATGGGAATTGCACTGTAGTCAGGACATAATGCTCCGGGGGGGGGGTTTGACTTTTGGGTTTGAGCTGAACTAGGGGTAACACTATTTACCGACTATAATATATACAAACCTCTACATAGTAGGCAGTACATACAAGCAACTACATAAGTGACATGATTCCCTTATATGTCCAACACTAATCAACATCTTCAGTTTAGTCCTAACAAAAAGTTGTCCTCTCCCAATGCAAAGAAAGGGGACAACTTCCTATTAAGATCAATAGCTGATGAGAGATAGTGGTACATGTATTTTTTATCCGAGTTGAACATTATTAAGAAGTTGTCCCCTCTCCATTCATAATGTATGAGAAGAAGACAACTCCAATTTTACAGTCAAATCGGTGAATATCTACATTGTACATGTAGGAACGTAATACAACTAGCAGTATGAAGGAATTTGGTGTCAAGCTGTAATAACATATTCCTCTATGCATATATAACTTGCATCAACAATACCAGTAGCAATACTTTCCTACCTGCTGCCGATTTCCTCCACTGAAACTCGGTGACTACATCTGAATGGCCTACGAAAGTGAACTTCAGTTCTGGGGAGCTGAGGTTTTCTATATTCCATAGCATCAATGAGTTATCCCCTTTACTCTTCAATGTCGAAATATCTATTGTTAGTAAACTGTTTTCAAATGGAGCAAACCTTGCCTTCCATATAGGGGAGTTAGTGCTAGACTTGAGTTCACCTATGTTATTGTATTGTGTAGACTTAGAATAGTCCCAAAACTTCACTGATTCATCTTCACTGGCAGAGGCTAGGAGCTTACTATTATGCATACTCCAGTCTAGACCATGGATCTTCTTCAAATGTCCAGAAATATAGATTGGCCGTTCCGTCTTTCTTGTGTCCCAAATTCTAATGTCTCTGTCATGGCTAGTGGCAAATACATGTTCTTCTAACTGCAACGACATACAATTGCTGCAACTATTTACTGTTTATACCAACACGACAACATATTTCAGCTAAAAGCTTGAACAACCAAGAGCTTAGTTTGTGAATCGGAAAATTTGGTCACATTTAGGTCTACATTAGGGCTATAATTTGATATAGGACTAGCCTACATTGAAATGGGAGAAGAGTCTGACCAAATAATATTTTGAATTAGAGATTTTTTTCACCATTCTCCGTTCCCATCTGCACATGTCGTCATGTGTATAACGTCTATGAAAATATGCCACCAATTCAAACAACAAATTCGGTTTGGCTAACAGAAGATAATCAGGTGAGATATTAAAATGAAATGAGTTTTGAATTGTGATCAATCCAGGCTACACTACCGCTTACCTTGTTCCATTTGACTTGCGATGAGCTGCAGCTCTGCCATGTCTCAAAGAATTGTGCTGGTGATTTTTGCCTTGTGTCCCACAGTAATACATTACCATCTGAGCTGCATGTTTGCAGAAGATTAGGATCATGTGGCGACCAATCCAAGTCGGTAATGGACCTTGTATGAGATTCAAGGACGGATGTTAGCTCCACTTTACCATTAACATGCACAAAGACATCTGCAAGTTGATTCTTTGTAACCACGAAAACGGAACTCTCGGACCTATGGGGATTCCACTGAGCTGCCTTCACCTCCCACTTCACATTTTTGTTAGGGTACTTGATGCAGTTAGGGCCGTTGGGGCCAATTGGGTGAGAAATATTCACTATATTTAGTACGTGTTTTGAAGCTAACAGAACTAAATCCCCTGTTGAATCTAATGTCATTACCGATCTAGGAGAATCCTTGTATTCTCCTAGTAGATTTCCTACTTGGAATTTAACTCCAGTTGCAGCCATTTCGGCTACATTTAGTTGTATATTAAACTCTTTGAAACAAGAGGTAGCAATATCCTCTCTGCATTGACCTAAATAATTATATGATCTCTCCGCAAGTCTGAGGCATTATAGATGTGCCATCGATAGTCTGTTACGAAGACCTCCTCGGGCAACTCTCAATATTATTTTTTCTCTTCCAGAATTCTGCTGGTGGAAACAGAATCGATCATATCTCTACATAAGGATTCGTCATTCTGTAAATTTTTGCTAATTGTTTTTTTATAATGGCTACAGGTAATTATGGCGAAACTATTTTTGTTTGTAAATAATTTTGTTACTATTGTACTATGACAAATTTTTACTCATCTCATGTTTGTAGATGCACATCTGTCATGTTCTGTTGATGTATGAATGATGTATGATCTGATGTTCATCTTCATGGGTTGTTGTTTCGACTTTATGTTTGCTAGCAAAAACAAAGAACTTTTATTTTAGTTTTGATATCTAGAAAATACTTGTTTAACTCTAAACTACAAGTACATGACTTGTAATAATCTACTGATATTCTGGGTACATTTTAAGTAGAAGAATATGGTGATAAAATCTACAGTCAGAGTTGTCCATGTAGATTTAGCTTTAGTAGGTCATTTATTATTTAAATTATGATTTATAGATAATTAATAGTTATAGTCATAGTGTTAATAATTATTTACAATATTATATAGGCTATTTGATAAATTTTTATATCATAATATTATTCTTTTGTATTATTAATATTAAATTACCATAATTATGGCCCTATTAGGCCTAATAGTATAGCCTACTAATAAATAGATTTTATGTTATAACTATCACTATGGCCTAAAATTAATTAGGCATGTATTAATATATATTGTTGTTCTATATCTTTAAGTCTATCAATGCAGGTACTAAATTTCAGGCCTAAATCAAGGAATTATAAGCAAAATAGGTCGGCAACTTTTGATATAGGCCTATATACATGTACATAGCTGTCTCAACTAGATTTACCTAATGTGAATAATATAATATAAGTAGTAAGTAGGCCTACAGTATATGTGAATGTAAGCAGTTGCAGCAGTAGTAATAACTAAATTAGTGAACTACTTTTCAACAAGTTATTAAACTACACGTGTATATATATTTTTGGAATCTCCACATTCAGCTTGACTCAGTACTTAACCGTTTTAATGGCTTAATAGTGAAGAAGATAGAAAGTTAAAGTGGGTGCTACTAACATTTTATATCAACTATTTCCAAACAAAGTTCTCCACTTCTGCACCTAACTGCACATCGAACTATCTCACACCTTTCATATCACACTCATCTTGTTTGCTTCTGATTTTTTAATCGTAATTAAAACCTCACTGACATACCGCAGATTGTAAATATTTAATGTAATGGCTACATTTCTTATACAAATTTTCCCAGTCTGATGGTGCATCATAGAGTTGTTCTATAATTGCAGTCATTACATTAATTTTAACAGATAATATAGGACGCCTATTAGTAGACCTACATATATGTGATCCATGCAGAGCCACAAGGGAACAGTAGAGCCTATCATCTGCATAGTAAATTCCGTCCAATAGTTACTGCAAGACTGATACTTGACGTAGATGTAACCTACTACTGCAACGCAACAATAAACTCCATGTACATGTTGCCTATTATATACATGTACATCATGTGAAAGTATAGAAACCCTTAAATTGACAAGCTAATTTATGTAGAAACCGTCATATCGTATCTATTTTAGTCCGTGTATATACCGTTTAAATGCATTCGATAGTGCAGCTATATATTGACCTATGGTAGAAAATATATATGTAAGACTAGATATTGCTCACCAACTTAGTAGCCTAATAGTAGAAAATAATTGTATCTTCAAAGCTTGTTTTGTTTTCAATGAATCATTAATTGTTTTCATCATTAGTATAATAGGATAAACAAATACATGTAGGCCTATGTTCATAATAATGAGTTGAATTGAGACAGTAGAGTACAGATTTACTCAAGTTACTAATATGAGTCTATTCCACTCATATTAATAACTTGAGTAAATCTGTATCTCAACTCATTTCATTACTATTATATATAATAGTTTTACCCAATCGAATGTAACACAATGTGTGTGCAGGGCTAATCTATTATTGCTAATTTATTTTCTGTTTCTTTTGCATGTGTTCTGGAATTACAGAAGGCAGATCGGTAAGCTATTTTTCTTCTAATGGGTTCTATCGCACCATTTACTTGTATTTATACAGTGTAGAACAGCTAATGTGTATTGATATTACCAAGCATCACCATCTGTGCAGTCAATATTATTCTGAGAAGATGTTTTATTAAATTTAGTTTTTCTTATTGCTCTAGAATGTTGATGATAGATCTACTTAACTGTACCTGTAACTGTACCTACATGTTTGTAAATCTGCTAAGAGTTGTTACTTCCACATACCATAGTTCTCTAACCCGGAGACCCCAGGATATGTGGGCTTTGCTAACCTCCCCAACCAAGTACACAGAAAGTCTGTGAAGAAAGGTTTTGAATTTACTCTAATGGTTGTAGGTGAGTAGAACACTACCATCATATTCCATTCATGTCTCACGTGATTGCGATATCAAAGTTGACACATGTGCTGGCCTTTGAAATGGAGTGAGAGTATCACTGTGCACTCCATCAGACTAGTAATGCTCACAGTCCAGATTTCTTGGACATTGAGATACCAATGACTTCTAGTCATTCATAGGAATAATATTATTATCTGTCACATATCAACTAACACACATATTATTACAATAGTGTCAGGCAGTTTTGTTTTAGCATTGCAGCTATTTAGTCTGTTTGTCTACAATCATAACACTTACAAAGAGGAACATAATTTACAGCTGCATCAGTTTGCTTGTTATAGCCTACATTGATTGAATGAACACTGTAGGCCTATAATACTGTAGAATGCATAGAGTCCTTCACTCACTTCTGCTGGTCTCTCTATCTTATACACATTCGTGTCATGCGTAGTGTAATCTTGACATTCAGACTGGTATACTAAACCTCTACTACTGGTATACTATACCTTGATGGCCCCCTACCATAGTTGGCCCCTGCCACCACTAATTAATTATCATCGCTATCCCTATATATAATGCTACCTGTCATATTTTGCAGTTACTTGTCACTTTAAACCCGCGTTACTCTAGCTTAGGCAAGGAATATTTGAAGGTGATAAATTGTCAGGATGTGAGTTGGTATTCTATGAATTCAGTCAGTTGACAGGCTGCAGCCCTTCATCCATCAAATGCCTGTTGGTATGCAGTGAGTGGTGAACCTACAACTCTTCCAGTGTGGTATCTGGCCTACTATACCTCCTGGTACCTCCTTGTTGGTCCATATTGTGATATCCATGTATGTTTTCTCTCTTCAGGTGAGTCTGGTCTTGGAAAATCCACTTTGGTAAATAATCTATTCCTCACAGATCTCTACCCAGAAAGACAGATTCCAAATGCAATTGGTAAGTGTTGGTACAGGTTATCATACAGCAGGTTCTAAAGGCAGTACTGTTGGTGTGACACAAGGTGACCACTTGTATCCACTGCCCAGTTTCCATGACACAGTAATCATGAGTTGATAAGTAAATGATTGTACACACACACAATCATGCATGATTGCATTGGATTATGCAGCTCTAGTTCTGAGAACCATAAGATTGCTGGATTATCTCTGTGTGAGTAGGTCAAGGTGAAAAGTTCATCTCCCTCCGCCTGTCAATACAACCATTACATGTTATGGAGTTACATGGTAGAGTAGTTATACAGTAGTTCTGTATTCGCTGTGAATGTGAATGTGACTTGTATCAACCATTGACTATTAGAGTTGTATCTAAGATACATATCTCTGTATTACTCTCTCACATCCAAGCAGAAGTTACTCTTAGTGAACCCTGTGACTGAAGTACTACAGTGCATATTATGTACTTCCTTCCACATGCATACCTAACACGAATTCAATTTTAAATTTAATAACCTTATTGTAATGGTTTGGTATCATGTCAACTAAGATAGCCTGCCGTGTTCTTCTGTTGTCAAGGTGTATCTATTTATAACTATGTGGAAGTGAGTGAGTGAGAAAGGCACGCTGTGTTTTAAGTCTGCTATTTCCTATACACAGATAAGATCAAACAGACAGTGAAGATCGACGCCTCCTCCGTAGAAATCGAAGAGAGGGGTGTGAAACTGAGGCTAACGGTTGTTGATACACCTGGTTTTGGTGATTCCATTAATACAGAAGAATGGTGAGTTGGTGGTGGTACTAGTAGCCTAGCTACACTGTTCTGCATAGTATAGGTTACTAGTACTACAGTTACACTCGGATGGTGATACTCTAGTAACATTGAGCTACTAACCTAGTAATATTGTGTCTTATTCATATACCAGCATGTTTACCAAACTATCTAGTATAGAAGTAGAAATGTCATGCTATTACTCTATCTACATTGCAAATAATAATAGCCTATATACTTGACCTATTCTGTTGATAATTTATATTTCCTATTTATAATTTATCTGAATGGCTTGTATTAGCCCAGTGCTAAATGCTAGATCAATGGAGTTACTATCAAAATCCCAAAGTAAATATCACAAGTATAGTTTAATCCATAATTATAATGTGTTTGTAGGTCAAGAGATAGTTCTTTTTAATTAGGTCATGTTATTGTTCAATCTATGTGTAGATACCCATGATATATTTTATAATTTAGTGCAGTAGAGTGGCTTAATTAACTGCAAATGAAATGTGTGAATTCTGATCTGAGATATTCGTTTGAATATGCAATTAGGTGTAGTCAGCAATGACAGATATACATAGCATTATATAGCCTGTGCACCCTATAGTATGTACCTATATTACTGTGTACTCTATAGTATGTACCTATATTACTGTGTACTCTATAGTATGTACCTATTATATTATGTGTATTTGTAGCTACGCCTCCATACTACAGTACATAGATGAGCAGTTTGAGAGATACCTAAATGATGAGAGTGGACTCAACAGGAGAAACATAACAGATAACAGAGTACATGCTTGTTTCTATTTCATCAGCCCCGCTGGTCACGGGTAAGAAATATCTAAAGTTTTAGTGGTTAGTGGGAGGGCACTGCCCCCCCCCCCACTAACCTTCCTTATGTTCAAGATGCAGCTAAATGCATGTTTTGTCCTGATTTGAAACTAATGTACAAGGATAAGTCGTACATGTATAATGGATAGTCCAGTATGCATACCAAAGCTATCCCATTTCATAAGTAATTTACATATTAATATATAAAGTTAGTAGATGGTGTAACGCTAGCACCTGTGTCTTGTGTCAGCCACTCCCTGTACACCTCAGTCACATTGGGCTGGCTGATAACTTTAGAAACAGTAAACAATGACAATAGTAATAAGTACAAAGAATCCCCATCCTAAACCACTCTTGTATAGTATGAGTTGCGAGTATGGTTTAGATATGTTAGCGGAGCTGAATATATGAATGATATGTGTATGTTATGTGTATGTTACATGATGACCATGGAGTAGTAAATGACCATTGAGTAGTAAACATTGGACACTACATTAGTTTATTGTTCCTCTTAATATATATATTATACTCTTCCTCTACCTTCTACCTATACTAGTTATCATTTGACTAGTCAGATAACAATACTAATATCTAGTCTATAATGCATTCCCTTCATTTAGTGAATGAGTTTGTCATCTACTGTACAAGGAGCATGCTTTAGTACTCGTCCAGGCCCTGTAACATAGTAGCTAGCAATTATACTAGATTAGTAACAAGAGTTGAACTTCCTGTATGCATCTATCATACACTTACATGTACGCTCTGGTATGTCTGTATGTGTGTACATATCCATTAGCTATATGATGTATACATGTAGGTTGAAACCACTGGATATAGCTTTCATGAAGGCAGCCCACTACAAAGTGAATATCGTACCCGTCATTGCTAAAGCAGACACTCTCACCAAAATAGAAGTTCAAAAACTCAAGAAAAAAGTAAGTGGAAATATGACTGTCTATCATACATATAGTTTGCATTGTTATTCACATGTACATGTTATTCATGTTATTGAAATCCAATAACATGGCTAATATACATGTATGATACAGTATAAGCAGGATATAATATACTGTGCAGCAGATGGAACTAGTATCACAGTGTCATACACGGCTCTACTACTGTACATGTAAGCACAGATTCTCTATATACATGTTAGTTGGATGTAAGACTTTGTACACTTTCCCTACATCTTGCTTATAGATTTTAGAGGAAATACGGGTCAATGGAATAAACATCTACACCCTCCCCGACTGCGATGAGGATGAAGATGAGGAATTCAAGCTACAGTGTGATCAGCTGAAGGTGAGTTAGTAGTTGTCTCCCCTCCATGACTGGCAGAATGAACTGTTATTAATAGTACATGTGTTTACATGTCAGTATTACTCTCTGCAGCTACTCATTGTGTATATACAGTGCCACTGCTGGTCTATGTTTACTCTCTAGTCAATTAGTAACAGATGTCAAGTGTAAACTATGATATGAATTGACTACTTAGTGCACTAATTCTTTTTAAGATATATAAGCACTTATGTCTGCATGTTAGACTCAATAATTGACTGTATTTTCGTCTAGCCTCTACTATTAACAGTATTTCCCCCAGGAGTTGTGTCCCTTTAAGGTTTCATTATACAACTGTCATGCAGCTATTCTGCTGATAGTGCATGCAGTATGTCAGCTAGCAAACTGTTAAATGTGATCTGGCATCTATATATTTACTATAGTTACATGGAATTTGTGGTAAGCTAGTCAGCATATCTTGTATTACAGACTGCTATGCCATTCGCTGTGGTCGGCTCCAATCAGATCATAGAGGTGAAAGGTCGTAAGGTTAGAGGTCGTATGTACCCGTGGGGTGTGGTAGAAGTAGAGAACCCTGAACACTGCGACTTTATCAAACTCAGGACTATGCTTATGTAAGTTATCCTCTCAGGTGACATGATACTCGTAGACATGTCCTTGTGGTACCATACTACTAGTTAGTTATCTCCCCTGTACTATGCTACAAGTTGGTTGTTATCTCCCCTGTACTATGCTCTGCATTGTGTTACAGAACTCACATGCAGGACCTACAAGAAGTGACACACGAGGTACACTACGAGAACTTCAGATCTGAACGACTTAGTGGACCGGGGTATGTGTCAACATACGACTCTCCCGTTGCATGCTCATTAGTGATAGTAGTCTGATAGTGTGTGTGTACAGTATTAGCAACCTATAGATTTACAGGTAGACGTTTGTGTGGTTTGTTAGTAGGATGTGTGGATGGTTCACCTTCTAGTCCTCTAGATGTTTACTAAACTACTAGATGGTCGTATAGAGATATCTCCCCATTTCCTTCCCATAATGCATAGCATATCTACATAATCTAGCTATGTATCAACCTGGCTACATGTTAACTGACTAATTGCTTCTGTTCAAAAAAGTTTATCAGAAATTGGAAGTCCTTAAAGGCAACCATACATGATCTGCTCTACTGTTATGGGTTATAGGATGTATTTTTACTAGATACATCATGTTGTGGTTTGGTCATGTAGTGGTGGGTGAGTAAATGTCATAATTGTATGTACAGTGTATATGTAACCAGTACTATTACTATACTAGTGAGTTAAGGTGTCCTGAAGGAGCTTCCTATGCCAGTTAGTCTGAAGCCTTCCTCCATTCTGTCCAACAATGAAATCCCATCTCCTGATACACATCCATTGCTTCAGCGTATCATTCCAGTCCTGCAAATACTGCTCTGTAAATACCCATCAGTCCACATTTATCCTATGAGTCTACCCCTACAAGCAGTCCACCCTACCAGTAGCCTAGTCTACGCCTGCTTGTATCAGAAGTCCACAGTACAAGCCGCCCACCAGTAATCTATATTAACGCTGTGCATGTATTGTTATTTTTCTCACTAATTTCAGAGAGGTTGATGAGAGAGATTCTGGAAGGAAACAAAGGTTGTTTGTACACTTAGTATGACCTTGACTGTAGTCTCTTAGCTTATATAATGCTGTGTGGCTTGTGCTAACCCTGCTTCTTTAGTAGCCCAGCTTTACTAATCCCTAGTTTCTACTAGGTAACTACACTGAGTAGAACGAACCTGAGCTCTTAACATAGTATAACTAGCTGTATACACCTACTCAGTTTCCCACCTTTCTAGTAATTTGGAGGAAACCTTGCCAGTGCTCCTCGATGGCATAGATTCTTTATAAGCTCCACCCCTCTCAGCAGGTTTATTTTTGGTAGTTATATTCTCTTGGAATATCCACCACTGCAATACCTTCATTAATTTTGTAAATAGTTATGTTAACTCCTATTGGTTGATTTGGGTAGGGCTGTGTGAACCAATTATCTTGAACCCCATGTTTCCCCATTGAAGAGTGTTAGATTGATCCCAGATTGTGTTGGTGCCATATACTAGGTGACTCTGTTGCCATACTCTCCTAATGGTATTGCAATTTATAATGCACGCTACAATGTACATGTACTTTATACCAAGGTAGTTAATTATCCTAGTATCCTACAGTATTGGTACTGTCTGTTATGTATTATGTCAGAGAGAACACCATTCCTATTACACTTTATTTTGTATACTGTTACAGTGATGATCATGACCAAAGGTACCTCTAACCCCTGTTAGGTTTGCTAGTTTAGACACTGTAGTCTGTAGCCTGTGTAACCACCATCTTAGATGGCTGGTGATGATAGTGGTGGTGGTCGTAGTGTTAATAGCAGAGTAGATCTACCTGCCTTTAGTTTATATTCTGTTTGCTTTTTGATTGTAATTTAATATTTTCCATAAATATTGCTAATATTTTCTGGACTGTTAGTTGATACTGATTTGGTTTAGTGAGAAGTAGACACAAATTAATAATGGAAATTTTAATTTTAGAAAATCAAACTACATGTAAGTCAATCCTTTGATTGTTTATGTAATACATACATCTATAATACCCAGTGTACATGTATATACATTATATACACTATAGATGTATTTATGATACACGTATGTGTGTTACATTTAGCAGTTTTCATGTTTTCTCATTGGTAAAATTTTGTTTACATTCTCACATGGTTTACAAGAGATGTGTGAGATGCTTGGTTGCTATTGTGTAATCATGTCTGTACATTATATGACCTATGGTCTATCAGTGTGCTCTGACCTCTACATAGTTCATTGTTAATTAAGTTTTGTGTGATATTTGTAGCTCAAGAAGAGCTCAAGCTCAGCCTCCAGCTGCACAACTCAATGGGGAAGGTGATAAAGAGAGGGCGCTAGCTGAAAAGGAGGCAGAGGTAGGTTCGACCCACAAGTTACATGTTTGCTATCGTAGAATAGATACACAGAGCATATGCAGTTAACAAATAATCTCATCACTTTGACTTACTCCACTTTCAGCTGAGGAAGATGCAGGCAATGTTGGCCCAGATGCAAGCACAGATGGCTCAGCAAGGCACAGTAGCTAATGGTACTCATGCTGTATAACTCATCTGATTAGGTAAGTCTATTTCTATTTTCATCCATAATATTATCTTTCACTGGGTATACAACTTGGCATATTCCAGGACTTATTATTAGCTTGGAGTTATCTTTCCTTACTTTTGGTTGGGGCTCCTTGGAGTTGTCTCTTTAAACCTGTACATAGTGGCTTGTGTCTCATATGCTACAGTGTAGTCTGGTTATTAGCCAATCTATTGGCGTTGATAGACAACTTCCAATGTGTTGTTTATGTACGGTGTGATAGCTGAGAATTACATATATTTGAATACATGTAAGACAACATACACGTAGGTTTATCCTAGGTTTTCACTACTCCAAGACTCGGGCTATTTACTTTCCTCTCTGCTGAAACTCTTTAATTTACCATTTACTAGTAAACACTGGAAGAACCAAGTTTCCTCTAGCTCAGAAGATTTCTGGAATATTTCCACAAGTTTAGTTGGAATTGTGTGTTTGTATAACAGTATATTGAACACAGCTGATGATCATGATGTTATCTTCCTTGTAGACCAGTTTATTGATGAGAATTTCTGCATTTATCTCATGACATACTTGCCATGGAACTTGATGTCACTATCACATGTCAACAACTTGCCTTCAGTGTCACTAGTTGGTGCAGGTGCTTGGATGACATGGTCCAATCTTACATATAACCCTACGCAGGTGCTATGCAGTCTTGAGGTTATGGGTGTATAGTGCACATACTATTTCTACTCAAATATTTACTCATCGTTATTCTTACTATGCTAAATTTTGACACCATTTTTTGTATTTTGAAAATTTTTATAAACTCCTATAAAGAATCTAGTAGGTATTAAAGCAAGCTAGATAGTCTATGTTCTTAGCCTGTCACTTCCTAGGACATGGAGTGTCAGTATGCTGACTCACAAATGTGGCTAGTTGAGCTTGTTTGCGATTGTTCCATTATGATCTGTGATCATTATTCCTTCACACTATCATAGCCATTTTAATTATGATAAAAATTTATTTTAAAAAAGTTTGGGAATTTTGGTAGCACGGTTTTATTAATATTCTTAGAACAATTTTATTTGATAGAGGAAATCATGGCGCAGATGTGCATGTACTTGACATATTATATCATGACTGTTATTTATACTTGTACCATTCTTACTCATCCAAGATAATAATTATGTTATATTAATAAACGGAAGGTATTGTTACAATAACAATGTATGTCTCATTATATTGTTTTAGTGCTTGAAATGAAAACATTCATCTCCTGCTAGACAACTGTTTCTAATGCTTATACAAATGGTAAATAACATGGTCACCTCCAAGTCATGTTTAGAATAATTAGCATGTCATACTAGTGTATTCTTGGTCAAACCCCTTTTTACTTTGTATCTTGGTCAAAAACTCTGAAAAATTAAATACGAATACAGTGAGGAAAGGCCACATGTAAGATAGTTAACCTTGTGTGAGTTGCTCTCTCTTTCTACTTTCAGTAAAAGAGAGGACAACTCACTAATAAGGTTTTGCTTTATATTCCTGGGTTCATGACTATGACTACAATATTACATTATTATTGGGAGATTTTTTAGATTTGTTCAGGGTAAATCCTGTGAACAAGTCCAAAGAATCTCTCCCAAAGACTTCTACAGCTTGGTTTATGATATTTTATAGATTTTTAAACCTTGGTGTCATTATTGACTTATATGTCCAGTTAATTGTGCTTATAAATATGGCTGTGTCTATCAACGAAAAGTTTGCTGATTGCATCCTCCAGCTTTTACTTCTTTCTGACAGGTGTGTGTGATAATTATTACTTATTGCATATGCTTGTATATAATTCACAGTATTATTATTGTTACATGTTATATTCCAATACTCCATGGTACATACATGTAGTACACAAACACGTATTCTAGCATGTTATTTTTTCCATATGTAATAACTGACTGGAAGTGGACCAACACTACTTCTACAATGTATATAATATATACAACTTAGATAAACAGATACAAGTACATAAGATGGTTACATAGCAGATTCATTATCTATGGTGTTGTAATTCATAGCAACTGTTATAATAGTATATAATATAGTAACACTTGGGTTGCTTACTGTTTAGCTGGCTCTATAAAAATATAACAGTTAGCTGAGTTGAAAACTTCTAAAATACATGTAATTATAACTAGTTTAAACTGGAGACATACATGTACTTAGCAAAGAGTAAATGCTCACATGTAGCTGCTGTTTATACATGATATATGTATGTAGGAACTCAATGGCCAAGGGGATTACAAATAGTATGGACCAGTAATAGGCCTGTAGAACCATCAACTTACTAAGCAAAATTAAATTAGTAATACATAACATTAGTAGTGAACCAGATAAATTACTGGTAGGTTTTAACATCTACAACAAGGTGAGTTCTGGCGATGAATGTATGCAGTTGATATATCTCTCATGTGCTTTCAGCCAGTTCTACCAGCTAATATATAACTAATTAGTACCGTATGTAAATACATACAAGTTAAAATAATATCCAGGTTGTTACAATACAATAAAACATTTCCATCATCTCTCATGTTATTAACATTTCCTATCACACAGTCTGTCTCCGTATTCGCTCCAACATTGGATTTAATTTTTGGAAATCTGGTCGCAGGTGTGGTTCTATTTTCCAGCATTCAGACATGATATTAAATATGTCAGACGGACAGCCTTCAGGTGGCTCCATCCGATATCCTTTCTCGACCAATGTGGTCACATCTGTCTGTGGCTGTAACATACAATGAGAACATAGGAGTAGCTGAGCACAACGTAAGAAACAGACTAGAGTGAATGTGAATGGTGCCAAATCAACATAGAACACTCGGAGGTTGAGACAGAATTTTGCCATACATGTCAACACTAACTACATGTACTTGTGTCAGTCACTGTATTTAGTCACTGTATGCTTCAATGCTTACAATGAAGGCAGTCCTGAAGCTATTCATTCATGGAATATGCTTTTGTTATGTAAACATGTTTAGCCCGACGAATTGTAGGAACAGCTGGGCTATGTCATAGACGATACGTTTATGACAGAGGTGTCTATTAAACCCATACTTGTACATGTAGATGTCTTTGCATGTACTACAAATCACATTGTTTAACAAGCAACGAGTCACCACGACCAACTATGAGTCACCACCACCAACTATGAGTCACCCCTACTTATCATAGTAAGTCACACTTAGGTACTATGGCACACAACTACCTACTGCGAGTCATCATTAGCTGCTATGACTCACCAATACTTACAATTCGAGGATATGGGTTCCTTCCAAATGAATAAATCTCCCATAGTAGAACAGCAAAGCTCCATACATCCGATTTGTTGGTAAAGTTCTACAAGAAAAAGGACAAAATTGAACTAAGTACAGCAGTTGCAAGAAGGCATCACTACATTTGAAAGTAGTTATGATATTTGTGCTAATGGTACAACTATAGTACATGTAAAGTGCCAGTTACACTTGTACAATGCTGTTTGAAAATTTCAGTTAGAAACAGGATGTTTTGAAAACGTTCAAACCCTCTACCACATGCGAACGTTTTCAGAACGTCCTGTTTCTATCCGACATTATAGCAATGTCCCTTTATCGCAATGCAGGTGCCTAGACTTTTATGGTATTGTAGAAGTCTGATCAAGCTTCAATTATAAAATATGTCAGGAACGAGTATTCGAATATAAGCATAATCATTGTAGAACAGGAATAACTATATAGAAATGTATATATATCGTATATACATAGCTATATGGTTATTGGAAAAACAGGGGCATTTCTCCTATAGTATTTTAAATTAGAGCAGGACTTGGTAACACTGAAGCTACTGTATATAAGACATATCTATTGGCTTCTTCAGTAAAATTAAAAAGGATCTGTTCAGTAGCTTCACAATAAAAATTATTTAAAAAATGAGAGCAAAAAATACTACATGTACAAACACACAATACTTACATTAGACTTAAGAGCCTCTGGGGCGGTCCACTTTATTGGAAATTTTCCGCCATCTTGAAATAGTTCAACATGTCTGGCTAGACCAAAATCGGACACCTTGGCAGTTCCATTGTCGTGTATGAGTATATTTCGTGCAGCCAGGTCTCGATGGACTAATTTTTTTTCTTCTATGTATGACATGCCACGGCATACATCACTGTTACCATACAAACACACAGTATGGTATCAATACACTGGTACACCCAGAACATATCTTGGGAAGAGCAAAACAAGGTCGACTCTATAATGAGGTCAACCAGAACTAATAACAGACGTGCTGACAACACAGATGTGTGTAGTAGAGGAGGAATAAACAATTCAAGTGGCACACCTTTGGAGGCAACAGGATTCAACTAGTTGAACTCTGCCGGGTTGAACCATGACTATTGTGGTTAACGTGCTGCTTGGTCGCTGGTGATTAGTGGAAATGTGAACAGCACATTAAATCTTGTCAATCTGAAAGTGAACTTACCAGGCAAAGTTGATCTGATCAACCTTTGTGATAACGGATCTACCTCGGGTACGAAGGTAGTCTACAAGGTTACCTTTACTCAGATATTCAGTGATTATTAGTATCTTGTCTGTATCATTGGTAACTCCCAACAGGTGTACTAGGTTAGGATGTTGTAGTTCCCTACAAATTGTAGTACAGTTGGTTAATCAATGCTAACTAAACAGTGTATATACATGTAATACATAAGTTTGTATAATACCCTACGTGATTTGCCACCTATATATTGTGAGATATTTATTTCGCAAATGTATGTATGCAAAGATGAGCATATTGTTAAACTGAGCTAGATTTTTGCAGACAAGATATACACAATGTATTTTATATTCCCACCATATAACATTAAACTGACAGTACACATGGTATCATGTGGTATACACAGGGCATCATGTGATATACATAGGGTATCATGTGATATACATAGGGTATCATGTGTACTACTTACGTCATGAGCTGTGCTTCTCGTAGGAACGTTTGACCTGCTCTACTCGTTTCCTTTAAAGATTTGACAGCAACAGATATCCCCCTGTATTTTCCTTTCCACACCTCTGCAAAGTCATATTCCATAAAAAACTATCAACTATACATTAGCTACGATTTTCATGTCTAGAACAAATGCAATGACAACAAGTGAGAACTTTGACTTACTCCACAACAAAGAGCACACAACTTCTGATAAACCTTAGCTCAACATTTCAATGAGTCTAACTTGGGCATGTCCAGCATTCAGTAAAGGTAATCCCCACACTAACAACAGTGTTTGGGTAAACCCCAGATTAAACTACGAGGCAAATATCAATATTGTAACCATTGTAACATTTAATTGACCAGTTATATTATACAGATGAGTTGAAAAACTCCAGTTTGACTCATTGCTGATTATATGCTCTTCTTCTTGCCCTCAAAACACCAGCTAAAAATCTGCGATGTACGATACTCTCTCCTTGATGTTTAGGCTTTAGCACCCAAATAACAAGGTAAACATTGATTCTGGCTGGTATACATGGTATACATGGTATACATGGTATAAGTGGGTATATGTGGTATATGTGGTATACATGGTATAAGTGGTATACGTGGGTATATGTGGTATATGTGGCATACGTGGTATATGTGGTATAGGCTACACGTGTAAGCCCACCCAACATAGACTCACCTCCGAATTCTCCTTGACCTATGACCTCATCTAACTTGAGATCCTTCCTTTGTAGCGCCCAACCACTCTCTTCAAAAGACTTCCAGTTGACCACTCCCTCCAGTGCTCCATTCTTCTTTGGTAGCGGAGTTTCCAGTTTGCAGCATAAACCATCAGCATCATTTAAGTAGTGCTAAAATATAATACCATTGAAGGCATTACCATATTGTATATAGGCCTACATGTACATGTACATGTATCATCCCTAAATAATAAGCCTAAACATTTTGATGAGCGAAATGGAGTTGTCCTACCCCAATATTCCCAAGTTGACATATTTATTACATGCTTTCAGTAAAGCAGTAGGACAACATTATATGCTAGCAAGATCCCAAAACGAGTCAAGCTGGCAGGGTACAACACCTCGTGTGCAATCAAAAATTATTTTTCGGAAGAACAAAATAAGTTACTGAGGGTATATGCCTACACGATATCACAACCAGGCGGGGTAATCCAATACATATAGTGCTACGAGTAGACAGCAAGTAGGCCTACAACCATATAAACTACACCTCATATGTTATCAAAGGTATGTACATGTATGTAAACTAACTACATGATGTAAGAATATATAGGACTGTGTCCTTATGTATTATCTGAGATGATGATCATATATCACAGAATGAAATACAATTTTGTAGATCAATTATATTATGTATGATACAGGGCATACATCTATAACTCCCTCTAACAGTACACACCACATTATACATAACAATATACTGTTTGATATAACCTTAGCTGCCATAAAACCAACATCCAGGTATCACACTACATGTACAGTTTGTGATAGAGACACACAGTAGCCTATAACGTAACTGAACGTACCTCCACCAATGGTATCAGATTCTCAAAGTATGCCTCGTTATCCAGAGTAAGTTTATTATTCTCGTACAGGATGTGATAGTGCTCGACGGTGTGCTCAGGGGAGACAACACACAGTGTATAGTCTCCTGGGAAGTTGTTGCTCTCCCTTACTAAGAATAGGCCTTGTTTCCTCGGTTGTAATATCTCCTCTGCGTCTTCTCTCTTCATTTTACCATGGAACCATCTGCCAACACCAGCATACAGTGTACAATATGTACATAACTTATAGTGAACTAATAGTGTATACAAAGTGTAGTGTAACAGTACTATAGTGTCCGCGACACGTATGGTAACAGTACTATAGTGTCTGCGACATGTATGGTAACAGTACTATAGTGTCTGCGACATGTATGGTAACAGTACTATAGTGTTTGCGACGTGTAGCATAACAGTACATTGGTGGACAGTTTACGGTCAGCTGTTATCAGAGTAGTCATAGTAGTCATACTGAGTATAATATACATATCTCAGAGAAACAACATTGAATAATTAGTCTTAATTGAGGCAGAATAAATTTTGTCAACAAAATTCACGAGTCCAGTCTTACACACATAGTATTATATGTGGTTCATAACAAGTGAATAGGTATATTTATTCATAATAATAATCTAATTAACCCTTGATATGAATGCTAATGTCTATGCAGGCATTCAAGAGATTCAATAGTTGAATAGTCAGACTGAAGAATGGGTGATTGAGTAATGCTGTTATGATGTAACTTCCTGTGAAACCCATCAATGAATTCACTTGATTCACCTGAACTGAACTTATACTACATACATACATGTACTTGTATAATGACAGTAGTAAGGTGAGGGTGTGTATCATAGGCCCACATGTAGCTAGTCTTGCATATATAGAAGGATATAATATTGTTATACAATTATTGGAACCTATACTAATACGTCATGTACATTATAATAATATTATAAAGAGAGTGGCAGATTTGAGTTGGGTGCAGAAGTGGAGAAATCTTAAATAGCCTTTGCTCTTCACCGAATTTGGAGCCAATTTCCCCATGTTGCATATGATAAGCAGTTATCCATAATGTATCCCAACTGGTACCCTTGCTATATATAACAGCACCTACTACCTGGTTGGACTAGTACTGCTAGCAGTCTGTTGATATAAGCCAGCCTTACTTCCTGGTTACATAAATAATGATAGACTGTGCAATTACTGAGTACATGTACATAAATAATTAGGCCTACATGCTTATATAATTCTAGAAAATCTATTAATATGAACATAGGTGCATGTATAAAGGGCAACAGAGATGCAGAATGAGGTAAATGCATTTTAGGGGCTATCTCTAGTATTGCTCATGGAAATACAATTGATATATTATTCGGATTTCCATGAAGCTACAGTATGCTAGACCCATCCATGCATACTGGTAAACCACCAGAGAGTTTGCCATTGCAAGAACTAGAGTGTGTGAATACAATATCATTTCTATTCCTTGTCAACACAAATGTCTCTCTTCCTCTGCACTCATTAATTTATATACTAATATTCCAGCCCATGTCAGTGTAATTATACAATGTTGTTGATGGATTGTTTGAAAGGGTACACTGCTAGTAGGCTAGACTGTAATGTAAAAACCTTCCTATTCTGGAAGTTGACTCTCCCCTAACTAATTACTACTAGTAAGTAGCAGTACACTCAGGTCATGTGATTGATTACAATTGATGACTCATGTTAGCCATGCAGGGTGCACCGTGACAGCTACATACAGTATATACCATAATGCACTGCACAACATGCATCGAACTACCCATAACACTGTAACATTGTACTCACGGCATAGTGTTGAGTTTAACTTCTGCTCTCTCCCTTACATAGTTAGCTGGGATCATGCCTTCCTTGCCATCAGCTCTCTTAGCCTTATACCAGTTAGGGTCCTGTCAAGTATGAGTAGTAGGTGATTAGTATAGAGTGTATGTGGACAGGCATATTGTAAGGGAAACCTCCACTAATTTACCTTGTCAAACCACTTCCAGGTAAATAAACAACCCTTTCGCTAACCATGCCCTTTGCACATGCATATATTATACACAAGCATACAGAGCAAGTGCATGTGCAGTGTATGTATGCAGTTATAGATGTCTAAGTGTAGAATTTTATTAGATATAATAAACAATATTAGCTATTACAAGTTATGTATTTATATGCCACATAAAATGTACACAGAGCAGTGTGAACAAATAAACTAGGCTACTAGAGTATGCCCGAAGGTTCACTGACTATCATATAGATTCAGTTAGTATGTCTGCCTGTACCAGCACAGTGGCAATAGGCTAAGGGTAGCACAGCGGTCAGCACTAGAAATCCAGCCCTACATGTGTACATGTCTATTATATATAGTGTACTATTACTGCAGTGTACTGCTGATGATGTAATAGTGGAGTGGCCCAGGGCTGGATGCTGATAATCGAGGAAGAAGATAAAAAGGGGAGTACTGAGTCAGATGTTGTATCCATGTCTAGCGGATACAGTATAGTATGCTGTGCATATACTGTGTACACTGTGCATATGATTAGCTCATGTAATCTGTATACTGCATATCTACTGCAAATACAACAGTTCCTGGTCTATCCTCAACTTGCACACTGGGCAGCTGTTGATTGGTTGTTGAGGCCATTCAATCACAAGCCTCCTTACTACTATGATCTTATGTAACATATTCACCTCACCGGTCCTCCTTCACCGACGTTATTACACCTTACTTACCCTGGTAGGGCGAACTATTTTTAGAATATCTCGACGTCTAAAGGCAAGGTCCTCTGCAGAGTTAGCCTCAAAGTTAAACATGGCTATCACCTCTGTACCTGGATTCCATTTGCCGCCATTCTACAGTTAAAATGTCATGGATTAGTTAGCATTAAGGGACACATTAGTCTGCAGGGGGTACACTACATCGCACCTTAACCAATTCATGTACATGTAGGCCTATGTAGTAGGTCTAATAATTAATATAATTTCTAAACAAATTCGGTGAGATTGAATTATAAAATTTACTTATTAGCCAGCACTTCTAAATTGGTTATATAGCCTAACTCAACTGCCCTTAGAACTGCCCTTCCTTATATGGACATTGTCCAAGGCTTGAATAAATATCACACACAGAGTATAATGTACGAAGTAAGTGAACAGTTCTACAGTATGTAAACATACAAACCTGTGGTGGCTGTTGTGTCATTGTGTGACTGTAGGAGAGCCAGTAGTTCAGGAATATAGCTGGTGCCGGGAACAGGAGACAAGCAGCGGTGTACTCTCTCAGCTGCCACTCATGCACTACCCTGGTGGTGTTACATATGGATAAATGTGGATACTTCCTTCTAGCCTAAGGAGTTTAACATACAAGCTTTAGTCTACAGAAGTCTAATCTATGATAGCAAATATTTCAGATGAGGAAAATTGATTTCTTCAACCTTATGGACTATTTTAGTATCGCAGTTTACGACTACAACTGTCAGCAAAGGGCTTCAATGTAATCATACAGTTTAGTAATAGAAACAAACTGCTACATAAATCCCTGCAATGAAACCTTGCAGTGGTAAATGAAATTATGGTGCGATGTAATCCATTACTTGACAGCTAACATTTGTACCTTTACAGGAATATGCCATAACTGATGATTTAGCCCACATTGTCCCTCTTCAAACTCTGGTAGGCCTACACAACTCAAAACCAAAATTACTGGAATATGTATTATTATATCAATTGTAGATGAGGACATAGATTCTTAGACAGATGGAATCATAGTCACTGTAACCATCTGTTACATTGATTAAAGTAAATCATATTGCTATTAGATTGATATAATAAACATAATCCCATAACGTTTCCATTTTAAATACATCAAGCATTCTATGGTCTTACTTCTTATGACAGTTTTAGAATATATGCCATGCAAAAATCCAATTATTAGTTATTATATTTTGTACAGTCATATAATTGAGTGCAAAAATATAAATTGGTAGGCCTAAATTCTATTAAATTAATGCGTTATGAATATGAATATAAATAGGGGGACACAGGCATATTTGAACAAGGTCTAAGAGTAATCACAATTATTGGCTATCATGTAGTAGTATCTTCAATACTTATCGACAACACTAACACTCTGTCTTTTACTGCAAGATGATCAAGGCTCCACATTGAAATTGAAACATTACCTTGTAAAACACGAAATACTTTATTTCTAAGTCAATTTACAGTGTGATTTCTTGCAACACCATAGTCATGCTTTGAGGTAAATGAACCTGTTAGTATACAAAAACCTTGAATTTTTGAGCCAGTTAATTTTCCAAAAACTCTTAATCATGTTAAAGTTCAAAAAGAGTCAAAGTCACGTCAAGTAACATAGTATGTGTCAGCTTCATTGAATGATCAAAACTAGGTAATGATTAATGTTATTAACAAACATTTTACTGCTTGGAATAAAAAGCACACATGAATTACAAATCTAATAAGTCTGGGTCTATACACGCTAGTATTTTCCAAAATTCAATTAGAAACACACTACTCGTATCCATAACCCAATCCACGACATTTACCTCACTGATTTGCTTTTACATTAAATTTCAATTCTGACCAGCATTACCAAAATAGAGGAGCATTCGACTATTCCTGGGCTTACATCTTTTGAACAGGCCTGCTGATAATCTTAAAAAAGAAATAAAGCCTCAGAGACTCGGGCCTACTTGACTTGCACAACATTATTAAGATCCATAACTCCATAACATAGCCTATACAATCACTGCAACACTTGCATTTCTACTATAACTTTACAGAAGGGTTTATTCATAATCATCATAACCATAGTCACTATAATAGTGATGAAAAAAATTCACCGACTTGTATTCCTCAGCGTGACCAGCCCCTTGCAGCTTGCACTGCCAAGTGCCAGCCAACTTCCTGTGAGAAAGGCCCAGATGAGATGGGCTTTTTTTGGCAGGGGTAGAGGAGTTGCCTTGAAGCCATGCTGGCTTGCATGACCCCAAGGACTTTTATATGAGGCACAGGAGCAATTGTGGCTGGATGCTCTTCCTAACACCACCGTGACCGGGATTCAAACCTAGAACCTTCAGCATGAAAGCTCAGCATTCTAACCGCTCGGTCACGGCAGCTCCACTATAATAGTGATACTTTTAGGCTTATTATTAGGCTTAATGTAGGTCTGCCAAATACAATTTGTGATAAGCCCATGCCAACTGCACAATTGAAATCACTATTACTAGAATAGGCCTAATCATAATTTCGCATGTAGCCTGACATATGTAGATATAGGCCTACGAGTGATATTGACATTTAATCTATAAGATTGGCCCTAATATTCATGGGCTAATATAAGTAGGTCCCGTACTAGAATTAATACCTAATTTATTTTACAGCGAGTTGTTATTATTATTTATCCTCCATTAAAATGGTTTGGTGGTCCAAAAGAAAAGTAAAGTTGCGCTTATGCTTATCTCATTTTTTTATTTATAGGCTATACAACAATTATTATTATTATACTTAATATAATAATAATTATACAAATTTATATAATAATTATTTTAAGTATAATAATAGTAACAATTACAATATATATTGAATATAGTAGCCTATTAATGGTTAATATTATATAAATAAAAATATAATTGGTAAGCCAACAGAAATCAAATGTGAATGTCAACTCTCTGTTACAGAAACAGCTAGGAGTAGCCAAAGCTTCAGACAACACAATGACAATCATTGTGATTCAGTAGTGAACATCTGTAGCAAATTGACAGGTTGAAAACAAAATTTTAATATTAAACAGTAATTATAAACCGAAACCAAACCCTTTAACTTTAACTTGATCTTGAAACGTAAAAAGTCGAAAATTAAATAAAAATAATTTAAATTTAAAGTTAATTTAAACTTTTACTCAAGTTTTATTTAATAAACTATAAATAAATAAGAAATATTAAAACTAACTTGCTGCGAAACATTCAACAAGAACAGTCAATACTAGCTGAACCAAGATAGTATTGATTAATCACAAAAGGTAGGCTAATTTGAAAATATCACTCTGCCAATGCCACTAACAGTAGCTATACAATGTGCCTCGAGTGTAAGCCATGATTAATGATTCTCTGCTTTGAACTGAGTTCAGGAACAGGAAGTACTCATGCCGCCAACCACCGGCCCACAATGCATTTGATGTTTTTACTTAGGCGTGCGATTGCCAGGTCACAGGCGTTAATGATGAAGACGTCAATAAAAATGAGATGAGTTTACTAGCTTTTTCAATGAGATGTTCACACTATTATTATCATTGACAATGCTATTATTGTGATTACAGTCATGTAGATTTTTCCTACACCACTGACTGACTGATACAATGAAATATTTGAGTTTAGTTTGATCAAATCGATTTTAGACGGTGATAATCAATTAGACCAGAAATGCCTCTTTGAAATAAACCATAAGTCGTTAGCAAACGTGTTGGCCCATCTTTAATCCTCTCTTTAGTCTTTATTCATTATTATTATTATGGTTGTAGTAAGTAAGATAGTTAGTAATAGATTATCATTATTATTATAATATAATTATAATTATTCTTATTGTAATTGTTACTAAATATTTTATAATTTATTTATATTTAATATTAATATTTATTTTATATTTTGTTTATTATGAATAGGCCTATATAATTATAACTAAATATATATTAATTATTATAATTATTTATTATTAATTATTATATAATATTATATTGTAATATAAATTATAATCATAATATAATGTCAAAGTACCAAAACTGCTGGAGCGAGTACAGAGGGCCACTCGATAGATTTCAAGCTTGGAGAGAGATGATAGTGTATCGAACCACCTAACAATCGACTCTTAGGCTTAGAAACTACAGTTGACAAAATGAAATACAAGTAGTAGGCCTACTAGAAGACATAAAATGGGAACATTTACATAAATGTTAAACATTAACATAGACCTACACATCGAAAACTACATTAAAAACCAACAAACAAACATAACACCAGGCATGGGGTAATCAAACAGCATGCCACTACCCAATCATTCTTTGTAAGGGTTATTTATGCACAGTCATAACTAGCAGCCATTATACACCCTACGTGTCTCTAGGCCTATCAAGAGATTAGAATACCTCTGATTTACCTCTGATGAGGTAGGACACTCTTGACCATCGGCGCCGTAAGTAGAGTGCCTCATTAGTGTAACAGTGCATTTACAATTATATTATTTTGTATTTATACTATTATTATTTTATATAGTAAATAATTATAAAACAATAATTGATATAAATAATAATTAAAATAAAAACATTATCTATTATTGTTTTAATTTTTATAAGCATACTTGAATGTTTTGATACTAGTATTGATGTTTAACATGGGCACTAGCAGGCCTATGCAATAATACTGTAAGCCTACTTAAATATGACTGGCAGAAGGCGTCTGTGTGCCCCATTTTTAAGAAGGGAGGGGAATCAGCAGCAGCAAACTGCCGTCCTGTGAGCCTTATATGCATCACCGGTACGATCATAGAACACATTCTTACTAACGACCTTATCTTATGTCAATTTAGGAAGAAAAGAACACCTTCCACTCTAACCAAAATAGATTTTGTTGTAGCCATAACCTTGAAAAATAACTGATCGCACTGATTTTTCATTATTACTACCAATCTCAACAAAGGAGAGGAGACTGAGGCATTTAATAAGGTCAATCACAACAAAACAAACCTGCTAAAAATTAATGGTGGTGGATTGATAAAATTGTACCAATAGGGACTGTGGTAAACCCATCTGGAGGTTGAAGTGCTAAGCCCCCCCCCCCCCCCCCCCCCCCCCGTGCAGGAGCAGTGCTCTGACGTCAAGCAAAATCCATGCATGAGAGGCCAAATAGACATTCAAGGTGTTCATAAAAATAGTGCACGAGTTCTCTAATACCATACATAATCACTGTTGCAATCTTTAAAGAAGATTTGTAGGCTGCTTGTAGACACTTTTTGAAAATAGTCCATACTTATTAAGCAAAATATGCAGATAGAGCTTAAAATACTCTGATAAGGGATATATTAAATGCGTGTATGGGATAATAAATTTGCTTAGGCCTACACCGCTTACGTTTTCCCGTTTTTGAAAATTCTATTATTTGTAATATTTCTCACTTTTTTCTCTAAAGGCATGTTGAGAACATTAGGGACCAAAAATCTAAACGATTTCCTGATGTAGTTTGATTTTAGGAGCTTCAATTTGCGTCACTGGTGCAACAATCTATTGCCACTGTTGCGACCCTTCGACATTATGAGCTCTCTAAGAAATATAGCTGTAAACTATATTTTTTTACGTTTTGAACTTTCAACACGTAAAAAATATAGGCTAATCATTCTCTACCAGCTTTTGAAAAATAACATGAGAAAATCTCATTCTTAATATTGGTAACAATTTTCATTTATTTATGGACAGACCCAACCGTTTTTTCTATAAGGTTATCAATGGAACAATGAACTTGCTAAGATGTAGCTTTACTCACGTATATTGCATTAAATACAACGTGCCAGGCCTATCTGTAATGATAGCCTCCAAAAAGTCGAATAATGTAATCGTGATCTAGATGACTCGGCCAACTTTTATTTACCAAAGCCCTGATTTGTACAGGTACATGTGTATCTAGGATGAATGTTTGACATGCCTTGAAGATGTGATTCCTAGGTACAAATCTGCTGCATGTATGTGAGTGAGAATTTTGCTATAAACCATGACTTCTGCTGCCATTGTGTCGCTTTTCCATCCGTTATTCATATTGAACCATAACCCACTGGATATGGTATTGAATGAAATCGTGTTATAAAGTGTGTAGAAGGGCTAATAGAAAAAGGACCTGCATTGAAAAACCTTTCTATATTGCTATATAACAGCGCTAAATGGGTTCTCTAGTCCAGTTTTTAGTAGCAGTTTGTAGCAGACAATACCATCGGTCCCTGCACTAGCATACCTCTTGGAATAGCTCAAAGTGACTCATGTCTGGAAAAGTTTTTCAGCCTTTTGTTAGATTTGGATCAATTTTTGGTTTATACACTACTATTTATTCTTAAATGTGGGACTTCTCGGGAGAATTCCTAGCTTTCCCCAAAAATTAATTTTCACAGCCATATGAAAAATTACTACAAATCAGTTGTGAAAAGTCATGTTACCAACGATTATCCGTGGAGTGTTTGTGGACTCTGTTACCTCCACTACATAATCTAATTGTTATGAAATAGTTATACGCCCAATACAGTCTAGTCGGATTGCCGACATCGTGTTTGCCTTTTGGGCCATTCCATGGGGACTGATCAAATTTGCGTGCTGGCCCGACTCAGATTCTTTTGAAAATTTACAGGTTGAAAGAGCACCCTTGAATTAGTGGGAAACCACCAATTTTTTTTCTATTTAAGCCCTGTGGTTCCGGCAGCAGCTCGTTGAAAAGTGGGAAAATGTGGTGGGGACAACTCCAAATTGAATTTTTTGAAATTCCTAAACATTCAAATTACTACTGTGGCCACTGTATGATACTTAGAGCTGTAATTTTTGTTACATAGATACTTTTATATATGTGCTTCAGCTCCATTATTTATTCAAGCCTGTATGGTCAACATATTGAGGGTCAGAGGTCACCGAAACACCTCTCGGAGCTAGTTTGACCCAAATTTTACATATATTTGCTATAATATAGTGACTACATGGCCATGCAGTTACTTGGCTATGGCCATAGAAATCAGTCAAGACTTAATTTGAGGTACAATTTGCGACTTGGCCTGGTTATATAACCTTATTTGTGAAGAAAAATGGGTGAAATCCTTTTTAATAGCGCAAACATGCAGTTTTGGTAACTTTACCATGACTCGTCCTTTCACACGTTTGTTAAATGAGGTAAGATAGCTAATCTAAGCAGCATTTCAAGGTGTGTGTTATACCAAGTATTGTTTAATGAAAAAGAAGGTGAAGAAAGTGATGTTCCATAGAACTAAGGCATCTTTAATCAGTGGGTGAGGCTGAGGAGTTAAAGGTTATTTAAACTAGTTCAAGACAAATTTTGGGGTCACCATTAGTTATCAAATTCTACTCAAATATATGTACATGCATAACTATAGCCACAGCCCTCGAACAATAACTTTTAACAATTTTTGTATATATTTACATGTAGCTGACAATTTAACCGGTGTTTGCTAATTAGCTCCAAAAATATCTTTTTGGTCCTATATAAATGACCACAACTAAGGTAAGTGGTGCGACATGCATTAACTTTTAATCAACAGAGTGATCAAAAATATGAATATGGTTTTGTGAGACTTAGTTTTAGTTGTACCTAGCAAGTTGAAATTATATTACAAGTGTTCGCTTGTTTCCAAAGGTAATAATGTTTAATGTACTTGCTAGCATCACCTCGCCAAATTTACCGGTCCTTATACCGACAACTCGATTTTCAATCAAGATAGTTTTGACCCTTCGAAAGACAAAACCACTTATCTGAAAAAAATTACGCTCAGTGAATAAAAGAAGAGCAGATCTCACCTTTCTAAGTGCAGACAACCATATTGACCTGGGCATAATAATTGTTATACTATAGACTGCTGAAATTCAATCTCTTCTAATAAATACTGTACAACACTTATACACCGGAAAAGGAACTATTCACATATCATGAACAAAAAATATTTTTGAAGCTAATTAGTAAAGACTGGTTTAATTGTAAGCTAAATACATGTACATGTATATATACATGTATGTAAGTTTGTCAAAACTATTGTTTGTGGGCTGTGGTTATAATTTTCCATGTATATTTTTGATTAAAATCTGATAACTAATGGTGACCATAAAAAAATCCCGAGCTAAAACAACCTCACCCACTGATTAAAGAAGCCTTAGTTCTATTGAACTCCATCTTCTTCCCCTTCCTTTTCATTAAACAATACTTGGTTAAGTCTGACCTGGAAACACTGCATAGCTTAGCTATTCTGCCTCATTTAACAAACGTGTGAAGGGAAGAGTAATGGCAATGTTAACAAAACTGCATGTTTAGGCTAGTAAAGCGGATTTCACCCATTTTTCTTCACAAAGTAGGTTGCATAGCCAGGCCTAGCCCCAAACTGCACCTTAAATTAAGTCTTGATTGGCCTTTATGGCCATAGCCAATTAACTGCATTGGTGATATAGTCACAATATTATAGCGAATGTATGTAAAATTTGAATCTGAGAATTCAGCCTTATAGACCCAAAAAGACAAAGTTTTTATTGCAGAAATGGACTCTACAGGTGTGAATTGTGTATATAGCAACATTTTCACCATTAATTTTCACTACTAAGTTTAGTAGATTTAGCCTTGAATAACACCCCAAAACGCCAACTCGGACGACGGCCATGTTGAATTTGAGCCGCTGTCGCCATACAGTTCATTTTGGAGAGTGTTTTTTATTCTCAAAAATTCATTTATCCTTGTATTGAGCATCCTCAATACTTAGTTATTGTATATCAATCTTTTTTTCATCAGATCCAGCAGTGTCTATTTGGTCGATTTTCAGTGAATTTTGGTCAAACTAGCTCCGAGAGGTGTTTTCGGTGACCTCTGACCCTCAATATGTTGACCATACAGGCTTGAATAAATAATGGAGCTGAAGCACATATATAAAAGTATCTATGTAACAAAAATTACAGCTCTAAGTATCATACAGTGGCCACAGTAGTAATTTGAATGTTTAGGAATTTCAAAAAATTCAATTTGGAGTTGTCCCCACCACATTTTCCCACTTTTCAACGAGCTGCTGCCGGAACCACAGGGCTCAAATAGAAAAAAAATTGGTGGTTTCCTACTAATTCAAGGGTGCTCTTTCAACCTGTAAATTTTCAAAAGAATCTGAGTCGGGCCAGCACGCAAATTTGATCAGTCCCCATGGAATGGCCCTTTTCATATACGCTTACTTTCATTTATTGCAATGCCTGAACCATTTTATTAGAGTCATCTGAATGAGTCGTAGAGCCTGCCAGTTGTACCATTATTGTACATCAACTTTAAATACTATTTATGCGCTAAACTTTTTAGAAGTAAAAATGAAATTAACGGATCAAGTGATTAAAACGTTTAAGACTGCAAAGGTATTCAGAGAGAACCAAGATGTTATCAATAGTATCAACTTCTCACCTCAAGGTGACACTCTTATATCTAGCAGTGATGATGATCAGATAGTAATATACGACTGTCAAAATGGAACGTAAGTATGTAGTGCAATGTAGGCCTATGTGTTAGTAGTAAGTGTAAGTATGTAATATGTGTAAGTATTAAGTGTAAGTATGTAATATGTGTAAGTAGTAAGTCTAAGTATGTAATATGTGTAAGTAGTAAGTGTGTAAGTAAGTATGGAATACATGTACATGTATCCATTGTAATATTTGGCATATTGAGACTGCATTACTTGCAACATGTACTTGGTACCTATATGCTGTGTACAACTGTGTTTCTGTGATGTATTCTCAATAGAAGGACATGTTCCATGACCTAGCTATTAGCACCATAAACTATTATCATCATTATAGTCTGCCTGGTTTGGCATACATTAATATCTTGTTTCTACCTTCCAGACCAAAGAAGAACCTGAACAGTAAGAAGTACGGAGTTGGATTAATTAATTATACACATGCTCAAAATACAGCAATTCATAGCTCTACCAAAGTCGATGGTAAGTGATTATGACTACATGTGTACCGACAGTGTGTACAGTAACCAGGTTTAGCTTGTGAATATACTGTTTTCGCTTGCAGATGATAAAATGTGAACATGTATTTATTATAGCAACTAATTGAGATTTTACTAGGAGCGTTAATTATACAGAGTGTGAAATATACATTCTGGCACAGGCTAAATAGCACGCACTACGTCAGTTTGTAAAACTGTCTGTCGGATGATATGAAAGGAGTTAATGAATCATCAGATAGAATAGAAACTACACGTACCAATTGTTTAGATGATATTGTCTTATTTATTATACATTCCAATCTCTTATGTTGTAGATACACTGAGATATCTCTCTTTACATGATAATAAATATATCCGCTATTTCCCTGGACACACCAAAAAGTAAGTAGATTGTATACCCACAATCCAACAGTATAATTATTTACCCATAATCCAGTAGTACATGTAGTTCATTGTTTTACTGCTTGCTCCTTCCTCTACCTCTCATAGTGCCTTAGTTTGCAGCTGCTTCTCGAATGGTTTTATCCCAAACCTAGTAAATTGATTGTGATTTCAGGTTTACAGCAGTCAGGTTGGATAATATACTTGCATGTAATGGTTGATAGAATCTTATTTTCATATTCTATTATGGAGCTAGATAAAATATTGTACAGTGAATGTAAAAATCACTGGAAATGTAAAAATACAACATTCATCAGATAAAAGACTGTCTTTACTAATAGTAAATAAAATGCATAACATACTAAGATTCTATCAAACATTACATTGCTCTGTTTTAAACATTGAGCACTTTAGCTGGGAACAAGCAGTGTACAAACATTTATATACATGTATATAGGCTATACCTGCACAACTACAGTGAACAGTCACTTGTATGTGTATTGTTGTTTATACAGAGTTGTCTCCCTGTGTATGTCCCCTATTGATGACACATTTATATCTGGCTCCCTGGATAAAACTATCAGACTATGGGATCTCCGCTCACCAAACTGTCATGTAAGCAGTCTATACACACTTTTTACCTACTGATGTGTTATACTGTACTAATGATAATCGTACTACAAGGTGGTGCTATATTTGGGTGAATCAGTTAGGCATATTGAAACATTGTATCATTAGATCTTGTAGCAACAGTGAGCCAGCATGCTGGAAAATATTGTCTAATTAATAATGCTGGTAGGTCTGTGAGTTTTCACTTTAATTCAGACCCCAATAGACAGACTGTACCCAGCAGCTCAACTGTGTCACAAAATAGTTGGATTTTGATTGAGTACATTTTTGTCCAATCAGCTATTAGTGGGTGGTTTGAATGCCACTTATACCTTATCTACCTGCATACCTATATATAGATTATCAACTTCTACTTCCTTGGTTGTACAGCTGTAAGATAACATCACTATAAATCCAAAGTAAGCAGATGTGTTTGTGTATGCACATATGTGGGAGTTGTTATATCCTGGAATGTATAGACTACTCTAACTGTAATACATTGCAGGGTCTGATGCATTTACCTGGTAGACCCGTGGCTGGGTTTGACCCTGAAGGATTAATATTTGCTGCTGGAATCAACTCTGAACAAGTTAAGCTCTACGATCTCAGATCCTTTGATAAGGTAATCTATTTGCTTTGCTGGGTAAGGTGGGATAACTCCAGACTTATTTTTGTAGGTCAGTGAAACTGGTCAAACACTGGATTGAGTGCTCCAAATAATACACATTTTCTTACATTTAGCTGCTAGATTTATTTTTGGTGGTTTCTATACACTTTAAATCTAGCCCACTGAACTCCAGATGAGTGTTAAATTCTGGAGATTCTGTGTTTACCCTGAGACTAATTATCTCTCAGTGTAAATGTAGCATTAGAGTTTACTAGCTTGTTGACCTTGATGGTAGTTAACTGGACACTGGGCAGCCACTGAATGTACTCTCATAATGTACATGACTGTAAGAATCGGGCTAGCTATCAATGAGGTACACATGCTATGAAATAGAACTCCCCATAACAAAGTAATGAACTGTGATTCATTGTAGGGTCCCTTCGCCACTTTTAAACTGCAAGCAGACAGGGACTGTGATTGGACGTCCCTCAAATTCAGTCCAGATGGTAAACTTATCCTTCTCTCCACCAACGGGCAGACGTTACGCTTAGTTGATGCTTTCCAAGGAGGTCCTCTACAGACGTTTATGGTTAGTGCTGGCAGTGTTCTACCTTTCCAGGGTATACCCCCAGCTTGTCACTTACAGTGTGATATGTAACATATTCTCTCTAGATACATGTAAATAGTGGGAGAATCATCAATTTCATTGGAGTTGAAAGTTGTCTCCCCTTGAACTACAATAAAGAATGTAAAATTTGGATTGTGGGGAAATGTTATGTGCAGCATGCATACATGTATGTCAGTAGTGATTGCTGTATATTAGATTATGTACCTGTTTGTACGTTTCAGGGATTCACAAACAACAAGGGTATTGCTCTGGAGGCTTCATTTACACCAGACTCACAGTTTGTCCTGTGTGGTAAGTAGACCATAGTAGTAACATTCCCGAACCTCCACTTTGTACATGTAATTGCATGCCTCGCCATTATTTGTCAATTTAGAATTGTGCCCCCAATTTACAGTAAGAATGTTTTGTTTGGACATGTGCTGATAAAATTTGAAGTGAAGTTTTCAAACCTGGATAAGGCGTGATATAGTCAACAGCTACATAGCAATTAAGTTATTTTTGATTTTTGGAATCATCTACCTCAGACTGAAGGCAAGGCGATTCCAATACGATGACTCGTCTCATTAGTAGTGTGCGCTCATTGAATGACTCATCCCACTAAAGGTGCAAACACACGGGAGCGTTTTGGGGCAAATTTGACGCTCGCGAATCGCCAGAGTGCCAACGCTCGAGCTCAGCCAGCCGAGGTATTGAGACCATTCGCTTGACGCTGATTGGCTGCTAAACAGAGTTAGTAAACATAAACACGTGGGTTATTGTGGAGTGAATACATACCGACATGTCATTGGCTAGTGGTTGAATCGCCGTGCTCTTCGTTCGCCCCGTGTGTTTATCAAGGGCATAGCGGTTGACGCTTGCTCAGAAAACGATCGCCCCAAAACACTCTCGTGTGTTTGCACCTTAATAGTGTGCACTCATTGGACAGTCAGTGGTCACTGGAAATATCCTTGCTTATGTCTTATACTCGGGTAGACAACTTACAACTAGGGGACAAACCTCTCCGTGACAGGGGCAGACAACCTCAATTCATGATCCTGGGGTTATCTAATTTTTATTAACTGGTTGTTAGACTTTGAATTTGTGTGATGTGATAAAGTAGTTGGCTAAATGGCCATATATCTTGAAGGCTAGCCCCAGATCCACAGACAAATCAACTTTTATGCTGCTAACAACTGTATATCACAGACGTAGCTGAATGTATAGCAACACTCGTGTAATGTATAGTATAGTGTTGAAGGGTATACAAGCCTGTACCGTATACTGTATATGTATTTATCAGGCTCCACAGATGGTAAGGTACACGTATGGAACACAGAGACTGGAGCCAAGGTGTGTGCATTAACCAGTGACCATACTGCACCTATACAGTGTATGCAGTTCAACCCTAAGTACATGATGGTAGCCAGTGCCTGCACTCACATGGTTAGTACCTAGTCTATTTATTTCACCCTAGTCTGAGTTCTCTAGTTCCGTGTGAGATGTGACCAACCAGAGGATGTGACATCATAAACCACCTCCTAGGAAAGTTGCTTGTGCCGTTGATTTATTTTGTGTTTCTACTGGTCAGTCTGCTGGTCAGTCTGCTGGTCAGTCTGCTGTGTTCTGCATTCTCATTGGTCACCTTTGTTGTAAACCAAGATTATGACTGACAACTCCCATTGGGCCTACTGCACACCTGACCAAGATTCTCAGGCTACATTAAACATACAATGTATAGTCTGTCCTCTACATATTTATAGTTTTAGAGAGCAGTACAATTACTGGCATACTGACATTCATGCCAAGTACAGTTGTTACTGTTTTAACACTGTTTGTTTTTAATGAAAAGTACAATATTTTTATTTCATTTTCAATTTTCTATAGTTACAACTCTCATGTTAAGTTATAGTAGAGGTGGGCAGTGAAAATAACTAATTCCTGTTGCAATCAGAATGTAGATTTAATTTACAAAGTTGTGTTTACTAGTGCCAGCAGTGTGTGCACTGAACAGTACTCCTACTAATACATCTATCAGTCTACCTATGAAATGGACATGTATAATTATGCCATATTAATATATTTCTGTAACTTGTATGCTAGATTAATGTTGAATAGCTTCTTAGTTGAAAGTGTATTGATGTTTTAGTACTCTAGGGGTTTCTACCTACTACACTGCCCTGTGATTTGTTACAATGCATGCGTTCTTAGTGGCGAGTTTAACTTTACCTGACTTGAATGTTCACATTGCAGTAGTACTGCTAAGGTCTGACTAACGATCCCATTCTACTTGAGGGTGTACACTGTTATACTAACTATCACTACCTCATGTACACTGCATTACTGTGCGTAAAAAGAGTAGATGTGTATTCTACTGCTGCTGTTTGGTTTTATAGGCTTTCTGGCTGCCCAATTTAGATGATATGTGAAGATAACTCCACTGGATATAGTCGGGTACCATCCGTATATTATACACAGTTACGGGCGGCTGTCTGCAACTTATGGAGGGGGAGAGAAGATTTAGAGTCTATCTCAATGTGTGCTGCACTAAAATACAGGCAGAGACTTACTGTTAATACATAGTAGATATTATTATGTGGTAGTTACATATTATAATATAATGTATAAATGTACATAAGAATTATGTACATTAACTTGTAGAATGACACTGTGTCCCAATTGTTACACGTCTCCATAATTAATTATAAATGTGCATCTACTATACCTTTGGGACTTGCTGTACATATAGTAATAGTTTAGTATCGCCATATTTTCCACCACTAGTGTAGTATTATTAATAGTTACTATAGTTTACAGTCGCAGTGCACATCTGTTTGTTTACCTGACCAAATATAGGTCTCTGTGAGCTAATTACATGTGATACCATAGGATACTGTAGTCATAAATGTTCTGGGAATCAGACTATTCAACATCTTGTAATGTAATACATGTATATTTCATAAATGGTTCTGTACATATTATTGTAATATTGGTGGTAAACTATTATTATAGTACTGCTTCAGATTTTCAAGTTCTGTTTACTAGTGAAGATTGCAGATAGATGATATTATGTATCTTGACAACCGAGATTCAACCTAATGTTGCGGAATAAAAGTATTAAAAACGATAAGATGGTTATTAGTTATGTAAATTATGTAGATGATTTATTTTATTCACTGCCTATAGACAGTCTCCTGTCATACAATGTACATGAAGGTTCCAATTTTCGGTATGTATCTAAATTCGGCATTCCATGTTTTCCAGCAAATCATCAGTACTGGAAAGCAGGAAACCCTTACCTGGCTCAGGGTCAGCAGTTACACAACGTATTGATCACTAGTACTAGTAGAGAGAGGACAACTCTTCCTTCAGTAATCACTATTGGTACTGAATTGTCAATCATGTCACTTAGAAATAATTCTCTAAACTGAATGAATATTATATTGTATGAGTATTATACCATAGGAGTTCCCAGATTTAATGAAGACACAACACTATCTTTGTTGTCCATTCAGCAGAGTGAAGGCGTGTAGTAAATGCTATAATATCATGTGAGCCTATATAATACAGTAATAATACGGATTTACTACATTTTATAGGAGAATTTAGAAATTCACTTAGTAAATTACATCTACATCATCTATGTTGTACAAGGTTAGATCTCTGTAATAATATATATATTGTAATGATTCATATTGCATGCAACTAGCAGATTTACCTGTTAAATGTAGGCCTACTCTGCATACAGAAACCCAAAGTTATCCCAGAGTAGATAGTTACATATTATAATTACTTTAATCGCCATCTGCAAACATAAATCAATATACATCTTGTTAGCAGTATGGTGTCCATATAAAAATATATTATGTTTACATATACATGACATTGTACAATTTACAACAATTTCACGACATGTCGTTTCTGATCTAAAGAGGAACATAGGAACATTATACTTGAGTTTCCAATCTAGTCTCCTGTTCTATTCAACAGAATGTGATTCTATAATATTATAATTAATAAGATTTGTACAAAACGTATTGTATTGACGGAGTGGTGCTCTATACCTATTCACTTACTCACTATAGTAAAATACCAGATTAGATGGCTCCATTCTATTTCTTGGAGCAAGATTTAATTTTGAAGAATCTTATAGCAGGAAAAGAAAACTCTACATTCATAAATTGACGAAGTGGACTGCACATGTTGAAACATTTATGATCACGTTTTCTTAAAAATGCATTCGGCAATATATCTGCTGTGGGTTTGTCCTATTACACTGCTAACATACTCTGCACTGAAACCTTGCAGTACTAATGGGGTAAATCTGATTGATATCAAGTTTAGCCTGTGGGCACGACTAATCAATAAACCTCGGTCTATAACACTTGTAGGCGATATCATCCCTTGTTCAACACAGATCAAGAAGAGTTGAATAGGCGTTGTGTTTGCTCTGCTAATGCAAAGTGGCCAATTAACGAAGCTCATGCCAGATTTTTGTATATTAATACCATTTGTAATATGGAGATTGCAGCTTTCCTAAAAGTCAGGAAGTTATATATACTTCCTAAGTGTTATTTTATTTACACATCTCAACTGGGCGCTGGCAGCAGTACAGTAAACAATTGACTATTTACTAAACGCTGTCGGCCTGGTTTTCTACTTTATTGCTCAGGCCCATTGAGCAGTAAACATCCATGTATATATCCTACAGAACATCAAACCAGAGCATCTGGTTTGATGTAAGATTGTTGACAATATTAGTATTGTACCAGTGGGAAGAGAAGATAATTCCTGTGTGTTGCTACTAAAACACTGGGTAGCACTTGGTAACAGCTGTCACCTTATGCACAGAATAAACATAACATATACAGCTGATACCAGATAGAAATTAGTTAGTTAGGGTCAATGCCTGTGGAGATTAAAGAAGCTTATAGTCCCTCTTGTCCCTTGTTGTCAGCTGTGTGCTACATGTACATCAACACAATATAGCTACAATCATGCCAAATAATTGTCTCCAGGTTCCAAGGACATGGTGAGTCAGCAGCATCAGTAAAACGGTACTGACACCTCACTCTGTGCGTATACAGTACTGACACCTTTCTCTGTGTATATACAGTACTGACACCTCACTCTGTGTATATACAGTACTGACACCTCACTCTGTGTATATACAGTACTGACACCTCACTCTGTGTATATACAGTACTGATACCTCTCTCTGTGTATATACAGTACTGACACCTCACTCTGTGTATATACAGTACTGACACCTCACTCTGTGTATATACAGTACTGATACCTCTCTCTGTGTATATACAGTACTGATACCTCTCTCTGTGTATATACAGTACTGACACCTCTCTCTGTGTATATACAGTACTGACACCTCTCTCTGTGTATATACAGTACTGACACCTCTCTCTGTGTATATACAGTAAATGCCCTTCCCACCCTAGCCGTTCAGCCCATAGTCCTTGTCTAATAACCCCCAGGCTTATTATATCATCATAATATACACGTACAATGAGTAATAGTTGCTAGTATGACACCTCCTAAGGCTATTTGCTTCATCTCTGGAGTTGACTTCCAACGCACAATTCTCCATACAAACAATCTGTCATAGATGAACCTTGTAACAAATGAATCTATTTACTGCTTGTAGTAGCGCTGTATGTATTAGTATTGTACAATGTATATATGAATAGTCACATTGTGAAGAACACTCGACCAAGTTATTGGACTCTGTGTCCGCGCTGAGGAAAGCTTCACAATTCATTAGGGAAAACAACTATTAGTATGTTAATGGTTGACCCACATAAGTCTGAAGTCCCCATTAAATTCTGTGTATTAATAATTATTGCTGGTCTCCTAAATGTATGTAGGCACACACAATGCAGACCTATATAATGACCAGTGTGATATAACATATTGTGGTGCTGCTTTCACCATAATTAAGCATAGAATATGTTGGCAAAGTCGATATCACAGCCCTCAACTCATTAGTTGGGCTTCATCAGAGATAGGCAATCCTACTAATTATCTGAAAAATAATTAAACAGATTATATAAAGTTAAAATATCGTTTCATCTTGTAATGCTTCCGTCTAGTAGCATAGATGAGAAGGAGGCTAGGAAGTGGTACTGTATGCTCACTCATATGTGTTGTTATATATTATTACAGTGGTTATCTGATAGGGCTTTTATTATTGATTAAAATAGAGTTGCGTATATATGGTATGAAGAAGCTGAGACCGTTATTACATTACAAGGGATTAGATGGTTCAGTGTTCTACCTGCTTATTTCTATGCTGCTGTCTTCCAATATACATTCATATATCTACAATGGAGGAAAAACTTCTAAAAGGAAGTAAAAAGGTTCTGCCGCCAGACGAAAAAACTAACCAGGTAATTCGACAGCAAGTATATGTGATAGCAGAGGCTATTCTCAACCTCGCTAAGAGCGTTGAAGAGGCGTTAGTCAACATCAACATGGTAAAGCAGGTGCTTGGTAGAATTTCACATAAACTCACGCATAATCAAGTTATCTGTGGCGAAGAAAAGGCACTATTAAAACTCGCAGAGCAATGGTTGAACGAAGAAAAAGTCTTAGCTGGCGAAGCTTCAAATGGAAGTATTAAGGACGTGAGCCTTCGAGAAATAACTGCTTTGGGTAATTGTTTTTCTTCATCGGCTGATAGCGCAGTTGACAGTGAAGCTGCTAGCATACTGAACACTCCAACAGCAAACATAAAATTTGCTGTTGGGTCGACACAAACACTGGGTGAAGGGGAGGAATTAGACTGGGATGGACACGGTTTAGAACTAGTTGAATCGATACACTCTACATACTCTGAGAATGTATCGGCATTTAAGGACCCGTACACACTTGCTGTTACTGAGGAACCGCATGAGGTAATAAAGAGCCACTCTTATAACGGTATTTACGAGGAGGAGATGGAGTGCACTTTAGAAGTAGAGGAAGGGTTCTATTCCGATTCCTCATTCACTGACCATTTGGCTGAAGCCGTTCAAACCAATAACTATCAGGACTTCTCACCACAAGCTGACTCTGGGGTAACTCATTTAGATTCTAATGCAAGCACTGACAGAAGCATGTCACACCCAGATGATGATCTGTCTATGACAGCGTCACCAAAATACAACAGAGAGATAAATACTTGGGACACATTTGCTACTGTGAATCTGGAGGATGATTTATTATCTACGCCATCGTCTACAAATAATAGCGTGAACAGCACACCAAAACCGTGCCGTAAGCGCCAATCTTTAGAATCATGCATTAGAAATACAGAAGGCAATCACGTTAGGGCCAGTACTCAACAGTTAGAAGCATTACTTGCTCAAAGATCACATGTAGACAAGTCATCTAATCTAATCATTGCTGGCCAGCAAATATCTGTAACATCACGCTTGAGGGCAAACAGCGCTGGTGAAACTAGATTGAACTATTCCTCTGACGTATCAAGGAGAAGGATGTATATATCATCGCCTAAACTATCCACTGAGGAGTCGACCTTAAATATTGACAGTTATTCCAAGGACAGAGACGCTGAATCCCAATTATTAACGGCATTGGCTAGTAGCCAGGGCCAGACTGATTCATGCACCATCACTAGTGGTGATGACCGATCATCTACAAGTAGCCAAAGTGATATGAGTGTCCACACTCTAGTTGCCGATGGATATACTAAGACCTCAGTTGAGCTTCCATTCCATCTCAAGCGAAATAACTATCAGAGAAAGTACAGGGCAGCAGTTCTTGTCTAAACTTGCCTCTGTAAGCAAAATTGCTTGAATGTGGTGGAAATTTTATACACAAAATTTTCGTCAGACCAGAATCAAAGCCCTGGTTGGCTATGATCTTCAATACACACTTATAGCGACTACAGAAGTATTAGCAACTGTTATTGATACGCCATGTAGCACAATCTGAGCTGCTGCGTATTGTAGTACTAACCCTTTTATCTATGCAATGTATAAGTTAACTAGTATACATGTATTTGATAATGTGCAAATTTATATTTATAGGCAAATTATAATCATAGTTATTATACAAATTTATAAAATAATAACGAGTATTCAATGTCTGCAATCAACAACTCTATTAGTCTAATAATAGAAAATTTGTCATAAATCAGTGCTATATTATATTGAAAAGGCAGCCATGTTTTATGCATTTCATGCAAGATCTAGTAGAAACAGCTCTATCTGGTGTACTCGCAGTGTTAGTGCATATACACACCAAAGTACTTGCAAGTGTTCAATATTGGATCAGCAACCATAATTATTCTAATTGGGAGAATAGATTACCGATACAGTCAATTATTCGTATTATTTGTTAAGAATTAATTTATTTGAGACCCCATAAAGTATTGCTGTAAGGTCAAGGAAGAGGCTAAGGTCCAGCGTGGACTATCTCTATTCACACATTTACGATGCATTATATTACGATGCAGCATCTGGGAATTCATTTTATAAGGACTCAAGTGATCCGTTTTGTAGCTTCACTAAAGAAAAAAAACTGCGCATGCAGCTAAATATACTAAATGTCATTCAAGGGAGTAGCAAGACATATAAAGGTAAATGTATGACATTGCATAGATATGATTAACCTACTAATAAATGGCAGCATGTCACTATTGTATTAGACACAGGTAAGAGCTGATGGCACTGGGCACTCACCCTACTTTCCAATAATTCAGACACTAAAACATACTGAGGCTGGAAATTAATATTCTGACACTGCAAATCTTTTGATATACATTCTGTATTGAAAGTATGTTTTGAGGGAAGTAGATTATAAGATAGGCTACACTATTTGACTACTAACACTGTACATAATAATACGAATGTGGCTACTGGCTACATTCAGAGCCAGTAAATATTATTTCAGTGAGAATTGGTGAGATTGGTATGAGGTGAGATTTTCCTTCATGGAAGTAAAAGAGAAAACAGGATTTGGTTGTGTGCCACTTGTAGGTACATTGGTACTTCTAACACTGGGTGTACAGCAACAATTATGTGGTACATCCGTATTTTCACATCTTTTCCTGCATATACACACGTTTAGCAATTGCATGTATAATTTTCTACCATAAAAGTTTATCAAAGCAACTTCATAAATAGCCAGAAGAAAGCAATATACATGTACATGCAAAGTTTACCAACACTGACTACTAAAAACTGCAAATAATTTACTTGTGCAATTGTAATTGTATTCTAGAGAGTATTTGTGTTTATATAAAGTGATACTGCAAATTGCAAATTACACCTTTACAAATATGTACACTGTGCATATAATGCAGACAGTTCCAATACTACATGTACATGTAGAATATCATAAAAAATTAATGGCCGAGTACTTAGTGCTAATATAGCTTGTATTTTAATATGGTCTGCTCACTTTACTATTGATTTAAATGGGGTCACCCCGACAGCAACAGCAATTTGAATAAAGGGAAAACTAGGCTCATGGGTCTCAGCCTACTAAAATTTCAATAATGTGAATTAAAAATTAACTCTAAGTTTATTTTAGTAAGTTACAATGTAGGTTATAATGCTGATGAGCAATAGGTACAAATTGTAATGATATAGTTAAATGCTTTATCAATTATTAACAGCCTGTTCATATAAGCCACTAATTCGCCTATAGAAACCTGGATTATTGATTCTACTGGCAAATCCAATACACCATATAATAAATTATTATTACACTGTGTCCCACACAGCACCTCAGTATGTAAAGTTGTCTTCTCTTGTGCTATCATAATCAATATATAACTTGGAGGCCCACGGAGCTACTGACTACTGTATATATTGCTATCAGTTCGTACATGCATCTGCTCAGTAGCACCACCCTTTATATCACACAGCATGAAGTTATACCTGTGTGTAGTAAATGGGTCAGTAAATAGTAGATAGACTAGTTCTTGCTGCTCATGTAGAGTAGACAACGTTTAGTCATCAGCATATTAATCACATTGTACATAAATATGATGTACAAACAGTAGTGTTATCTATGAGTCTAGTGTAAGTAGTTGTTCTATATTACAGTATAATTAGTTCCAGTGAGAGGAATCTGCTATTTGAGTGTTTAATGTTTAGTTTTGGTACCAGTATATCATATAAAGGTGTTGGTGTGGGTGAGAGATGTTAGCCATACAGAGTAGTACCAGATGCAATTTTTCAATTTATTATTCCTAACACAATAGTCTGGATATCATGTCCAGAGGAAAATAAATGAATTTTTTTGGTGATGATACCAGGAAGGGTAAGGAAACACTAGGAGTGATTATATAGAATAGTACCTCTAGTGCTATCAGTATTCAATATAAGATAATATATTCTATGATAATAATATAATATAACAGAGCACATTGTAAGAATGTTCAGAAATACACTCATCGGGTGAGCAAATTAAAATAACTCCTAATACTAGCTTGAGACAGGATATATACTTGTAGGCCTACCAAATGCTGAACCAGAAAGAAAAGTATATCGTACATGCATGTATAATACTATATAACAAGTAGTAGTGGTCTAGAGTTCATTGTGGTGCTGTGCAATAGTAGCCCTTATTCTTAGCTTTGACATCTCATTCTTAAATGCCTCAGTGTTGCTGACTGTAATAAATATAACACTAAATTGTTGGATGGACGATACAAAGTGCACATTCACCCAACTGTGTGTAATCACTCATTATTATTACTACATTTCAGAGTTGTCTTCTCTAGGTACATAAAAAAGGAACACTACTGGAGTTATCTGTACAATATAGCTACAGATTGAGAAAGGACAACCCCACAATGTATGTACAGGGTTGTACAATACAATACAGTACAATGTAAGAGTACACTTGTACTAGTGAACAACTGAACCAGTGCAGCTGTGACTAGATTTATACATTTAAATTCACCTGTTTGGGCAGAGTGGTCTATAATTAGAATATCGTCAGCCAACTTGTTCTCATGGTCCTTCTGTAAACAGTAATATTAGTCTATTATCTTACACCTAGGCCTACACAAAGAACTCACCCTATACAATCCACATACATAGAACCAACCACCAATTACCAATCTCTCAGTACTATAGAACTGTGAGTTGTTGTGTGTTGTTGTGTTGTTGTTCCCTTCATTTGTATAGACCTACTGAACTTAGCGCACATGTAAATAAAATGTAAATGAGGGGGGGGGAGGTGTCAGCCTATATACAGGTAGACAGTAGGTAAGCATATACAAAATGTAGATACAGGTAGACAGTAGGTAGGTATATACAAAATGTAGACACAGGTAGACAGTAGGTAGGTATATATACACCGGTGGACAGTAGGTAGGTGTATACATTCCAGCTGTGTTGCTGGTCAAAATAACATAGTATTGGCTGGTTGACTCACATATATCTTTGCATTTTTGATCTCCACGTTGGTGAGGTGGACAGAGAAAGACTCAAACATAAGATATGACTGTTTATCTGGCCTCTCTATCACACACAGGACGTCTTTGTGGTCCTTACTGCGCTTGATATCTATAGTCCAGTGCTGGTAAAACAGTATATTTTAATATAACACATACAGAAATGTTATTTATGGATGTAGTACCTATTCATATATCGCACTACAGTGATGTACTAGTTGAAGTATGAGTATCTGTTGACGTACCTCCTTAGTCCCGCCCTCAGCTGAGTAGGTAAATCGGCATTTCACTCCGTACTACAAAAACAAACCAACATTAGTATATTGGCATACAATATACAGTCTATACCTAACATAATATGAAGCATTTAACTGGCTGAACTTCATATATACATGTACATGCACATGTACATGCACATGCACATGCACATGTACATGCACATGTACATGCACATGTACATGCACATGTGCATGCACATGTACATGTACATGTGTATTATAATACAATCTACATACATGTTGATCATAGTGTGTATATTGCAGAAATATGTGCTCTCCTCTAGCCTTAGACCTAATGGACAGCTGTCTAGCTACTAGTGTAACTATGTAGAGCCTATGTATGCTTTTATTCAATATTGGAAAAATAGAATAATTTCCATGACAATGTTGCTCATATTTTGATCCACATTGTTTAAATGTGAACAACTTCATTGCAATAGGACATGACGATGATAATCACCAATAGTTACGCAAACAACCCCTGAGCAACACCCTAGAAGGCCTCTAACGCATGTAAACCCTTGATATACCTCCATATTTTTACAGACAAATGTGCGAGGAGAAAATTGTTTGGGAGGTAAATTTGCCTCTCTGAAATCCAATGAGCTGCCGTCTCGCTTTGATTTTTATATTTCCACAAGTTTTGAGTTAATTACCTTTGACCCACAATGACCCAGTGACCCACAATGACCCAGTGACCCACAGTGATTCAGTGACCCACAGTGATTCACCAACTTAATACTTCAATGACACGCAAATAGACTTCGTTGCTGCATGTAAAAAGGTGGTACATTGCATACCACTACTACTGCAGATCACTGTGTGATTTTCCAGTGAACTTCTCTGCTGTGTGGTACATACATGTGCGTATGTGTGATATCCTCGATTGGTAATTCACCTGTATCATTATCACCTCAGATGCTATATCTAACATCATTATCTGTACCTATTCTATAAGCTTACCCACTTGTATACAAATATGTCTTTAAGCAGCAAGTTAAAAAGTAAAAGTCAGTCTTTTTCATGATGGAATTTATGTAACCAACCTAATGATCAATTAGGCCTAATAGACCATTTTCACGTCGATCTAGATTAGTACCAGCCATGTCTCTGCCCACCTCTAATCATATGTGAATAAATCTGACAGTAACTCTTTCCATTATAACTTTAGGCTGGGAACATTCTGAGGTTTGTGTACCGTCAATCCTAGACTAAATCAATTTTATACTCCATCTGAAGGTCTCCACTTTCTGGATTGGGATATAAAGTGACCTACTGCATCAAAATCAAGACAGTGTACAATAGGCTTTCTGTCAATTTATTGGCTATAGGATCAACCAAACCAAACCTTATGGATAGCTATACAACATAAACTACCAGCTCAAGTACCAAAAGAGAAGTGGCAGAACAATTGCCTACATAGGCCTAATTATAATTCAGTGATCAGCAGAAAGATATAAAATTGAATTATTGAGCCATTTTATTCGGCATAATTCAGTAATAGTCTTTGCAACTTCACTTGCATGCGCCGTCAAACTTGGTCAAGAAAATGTTCACTTATTTCCAACGTAGGCATTGAAAATACACCTGTTAGAGCCAAATGAAAGCTCTATGTCTTACAAGAAGCCCGAGTATCAGTATGCCGATGAGCAAGGAAGTCCTTCCTGGCTAAGCAGCAGGACAGGTCGTCCAATTTTTCAGCATAGGGCCATTTGACCATTTGTTTGCAACTTAGGCCGGTTTCATAATTCATACGCACTAAAATATTATTATAATATTATTATGTTTATGCTATAAATTATAACTATTATTAAGCCTATTTATCAAGTAGTTTTATTAATTAGTATTATACTTGAATAAACTGAACTTAAAATAAAATTGAAATTATATTATTCTTTCCTATTCTTTTCTTTTATCTTTGCTTACTTAGATTAGCTACAAAGTTTCTATATATCAAGTTTATCCAGTAAACGATGAGTAGGGGAGAGCGGGGTAAGTTGGGACAATTTTTGGTTTTTTGGGAATAATACGGAATCTAGAGGTCATAGCATCATCATTTTTTGCATGGAGGTACTTTAATATGTTGTCTAACTATAGCCTGAAGCACACACATTGATAAGTCAGCATAGTGCTGTAATCCATGATTTGGCAGCGTATGTCAAACGTCCCAACTTACCCCACTGACGGGGTAAGTTGGGACAGGTGTGGGGCAAGTTGGGACATCATTGAAAATATAGATTTTAGATTTAGGTTAGTCTCATTTTTTATCATGAACAGATAGAATTGAAATGTTACAATAATATTACACATATTTAAAATTATTGCCACATGTATATCTGTCAAAAAAACATGTCTGTAAAAAACTGCTGGACCTTAATTTAGTTCAAACTCGTAGTGTTTAATTTTTTTTATTACAAGATTGCCTAAGGAAGGTATGAAAATTGTTTTGATGTAAAAGAGAATGTTTTTGTTAAGTAAATCTTTGTTAAAATAGGAGGATGCCAGCTTGAACATAAAAAACCCTTAATTCGTTTGGCGCCTTATAGGTGTAGTAATTTATAATAGCTCTATTAGCTGTAATAATTTATAAAGCTCTTTTTTGACTAAGTTTCAGTCTACTTATGCATATTAGACTTCAAACTATAAAAAACTAGCGCATCGTAGGTGACCATTTTTCTAATTTTGGTACAGCAAAATTTTCTTACTTGTCACTTAAAATAGATAGAATAGAAAACCAAAACACCAGAAATAAACCAATACTAGAAAATATAGGCAAAAATGTTGATTTTTACTACAATTATTATTAGAGTTTGATGTACAATTGAACAACTGACACTTTAGATAAAATGAAATCATTGAGCAGAAAAAAGATTGTTGAATTTTAATTCCACTTGGCAACCCAACCCAGAGTTCACGACAGCACTTATGACACAGGCGATAGTAGTCAATCCGCCTCAGCCTCATTCATGCGATGGAGTCGATTCAACCTGCGTCTTTCTCTTGATGCTAATTACCTTTCCTGGGTTTTGGACAGTGGTAAATTAGATATTTACAGATGGAAAACCTATAACTTTGTAAATGGATTATCGATGATGTTTGATTAAACTATTCCTTGGTACTCTCACCGAAGATGGTAGTTCAACTGGGATTGGGTAACAATAAGTGTGGAGAGACAATGATTGTATATATAGCCTACTTGTCTAGTTTGAACAACAAAGAGTGAATCCCACAAAGTTTATAACTAAATTATACCTAATAATCTATTGGATTATTAGCATGGTGCTGCCTGATGGTGTTAGTTGGTCTGGTGGGGGTTTCAAAAGGCGCATTAAACGGTGCTCGAAGTGTAGGTATGAGTAGGAAAAGGATGTAGTTTATACATTGTATTGGTGCTACAGCTGTCAGGGTCATGAGTAAAGTGAGGACAGAACAGAGATCAAAAGCTTTTATAGCAATGAGTCAGGTTTGACCTGTTTCTACAACGAGCAATATCAATACTAGCTACATGTATATTGCCATCCCCACACAGGATTAGAGTTCTTTACCAAAGTCAAATGCTATCCAAGATTCATCAAACAACTTTTAGTTAGAGAAAAGGTGAAATTACAGTGTCATCTTGGATTTATATCATTCCACAAACATAATTTATTATTACAAATGCTGTCCCAACTTGCCCCACTTCCAGCGTCCCAACTTGCCCCACACTCCCAATTTTTTGAAAAAACACAATTTTTTATTAAGAGTTTTGACTTGAGCTAATTTTAACTTTAGTTGTTCTAACTAGATGCTATAGAGTCTCTATCTGCAAATTTTCAAAACTATGGAGTCATTCTTTCATTAAAAAAATTAGAAACTCGTCAAGAAAAAAAAATTTACTCAAACGTGCAAATATTACATTATTGCAAATTGCACAAAAAATATTCATTCAACTTAAAAAACAAAATAGTGGGTTATGTTTATTTATGTTGGTCTAACCTTTGGTCCATACCATAAAAATGCAATGGGTCTCATAATACCCGAAACAGCCCTGTCCCAACTTACCCCGCGTCCCAACTTACCCCGCTCTCCCCTATACTCATTTGCCGTAGTTCTCTCGCCAAAATGGGCAAACTGTTGCTCTTAAACGAGCGCCCAGCCTGTGGTCAAACGCTTAGGCTATAGAAATATAGGTCGGCAATAGTAGTTGACAGTCTGCGCAAAGAGCGTATTTTTACCATCTTTGGTCTACATGAGACATAAATAGTCCAGACCACGTGATCAGTAGGATGGCTCGAACTTTTTGGGCCTTTTTCCTTTATTTATGCTCTTCTAAATGCTTGCATCTTTTATTGATGCTATCGGTACAAACATCATGTATTCTAAAAATAATGGGCTAGCATTACAGATACTTTTAGCCAATCTCAGTACAATTTTTTCGCCAATCTTGAGAAGACCCCATTGTTTCATCGGTAATTTTTCGTTGCCACTCAACTACTTTGAACTAGGCCGCTTATTAGGTCAGATCCCGCGCGATCCTATTGGTGTATAAAGCCGTGGAACAACTTATTAATTCTATAAACTTTGTTAGCTATATCTTGGCTATATTAATATTTACATACATATTACGAACAGAACATAACCTTTCATATCATATGAATATTAACTATGTTTTACTAATATAGCTATAATAATGATAATGAACGATTATTGCAGGATAGTCAAATCCAATAATTATAATTGATAACAATTATTTTATAACAAAATATTAATATAGTCTCATCTCACCGCTTCGTGTTCCACGTACTGTTCGATACCAGCAGGTTTTAGTTCAAAATGATATGTTTCAGAACAGACAGAGAGTCCAAATGCAATTATAAATATCAATAAACTGTAAAGCATGGCTATTGAGTACCAATTACTGATTAGGATGGTTTAAATTTGTGCAGCGAAAGGGGTGAAAGCAACGTAGCACTCAAAACGGATTGTTTTTTTTTCTTTTCTGAATCGGTTTCTTTTTGAAGCACTTGCCAGATAGTAAATTTTGGTTGGCCCACAGTATAGTTTGTGTGGATTGGTCAGTCGCGATTTTCAACACTTTAGATTGGACAAAAAGTAGTAAACAGTCATAGGACGGTTTGCCGCCGTTGGTACTACCATACAAAATACATTTTAGCGCATTTTAATTAAGGGAACCATACCAGGTTATTTATTGATATCTCCTCACAACCTACCCGATGGTTCAGAGAACTGAACATATAATACAAAAGAGATAATGGCTTGTCTCAAAGTGAAACCCTTTTTTCAGTGAAAGCAAAGTTTATAGAACTAATAGAAACTAATAGAAACTTTGGTGAAAGTGGAAAAACCTGTCAGGCTCTAGTAGTGGTGGGTGGCAACCTGTATTCACTTTAATTCAACAATCTTTATACAGCAGTATTGTTATCTTAGTGTGATCATCAGAAAGACAAACATATAAGTGTATAGCACTACGCCTAACTAAGCCTGTAAGTTACTATTTTGTTAAAGCACTCACTAACTAACTAAGACTAATTTAAATTTTGATTTAAATAAATAATTATTTATATTTATATGGTTAATTTAATATAATAATAATAGTTATAGTAAAAACTAATATAAATATTATTAATAATTAATATTTATTGAATAAAAATAATTATAATAATAAAATATATATTGATAAATTTAGAAGATGGTAGTAACTGAATCTAATGGTGTGATATTTATTCTGTTATTTATATTCCAGTTTGATTTCTATTATTTATAATATTTGTGTTGGATATTTGACCTGAATATGACATACATTGTGAAGAAATCGTTAAAAAAGGTTGAATATTAATGTATTTGGTGAATTGTTCAACAAGGAATTTATTTTTGAGCAGTCAGAGACTTGTTTCAAATCCATGAAAATACCAGTCCCTGACTGGGGTTTGAACCCAGGGCCTCTACGGCACCTAATAGCCTAGCACAGTGAACAGAACATGCTACCACTACACCAGCTCAGCAACCTTAAAAAGAAAGCTTCACCAGTGAGCAGTAGACATGCTCTGAGCGAACTGCCCCTCTTATTATTAATGTATTTGGCCAAGATGGCAGGTGCTAAAACACAGCGGTGATGGAGTGACGGAATGTGACATGGGTATTTTGGACTTTTTAGCAATCAGCCCTATATCTATGTTCTTGCATGAGAAAGGTCTGCAGTTAATGTTTCTTGGATGCATGAAAAATGCCTAGATAAATGCTATGCTGGCTGGTCAATGGTTTCATTGTTATTACCATATTTAATCAGCTAATTCTGGTAGTGGAGTATTTCCTTCTTGCAGCAGATTTTGTAGTTATAAGTTGAAAGTTTTGCAATGTCTGACTTAATTGCAGAGAAAGAACAGTTACAAAATGAGAACTTTCAAATAGCATTTTCTTGCTTTCACGGCATGACAAAGTGACATGGTAGATCTACTTTTCACTGTCTGAATAAGTGAGATGTAATTATTTGCAAAATGTTCTTAGTATTTGCCTTGCGCAGTTAAAAAGTATTTTGTTTAAGAACGGATAACTTCTGAGTGCTGAAATTGCTAGGGTTATGATGATCTATGAACGTTTGAAAGTTAAACCAAGGTCTTATATTTTGCCACACTATAGAATAGGCCTAGTTGTTTGTTGTGTTTCGGAAATTTATACAACCATTCAACAGTTAGCAAAGTTACTAAAGAAAAAAAATCGGCCGTCTTATTAGGATGATTGTATATTGTCCCTGAACCGCCACTTCTATCTAACTAGACAAGTCAACTCCTGCTTCTCTTTTCTTAATCATCAAAACAGGATTTTGGCATTCTGCATCTATTTAGGGCCTACTTCTCTGGTTTATAGGCTAACATAGGCTAAGTATTCAGGGGACCTACTTTTCTGGTGTGTAGGTTGAAGTTTGCTCTCTGTCAGCCTGTCTTGAAATACGATTGGGTTGAAACGTCATAAATTTTACAATCAAGTTATATAGTAGAAGCAACATATATTATTTAGGTCTTGTCTAACTATTGCCCAGCTGAACTATATATTCGTAATAGATAATTTATATTAGTTAGCTTAAAGGATTGACTACAATACAGTGGGTCAGATGTGATGATTAGCTAGAGTCATTGTCGAGATATCTCTGTATTACAGTGAGGGAAATACTCGTATGCACGGGTTTTACTTTTAAACCATCCAACAAGCAAACAAACAAACACTTTCTGGTGCTGTACTCACATGTGGAATGGAAACTATTAGAAGAACTAAATTAATGCATCATATTGTATCGTAATCATGTAATATTTACATGCCATATGAAAGGGAAGGTTACTAGGTTGACCTGCTAGTTACAGTATATTAGTTTTTATGCACTGGGTTTTATCTACATGTAGTCTACTGATATGTATATGTATGTATTATCGATGTTATCTAAGCTACCTACATTCCTATAGTGAGTAATGTTATGTTGTATTGGTCACTGTGTTGTATTGGTCACTGTGTTGTGTTGTACTGGTCACTGTGATGGTGAGTAATACCAGCCCTTACCCTTACTTGTATCAGATCACAGACTACATATACTCTCACCATCATGCTAAATGAGGTGTGTGTGCACTAATATATAACAAATGGAAAGCTAAACCAGCTGCTAGAGGTCTGGTTACGGCGGCAGTCTAGTTTTGAGATCGTCTAGTTTAACCATTTTACAATAATCCAACAATATGCAGGCATTGAGATAGTACTGTAGACTGTGCCATATAATACAATGTATATAAGATATGAATAGTCACTGAGCATTGTTATATACATGTACAACCAGAGATATACATACATGTATAATGACTTATATATTGCTGTATAGTTATGATGTACAGGAACATTATCACCTACTGTTTTATAAACTAATGTGTATTTTGTGATAAAGCTGTTGTAGGCATGCATGTAGCTATGTGTATATATATACCTCACCCAGATAGGCTATAGATATGATACTGCATATATGTACTGTGTATTATACCTAGTATGATATGACTGAGATAACAGGGAATTTAAAGGTACGACAGTCATGTATATACTACTTCCTGTTGTCAAATAGTTGTTTGTATGTAGTAATGGGTGAACTGTTTCAAAACACTCATTTTACAATAAATCAATGATTGCACAATGTTGTTGATACTAGTACATGTAATAGCCCTGCTATGACCTATATAGCCTTTAGACCTGCTATTTCTGTGTCAACAAGGTATGCTGTGGTTTAGTAGTACATGCACACTAAATACTGGGTCAGCCTACTGCTCCATTTAGCCTATGTAAAGTTGCCTTGAGGCATAAGGAAGTAGCACTTGTTATGTACTAGGGAATACCTTGGGTATCCAAGGCTACACAGTTGATAATGCTATAAAAACATCATTTTACTGCAATAATACAGTAATTTCCAATGAATGTGCAAACATCATTATACTTTCCTGGTAATGCCCCATTGTATAATAATTCTGCTATTCAAGTCAGATTGTAAACATGTTTTGCATTATTCTGTTATAATATTGTTTGTATAGTACAAGTGGAGGTAGTAGATAATGTAATGTAGTAATATATTATTATAGCCTAGGAATATAAGGTATCATCATCATATATAAAAAGACGAAACGGTCCGCGGTCCGCAGTCCGCGGTCCGCGGTCTGCCGTCCTCCAATCAGATTCGGGGTCGAAAATCGGGACAACTCATATATGTTGCAATGCTGCCGGTCAGGATCTCGGCTCCGGGTGGTGCTAGGACCTCGGGACCGGGTCCCCTTGCATCGCTGCCGGGGCGGGTCACTAGCCTTAGGACCTCAGCCCCGACCCAAAGGTGGGGTGGGTACACAACCCACCCCACACGCCAAATAAGTGTTGGATCTCGGGCTATGCCGACGGCGAAGACCCTCCCGGACCCATGATTCATAATATATGTTATAATGCTGTCGGCGAGAATCTCGGTTCTGGGTGGTGGTAGGACCTTGGAACCAGGTCCCCAGGCATCGCTGCCGGGGCGGGTCGGTAGCCTTAGGCCCTCAACCCTGACCAAGGGCGGGTGGGTACATGACCCACCCCACCCCACACATTGGTGTTAGAACTCGCGCTATTGACTTGGAGTTGTCTTCTTAATGCAAGGGGGCACAACTCCTCATGGAATCATTGTAACTTGCCTGTGCCACCAGAGGTCATGTACATGTATGACCACAGTACATGAACACAAGCCATCATTTGATCCGAGCGAAGCGAGCAAATTTTGCAGTGAAGCTTGCGTCGCAGACCAAGCACGAAGTGCTTGTACTTGTACAAAACTATAAGTATAGTGACTGAGTGAGTGTAGGTATAGCTTGTTTTACATTATACATCTACTACATTGTACATTGTATGTAGGTATAGGTATATAAGCATCTACTACATTGTATGTATGGGGGTATATAAGCCTAGTATCTATTCATTCCATCATAGTTAGCTGTACTGGCTAGGGGTATTACAGGGCTGGTATGTACATGTACTGTATGTAGTTTAGTAGGTTCTACTGTCTACTTGTAGGGCAATGGCAATGTGCCAGCTTGTCATATTTCCACTAAATGTTTGCCTTTAAATTTTCATTTACTGATGGTAGTCGTTTGTACATGTACATGTACATGTATATACTACTATAATATTATGTTTTGTAGTCTTACTAGTAAATACTTCACCACTGAGCTCTAACTCTCTTATGCTAAGCTCACTATCAACCCAACATGGGAGCTAATGGAGAGATCAAAGAAGCAGCAGACATTGAGCTGCAAGAGAAAGGTATGGAGAGACGGTAGTTTTATTGAGTTTTCAGGGAGGAGAAATATAAATTCAAATCAATGGTGTGGCTATGGATACCAGTTAGTTGACTAAAGTGTGATTGGTATTACCTTTAGCTATTAGAAGTGTTGGTGTAGTTGAGCTACCATTAATTCATTACATGTAAATGTATATTGTAATACTTTGTTTAACCTGCATGTAGGCTAGATAATCTACATTATGAACAAATATCATTATCAATTAAAATTGTGTTGATAACAATTTATTAAACGATTTCAAATTTCGTATCCAGATGTGAAATTCTAACCTAGAAGAAATTATTGATTGTTATTGATATTTTACTGACAATGACGCTTATTCACAACTCTTTGGTGTAGGAGACGGGAACAAGCACTCCACAGAAGGTGCAGACGTATCCACTCCCTTTATATCGACAAATGAACCTCCAGATGACGAGGAAAGTGGAAGTACACCTTGTATCAAACCTGGACTCCGATGTCGTTACACTATATACAACCCTCGGGTAAGCTGGTTTTATACCTGCACTTTATGTGGGATCCTCGGGTACACACAGTAGGCCTATGTAGGCTACCTATCTGCTATGTAGATACAATGTTAGCATGTCTAACTCTCTGTTTCCTTTATCTGGGTGCTTTGTTTTGTCCTTCAGAATATTCCAGAAGCTGAATTAACGTCACGTAAACTCGGACAAGATTTCAGATCTCGAGCATCTCTAGTTGGGCTCACTCAAGTGCACGAATCACCAGGTAAGAAATCTAGGTGGAGATAACTTCATGCTGTGATATGGAATACATGTTGCAATGTACAAGTTGGTTGTGTATGCGTTTCACATGAGTTATGCTGTGGTCACTGTTCTGTGTAGACATTGTGAAGAAGGCTTTCTGGATACTCATTACTATAGCATCTCTAGTCCTGCTAATAGCTCATACCACTTCACTTATATATAAGTACGCCCAGCACTCTGTTAATATTGAACTGGAAGTTAAAACAGAGAAGAGGATAGAGTTCCCAGGTGAGTGGAATATCACTGTGTATTATACTAATATCTTAGCCTTAGATCCTTAATTGGGTAGTCTAGTGGGTAATCGAAGGAATTTGGGTTATTTTAGTGGTTCTCAATGTGGTGGAGGGTTGATGGACTGATATATAAAGCATGATAAAGTCTCAGAACTTGCAGTGTTTGTGATCCTTGGATTGTTCTCCTTATAAAGCTGTGCAAAGAAATGTCTATTTTGATGTTGTACTTACAATGTGTGTGTAGAATTCCTTCCCCAAAACTGATTGTGTTTAAATTTTATTTCCCCTGTGGTGATACTTTAGTTCATACAAAATTTACTTACTATGAGCATAAATCACTCATCTGCATCCTCTGCTGCAAAAACGTATTATCTCCATGTTGTTGCAGCAGAGGGTAGATTAGACCCGCTCTGGTATGGTACATGCATGTGTAGGATGGCACCCTATCTATTGTTTACCCTCCCCATATTTTATTTATTGGACGGTTATGATGTAGCCAACCCTCATTGTGTTTCCAAATGTAATTGATATCGTTGTAGCTGTTACTGTATGTAATAACAACATGGTTGTGGCAGCACCCCTAGAGATAGATCCATTCACACAGCTACCTATCTATCCATCTACCAGAGAACTGGATAAACATGTAGACTACTGTAAGTGTATATTGTATATTATACCTACATTCATCTACTACCACTGTTAGTACTTGTCTATGTAGCATTAGTGACTGCATAGCAGTGGTTAGTTAAGGTGCTGGGTACAGAGTTATGTTGAAGTTGTCATACCATTACAAAAAGCTGGAGTTCTATTACAGGATGAATATAAAACATTTAAAATTGTGATATCATGATGTCATACAAATAAAGGGGATGACAACTCCAGATAAATAATACTTCTCTTGTCACCTATGTGAGTTCAGTAACTATTTCCACACTTTAAGGGCTTAGATGGCTAACAGTAGCGGAAGTTGGATGTCTGTTATTAGCTCAGTACTATGGGCATTACGACAAGTCGTGTAGAATATGTACTTCCTGTTGTAGTGTTTTTGAATAACCACACATACGGACATCAGAGGGAAGATCTCATAGTCAATGCTAGTTTTGATAGCCAGTTACTTGAGATGAAAGACTTCAAGTTGATCCTAAACCCTCACTATGGTAACTGCTACACATTCAATATAGATGGCAAGAGAAAAACCAGGAGGGCTTTACCTGGCTATGGTAAGATATATTGTGCTGATTGGCTGTCATGTTGCCTATATTTATATAATATACGCATGTCAAGAATATCAAATATCCACTAGACTAGAGTTTGGAGTTGTTTCATCTTAAATTCCAAACTAATAATTTCACAAGTAATACAGACCCAAGTTTATATGTTACTACAGTTACCTGTAGGTTGATGATGGAACAGTACAGTACATATTATGCTGAACTTTGTATTTTTTGAGTAAAATGACGCAAAGTACAAGAAAACATGAAAGGTGGCCAGTATTACTCTCTATGCATCTGTGGGTTGACAGTGCAGTAGGTCGATATCAACCTTTATAACGAGAATTGATGACACATTTTTGGTGCAGTGGATAAATTTGGGAAAATTGGTGTCGCAACCTGATTAACATGCAGTTCGTGAGTTTTAAGTTTGTAAAAAGCATGGCAAAGGGAGATATAACTCCCATTCAGACGAATAGTACCTCTACCATGATGTGTAGAGATTACCAAGGTTATAGTTATATGTTAGATATGCTCAGAATATTTGTTTTATTTTTCAGGGTTAAGATTACGGTTGAATATTGAGTCGTATAAATATAACAATTTCACTGACCACAACCCGGCGTCCTGGAGAGGTGCTATTGTTAAGGTACACAGACCTGAGACAGAGGCTATCATGGCTGAGGGTGGCATCATACTCACCCCCAACACTATCAGCAGATTAGCTATTAAGAATGTAAGTCTATCTCTATATCCTGGTATATCTCTGTGTGCTAGTGGTGTCTACTTTAGTGTGTTTTATCCCTGCATCTCTCTCTATACAAAGTGTAGTACCTGTTTCTCTATTTGTGTATACTTTTGTTCCACTTTCTTGTAGACTATATGTTTCATAGACTGTAACCACTGACTAATATTCTAGTGGACTGGATTGAACTTTATTGAACTTGTCAATTCATGTGATTTACATCTAGATATTACATGTACGTTGTGCCGTTATGCAGATAAGCCCTTGCAGGGCCCACCTAACAATAACTCACGTTGTTCTATTTATAGACCAGGTATTCAAGGATAAATGGGCCCCACGCTCGGTGTATCACTGACAATGATCCAAATAAACCCAACATATTCTCCAAACAGAAGTACACCCAGCAGCATTGTGAGAACACATGCCTTCAGAAACAGGTAAGCAGTGAATTAGCTTCAACTAATGACTAAAGAGATTTCACTTGGATTAGATTTCTTCTATTGCAACGTACGGCATGAAGTAAACAATTTTGGGCATATTGTATAGTAATGGGAGATGTTGACCATAAGCTATTCTAAATTACTGGGCACAGTCCAGGCATTCAACTGCTACATTTCAACCATGTCAAGGTTAGACTTGAAGATCAGCTTAGATATGACTGAGGAAAAACTTTGAACCCCAACTTAGCAGCACTATGCAGGGTTGTGTGAAGTGTCTAAGGAAGGGTGGTAAAGCTATTGGGAGAAAATTCACCAGGTTCTATTTTACTCGATGCGATTACAGATCCCACCATTGTTGTTGTTACACTCAGTTATTGGTTTAGAATATTTTAGGTGATTAAGAAATGCTGCTGCTATATAAAGACTATAACCAGAGATACAGACCAGCTGGAGGAAGACTGGCACTCATGTAGTTTACGAGATCTTGATGCCTGTGAGGATTCAGAAGATGGTGAGTCATCATTCATTCCACATCTTTAATGACCACGGATAAATATTGTTGTTGAGTTGCTTGGAACCTTGATTGCTAAAAGTTGCAAGATGGCGGTCGATATAGATGATAACAGCTTCCAGCCTGGCATCTATCTTAATTGAATCATATCATCCCTACAGTTGCTGATCACTACGGCCTTCTCTTGTTGAGTGTGCCCTCTAACACTTGGGCTAATGCATTCATTACTAGTTATCAACAGCACGTACTACTCTATAATATTATATTTACTCGAGAGATGTATGGCCTAATACCATTTACAGAGGGGCTTCATACTACTGTTACTCAATCGGTCTCCTAGACATACACATGTTATTATATGAAATATAAACTCAACTGCCAGCTTACTTTCTGTATTTAGTCGTTAGTTATTTATCTGCTTCTGCTATAATATGGTAGGTTTAGCGGTTGTCTCTTCTGTAACTTCTATAAAATTTCCATCACTATATTAAATACTTACAAACCAGCGAAAAACATGACTTTAATAATATTATTATTTATTTTTAATACAACCGTCATCTTCTGTATTATTACCAAGGTAAATGCACGTTCATGCAGTGAATACTGTAGTGTCAAAGATCGCCGATTATTATCTATTTTTAGATTGTTGGCTGCGAGAATGGCAAAAATATGATACTGGCAGATTGCCATGTAATGAGTGCGCTCAACTTTGCAAGTATGTGCAACCCCACAGTACTATGTCTACTTGTAGTGTAACCCCACAAACTGTATCTACATGTAGTGTAACCCCACAGTACTATGTCTACATGTAGTATAACCACACAGTACTATATCTACATATAGTGTAACCCCACAGTACTATGTCTACATGTAGTGTACACTGATTTACTGAGTTTAAAATCATCCAGTTCCATGTCTGCTGCTGTAGAATGTTTAAGGTACAAACACACAAAGCATTTTCGAGCGAATTTGATGCTCGCAAATCAGCCAGGTACCAATGCTCTCAAAATGCTGTATCAATAGAAATATTGAGGCAGTCACTCGTCAATGATTGGCTGCTGACTAGATTGAGTGGGCATAAACACATGAGTTGCTCTGAAGTGAATATCAACTGAAATATCATTTGCTAATTGGCCGTTCGTTAATCAAGGCCGCAGCGTTTAACGCTTGCTCACAAACCGCTCGATTAAAAACGCTTTCATGTGTTTACACATTTTAGCTTAAACCTGCAGTACACTGATCTATCAACAATTGTGTATAAAGTTGTGTAGCACTAACAGTACTAATACTATATCTCCTTACAGCGATGTAATATACGACACAACAGTGATGTCAGCTGAGTGGCCCACAAGTACATACGTTGTAAGTTTTGTTACATTGTAATTCAATTTGAATAATAACTTTCACTAGTACTACGCTAATGACCTATTGTATTGGTGTATTAAAGGGGTTATGACATGTGGTTTATGTCTATGTTCAAAGCAGCATCTCTTACTTAGGTCTATCGCATTTGTGCTACTATAAGCGGAGTTGTGTCCTCTTGCCCATGCTTGAATTATTCAATGCTGATTCAAACGCAACTTTGTTATGAAGACGCAACTGCGTGCTTTATGTCATATACAGAAAATTGTTGAATTCAAGCTGTTTGCATAGAAAGAGTACAGTAGTGAACAAATGATTTCACAGGATTTACTAATATAGCAGTAGGATAACTTGTGCAAGTTTTTGAATTTTTCTGGGCTTTACTTTTGCTGGCAATAACTAGCTGCCTTTATTGGTAGGTCCGGTATTTCGTCTGGCCACACTGTATACAGCGGCTATCATTGCCAAAGATAGTGGAAGGGAAGATCGGACACTCAATGATAAAACCCTGTCCCACCAAATACGCCCAATTTGGCGGTCCCGACGTTCCGCGATCTACTTTCCCGCCTTAAATGTATTAAACTTTTAGATGGCTGATAGACTAGTTTCGCGAAGCAACGGCTTAACTGTTGCGCTCTTTCTATTAATATAACGTTTGTATCAGTAGACTATCTATTCGATGCCGCTGTTAGCAATATTATCTGATTGGCCGGCGGAACACCAATAGCAAAAGCGAATTTGTGTACAAGGTAGCACAACTCTTTGCTTTGTTCGGACAGCGTTTGGAGGCGGGGACGAACAGTTTTTGGCCTGAGTGTCTGATCTTCGCTTCCACTATCTTTGTCATTGCGTTATTCTACATGCCTATACATTGCGTTGTGGTCTAGTTGTTCTAAATATAGCCCGGAAGCCAAGCATAGACTAACTAACAGTACTAGAATAGTAAATATCTAGGCACTCAATATATTGTGCCACTAGCTAGCTGAGTGTGTCTTAGTGCTACCTGAAAAAGCGTGGCATAACCTGTTTAAGTATTTGACTTTTATTACCAAAATCAGCCTCTGTTCTGATTTCTCTTAGAATTCAAACTTTAGCGTTCATATTTATTATACACCTGCAGACAGGTATACGGTTATGTACAGATGCGATGAAGGCATAGAGAGGGGTATTGTGTAACATGTTGACCTTTTAGTTGACCTCTAGTCCAGGATGACAACTGGCACATTCTTGTAAATGTCTAAGCACCAACTACTTCTGTCTTGTAGGCTGGGATTCTATTGGATGAGCTACACACCAGTAAGAGGCTGAAGAATCAATTAGATGTTTATGGTCTATTTAATGACAGTGTTATTGCGGAGGAAGTAATTAGAGAGAACTTTCTGGAAGCTGAGATATACTTTGAGAGTATGACAACTACCTACATCAATGAGGTTCCCGCCATCAGATTTGCTGAGTTTGCTTCAGAAATGGGTGAGTAATATACAGGCTGTCTGGACAGAGTTTGTGTAGCATGTGCTCCATTTTGCGTAGTCTGTCTGTTAGGACTACTGGTAGCACATGGACCACCAGTGGCTATGACACACCAGGCTCTCATTCTATAGCCTCAGTCCATTGACCAATACTTGCTTATAGGCAGATTGTTGACTCACCCTTTCATAGTTAGGGATCAGGTCCGAGTCTATACTTTTGAGTGGTCTTATGAATTCAACCTCCAACTTCTATTCTATTAATTTATTGAAGACAATCTGTAAATGTATTCATAGACGATGCCTAACGTAGTGGAGGACAAGGTGATTTACTTAGGGATAATACCCTGTCCCTCTATCCCCCTCTACCACTTCTTGTTACAGGATCCCAACATTTATGGTTCACGTTCCCTCCATACTTCTACCAAATATTAGGTGTTCATTAGAATAATGCATAGCTTCTCTAAACCATAATGTTCTATGTGAATAGTTTGATTTGGGTTGCGGTAAGAAAGCGTTTCTGATTGGTCCAATTCACCCCGCTGCACTTTTTGTTTAATTAGGCCCCTGTAAGAGGGCCAGAGAAGGGTGTTATTTGGTCGAATTGAACCATCTTGCCTTCCACTACTTTTGTTTACACACACTCTTTTCGTATATGGTCAACAATTCAGGGTTGTAGTTAGAGGTGGAACGAGACTCGAGATTTCTCGAGTCTCGTATCGACTTGTCTTGTCTCGAAAGTCGTCTCGAGATGGCAATTAGTATTCGAGACTGGAAAACAATAGCAGCTAATAATTTTTATTTATATTAAATTAATAATTATAATACAACTGATTGCTAATCAACAGTAAATATATCAAATAGAAATTATTATTCAAATTATTTTGTAATACTACGTACATGTACATTCCCAGCACTGATTTCCTAGTAATAGCATTGCAGCTAACGCTGAGCTACTAGTCGATCACTACAAGTCATACAGAATTACTAACGACTGTCAATCACCACTCCCACAATGCAATGTTATGTCCTTACCAAAAGTTGTCTACCCGTGAGCCTATTTCATTAAAGGAAACATAACTCCATACTAATTTGTCAAATTACATTTTATTATTTTAGTACCCATGTACAATGTACATGTACATGCAATTTAATGTACATGGAATACATGTGCAATATATTCCACAGCCTTCTGTTCACCTTTTATTGAAATGCATAATGATAAAATACAGAGTTTACAGAGTAGCAAATGAAACTATTGGAGTTCTAACATGCAGATATATAAAATTTGGCAAACTTTTTAGAAAAATTCCCTTGAATCCTAAAACCCAGTCTCGTCTCGTCTCGAATTTTTTAGAAGTAGTGTCTCGAATCTCGTCTCGAATCCAAAAATTCTGTCTCGTTCCACCTCTAGTTGTAGTACTGGGTTAGAAATATTGTCTTAATATACTAAACTGCAGTGGTGTGTGTGTGCTTGTTTCAGGTGTCTGGTTGACCACTTATACAGGTTGCATTATTGATAATTATTTTATTTCCTTAAACAGTGTTTGATTCCTTTATTTGAACTATTTGCAGGTTCAGCTATTGGATTCTGGGTAGGCTGGTCGTTATGGACAGTATGTCAGTTCTGTGAGTTCCTAGCCGACCTGCTCACTTTAGCCGTACAAAAGTGTCGGAGAAGAACGACCAATAGCAGCAGCTGTAGCAACTGGTGTAGAAAGAGAGAAGTAAAGCAACCACAACCATCCAATCAGGGAGCAGCATCATCCTAATCATCATTTTATTGGTCCTAGAGAAATTCAGGGATTTGTAAGGGAAATTGCGTCCTCTATGTATAGAAGCTACAGAGAGTGGATAACTTCTGTGCTCAGTGCTTGGTAAGTGATGTTGAACATAAGGGGAGAAGATGAATCTTGGATGTTTAATATTCTATAGATTGTATTTAGCAGTTGTTCTCCCTCACATATGAGGTATAAGAGCAGACAATTTCATTAACCTTGTAAAATTTTACTGCACAATCTCTGTCATATCAATCATACAATCATGTATAATATGGGTACGTAATATGTATTATTGTATTACTGTTTTGTGTATTGGTGTATTACTTCAGTATTACTACAGAATAAGTTACACAGTCATAACTGTATTATACAGATACATGTATAGAAGCATCTCTGTGTCAAATTTCTATATTTTTGTTATTTTTTGTTTTTTTTAAAAATCACTTATGTAATCCCACTGAAACAATAAAGTGTCATTGAATAAAGAAATCCAAAGGACTGTGTTGTTCTGACAATTGCATATCCGGCATCAACTACATATATATTAATACACACAGGTTATATATTATATATAATATACATGTACATTATAATATATAATATATTTGCCATGGTGCATGTAAGTGGGCTTGGTAGTGTTATTTACTAATAGACAGTAAGTAACTGACGAGTGGTGGTGAGACCTTGGTAAGCTCATATCATACACAGACATACTCTGTCAGTACAGTCTGTCATTATTATATTACTAGGAACATGTTAGTGCTGTCAGAGACATCCCATGTCTATGTACATACACATGTGCTACATGATTGTATTATGTGTACTATAGAAAGAGTTTAGCTGTTTCTAGTGTTTCGTCCACTTAGCTGACAAATGGACAGAAGCATGGCATACAGTGTAGAATATAATATATAACTTTTATTGAACACACAGTGACCAACAGTAACAGTTAATATAACTATTGCCAGCCAGAACACAGTCTCACAATAACGCCTAATAAAATATAATTCAGGTAATAATAATATAAGCATGTATAATATATAACAATATTATATCTACAGCACTCTAGAACGAGTGATTAATATCTGCAGTTATCTCCTCTCTCTGATGATCGGCAGAGAGGGGGTGGCTGGAAAATCTACAGCAGCGGCAGCAATATCTTCTGGTTGCATTGGTTCTAATCAGATGGTTGATGTCTTCTATCTGGAATACAAACAAATGAAATCACAATGATTGTATTGTACATGTACATTTTATACAATCATGTAGATGTATTATTATCCACATGTATATCTATATGTACATTTACAGTATATCTACATGTGTTATATCCTATCTATGTCTATGTGGTCTATGAGTGAGGCATGCACATTGTAGTGAGTTTGTATCACATGGTACTCACTACCAGCTACATACCTCAGTTGATAGAGGAGAAAGCCTGTCACCACCACTGCTGACCCAGCCAATGCAATTTTATGCCATGCACTGGCTCCTATTTTCTGCTTAGGGGGGCGGGCAACCACTTGTCCCTTTCTATTGACGGTATGATGCAGTTTTTCGCTAACATCATGTACCCAGCTATGCACCCGTCTGCATTTAACTTCATCCTCTAGAATCCGCAGCTGGTCTACAATTTAAAGGTGAAAGTTGTTAGTTTCAATTGTCTGTAATACCAAGTAATCACCACTTGACAACGGTTACGTATATTATGACACCAAGCCATAACTCGCTGACTAATACAGCTCGCAGATTTGTAGAGATCAAGCAAACTGTAACAAACTCATAGTAACGGTAGAGGATCTACTTACTGTCTTTTAATGCAGCAGCCACTTCAACTAAGTTCTGCTTCGCACTCTCAGCCATCTTTGCTTCCTAAAATAATTAATAATAGGATACTGTTGTTAATTATTTATATTTAAAAATGATTATTACAATAGGCAGGTTCATAGGGATAGCTGAGCTCTTAACTACTGTGATAAACATGATAATAAATTTAAAGTGAAGTTTTTATTAACAATTCGAAGGAGAATCATTTGATTCCACAGACTAAAATTGAATACATCCAATGATTTAAAAAAGAAAATCTTATTAAAATATGCATCACATGCATTATTATTATTATTATTATTATTCAGGATACCTCACTCTGAAGCTCTTCCTCATCCACTAATCGTTTTTCATACATTCGCCTTTGTTGCTGAACACTACACAAACTGGATGAGTGACTACTCGACATACTCTAGTGCAAGTAATTTATTACTCGTACATTATTCTGCAAAATGATTAAGAACACTTCTGCTGCATTCAATTTTGCAAACTAATCTAAAAAAATAAGTTGATTGTGATGTCATCAATTTGTGTGCGCAAGATTCCATTGTAGGAGAAATCAAATTCCCATTGTAGGACATCAAGTAAATAGCTCTTTACTGACAACCTTAAATGGATTGTCACACATTAATTCAACAATGGTTTAAAGAAGTTGCCTATGTGTAATCACTGCTAACACTGCAGCTGCAGTCTATGCAGTATTACATTATAAAACCGTGCTACATTTTATTAATTTGGGGAATTCTCTAAATTTTGATATAATAGATACATGGTAATATTGTAATGTTTTGCTGTGTAGGGTTACATATGGGTGTCGATTTAGGCACGGGTACGGGAAGCGCTTGCAAGTTGGTAGTGGATGGCCAAGGTAGCTTCCACACATTACATAAAGAGTGAACAGTTAGCTCAGCTCTACGGTTGTTGATAAAGACGTAAGCCGAGGCTGAGGCTCATGGAAGAGTCCAGGGTCGACGTAGGTCTGTAGGTTCATACTCCAAAGAAGTGTAGAAAGAAGTAGTATTGATCTAAAGGCTTAGACCCGACGCTAGATTCATGAAGAATCCAGGATCGGCTAAAGTCCGATGATGTAGAACTTGCAAGGAGTGTAGAAAGAGTGCTTAAATGAGTATGAGGATGAGCTCGGCCGCTTAGGTCTGAGAAGACCTGTAGGTGGAGCTACCTGCCTGGAAGAGGAAGACTCTAGGTTGAGTTAGGAGATGTTGCTTTATTAGAGCCATGCATATAATATGAGAGTAATGTCAATGCATGTATAAGATATTGGAACAATGTCAAGCAAGTATAGGTTCCATGTATATGGTTTGTAGCACGAGCTATAGTACATGCCGTGGCAGGCTATGCTGATTCACTACAATATAATGTATTATGTTACTTTGCAATACCGTTATGGTTTTTGGGGGGTTGTGCTGTCGTCCTAAGATGACTCCAAAATGAAGAGCCTAGAGTGGTGCTAGGCCTTCTCATTACATAAAAGATCAACAGGTACTAGTAGTCAAATAACTACTCAAGACGACCCATTGTAACCCTTTTTATACCCCTGTAAAGAGGCTCGACCTCTCAGAGATACTTGATATTTGCATATGATCTAGATGATTTTAGGCATCTTTTGTCAAACCCAACCTATTTTGGGTCAGACCTCGGGCTTCCGGCCGCCACATTGTTGCGCAATTTCCAGACAACACTATGTCGTCTTATTAGGATACCACATCGGCCTTTTTACTGGAACTTCCTCCGGAAGTTCTATTACTATATAAAGGGCATTGTTTTTTCAATTGTTGTCTCAGTTCATGCTTGGATCGCAATAAAGACACATCTATACTTATATACAGAGACTTTCACTTCGTTCCTTCATCTTTTAAGCTGTTGAACACTGACGGTGTGTCACCACGTTCTGTATCCATACACCAACATGAAGGGGTAACATATATAACATAGCATATAAAGTACTAAGCAGAATCTCCCCAATCTCTGCATTAATTTACTGATTGTGTCAAACTTAATGAAGCTCTGTGGAACTACACATAGAGAGTACTGTGCTGCACAGTACTCAACTGTTACTCAACTGCACGGTACTGCATAGAAAGAAAATGACCCTGCAGTATATTGTAAAGATAGAAGATAACTCTACAGTACAGAGAGAGAGAGAGCTGTACCTGCTCTCTGCCGTGCTCTCTGCCGTGCTCTCTGCCGTGCTCTCTGCCGTGCTCTCTGCCGTGCTCTCTGCCGTGCTCTCTGCCGTGCTCTCTGCCGTGCTCTCTGCCGTGCGCTGCACCGTGCGCTGTACCGTGCGCTGTACCGTGCACTGTGCTGTGCAGTACTGTATACTGCACCTACAGTACACCTACTGTACATTGTGCTGTACTGTGCTGTACTTAACTTTACTGTTTAGGAGAAAGATAAATCCACAATATTGTAAAGAGAGCAGCTAACTCCACTGAAGTACTGCATAGAGAGAATATAACTCCCTACTAGTGCATAGAGAGAATATAACTCCCTACTAGTGCATAGAGAAAATATAACTCCCTACTACTGCATAGAGAGAATATAACTCCACAGTATTGCTAATATAATATTGAGAAAGCTACTGCATCTTTTTCTACATGTATTGTGATGCTAAGGGCCAAGCCAATATTTAAAGAGCACCATCCTGTCATAATTTCACTACAACCACTTCAGGCTATAAAATTCAGCACCTGTTTTGTTGGTGACCGTTGTAAGCTGGGGAGCTAGTCTTTTATTACAACTATTACACACACAGTAAAATCTGTAAGACTACATTGTATGATGGCAATGGGTAATCTGTAGATGTAAGGAAACATCTCAATTGTATGTCTCTGCGTGACTATGCCAAAGATAAATGTTTGTCTGGAATCTTAAACTCTGTTAATAAAACATGCAATCTGTACAGTGGCACATTAGGAGTCACTGTGGGTGGCATACTTGCCAGGTGCCCTGGGTAAAAAATCTGGACAGATGAAGGATGGCAGGCGGCATGGTCGCAGGCCATGCCAGCCCCCGTAGTGAGCTGCTGGAGAGAGGCCCCCTCTTGCATTCAAAAAAGTTTTTTCAAGTGAGCCACTAAAATGGCAGTAATTAGTGCAATTTCGCTTAATATTTGTATGCTGCTCTAGTAGTAAAAAATAGGTTCATATTACGTGCATATTTGAATGGCTTTAATATGGTGGGAAGAATTATAATACGAATGAAAGTTACAAATAGTGCTTCAGCTTGGATTATCTAAAGAAGACACATAAAGATTCTTACAAAATAAATATTTATTAGAGACCAAATTTTTGTTACATTTTAGATTTAAATTGTGGAGAAAATTCTGCATGTATGGCCCAAGACATAGACAGAATTGTTTTGCTATACATGTACATGTTTAACTAGAATTCCTTTTTCTATTTACATATATATTATAAGCACATTTCCTTATAAGGAATCCAATTTTTCTGGGTTTAACTGCTTTACATATTTCACTAATTTAATTGAGAATACTATAATAGGTACTCAATTTTTATGGCAACCAAAAATTCACATTATTTTGTAAAGTTCCCATAACTATAATTATTTCTTGCACTCTCTGGCAATAAAACCAATGGTTGGTAAATTCACAGTTTTGTTTAGCAAGCAGCAGGCCTATTTGTGGTAATAGCCAGGTAAGCTATCATTACTTAGCTAGCTTTGGCTCACTGTTGGAAGCTGAGCTATAAATCCCCCACTCATATTGTTCATCTGTTTCAAGTCTGTGAACAAAAACAAACATTTTTAGGATTTAGGTACTCAGAAGCAAATGGCAGGGAACTTGTTGAGTTTGTTACCAAGTTCTCTTCTTTGATTGTACTCTTACCTGCTCAATTAACCAATTATGTGCTGAGAGTGTTGAGATCATTTGGCTTAGAGGATGAGAGGACTCTATTTAGGATATGCCATGGAGTGAACATCAGCTTCTTTGAACCTTCAAATAATCAGACAAAAGGTGGGAAGACCTGTACAGTCTGAATAAACTTCTGTATTTTAATAAATATATAAAATCTACCACTAAATTAGAAAACCTTTAAATGTTGATTTACTCACCAATAAACTGTTCTATACAATAAATTTGGGGGGTTTATTCTATTTCTCTCTGTTTGTCACCAACATGAGAAAGATTGGTGAGTGCTAGTAATTGAGTATCATTGAGATCAATCTATTTGTTTTTATCTTTACACATGGACTGTAGGCCTAGGGCTAGAATGAGGTAATTTGGTAGGTGTAAAGCAGTGTGTCCTCTGTCTACAGTGAAATCCATTGTGAGGTTGTGAGCAGATAATTAAGATGGGAGAGCAAGGTGTAATGATGAGTGAATAGTTCATTAATGTACAGGTATTAATTGTGCCAGTTAGACCATTTAAATATTTGGTTAAAATTGACTCAACTTAATAAAAATTGTAGAGCTTCTTCCTAAAGACCAATACTATGTAAAGCCCAATCCTGATTTCTGTTGTTGTAAAACCTTCTGTTCACTAGGAAAATATTTTCTCTATTTACATGGACTTTCTATACGTGCAGGCATACTACATTATTTCCTTTGGAAATTCTTCTGTTTATTATACATTGGGCCAGAGATCTGAAACCAAAGACTTTTGTAAATATATCATAATTATACTTAAACCATCTGTTGGTGGAGTATATCCATTGGATTAAACATGTTGTACTCTACCATGTTCCCTGGTACACTTTGGCTGCTATTATCTTCATTACTGACACTTAACAATTACGCTCTACTTAACAAAGCTGTGAACCAAAGTGTTACTAAATCAAGCTGTATGTACAGTTTTGCATATAAATGTAAGCATAATTGTACATATAACAAGTTGTGTGACAGAATGAAGCTGAAGTGTCACTCGTAACTCTCTTTGTCATATAAAGCAGAAGTTGTAGTTTAGTAAGGTAACAGTTGAGCTGAGACTTTCATTGTGTGAACAGCAACATTTGGAAATTTCTGACTAAACACTAACGCAAAGATATGGACTACATGAGAACATCTCCTTCAGACTTTCTATATTTAAGTACAATAAATGTATGATATACATGTATATTTTCAAGAACTCAGTACAGTATTGTGAAAATTCCTGAACTGTAAAGTTTTGAAGTTTGATAGTTATGTAATTATTTGCAAATATTAAGAACTTTACTGGCTGATCAGTGAAACATGCAATAAGATAAATATTTTGGTAATAACTTGATATTCCTGCAAGTAGACGCTCTTTCTGATGGTTCAAGGATTTTATACTACATGTACAATCTAGTTTACCGTACAGTTGGACTTTTGATCAGCTTTGTTTTTTGAGTTCATACATATCTCATGAAGATTATTTAGACTATTAACAGAGATTGATCACTGATAGTAGAAATTGTTAGATATTTCCAACAGCTTGATGATATTTACACATAGCTAACAAACAGTATAGTGTGGTGAATTATTGTCTGTTGTGTATTGTAGATCGCTATGCCAGAAAAGTGGGCTAAACCAATAAAGAGGAAATTTGGGGAAGAATTCAGTCAGGTAAATGATGCATCATTTTCTCTTAGCTCGCAAATCTTTCATAATTTAACTTTTAAGACGTCTACATGGGTTAAGAGTTACATGATGATTAATTTACTTTGGTACTACCATCGCATTCTAACTAAACATGCCAATACTTCCCCCTCAACTGTATCCTTGCTAGTGACATAAGCATCACCTTCTGCTTCAAAACTTTCCTCTACATCATGATCTTTCTTATGGTCATCTATCTTTGATGTATCTAATTAATTTTGAATTTGAAACATTGGACTTTCAGAGACTCTATTGGGTAGCGAACATACATTTTAAATATTATCACCTGCTACATATTACAGATTGCCATGCCAGAAAAAATTCCTACTGAAGCGGACGGTGATAGTCAGTTCAAGAAAAAAGTAATTCAGGTAAATATACAGTTTATCATAAGTTCAAATTTTTGGGAGTCGATTTTGGAGATGTTTAGGTGGGTTAAAGTTTTTATTTGAACAGTCATTAAATGTATTTTGATTGCATTAGTACTTTTATGTTTTATATTTTGAAAACAGTGTTCCTACCCAATAAGAAAAAGAAACAATTGAAGAAAATATTTTAGGTCTGTTTTTATACGATTGTGTAAAGTACTAGATTCAAAAGGAATGTGTGCTTTAATGTAGAGAAAAAAAGGAATGCAGTTTGCAAGACTACATGTACATGTATGACAGTGCATATTTAGTGCAACAGTTTACTCGTACATGCATATGTAGGGCTATATGGTTTCGGCAGCAGAGTATGCATGTTATTTGATATCCTTTACAACAAATTTCACTTTACAGTGCAGTGAAATATTAATTAATTATATTACTAGTAGTCCTTTGGTTTCGAAACCTTTGACATATAAATGTATTTTACTTTAGTAAAGCTGTTATGGTAAACCCTAATGCTATATCACACAAGTAAGATCGGGTCTCACAGCTTAATAGAATTAATTAATTGTGTGTTAATAACTATTCCCTAAGGTGAATACTAAGTATTCTGATATACATATAGGTTTGAAAATGCTGCTGAATCTTCTGTTATGACAGTCAGACTAACCCACGTCGTAAAAGTTAAAAGTTATTTTACCAACGTTTGCAATTGTCAGAGTCAAATCTTTGGTTGCTTCTAACTGACTGTATCCCTTGGTACAGTGTACTCGTATGTATCGTGCATGACTTATATTGGTCTCAAGCAACCAAGGACTAATTTTACATGTAACATTGTGATGCAAACCCAGCAACACACCGATAATCAAACTATTGTTACATTTTTTTAGCCCAATTTAGCAGAATGCACGGAGCCGATCCTACCATACCCCAATGGACCGGTGTACACTCCTGCAATGAGTAAACAGGTAGATTTATAGGACTATAGACTATTCTTATGCACAATTATTAAACATGTATTGATTCTGCTGTGCTACAAAAATAGGAACTTTGAGCAACATGTAATACTGTAGATAGTCATTGATAGATTAACAGTGTATAAACTCTAGTAGGTGCTGTCTTACATTAATATTATGAGCTCAGTTAGTTTTCAAATATCTAAGATAGACATTATGATCAAGAAATGAACCTCAAAATTCAAGTTTAAAAGTTGATTATTAAATGCTGTTGAAAGCCTTTGGATCAGTCTCTCATGGGTTGTTTTACACTGGGCTTTTCATTCCAAATGGTTATATTTACACTGTATTAACCTTGAAAACTATCAGGTGAATATTGTATATAATAATTTGATTCTAGATTGAGAGATTGGTTCGTTCTACATGTACATATATATTAGAATTATAGAGATATTTACATGTAGCTTAGCTATGTTTGACATCATTAATATCCAACTGGTTCCCTAAATAGTCAATAGTATTGTACATTCAACATTAAAAAGTATTGCTTATCTGAAAGAGAATTAGTTCAGGTTAATATAAAGTATATGGTGGAGACGTGAAATTTAAAATAAAGATAAAACCTACATGTAGGCTTACAAAATCCTTAGATAATGTGTATACTGGGGTTTAATTTATTCAACTGCAACTGTTTCAACTAATTACACTGCAAATGAACAGGTTTGCACTATATTTTGTATAATCATAATACAGTACTTCAATTTGAACACCATAAACCATAGTTCAATTGCTGCATGTTATAGAAAGTTGGTAGGATTGCTACCAGGTTATATTGTTAAAAGTGCATATACTGAAATATTCATTATGTTGCTACATTTCAGACTACTAGAATGGATGTAGAACTATTTTATCCAGAAATAACAGTTCACCAATCTGAGTAAGTAACATCTACATGTAACATTGGTACACCATAGTGAGTGTTTAGAAGAACGAGGCGTTAATTCTCATTTTATAGATAGTATACGCCGAGAACTATCTACAGCTGCTTATTTATTATAAATTATTATTAAGTGTCAAAAACTACACCAACTACCTGAATGATGACATGTAAATAATAATTCATAATTTGAATGTATCCAGTTGTTTTTATCAGTCTGTCCAGGTCTGTGGTATTGAGATAAAATTGTTTATTTACAGATATAATCCATCACAACCAGAAAGTACATGTATGTACAGAGACGTTACCACAGCACAATATGTAGATGTAAGTACATGAATATACAAATGTATCATCATATTTATTAGTACTAGGTTACTGTAGCTGTGTGTTATTTGGGACTAATGTAAATATAATATGTTGTTACGCTACCTGGAGATAATGTATGGCAGGAGAATAATCACACCTGGCAGTACCTGTGATCTAGTTATAAAAACTGAGTAGTTTCAATGATAAATTAATAAGTTACTTTGGCATTAAATGTAAGACTAAATGAAATATACAATGTACACGTACATAGTTACACTTACACGTATATGTCTGAATTGTCACATGACAGTCTCTATACAGATCACAATTCTTGCTACTCTTTTTAAACAGCCAGAAGTAGATATAAAGCCAAAACCAGGTGCTGCTACCACACAAACACACAACTCATCCAAGTAAGTGTGCAATTAGACTATTGACAGTCACGATAAATTTTACCAATTATGTTACACTGACTCTATTTAATTTTAAGACAATTATTTTGGTTGGAGGTACAATGTAGAATCTCTAGTCTCTGCATACAGTATCAGGACACATTGAAGAAGTGACATTGAAATGACCTTTATCTCTATAACATAAAATTACAACTCATCAAAATGTGTTTATTAGGCATATTCGGATATTGCACACATCGTAATACCGAACTAAGTTATTGCTATTTGTTTAGCATCGTAATATCCAAATATGTAAGCCTATGTTTAAATAACAATGTCATATCATCATGCATTTCCATCATGCAAAGTCTACCTCTTTGTTGCCTTTCTGATTTCTAACAATAATTATTTAAATCGTAGGAATCAAAGAGGAAAAAAACGAGAATATCACGAAGAGAAGTTATCAGCTTGTAGGAAGAGGTTGAGATTCGAGTAGTCTACAAAAATATACACAGATGTGGACTAGGTGTGGACTAGTGTACCAAAATGTACGCATATGTGGACTGTCTATTTATGTCTGTGTCTATGATTATATTTAAATGGACTTTAGAAAAACTTTGTAGATTGTATTTATAAGGTGCTGATAAATTACTGACTAGCTTGTATCTGGTTTATTATTCATTATCTACATATCCATTGTAACAAGCTACATGTATTTAGTAAATGTACATACATTAGCAACTTCTGGGTAAATATATATTCATTTACATATTAAAACAAGTTGCAATAACTTCACATATTATGTGAATTTACTGCAATCTGTTCTATATGTAAATCAATATATTATATTCACCCAGAAGTTATATATTATACATTCATTGCTCCACTCTATTATGCATTTATATATTGAATATTGATATGAGACTTCTCAGAATATACATGCATACTGACGTACAGATACTAAGGGTATTATATAATGACATACAGATACAAAGTGTATTATATAATCAGTTTTGAGAACTACCATAAATCTGAGGATTAAAAGAGTCTGTAGGTGTATAGAAATCACTAGATGGTGGCATTAATGTTATGCACCATGACTTGATGCATGTAGTAGCACAACTTAGTACCCTTGAACAGCACTAGCACACAGCATTCTTGCTCTTGATTTCAAAGCTATTGTTGGCCTGTTCTGCAAATATAAGCTGAGTATAAAACTATAGAATACTACATATACATGATTGTACATGTTAGGGGGTTTGGTCATTTTTCTATATAATTATGTATTTTTAGCAAGGAAATTATTTTTGAGCAGTCAGAGACTTGTTTCAATTCCAAACCCCCTAACATCCTGTAAGGCGCAAGGTGGCCATAATAAGAGGGGTGCATTGTATGTAGTTCGCTCAGAGCATGTCTGCTGCTCACTGGTGAAGCTTCCTTTAATGAGGTTGTTTAGCTGGTGTAGTGGGTAGCATGTTCTATTCACTGAGCTAGGCGATGAGGCCCGTAGAGGCCCCGGGTTCAAACCCCAGTCAGGGACTGGTATTTTCATGAATTAGAAACAAGTCTCGGACTGCTCAAAAATAATTTCCTTGCTAAAAATACATCATGATTGTATATGTATATACCATAAACATATACTACCTAAATGAATTTGAATGGAGAAAGCAGGGTGACTATCCTTGACTACTCTACCATTTCAGCATATAGAAAATAATAAAATACATACAGTGTAATATACGAACATGTCTGTACATGGCCATATATATACAGAGTTATGTTCTTCAGCTTTGGACAGACAACTTTCTGAGTGAAGAGGCAATACCTTTCGACAATGACCTAAGAAGGTTGAATAAATTTATAGTTCTAAACTCTGGAGGAGAGAAACAACAATTACATGCTGTATTTAAACACTTATTTACTATGTTCATGTATGTACATGTACATGTTCATGTACATACATACATGTAGTTAGTTCACTATTCACATTCTGACATCTGTCTGGTATGAATAGCTATATTTTACAACAGTATTTAATTTAATAATGTCAAACCCAATGTCACAGTGGTTAATCCTACACCAATATATAAATTATATACTCTCTGATGATCCTCTCTAACTTTCCATCTTATAATTATCTTCATCAACGATACAACTGAAGGTAGTAAGCCTAGAGCAGTGACATGTATAATTGATCTCACCATTGTTTGCAAGTACATTTACATGTACTTCGTTACCAAAATTTTTGAATTAAGTTGCTTTTATTGAGTTACATTACCTTTTTCATCTTAATATCTAGAACATGATGAGTTGGCAAGAACCCACACTGTGACAAGCACTTGCTGTTAGGCTATACCAATATTCATATAATCTATTTCAGCTTAAAACCAGTAAAAGCAGTTGAAGACATCACAGTTATGCAATTTCTTATGTTGTTCTTATTAAAAAGTTAGAAGGTTCTTCATGCACCTCTAAAGACTAGTTCCTAAGAGAATATATATAGAGAAAACAAAAGTTACTGTAGCTTAGAATATAATATTCACATGTTTAATGTACTACACTGTACATTTATTTTGGTGAAAATTACATACATGTATAATCACAAAATGGCATCAACTAATACATATTAAATGGATACAAAATCTATTATTTTCTACAGTATATTAAGTTAAGGTCAAATGTTGCATTATTTGATCTCAGTCTTTGAGTATTACACAGAACCAATATAATTATAACACAGAAGGCTGTTTCAGCCTTATTTGGAATGCACTGTTTTTACTCCAATAATGTAACTATGGGTTATGTATGACTTGTTGCTATGGGATGATGTTGGAGCATGCATATAATATTATGTATCATGAATTCACTGAATCTGCTACTTGAACTATTTATAGCTATATTTATTATTACATGTAGGCTACATGTATTATGACTATTGGGCTTGGAAAGAACTCCACAATTGAAACAATTAGCAAAATGCACTGTTTAAGAAAATTTATATAAGTGGTTGACTGGTGGTAGCGTATACACACAAAGAGTCGTATACACACAAAGAGTCGTATACACACAAAGAGTCGTATACACACAAAGAGTCGTATACACACAAAGAGTCGTATACACACAAAGAGTCGGTTTGGCTATGAGGTTTATTTAGATGCATGGATATAATATTTTATGTGAGTGAAAAATGTATATGATTAAAATAAGTAGCGTGTCTAAAGATTCCAGTAACTCGTTGGGCCCAACGACAAAAGTCTTTGTCGGTACACCTTTTCAAGATACCCTCTTATCTCAATCTAAAATGGAGAAGAAATTAGGCGTTATAATATGTAGAACAAATTCACAATTAATAAGTTCAATAGTTGAACAATTAGTACATTGTATAATAATAATAGTCAACTCAAACCATGGCCATACCATTACAGTGTACGTATAATAATCAAAACGCTATAATCAATTTGTCGGCCTACCTTTTTCTGGAATTCCTTTGTTTTTACATGAATATGCTCAGCACGTACAGCCATTTCACAACTATCCATATAGGCAAATCGCACTCTTGCCGAACCTGACAATAATCACATCACATAAACATTATCCTAGCATATTACCTTTGCAGCAATGGCGGGTGGGTTATTATGTGGGAATATCTGGTACACTACACTACATTACATTACAATGTGTAAAACTCACCTAAAGGATAGCAGTGCTCTCCAATGTCTATAGAGACATACAAGACTTCCCCGAACAACTCTTCTAATATCTTACATAGCACGTTTGCAGTCATGCGAGCATCCAATCCGCCAACAAAGACGCTATACCTTGTATCTAGCATCGTGTTGGTCGCTTCAATGTTGATGTAAAGGCAGTTTTTCCTGTCCCATGGAATGACTTCAATCTGAAATCACAAATTGGCGTGGAAAACTGAAGAAGCTGTTCTAAATGTAATTCATAATGATAGATATTATGTGCCTTTATATAGTTTAATCAAAACATACCTGTGGTGTTCCACTGGCAATTGGGAGAAAATATCTGCTTTGCCATCTCATGCATAATTGCAACTGCTGCTTCATGGTTTTCCAGTCTTTAAATGTAGCATAAGCAGAGCCTATCAACATACAATGTAATAGTATGTTTATCAAAGATAACCACCTGCTTGTAGTTTTCACTATAATAAAACTATCTGTTAGGATGTGACAGCAATTAGCAATTTGCAGTAAAAAAAACTAGTTAACCTATGACCTTACCACTTTTGCTCCGAGGATAGGATATTGTCACTCCTTCACCATTCAACAGCAACCTCGACAGAGCTTCTACATGCAAATTGCATACCATTGTAAGCATAACAAAGTAGCATGCAGTAGGATTTAGATACTTGGTATACATGTATGTGACAATTTTTATAAAATGAAACTTAGGGCAGCAATTTCTTAAAGTAATCAGTGTAATACTGGATAGATAACTCACCAACAGTGAAGTACTCTGGAATTCCTCCCAGAAAAACTTTAAGGGAATAAAACGGCTTTTCGTTCGCTTGACATCTGAGGCTGCCAGACCAGGTTAAATTTTTTTGTATAGGATATTCAGGTCCTACAAATATTTAAAATATAACAATATGCCAAATATAGTAGCAAACCACATAGTATTGTTATATTACTCTGTGCTACAAGGAGCTACATCATTGCTTTACCGAACTCACCCTTAAAAATCAAGGTACTTTGCGGTTTCTTTTCTAACTTATGCTCTCTGGATTCAAACTTTCTGGATTCATATTTGTCGTCTGATACTGCCGCTTTGCTGTTGACAAGATGCATCGCCTGCAATATTATATCATTAGAATGTAACTATTGCTATCATAGTGTATTGCGTCAAGCTAATAAATTTAGAGATTGGTCAAGCTAACCATGTTGTTCTTGAATATAATTCTTACATATAATTTGGACATACAGTACGCTGGTAGGAAAGGTAGCAACGATTGACAAAACCTCTACCTTCATACCACAGTTCAGTGTAACACATACATGTACATTTATGACTGCAAACATGTACGTGTTATATTGCTATGGGTAGCTGACATGTGTGAAGATTTACATGTACATAATATAATATATTGTTCTCTTACTGAAATATATTATACTAATAATATTCATCCAAAAGCAGATATTTTTCATTAATCATATTATATTCAGCTGTATGGTAAAGATTGAAATAATTTGCCCAAATTCTTCTTTGAAACAAGGGTACATTACATACCCATGGTTGCAAGCATGTGCATGCATGGGTAGATCACAATAATGTCTATACAAATAAATAACATAATAATATTATACATTGTGTGTTTACTGTAGAATATAATAATTTCAGATACACATTCAAAAGCAGGTATTTTTGATTGATCATGTAGAAATTATTTACCACATTTACTTACATTTTCAAGTTGAGATAATGAGTCCATTTTAAAGTTTGAGCTTTTGCCAATATCCTTCTCTCCAGAGACAGTTGATCCAGAATGAATCTCCAATATTCCCCACTTGGTATTTATAGTCTGGTGAATAGCTGGTAATTGATATACTCATATTCCTGTCTATACAGCAAAACCCTTTGTTAAGACTAATCTGTTAATCCAGTGTCCAAAACAGAACCTTCATCATGACACTATAATTATATCATGTAATTGTCAGTTTAGTTTGGTACAGTTACTGAGTTATTATAAGGGAGGGATTTCATTTATGACATTCTAATTGTAGATTGTGCTTTATATTTTTATGTGGCTGAATTCAAGTCTGGGTAAACTGCTTCTCTGCTGTGAGAATTATTAAAACTTATATAACAATGAAACTAGCATCTTCTAGTGAATTCAAATAAACTACAGAAATAGCCCACTACTATGAAGAGCTAAAGGAGATGAAGCCAATCGCAAAAAAAACATTACGGTTTTCTCATTGAATCGGTTTTCGGTGACTCACCCCTACTGCGCTCCTTCAAAAAATTATATGCTTTATTTTGTACAGATATGTTCATAATTATGTCATATGCATGTACATATGATATATACACATATATGCAGATCCATAAACTTAAGTTTTACTTTAGTATTACTCACACTAATTTTCATGGGTTTCACAAGAATATGGACACCAGTAGAGTAGCTGATGACAAATTGTTTATTCCCCACTTCTCTCTATAAGAAACTTAGTGTGAAAATCTAAACAAAGCATTGATTGAAGGCATTGCATATCTCAATGCCCTCTGAAGCAGCATCACATAATCTACATGAGAAACAATATTATCTGTTTTAGTGAGAGGAAAATGCCCTGGGTAAGCAGTTTTTCATGAGATGAGTCTAATTCATTTGGTGGATGTGTAGTCTTGAGGCCACGGCTGTGAATTCAAGGTTTCAAATAGAGGTCCGTGTTTGTTTGTTTACTAGTATGAATGACTTGGCAATGGAAGTACATGTAGATGTAAAACCATACTCTTTTCTACCCGTTTAACCATTTAACTGTTTAGATGACTTTCAAAAATATCCCCAAACTTGGAGTAAAATACCTACAAAAGTGAGTTTTTGGTAACAAGATTCATTTTGTACATGAACTGGATGATTATAAGCAACTTTTTTATAACCCGACCTATTTTGGGTCGGCCGTCGGGCTTCCGGCGGCCATGTTGTTGCGCAACTTCCAGACGACCTTATGTCATCTTTTCCCGACACTACGTCGGGCGGAAGTCCTTATACTATATAAAGGACATTGTTTCATTGTCTGTTGTCTCAGTCTTCACTTGGCTTTCAATAAAGACACATCTATACTTGATACAGAGACTTTCACTTCCTTTTGTCAGGTCATCCGCCTAGCGAACCGCCTACTAGGTCGGATCACTCTCTTTCAAGGTATAGTCTGAAGGTCAGACTTGGGACCAGATGGGTCGTCTCTGGTAGTTACTGGACTACTGAGACCGCTCGATCTTTCATGTAATGAGAAGGCCTAGCACCACTCATAGGCACTTCAGTTTTGGGTCGGTAGTCGTCCAAGGACGACCGCACGAAATACCAGAAACCATTACAATATATATGTATGCTATAGTGTAAAGTTTAGGCTTACGGTTGATAATGTGTAAGTAGGGTGTGTGTATCAGGCTTCATTTAGAGTGTATAAAAGACATGTGCATAAACATGTTTTACTCTGTGGAGAAACTTCTGCATGTATGGCCAAAAACATGGAAGGAATTATTTTGCTATACATGTACATGTATTAACTAGAATTCCTTCTTGTATTTATACGTATAAGCTCATTTCCTTATAAGGGATCCAATTTTTCTGGGCTCAATTGCTTTACACATTTCACTAATTTGATTGAGAGTATTATTGTGGTGAAACAGCCTCCGTGGCAATGGCCTTCCTGGGCTAACCACACGAACACTGACATTAACACTGACATTATTATGCATGTACACATTATCCACATTATCCATGTTATCCATGTTATCCATATCCATTCATGCATGATGTCTTATATTATACAATTATACTCATGCGTGTTATACTACTTATGTAGAATCAACTATTATTGTGTGCTTTACTATTATTACCTGTCAATCAGACTATCGGATTTACATCTTGGTTTTTCCAGCATATTGTTGGCAATTATCTTCTCTTGTCTGATTATATTAAATAAAGTCTTTTGCCATATATTATAAGTATCACTTGGGGCCGATGCTATGGAATAGGCTCATACTTATATACTTTATGTTTCGGATTATTGCAAGCACTTTTCGTGCCAAGGCCGACCCTTTTTGTGGCCGACGTCGGGCGGAACCATCCATATTATTTCATCAGTTCCGGACCCGATACCTTATCAGCTGGCCGATACCTTACCGGCCGGCCGATACCTTATCGGCTTCTTTTGGCCGGAAATAGAACTAGTATAAAAGGCAGTACATTTTCTGTATGAAATCAGTTGCTGACTGCGCTCTAATAAAGCAACATCTCCTAACTCAAACCTATAGAGGCTTTCTCTTGTAGGCGGGTAACTCCACCAGAGGATCCATTGATCCAGTACCGCTCGAGTTCATCTCCATCCTCGTTTAAGCATATCTCTACGTCCACTTCTACGACTTAGGTCGATCCCGGATTCTATATGAATCTACATGTAGTGTCGGGCTTAAGATCCTAGAAGATCAGATCTTTCATTGCACTCCTCTGGAGTATAAAGTCTACAAGACCTACGTCAGTCCTGAGCTCTTCAATGAGTCTCGGCATCGGCCTGCGTCTGATATACACACCAATAAGAGCATATAAATACTGTTCACTCTTTTATGTAATGAGCAGAAGGCTACTTGGTTGACCTCTACTACCTTCCAAGCCCTTCCCATACCAGTGGCCCATCGGCACTCGTATGTAACTATACTCAAAAACATTACATTATAATAGTTACTCAATTTTTGTGGAAACTAAAAATTCACATTATTTTGTAAAGTTAGCATAACTATATTTCTTGCACTCTCTGGCAATAAAACCAATTCACGGTCTTGTTTAGCAAGCAGCAGGCCTATCTGTGGTAATAGCCAGGTAAGCTATCATTAGCTAGCTTTGGCTCACTGCTGGAAGCTGAGTTATAAATCCTCCCCCCCCCCCCCCTAGTTATATAGTACATCACTCTGCTTCACAAGTAGTATAGTCAGTGCACTTCTAGACAGACACGCACTCATTGACCCCTGTTTTCAACCAATCACAAGCCGGTATTTCCGATTTCAACCAATCACAGAAGAGCACAAAAATTTTGCACACGACCTTGCCAAAGTCACCCCAAAATCCCCCCTCCTGATTGGTCGAAAAAACATTTGCACACTTGACCCCAAACCCGGCCACGACCCCTTCCCTCCCTCCTTCCCACCCTCCTCCCCTCCCCCTCCCCCACCTCCCACTCCTCCCTCCTCCCTGCCACCGCCCTCGTCCCGTCCTCACCACCGCCACCGCCGCCGCCACCACCGCCCTCGCCACCGCCACCGCCGCCGCCACCACCACCGCCCTCACCACCGCCGCCGCCACCGCCACCGCCGCCACCACCACCACCGCCGCCACCACCACCGCCACCACCGCCGCCACCACCACCGCCGCCGCCATCACCGTCATCACCGCCACCCCTCCTCCACCGCCGCCCACCCTCCCCCCGCAACCCCCACTCACCCGAACGACCGATCGTTTGAGGCGGTCAAGCCGCGTCCGCCCACGTTGCGTGCGGCGCCGACCGTACACGTGGAGGCGACGCCGGTGCCCCGTATCCACCGGGCCAAGCGACTAGGCCGCGGCCCGCCGCTTCTCCCGAGCCCTCCACTCGAAAAGCTTGTGATCTAAACGAGCGAATTCGGCTGCGCTTCGCCTATAGCTCTCATTAGCGATAAGAAGAAGTACTACGGAAGGCTTGGTTTATGATGTGCATTGCATTGTTAATAAAGAAATGTGTAAAGTCTTGGCTATAAATACACTGATGGGAAGAATGGTTGGTTCTATGATATACATTGTATTGACAATAAAGAAACGTGTGCATGTGTTAAGTCAGCATATATAATACATTAAATAAACTTTCCACAATGGTGACAATAGAATGAATAAAAGATTGTGTACACGTGTTAAAACACAATTGAAAGAATAAAAGACACATACTTAAAAGAGTATGTCATATCTATTATTAGCAAGAAAGTCTGTGTGCATGTGTTAAGACAGTGTATATTATACATTAGATAAACTTTTCACAATAGTAGCAATAGAATAAATAAAAGGTTGTGTGCATGTGTTAAGTCAGCATTATGTAATATATTAAATAAACTTTTCACAATAGTAGCAATAGAATAAATAAAAGAGGAGTTTAGGTACTTATTACTCATCTTCATCAGAAGTCGTAGGAGCTATAATGTTTACGACTTCGGTCTCAGCATACTCTAATTGATATGCTCCAGCTCCAAACTCTTGACACAGTCTTACCTACAATATGATTTTAGTTTTTTACTCAGACGAATATCACTCAAGGTGGACAAAGCAAGAAATCTATACTTCTTTATGTTGTTGGTCCCTTACCATATCTGCTGATTTGTAGAGGTGAGCTAGTTGTTGAGGAGTTTCACTTTTGTAGTTACGAACTTCAGAATCAGCTCCCAATCTTAGACATGTATGTAGACATTCGTAGTCTTCATTCTCTATGGCAATGTGAGATGGGGCGTATCCATCTCCCATTCGCTATAATATCAAACAAGAGAATAGAATTAAACTCCCCATCTAACTTATCAATTCGATCTACTCTACTTTTATTCCACTGTAATGTATTCACTTACCCTCATATCTAAGTCAGCCCGAGTATTTTGTTTTAGTACCTTTAGTGCCTCTCTATGCTTGCTGCTATGCGCTGTTTCAACAATGAGGTGGACTACACTCCTTCCATCATGATTGTAGCTCTGTACATTGTCTTGGGGAAGTGATTTGTAAGGAACTCTGAAGTATGGATGCTTTACTTCTGCTCTGGTCAAACTTGTGGTTAGAGCATGAATAACCTTAGCTCTACCCAGACGTGCAGCAATGTGAAGGGGGGTGTCACCTTCCAAATAAACATTAGCAATATAGATAAGTACCGAATTGTTACAAATTTTGCAACACTATATTTTTTAACAAGCAATGCATGCAAACATTGGTGCTATAAAACACTAACCCCAAGCATCGGCTATTGCTCCATCCGCTCCCCTTGTGATGATGAGGCGAATTAGTGAATCCGAACAATAAGACTGTACAGTTAGGTGAAGTAACGTCTGCCGATTCGCATTCTTTGTATTCAGTTGTTTGTGACTCCTCGCAACAAATACCGCGAGTGCAACGGCTCTCTCATCTCTATCTCGGGCTGCTTCTAGTACCTCACTACATCATTTTGCATGATATTTGTTTTTCACATAGTTGAGAGGTAGTTATATGGGAAATTTGTCTATCATATTTTATTTTGATCATAAAAGACAATACGAAACAAAAAAAAATAGTTGGAAGTATGTATAACTTACAACTCTTCATCCTTTCCTTCTTGCTCCCAAAAGATAGAACGAATTTCTTCTAGTAACTGTGTGCTAAGCTTATTACGAATATCGGTTAAAGGATCCCATTTCTGCCAGTCTAGAGGTAAGCTTTTTTGGAGAAAGAGCTCAGACACCCCCTCAAATAAGTCTTTATTCTCATACTTGCTTTGTTCTGTACATCTTTCCACTGTTATCTTCATCAGCTCTTGGTTTATAGGAGTCATTAGCTTGTTGCTATACTCGCCTGATCCATATCCACTTTCCATGCTATTTGTGTGCTAACCTTCTTTAATTTCTATTAAGAGTTAACTAAACTACTGTTTCCAGCTCTCTTTATATAGTGAATAAAAAGATACAAATAAAGCTGATTGGCTAACAGCATATACATTGGAGCGCATTGGAAACACATCAGAGTGCATCGAATCACATCGGGAAAGATCAAAAACACATAGGGAAACATCGAAACACATCGGGAAAGGTCGAAAACACATCGGGGGAGGTCGAAAACACATCGGGACACATCGAATCACATCGGGGGAGGTCGAAAACACATCGGGACACATCGAATCACATCGGGGGAGGTCGAAAACACATCGGGTCACATCGAATCACATCGGGGGAGGTCGAAAACACATCGGGACACATCGAATCACATCGGGGGAGGTCGAAAACACATCGGGACACATCGAATCACATCGGGGGAGGTCGAAAACACATCGGGTCACACCGAATCACATCGGGGGAGGTCGAAAACACATCGGGACACATCGGGGGAGGCCGAAAACACATCGAATCACATCGGGGGAGGTCAAAAACACATCGAATCACATCGGGGGAGGTCGAAAACACATCGAATCACATCGGGGGAGGTCGAAAACACATCGGGACACATCGAATCACATCGGGGGAGGTCGAAAACACATCGGGACACATCGAATCACATCGGGGGAGGTCGAAAACACATCGAATCACATCGGGGGAGGTCGAAATCACATTGAATCACATCGGGGGAGGTCGAAAACACATCGGGGGTGGTCGAAAACACATCGAATCACATCGGGGAAGGTCGAAAACACATCGAATCACATCGGGGGAGGTCGAAAACACATCGAATCACATCGGGGGAGGTCGAAAACACATCGAATCATATCGGGGGAGGTCGAAAACACATCGAATCACATCGGGGGAGGTCGAAAACACATCGAATCACATCGGGGGAGGTCGAAAACACATCGAATCACATCGGGGGAGGTCGAAAACACATCGAATCACATCGGGGGAGGTCGAAAACACATCGGGGGAGGTCGAAAACACATCGGGACACATCGAATCACATCGGGGGAGGTCGAAAACACATCGCGGGAGGTCGAAAACACATCGGGACACATCGAATCACATCGGGGGAGGTCGAAAACACATCGAATCACATCGGGGGAGGTCGAAAACACATCGGGACACATCGAATCACATCGGGGGAGGTCAAAAACACATCGGGTTACATCGGGGAAGGTCGAAAACACATCGAGACACATCGAATCACATCGGGGGAGGTCGAAAACACATCGGGGGAGGTAAAAAACACATCGGGTTACATCGGGTTACATCGGGTCACATCGGGTCACATCGGGTCACATCGGGGAAGGTCGAAAACACATCGAGACACATCAAATCACATCGGGGGAGGTCGAAAACACATCGGGGGAGGTCGAAAACACATCGGGTTACATCGGGTTACATCGGGTTACATCGGGTTACATCGGGTTACATCGGGTTACATCGGGTTACATCGGGTTACATCGAATCACATCGGGATGCAATAAATCAGACTAAAAAAAGGCACATCACTTCTGATTGGACAGAGATTTCCATAAAAGCAAGCGTGAGAGAGGATTTTTATCATTACCACTCAACCACCTAGTAAAGACTTGCAACTCTGTGGATATTTACTAATTTCTCTGAATAAACATCACTCAACAATTAATATGGTGAGTAAACTTATTTTAATATGTATTTTAGTATGAATTTACTCATTTGAGTTAACATTGGGACTAATTCCATTTTAGTAGTGATATAATACTCCCTTGGTATGACCAGAGCTTAGAAACTTTGTAAGCTTATGTATTAAACTGTTTTGATTCTCAACATGAGAGCAAGTATGTAGAGATCTGATCTGTCTATACTACAATTTGTGTGACCGGAGCTTAGAAGCTTTATATGTGGTGAGATTTATTTTCAATATGAGTAGTTATACCACTAGTAGTGTAATAAGTATCAAAACAGTTTATTACCACTTGTACTGGCTATACTAGTACATCCTAGCTATTTTAATATGTATTTTAATATGAACTTACTCATTTGAGTTAACATTGGGGCTAATTATATTTTAGTAGTGGTATAATTCTCCTTTGGTATGTCCGGGGCTTAAAAACGTTGTAAGCTTATATATTAAACTGTTTTGATTCTCAACATGAGAGCATGTGTGTAGAGATATGCTCTGTCTATACTGCAATCAGTGTGATCAGAGCTTAGAAACTTTATTATAAGTGGTTATACCACTGTAGTGTTTCTTTCTTTAGTAACTATGTTGCATTAGTAGTTCCATCTACTTGACTCATGCTTTGGTATATGTTTATTACTCTACATATGTACTTACAGGCTTCTACATCTAAATATCAAAGAAAGAAATATATAAGAAAAATTAAAACATCAAAAAAAGGTACGAAGTATATGATTACGTACGATTCGGAAGACAGAAGACGAATCTAAAGGAAAAGAATCCCATCTCCAGAAATGGTTAGTCTATTATCTTATTTGTTCACACATGCATTACACCTTCAATCCACTATGGTGTTGGGTTTCTAAGATGTCAAAGGAGATTACTGACATTTCTTCAGAAGTACATGTTAGTTACACATAATGATGATGTACTTTTTTATACTATAAACCTCTTACCATGTCTAGAATGTCAAAAGAGACTACTTCCTTTTTAAAACCAGATGTTAATTAGCCATAGTATGATTTTCTCTAATTCTATAAGTCTCTTACCATGTCTAAGATGTTAAAGATTAGTGATATTTTTATTATAAGTATTGCACTTTCTTTCTTATGTATTATTTTTATCAATAAGACACTTTTTTTTTCTTTTCTTATGTGAAAAAATATAACATAAATTACAACTGGTTTTCTTATGTTAATGATGTATTTCTCTTTATGTGAGTAAATAGACAGGCTTTAGTAGACTTGCTTAGTACTTAGAGTGCTAGTTTTTTCATCAAATTCTTCAAAAACCATATATTACAAATAACTATGTTAATGTAGTTTGTTAATTAGTCTCTGCACATTTTATTTACATTATAGAATGAAAAAGAAACAGAACTAGGGGAAGAAGAAGTTGCTTTATTTGAACAATGTGGGGGAGTATATGGGTTCGAGATAGGTAAGAATGATCTAGTATCTATTTGTATATTTAGAATCTTTTTTTTTTTTCTGATTTACAAGTAAGTCATATGTTCTCTCTCACTTATTCTTGTTATTTTCTTTCTTTTTTAGGACTCAGAGCAAAGCCGATGTGTAAGGGGGGTCTAAGATTCTATGTCTTTGTTAGTGATGAGACAAAAAGAAGACTGGAGATGTCACTAACAAAGCCATTTGAATCGGATGACCCCTGCTTTTTATGCAATAAGAATGTTGGGCACCGACGAGGTGTCCACATTCAACAGCATTTTTTGCTCCGAATCTGTTTTTGCTATCACATAACAGTAGATGATGAGGGGATGAATAGACACTACAACTTTCCATCTAATCATCATATTGATGGAAAGCCCTGTCACCGACACATCTCATTCAACACACGCTTTCTAACAGATATCTATTCACTAAAAAAGACCATATCCTTTTTGCAAAGGGTCACTGGTCACTCTCCACCTTCCAAAATACTCATCCCCGCATACACTCCAACAACTGTTGGTGGGGTAGTATACCCTCCCTTCTTTAAGGGGATGTCTACTACTCCATTCTCTTTAAAGTCTGGGGTGTGCTCTTCACAATTTCCTCTCCCTTCTCACCATCATTTTGATTCAGATGCTTCTTCCATCAGTAACTCTCTTACTAATGGAGACATTACCATCTCTACTTCTTCTCTTACAACTACTACTATTACTACTACTCCTTCTACTACTTCTTTTCCTCCACTCTTTTCCTCACATTCACCCTCTCATTCTCCTGAAAGATCTGTAAAGTCTGGGATGTGCTCTTCACAATTTCCTCTCCCTTCTCACCATCATTTTGATTCAGATGCTTCTTCCATCAGTAACTCTCTTACTAATGGAGACATTACCACCTCTACTTCTTCTCTTACAACTACTACTATTACTACTACTCCTTCTACTGCTTCTTTTCCCCCACTCTTTTCTTCACATTCACCCTCTCATTCTCCTGAAAGATCTGATGATACAGTTACCACTGTTTCAATACCTACTTCTACTCCCACCTCTTCACCTGCTCCACTCTTTTTCTTAGATTCACCCTCTTTTTCTCTTGGAAGATCTAATAATACAATTACTAGTCTTTCAATACCTACTTTTATTACTACTTCTACTACTACCACTTCTTCCTTTTCTTTAGCTTCACCCTCTCTTTCTTTTGGAAGAGAGCTACTTAGCTCGCAATCTCCTTCTTGTTCATCTGAACTCAATCTTAATACCCCCACCACTATTACCCCCATAGAAGAGGAGACTGTCAGTGAACTAGTTGATCGAAGCAGACTCCCCCCATCTTTTTTCTCTGGAGCAGTTGAGTATTACCGCTCTGCCATTTTTCATCTCAAGAAGAATGGGTATCACAGAGAGGTAATAGCACAAGCTGAAGCTTACCTTCGAGTCAGTGAAGAAAAGCTCTAATCATCTTTTCTTTAGTTTTTTTTCTTTTTTCTCCCACTCTCTTTCTCCCACTCTCTCTCTCTCTGTAGTGTCTCATTCCCTCTGCATTTACTTTTATGTGATAGCAAATCAGTGAGGATTTTTTTTTAAATTATTTTTTTAAATTATTATATAATGGTATTCTAACACTTATACACATCCTTTTATACATTCTATTGCTACTTTTGTAAAAAGTTTATTTAATGTATTATATGTGCTGACTTAACACATGCACACAGCTGTCTCTTGCTATAATAGCTATGACATACTCCTTTACATATGTGTACACAATCTTTATTTATTCTATTGCTACTATTGTGAAAAGTTTATTTAATGTATTATATATGCTGCCCTTAACACATGTACACAGACTTTTCTTGCTAACAATAGCTATGACATACTCCTTTACATATGTAGCTTTTTTATTCATTCTATTGCTAGTGTTGTAAAAAGTGTATTTAATGTATTACATAATGCTGACTTAACACATACACTCAATCTTTTATTTATTCTATTGCTACTATTGTGAAAAGTTTATTTAATATATTACATAAAGCTGACTTAACACATGCACACAACCTTTTATTTATTCTATTGCTACTATTGTGAAAAGTTTATCTAATGTATAATATACACTGTCTTAACACATGCACACAGACTTCCTTGCTAATAACAGATATGACATACTCTTTTAAATATGTGTCTTTTATTCTTTCAATTGTGTTTTAACACGTGTACACAATCTTTTATTCATTCTATTGTCACCATTGTGAAAAGTTTATTTAATGCATTATATATGCTGACTTAACACATGCACACGGTTCTTTGTTGTCAATACAATGTATATTATAGAAACAACCCTTCTTCCCATCAGTATATTTATAGCCGAGACTTTACACATTTCTTTATTAACAATGCAATGCACATCATAAACCAAACCTTCCGTAGTACTTCTTCTTATCGCTGAAACCAAGCCTTCCGTAGTACTTCTTCTTATCGCTAATGAGAGCTATAGGCGAAGCGCAGCCGAATTCGCTCGTTTAGATCACAAGCTTTTCAAGTGGAGGGCTCGGGAGAAGCGGCGGGCCGCGGCCTAGTCGCTTGGCCCGGTGGATACGGGGCACCGGCGTCGCCTCCACGTGTACGGTCGGCGCCGCACGCAACGTGGGCGGACGCGGCTTGACCGCCTCAAACGATCGGTCGTTCGGGTGAGTGGGGGTTGCGGGAGGAGGGTGGGCGGCGGTGGAGGAGGGGTGGCGGTGATGACGGTGATGGCGGTGGCGGTGGTGGCGGCGGCGGTGGTGGCGGTGGTGGTGGCGGCGGTGGTGGTGGTGGCGGCGGTGGCGGTGGCGGCGGTGGCGGTGGTGAGGGCGGTGGTGGTGGCGGTGGCGGTGGCGAGGGCGGTGGTGGCGGCGGCGGCGGTGGCGGTGGTGAGGACGGGACGAGGGCGGTGGCGGGGAGGAGGGAGGAGTGGGAGGTGGGGGAGGGGGAGGGGAGGAGGGTGGGAAGGAGGGAAGGGGTCGTGGCCGGGTTTGGGGTCAAGTGTGCAAATGTTTTTTCGACCAATCAGGAAGGGGGATTTTGGGGTGACCTTGGCAAGGTCGTGTGCAAAATTTTTGTGCTCTTCTGTGATTGGTTGAAATCGGAAATACCGGCTTGTGATTGGTTGAAAACAGGGGTCAATGAGTGCGTGTCTGTCTAGAAGTGCACTGACTATACTACTTTCACATCTGTGAACAAAAACAAACAATTATTTTAGGGTTCAGGTACTTAGAAGCAAGGTAGTGAACTGTTTGAGTCTGTTAACTGTTACCAAGTTCTCTTCTTCAGTTAACGATTGTACTTTTACTGCACAAGTGACCAATCATGTGCTGAGAGTGGTGAAATCTGTTGGCTTACAAAATGAAAAGATTCTGGTTAGGAAGTACCATTGAGTAAACATCAGCTTCTTTGAACCTTCCCATAATCAGACAAAAAGGTGTGAAGACCTGTACAGTCTGGATAAACTTCTGTATTGTAATAAATAAAGATTATCTACCATGAATTTAGTAAATTTTAAAATGTTAGTTCAATCACCGATAGACTGTTCAAAACAAGAAATTTGGGTATGTATTCTAATTCTCTCTGTTTTTCACCGAATATGAGAGAGATTGGTGGATGCTAGTAATTACAGTAGTATCATTGAGATTTATCTATTTATTTTTATTTTTACATATGAACTGTAGATCTAGGGCTAGAATAAGAACAGTTGCTACATGTAGGTCTGAAACAGTGTCTACGGTGGATCCAGTTGCTAAGCCGTGAGCAGATAATCAAAATAGGAGAGCGAGGTGCACTTATCAGTGAATAGTTCATTAATGAACATTTATTAATTGTGTCAGTTTAAACATTTGGTTAAAATTTATCTTTGCTCGACTGAATAAAAATTATGGAACTTCTTCCTAAAGACCAATACACTGTAAAGCCGAATCCTGATTTCTGTTGCTGTAAAACCTTCTGTTCACTAGGACAATATTTCCGCTATTTACTAAGAAAATCTTTCAGCTATTTGTAACATGCACTTTCTATATTTTAGAAAGTGCATGTAAATAGCTAAAATATTCTCTTAGTAAATACATTGTAGTTGAAATATATTCTTAGCTAACAGGAGGTTTTACAACAACAGAAATCAGGATTGGGCTTTAAGTGCAGGCATTATGTTTCCTTCTTTTGAAATTCTTTTGTTTAGTATATCATTTGTGCCAGAGATCTGAAACCAAGAGCTTTTGTAAATGTATCATAATTATACTTTAACCATCTGTTGGTAGAGTATATTCATTGGATTAAACATGTTGTACTCTACCATGTTCCCTGGTATACTTTGGCTGCTATTATCTTCATTACTGACACTTAACAATTACGCTCTACTTAACAAAACTATGAACCCAAGTGTTACTAAATCAAGCTGTATGTACAGTTTTGCATATATAAATGTAAGCATAATTATACATATAACAAGTTGTGTGACAGAATGAAGCTGAAGTGTCACTCGTAACTCTCTTTGTCATATAAAGCAGAAGTTGTAGTTTAGTAAGGTAACAGTTGAGCTGAGACTTTCATTGTGTGAACAGTAACGTTTGGAAATTTCTGACTAAGCACTAAAGCAAAGATATGGACTACATGAGAACATCTCCTTCAGACTTTCTATATGTAAGTACAATAAATGTATGATATACATGTATATTTTCAAGAACTCAGTACAGTATTGTGAAATTCCTGAACTGTAAAGTTTTGAAGTTTGATAGTTATGTAATTATTTGCAAATATTAAGAACTTTACTGGCTGATCAGTGAAACATGCAATAAGATAAATATTTTGGTATTAACTCGATATTAATGCAAATAGATATACATATAGATATGCTCTTTCTGATGGTTCAAGGATTTTATACTATAATCCAGATATCATAGAGTTGGGCTTTTGAAGTTTTGTTTTTTGCATGGGTCCATACATATATACATGTATCTCATAATGATTCTTTGCACTATTAACAGAGATTGATCACTGATAGTAGAAATTGTTGGGTATTTCCAACAGCTTGACGATATTTACACATAGCTAACACAGAGTATAATAGTGTAGTGAACTATTTTCTGTTGTGTATTGTAGATCGCTATGCCCGAGAAGTTGACCAAACCAATAAAGAGGAAATTTGGGGAAGAATTCAGTCAGGTAAATGATGCATCATTTTCTCTTAGCTCTTGAATCTTTCATAACTTAACTTTTAAGACGTCTACATGGGTTAAGAGTTACATGATGATTAATTTACCTTGATACCACCATTGCATTCGGAATACTGCGTTATGCCACTACTTTCTCCCTCAACTGTATCCTGGCTAGTCACATAGAAATCACCTTCTGCTTCAAAACTTTCCTCTACATCATGATCTTTCTTATGGTCATGTATTTGTGATGTATATAATTAATTTTGAATTTGAAACATTGGACTTTCAGAGACACTATTGGGTAGCGAACGTACATTTTAAATATTATCACCTGCTACATATTACAGATTGCCATGCCAGAAAAAATTCCTACTAAAGCGGACGGTGATAGTCAGTTCAAGAAAAAAGTAATTCAGGTAAATATGCAGTTTGTCATAATTTCAAATTTTTGTGAGTCGATTTTGGAGATGTTTAGGTAGATTAAAGTTTTTTATGAACAGTCATAAAATGTATTTTGGTTGCATTACTACTTTTATATTGAATATTTTGAAAACAGTGTTCCTACCCAATAAGAAAAAAAAAACAGTTGAAGAAAATGTTTTAGGTCTGTTTCTATATGACTGTGTGAAGTAACTGTACTAGATCAAAAAGGAATGTGTGCTTTAATGTAGAGAAAAAAAGGAATGCAGCTTGCAAAACTACATGTAAATGTATGACAGGGTATATTTAGTGCAACAGTTTACTCGTACATGCATATGAAGGGCAATATGATTTCGGCAGCAGAGCACGCATGTGATTTGATATCCTTACAACAGATTTCACTTTACAGTGCAGTGAAATATTAATTAATTATATTACTAGTAGTCCTTTGGTTTCGAAACCTTTGACATATAAATGTATTTTTCTTTAGTAAAGCTGTTATGGTAAACCCTAATGCTATATCACACAAGTAAGATCGGGTCTCACAATAAAATTAATTAATTGTGTGTTAATAACTATTCCCTAAGGTGAATACTAAGTATTCTGATATACATATAGGTTTGTAAACGCTGCTGAATCTTCTACTATAACAATCAGACTAACCTATGTAGTAGAAGTTCAAAGTTATTTTACCAACATTTGTAATTGTCGGAGTCAAATCTGTGGTTGCTTCTAACTGACTGCATCCCTTGGCACGGTGTACTCGTATGTATCGTGCATGACTTATATTGGTTTCAAGCAACCAATGACTAATTGTATACACCAATAATCTAACTATTGTTACACTTTTTTAGCCCAATTTAGCAGAATGCGCAAAGCCGATCCTACCATACCCCAATCGACCGGTGTACATTCCTGCAATAAGTAAACAGGTAGATTTATAGGACTATAGACTATTCTTATGCACAATTATTAAACATGTATTAATTTTGCCATGCTACAAAAAATATGGACTGTGAGCAACATGTTATACTGTAGATAGTCATTGATAGATTAACAGTGTATAAACTTTAGTAGCGGTTGTCATATAATAATGTATGAGCTCAGTTAGTTTTCAAATACTTAAGATAGACATTATGATCATGAAATGAACTTCAAGATTCAAGTTTAAAAGTTGACTATTAAATGCTGCCTTTGGATCAGTCTCTCATGGGTTGTTTTACACTGGGCTTTTCATTCCAAATGGTTATATTTACACTGTATTAACCTTGAAAACTATCAGATGAATATTGTATATAATAATTTGATTCTAGATTGAGAGATTGGTTCGTTCTACATGTACATATATATTAGAATTATAGAGATATTTACATGTAGCTTAGCTATGTTTGACATCATTAATATCCAACTGGTTCCCTAAATAGTCAATAGTATTGTACATTCAACATTAAAAAGTATTGCTTATCTGAAAGAGAATTAGTTAAGGCTAATATAAAGTGTATGGTGGAGACGTGAAATTTAAAATAATGATAAAACCTACATGATTGTATGTAGGCTTACAAAATCCTTGAATAATGTATACACTGGGGTTTAATTTACACCTTTAAATTATTCAACTGCAACTGTTTCAACTAATTACACTGCAAATGAGCAGGTTTGCACTATAATTTGTGTAATACAGTACTTCAATTTGAACACCATAAACTATAGTTTAATTGCTGCATGTTATAGAAAGTTAATAGGATTGTTACCAGGTTATATTGTTGAGAGTGCATGCGCTGAGGTATTCATTACATGTATGTTGCTACATTTCAGACCATTAGAATGGATGTAGAACTATTTTATCCAGAAATAGCAATCCACCTATCAGAGTAAGTAACATCTACATGTAACATTGGTACACCATAGTGAGTGTTTAGAAGAACGAGGTCTTATTTCTCGAGAATGATCTATAGCTGCTTATTTATTATAAATTACTCCAATTACTCCAATTAGCTGAATGATGACATGTAAATAATAATTTATAATTTGAATGTTCAGACCAGCTGTATTGAGATAAAATTGTTTATTTTACAGATATAATCCTTCACAAGCAGAAAGTAGCCTACATGTGTGTACAAAGACATTACTCCAGTACAATATATAGATGTACATATAAGTAATGGAATGTATCATCATATTTATTAGTACAAGGTTATTGTAGCTATATCTTATTCAGGACTAATGTAAATATATTATGACTTGTTATGCTACCTGGAGATAATGTATGGCATGAGAATAATTACACCTGGCAGTACCTGAGATCTAGTTATAATAACTGAGTAGTTTCAATGATAAATTAATAAGTTACTTTGGCATTAAATGTAAGACTAAGTGGAATATACAATGTACATGTACATAGTTACACATACATGTATATGTCTGAATTGTTGCATGACAGTCTCTTGCTACTCTTTTTAAACAGCCAGAAGTAGATATAACGGCAAAACCAAATGACACAAGCACACAGAAACACAGCTCATCCAAGTAAGTGTGTAATTGGACCATGGACACCTACAGTAAACTTTACCAATTATATTACACTCATTCTACTGTATTCTACTGTATTCTACTGTATTCTACTGTATTCTACTGTATTCTACTGTATTCTACTGTATTCTACTGTATTCTACTGTATTCTACTGTGTTATACTGTGTTATACTGTATTATACTGTATTCTACTGTATTCTACTGTATTCTACTGTATTCTACTGTATTCTACTGTATTCTACTGTGTTATACTGTATTCTACTGTATTCTACTGTATTCTACTGTATTCTACTGTATTCTACTGTGTTCTACTGTATTCTACTGTATTCTACTGTATTCTACTGTATTCTACTGTATTCTACTGTATTCTACTGTATTTAATTTTAATTTAGTTATTTTGGTTGGAGGTACAATGTAGAATCTCTAGTCTCGGCATACAGTATCAGGACACATTGTAAAAGTCGACTTTGAAGTGACCTTTTTATTTCTATGACATAAAATTGCAGCTTACTAAACTGTGTTTATAAGGCATATTGGGATATCACACAAAGCTTAATACCATATTAAATTATTGCTATTTGTTTAGTGTGGTGATATCAAAATATGTCTATAATGTTGTATCATTGCAGATCTCCATTATGCAAAATATGTCTCTTTATTACCTTTTTGATTTCTATTTCCAAAAATAATTATTTAAATTGTAGGAATAGAAGAGAAAATAAAAGAAAACATTACAAAGAGAAGTTACGAGCTTGCAGGAAGAGGTTGAGATTTAACTAGTCCATCATAATATACCAGATCTAGGCTGTCTGTTAATTTCTGTGTCTACGATTGTACTTAAATGGATTTTGAAAAGAATTGTAGATGCTATACATGTATATTAGGTGCAGATGAATTACTCACTAGTTTGTATCTGGTTTGCTATTCATTATCTACATATCTATTGTAACAGGCTACATGTATTTAGTAAATGTACATACATAAACAACTTCTGGGTGAATATATATTCATTTACATATTAAAACAAGTTGCAATAACTTCACATATTATGTGAATTTACTGCAATCTGTTCTATATGTAAATCAATATATTATATTCACCCAGAAGTTATATTATACATTCATTGCTCCACTCTATTATGCATTTATATATTGAATATTGATATGAGACTTCTCAGAATATACATGCATACTGACATACAGATACTAAGGGTATTATATAATTAGTTTTGAGGACTACCATAAATCTGAGGATTAAAAGAGTCTGTAGGTGTATAGGAATAACTAGATGGTAGTATTGATGTTATGCACCATGACTTGATGTATGTATTAGCACAACTTAGTACCCTTGAACAGGACTAGCACATAGCATTCTTGGTCTTGATTTCAAAGCCATTGTTGGCCCGCTACTGTAATGGTTAGGACATTTGCCTAATAGACAATACAGTACCTTATGTACAGCTAATTGTCACAGCTCTACTCATCTATGCCTACATTTGACCTGTATTGGTACTGTTACCCATGTTTTGACCATACAGTTATAATTACTATATACTATATACTTATATTGTGCATTACTGAGTAATTATGTCCATTTTATACCCATGTGAAGAGGGACGACCTCTCGGAATTATTTGATATTTATTTTGCACATGAATTGGATGATTTTCAACATTTTTTGTTGAACCTGACGTCTTGTTGTGCAATTTCCGGACGACACTACGTCAGCCCTTTTACCGGAACTTCCTCGGGAAGTTCTTATAGTATATAAAGAGCACTGTTTTTGTATTCATTGTCTCAGTTTATGCTTGAATCTCAATAAAGACACCTCTATACTACCTATACAGAGTTTTCATTTCATAGTGTTGGTCGTTCCAGTCGTCAAGGTCCTGACATTGCTTCCCGAACTTCCTGCTAGGTCGGAACATACTCTTTCTCAGTATAGCGAGCAAGCATTGACTTGGGACCACATGGGTTGTCTTGAGTAGTCATTGGACTACTAGTACCTGTTAATCTTTCATGTAATGTAAAGACCTAGCACCACTCATAGGCTCTTCACTTTTGCTAAGAGGTTGTCTATACACACACTAAACAGAAAGCCATTACAATAGCACACTTCTTTTACATACATGTACATGAGTACTCTATTCTAAGACTTAATAACATGGCATTACTATATTACTGTATTACTATATTATGTGACCGTACTCATGGTTTTGAGTTATTATTTCTACTTAAATTGCAAACTGCTTTGGTGAAAACTTAACATAATAATAATAATAATAATAATAATAATAATAGTATCCGTGGCGCCAAACACAATTCTTTTACGTGGCTGCCCAATAGCAGAGCTAATCGAGGGGCCACCAGGACTCCTAGAGCTGGATATTATTATAGTTCGATATGGCATGGAGGGAAAACTTTCTTCAAGACGAAAACCTCCAGGTCGTTGGCGAGACTTGAACCCATGTCCTTGCAGATAACTTACGTCATTGCTGCAAGACCAGAGTGACCAGAGTTGTCTGCTCTTACTTGTGACTGCATTGTATCTGGAGATTTGTAACTGGATAAATATCTCACTACATACCCTAAAAGCAAATACTTTTTGGGAGTTTTAACAAATTCACGAACAATTTTCCTCAATATCAAATTCTGCTTTTAGAATGATTTAATAATGTATAATGATTACTGGTTGAAATAGATACATGCAGTTATTTAGCCATATTTTACAAAGCAAAAATATGTACTGTAACATAATTGGTAAGTAGTCTAGGATAGGAGCTTAATCAGAGGATTTTTAACAAGCTATGGTAGTTACTTTACCTTGCAGGTGGGCTTATATAGGACTCAGTTGTAATTTTGTACTGTATGTTAGTGGTGTTTAAATCTGATTAAACATACAGCTTAGTCAAGTTTGTTTCTAATGTTGAATTATGCTTTAACATTAATTTGGGGCTCAAACAAATTCCAAGATAGGCCAAACTCACTAAATATTGTAATGTTTTCAGCTATGACACATGAGTGCCGATGACAGTATCAATCACCGATGACGACACGAGTGTAGAAAGTACTTGGGAGTGGTCGACCGAGTTGTACTTCCGCCATTACATAAAGAATGAACAGTTGTACAGCTCTTAATGTTGTATTCTGGGCATAAGCCCGATGTTGATACTCATGAAAGAGTTGATGAAAGTGTCTTAATCAAGTACGAGAATGAGTTCAGTATTCGGTGGAAGTTCCGGTAAAAAGCCCGATACAGTATCGGGTGGTACAATATAATTTCGGCGACGGCATTATGCAACAATATGGCGGGAAAAAGGCCGAGGTCAACCTAAAATGGGTCGGCCATTACTAAAATGCTTACAATCATGTAAAGGTATTAGATATAAAAACTAGCATGTTCTGGCATATCAGCCATAATTTACAGCAGGCAAAAAGACTTAGTGAATAGTAATGCTAATACAGTAAGCTTTACATGATTGGATAATAATAATGACAATATAGACAAACCAGGCAAGTTAATTAATAGCATGTATATCGATAAATCAACAAATTGAGTTGCTGACGAGGGTAGGATATTGATTTGTGAGTAGATGGATACTAAATAGTGTAATTTGACAAATTAGTATGAAGTTATGTTTCCATTAAAGAAATAATCTCACGAGTAGACAACTTTTGGTAAAAACATAACACTGCATTATGGGAGTGGTGATTGACAGTCGTTAGTAATTCTGTATGATTCGTAGTGATCGACTAGTAGCTCAGAGCTAGCTGCAATGCTGTTTCTAAGAAATCAGTTCTGGGAATGTAAATGTAGGTAGTATTACTAAATAATTTGCCTTTGAATAATAATTTTCTAAATGTATTTGATAGATTTATTGTTGATTCGCAATGAATTGTATCATAATTGTTAATTTGTTATAAATGAAAATTATTGGGTGCTATTTGTTTTCCAGTCACAAACTCGAGACTCGAGAAGTCTCGTTCCACCTCTAACTGCAAATAAGTTTAGAATAGTCATTGTGTGCGTGGTCTAGGGGTCAAAATGCTCTAGGATTAGCAAACTCCACAAATTTCTTTTGCTAAACATTTCTGCTTTGAGGGTGAACTGAATATCTAGCTACTGGAACATCTGTGAAAGTGAAGGCTTACTTCACATTTAAATTTTGCTCTCGTGCTTTCTTTAATCATTTATATACATATGTAGGTACAATAAGGCCACAGGTGTACAAAAGTATGCATGCAATAAACAGCGCTGGTGCATGCACATACATGTACACACACACACACTGCTCTACGCGACACTAGTGCATTTACATGTGCATAAAATCAAGTAAGGATTTTCAGTAAGGCTGATTTAAATATTTCTGTTATCTTGTTTTGACAAGCTTTACTCAGTAATAATATAATAAACGTTGTGCTCCATAGAGAATGTTCAGTTTGTATCAACAATACCTGCAGTTAGTATCAGGATAGACTTTGTGTTTGTACACACAGACTTGCATGCATATTCAAAACTCGACACCCAGCCAAACATACAGCTTACATTCCATATGCTTAGAGTTTGTTATGTAGTGTTTTTGACTTGGGACTGTGGACTGATTGGCTAACAGGAGAAAAGAATTTCTGGATGACACTTGGAGAGGGGTTCACTTGGAGAGGGGTCCCTTTTCTACACAATGTCTACTGAGTTAGACTCACCAATTAACTTACGATTTGACTGTCAATAAGGTAAGTTTTCTAGTATTACTTATTAGCCAAGCGGGAAGTACAACTGATGTCATGCCTGCCTATAAAACTCTGTACTAACAATTTTCACCAATCAGAATAAAGGTAGACACCAATGCTACATGTAGTTTAGTCTGTTTATTACGTTATCATGTTTCTAGCAGTTCTAGTGTACATGAACTATGAAGAGGCTGGATCCTCCTTATGCATGTATTTATCGCCTAGATTGTAAATGACTTTGCAGCTACCCATGTCTTGCATTCATGTGGACATTATACGCAATCATGTACATTGAACATAGACAATATTCTAAAACAAGTCACAGCACTTAACACCTAACATGAAAATAGTGTAGGTCTATTTGATATTGCTTTAGCATGTACAAGCAACAGTAGTGTGAACAGAAATAGTATATAGGAAAATGCTTCCTGCACTACTAACACTGTGAGGTGCTGCACTGCACTAATACTATTACATGTACTATGATTAATGTCCAGTATGATAGAGCCAAATGCAGATAAGTATGATTCTGCTCAAAGAGAAAATGAAGGATACAGAATACCTTTGAAGGAATCTAGCAGGTGGGTTGTTTAAAATCTGATTTTATTAAAATACTACCTTGTGGGAGAGTAACTGACAAATCTAAGCTAAGACGACAAATGCGGTCAAAATACTCTCAGCAACAGTACTTTTCTACTGCCACAATATTAGAATAAAATTGCTTGTTGTTTTATTTATATATCTGCATGGACATGTATACTATATTGTCATAACATAATTTCCAAAAGACTGGGAACACTGAGAACTGTACTCAGAATCTCTTGAGTCTTCCAAAGTCACAGTCACAGTCAAAGTCACAGTCACAGTCACAGATCCTTATAAGGCTTCAGTGATTTATAGATTCTTATGAATTTAGTATATGCCAATTCTACATTTTTATCAACACAGAATTATTGAGGAAACCTTTTGTACATTTGGTCCAGTGAAACTACTCAACCATTTTTAAATTTTGGTTGCAAGAAAATACTCGGTTAACTGACTCTGGCACTCACCCATCTTGGTATGTAGTCAGTGAGAAACCAAACTACATGTACTTTTGATTTGTAAGCTCGGATAGTATTTGGGAAGATAACTGTGAGTTACTTCTCTAAACTTGATCGTAGTTTTTGTGCAGCATAGATGATGTGAAATGGTAAAATGTAACTCTAACTCAACTTCCCGACTACATGACACTTGTTATATACATATATTGCATTACATTCGCTTGTATTGCTTGTCTGTGTAGTAAATTGTCACTCTTATACTTATAATGTGCGTTACTGAGCAATTATGTCTTTTTTATATCCATGGAAAGAGGCCTGATATTGACTTTGTACATGAATTGGATAGTTTTAAGCATCTTTTGTTGTACCCGACCTATTTTGGGTCAGCCATCGGGCTTTTGGCTGCCATCTTGTTGCGCATTTCCCGTAAGACACTACGTCGTCTTTTTACGACACTACGTCGTATTTTTACGACACTACGTCGTCTTTTTACGACACTACGTCGTCTTTTTACGACACTACGTTAGCCCTTTTACCAGAACTTCCTCCGGAAGTTCTAATACTATATAAAGCACATTGTTTTTATGTTCATTATCCAGTTCATGCTTGGATCTTAATAAAGACACATCTATTATACTGCTTATACAGAGTCTTCATTTCGTCGTATTGGTCGCTCCAGCTGTCAAGGTCCTCGACCTCGCTTCCCGAACATCCTGCTAGGTCAGAACATACTCTTTCACAACAAACATTGACTCGGGACCACATGGGTCGTCTTGAGTAGTCTTTGGACTACTAGTACCTGTTAATCTGCCATATAATGAGAAAGCTTAGCACCACTCATAGGCTCTTCATTTTGGACAAGGGAGTCGTCCCAGGACGACAGCACAACCCCCAAAAACATTACAGATGTGCTCTTTTAACATCAAGTGACCAGACTAAGTGACAAGACTAAGTGACCAGACTAAGTGACTAGACTAAGTGACTAGACTAAGTGACTAGACCAAGTGACCAGACCAAGTGACCAGACTAAGTGACAAGACTAAGTGACCAGACTAAGTGACTAGACTAAGTGACTAGACTAAGTGACTAGATTAAGTGACTAGACTAAGTGACTAGACTAAGTGACTAGACTAAGTGACTAGACCAAGTGACCAGACCAAGTGACCAGACTAAGTGACTAGACTAGTGACTAGTGACTGAGTGACTAGACTAAGTGACTAGACTAAGTGACTAGACTAAGTGACTAGACTAAGTGACTAGACTAAGTGACTAGACTAAGTGACCAGATATGTAAAATGTTTAACTAACACAAGCATGGAACATCTGTATGCAAAAATCAATTAGGGAAAATATCCAAAAGTATGGATCGACATAACTATTATAAAACACAATAAAACAAAGTACTTGAATAAATTATTTTATACAACTGTAGCTCAGATTCTGCCTTTTTACTTACAGCAATCTGAGAGCGAAGTATCGGCTGAGCAACTCAGAGTGCTGTTTGGAAAGATTTCTCCTTTCTACGGACCTACATTAGTTACTACGGCTGTTAAATAATAGTAGGGTTCGTCATCACTATGTACAGTGATTTCTTAGATGGTTCATGAAGATAAGGGTGTAGTTCTTTATCCAAGCTTTCTCAGCTTTCAGCCGGAAATCACCTTCTATCTTGAGACAATTGGTACTATAGTATAGTCTCTCTTGGGACACGTAGAATGACTATTTACTGAATATACCAATTATAGTACTAAGTACCTGAACGTATACTAGCTGAATCTTTAAAAGTGTTGAAAATATTCTAAATGCCATTTTTGAGCATTGAATTTAATTACATTAGGTAGCTCGGTCAGGGGTGTGTGAAAATGATTTTAGAATTTAAAATGCAGCATCAAGGTTGGCAGAGTACTAGGTCACCGAGTCGATGTTTGTCTCAGCTCTTACACATATACTACTTATCATCCATGTACACCCAGCTTCCTTATACATGTGGATGTAGTTTTCTATTGGACTCTTGAATATTCTGCTCTGTATTCTCACTAGTCCACAGGCTAACTGCCCATTATAGGCAAATATGTCAAACAAGCACAATGATGTTGACATACATGTAGCTAACTAAAGCATTCATAAACATAGCACTATTCTAACTATTTTAACAACATGTACTATCCATTATAGTTCCCACTGTGCATATACATAGTATATGGACTTCACATATACGTAGTATATGTGACGAAATATGCTGATTTGTGTATATCAAACTGTTTGGAATAACAGTTCGATATACAAGGACACAGGATTAGCACTAATCACAGGTTCCACAACATGAAGTTGTGTACACCCAGTGACTAGTGCCAATACAGTGTAACCTATGTCATCAGCACATTCGCAGCAGCGAGGTGCAGAGATATCAACTTGGATGTTGGATTGACCTTTTGGGTCATCCCTACTTCCATTATGACATCCACAATTATTATAACACTAATTTTAGCCACTGATATACTTGTAAATAACATTAATCTGATTGGTTTACCATAATACACTTAGCACATGTAGTAAATAATGGTCATAGCACATGTCTAACTAATTAGCATATTTTGTCATTTGTTCCTACTACTGCTAAGTGATAATTCAGGTTCCATGTGCATGTAACATACATTAAGACTGCTAGCAACTCTAGACTCTTCGCGACTGCATTGTCTACATGTACATGTACTTGTAATAGCAAATTATTCATTACCTAACTTATTATTATATAACAGATATCTCTCACTGACTATCAACTAAACCCTGCAATCTGAATTCAAATGGCGTGTATTAATGTCTGAGTTATTATGTTCCTTAAATTACATTCAGAACCAAACGTGAGATTCAAAGTTCAATTTAATATCTTTATTATTAAAAGCCTAACTATAAAATACAATACATATTATAAGCTATAAAATTAATAACTACATAACAAAACTTACAGTTTCAGTCCTTTTGGTTGCTCTGCGTTCTTGACAAAATTATATAAAAAAGTATACTGTAAAAGTGTAAAATACTAATAGATGTTAGTAAGCTCTATGTAAAAGTCTTATATCCTTCTATCCGTCTCTCTCACTCTCTCTGTGTGTCTCTCTTCTATCGCCGTTGCCTCTTTTATATCAACCAGATTGGTATGTCATATAAATGCCAAACTGCATGTACGATGTATCCAGCAGACCTGGGTATATTTAGATGGTACTAAGCTCCGGCTTTTGTCTCTGATGCCATACTCATGGCGCCATACTGGGTCTATGTTGCTTGTAGCACACTGGAATATTCTCATTATATGTGCTGTTATATGGATATGATGTCATACCCATCACATCATACTTGAACTTAACCAATTCTGTTTTCTGTCTCAGACAGTAAAGTCAATGTTCTGTGCTGCTTGTACTGCACCGATAATTAAATAATTAAATAACTAGTGTCATCTTTTTTTTGTGTGTGCTTTCTGTAGCACACCACAAACAAGTTCAGAGCAAACCATAATTGACGTCAACTTATATTGCCATGTAAATTCATAAAATAACTTTATAAAATGTGTATACTACATGTATATGCATGTAACATCCCATCATATAAAATAATGCTACGCTTTACCAAATTTCAAAGCAACTTTATCTAACTAGAATTATTCAAAACCATGTATTTATAAAGCTATATAATAATATTCAAAACCATGTATTTATAAAGGTATAATATGTGTTGTGTATTTATAACACTATATTATTAGTACAACACTAGTGTGTCAGAGGGTAGTCATATAAATAAATACATGACAGTATATATGCACTGTGTATGAAGTCCATATCTACCATTTTTGCAGCCTTTGGTAAATGATGATAGTTACATAAATCATGAATATGAATAGGTTTGGTAGACGCAAGGTTTAGCAGTAAACCTTGCGTGCCCAACTTGATTATTTGTATGTTTACTGTATGGAATTTCTTAACAAGTTCAATTGCAATCTGGAAAATGAAAATCACTGCTTCTGTACAAATCAATTATTTCAGTTCCAAATGCGTAAGTGGTACAGAAGCTCATCAATATGAGGCAATGGAAAAAGCTGATATCGTTACACAAGAAGCTGGTAAAAGGTAAGTAGGCTTCAGATTGGAAACCATAGATTTCACTCACCCTAGTATATGTACAGGTGTAGGTGTATCACAGGCTCACATGGTTAAAATAATCTTGGTTCAAGGGTGGACAAGAAATAAAGTCCTGATTTGAAGTACACAATGTATTTTAGTGATATGCTACGCCATAATTCAAATATTCTTATAATGCAAGTTCATTGTAATAATATACTAAAGTATAATGCTATGTAGCATTCATTCTTATGTTATCAACGAAAGTACATGTACATTGTATATACATGTATTCAATATATACACAGTGGTCAACGTTGGGGGGGGGGGGGGTCGTGGGGGGATGCAGTCCCCCTACCATAAATTTCAGGGGGTCTCTCAGACTGATAGACCCCCCTACAGATTACTATTATAATAATAATACTAATTGGACCATAATGTTACTTTAAAATCTTGGACCATATTTTAATCTGAAGTTCTTAGATTTTGAACCATTTCGGTGTTTAATTTTGATAAAGTTTCCAATTTCCGAGAGGGCGCTCAGGCGCCCCTTCCCACCGGCGTACACGTTTGGGCTCTTCGCGCCCTCAAGCGATTATGTCTGCTACCCTAGAGACCCCCCACCTCTGTTCCTAGACTTTGACCACTGTATATACATTTGTACACACATACATGTTGTGGTGTCAATCCTGTACTCAAGTGGAGGCCATTGAAATTCTTTTGGAAAAAATTAAAAAGTTCAGAATTGTTTATCTTTCTGAGACTGCAACAATTTTTTTCCTTCCATTGCTCAGTGCATAACTTTATCCTGTACTGTTTTCTCTGCATGATTGTGCAATGTTTACACGCATTGACAGTATCCTGTCATTTTGATTTTGCTTTAAGTTTAGCTTAAGCAGAGCAGTACCAATAGCAGTACAGGGATATTATTATATAGGCTATGTGCACATGTACATTGTACAATATATCCATATTGTACATGCAAATCCAACCTAGTGACCTTCAATATTGCAGGAGGTGCACGTTAGAGAAATTTGGGATTTGAATGACTACTCTGACACAGAATAGGGTGATCTATTTAAGTACATGTATATTTTATGTATATCAGATTGAAGCTAAGTGGACTAGTCACATGCTATTACATGTGGAATTGTTACTGTTACTGTATCGGATTTATTACCGGAACTTCCGCCGTATACCCATATAGTATGAAAGCAAGTGCATTTTCTTATGCTAGTCAGTTGTTAGCAGAGCTTGAATAAAGTCACATCTCTCTTTAGAGGGAGGTAGTTCCAACCTTTGGACCATTCGCCCAAACTCATCCTTGTACTTGGTAAAGACACTTTCACCAACTCTTTCATGAGTATCAACATATGGCTTATGCTCAGATTGCAACACTATGAGCTGCACAACTGTTCACTCTTTATGTAATGCTAGAGGTACAGTTTGATCGATCACTCCCAAGCACTTCCCACACCCTTGTTCTCATCGGCACTCGAGTGTCTTAGCTGAAAACATCACAATATAAACCACTACTGTCCCACAATTCAATATTTGCAAATAATATTATCCGTTGTTAGATTACTCACCAGGTAGACACAGATGTAAACAGTGGTCTAAGTGAGTTGAACATCTATTTAATACTAGTCAGTCCTAAGCAAGCCTTGATCACGTGATCCTAAGACCGCTAATCTTCTGTTGCCCTGTAGATATCATTAGGCACGGGCGGCCAGATACCATTATTTACTGTAATGTTTTTGTGTGCGTTTGTATGGTCGAGGAATGAGGGATGACCTACTTACGCAAGTGAAGAGCCTATGAGTGGTGCTACTGCTAGGCCTTCTGCAGTACATGAAAGATCGGCAGGTACTTGCAGTTATAGTGTTCACCAAGACGAACCATGTGGTCTCAAGTCAATGCTTATTGCCATATTTCAGAAAGAGTATGTTCAGTCCTAGTAGGTTGTTCGGGCATCAAGGTCGAAAACCTTATCACCTGGAACTAACCTTAGCTACGACAGAAGACACTTTAGAAGCGCTCCTATTATGCATAGAACCAACCACTGCTTTTAGGTGTGTGACTGTTTTAGTTACTCTGGACACTCACTTCCATTGGAAGAGACTTCTGAGAAATTCTATGGATTCCTGCTAAGAGTGCAGAGCATAAAATAAGAAGAGAAAAATAGCTGCTTTGTAATCCAAAACGGGAACTGACTCTGTTAGTGAAGTGCTGACCCTGCCGAGATTTGGTCTGCAATCAATGCCTATCAATAAATTTCTCGTTTTATGGAAAGTCTCATAACCATACACTATTGAAAGGTGTGACTAGGATATAATAGAAACACCCAACGTGATTGGTCTCGTACTTTGAATGGAAAATTGCAAAGCAAGTACATATGCATGTACATGCAAACAACTGTAATGGTCAAGATATTTGCCTACACGACCTCAGCTTGCCTGATGGCCCCTATAGCACCCTAAGTGCCAAGTAGTTGTCGCAGCTCTACTTATCTAGTCTTTAACACTCTGCACTTAGTTGTCTCATGACTCATACCTACATTGTTATGCATGTTTTGACCGTACATTTATAATTACATATCACTTACATACTTATAATGTGCATTACTGAGCAATTATGTTCTTTTTATACCCATGTAAAGAGGGCGACCTTTCAGAATTACTTGATATTCATTTTGCACATGAATTGGATAATTTTACGCATTTTTTGTTGAACCCGACCTATTTTGGGTCGGCCATCAGGCTTCCGGCCGCCATCTTGTTGTGCAATTTCCGGACGACACTACATAAATCTTTTACGACACTACGTCGACCTTTTTACCGGAACTTCCTCCGGAAGTTCTTATGCTATATAAAGCCCATTGTTTTTATGTTCATTGTCTCAGTTGATGCTTTGATCTCAATAAAGACGCATCTATACTACTTATACACAGACTTCACTTTGTAGTATTGGTCGCTCCAGTCATCAAGGTCTTCGACCTAGCTTCCCGAGCTTTCTGCTAGGTTGGAACATACTCTTTCTCAGTATAGCAAGCAAGCATTGACTTGAGACCACATGGGTTGTCTTGAGTAGTCATTGGACTACTAGTACCTGTTGATCTTTCATGCAATGAGAAGGCCTAGCACCATTCATAGGTTCTTCATTTTGAACAAGGGAGTCGTCTTAGGAAGACATCACAAACCCCAAAGACCATTACACAGCTACTCTAATAGTAATAAATGCATATGCACATGCAGGCCCTTAGTATGTAAACCACTTGCAGTTCAGTGAAAAATAAACCCTCAGGGAGTACAAAATAGACTGAAATTGTAAGTATTATGGTATTAAATAGGTATCTAGTACATTACAGCACATGCAATTCAGGAAGTCGATATTATAAAATGGAAAGACGTTATTCCACAGCTCACTAAAATATGACCTGCTCTACATGTATTTCGAAAACTACATGAGTTGTAGCTTCAAAATAGGTAGCCTTTCCTTGACACTGACTGCTACCTTTTGGCTATTGATTATGGTTTGGTTAAACAACGGTAGATTTACGTTATAACCATTATGTTACTTATATTTGTATAGTAATATATTTCTCATTTTTTATTTTAGTGGCAGCTCAGCATTCAAAGGGATAATCAAAAATGTATCTGATCATTATGATACAGGGGTCTCTGCGGCTGGGTAAGGTTATTGTATGCAGTTATAGTGTACATGTGCATACCGTATGTGCAGCCAAAATTCTGTGATACTAGTACATGTAGCTGTATTGATGAAAAATTCTTTTGTTACAAAAGTATTTGGTTTGACGCAAGGTGTAGTGCGTGTTACACAAGGCAAGACTCCATGGGCATCCAAACATGCTTTGCTATGGGCACTTTCGGTATCAATGCGATGAAAGAGCAAATAATACGATGGAATCACTTTTCCAATAATGCGACGGAAATAATAATATAATAATAACAAAAAATAATATCGCCTTACCGAATATTTATCGTACTTTCATCGCATAAATTTAAATAAAAGTCACGTATTAATGCGATGGATGTTGTTATTTTTCATGTATTATTGCCAAACACCTCTTAATTATGAGAAAGGCTAGGCTGAGAAGTTCCAAATGAGCTCGAATAAAGTCAGTCAGATTACTTTTGATTACAAATCAGTTAGAGAACAAACCTGCCAAATAATTCTACATAACTATTTACTCAGTAGTTTAAAATTCTATTTAAATGTTACAGGAATATCAGCAACATGTTGATGTTAACACCAGGTTCACTTGGTATCAAAATTAATCTTTGATCTGCAAGTCGTTACATTCAGACCACATGTAAACAGTGCACATTGTTACACAGTAGCCAAGTTGAGCAGATGATCTTTAACGTGCGGTTTAAAACACGCACGCTAAAGATCCACCTCTGCCCTGATTCGCAAAGAGAAGCCAGATTCTGGCGGGGTATGTGACCACATTAGGGTGGCAGGTTGATGTAGTGGTCACTGACCATGCACTCCTGTTGTGGAAGGTGAGCTCTTCTACTCAGAGCCCAGCTCCTGTCGCTCATACAAGTTTCGAACTTCTGAGGTCCGTTAAATAGGATGGCCAAGTGGCTCGACAGAAACAAAACAAAACAAAACAAAAAATCTTCGTAGACACGAAGTTACCTGCGCAGTATTATGCATCAACTACATTAATATCTGTCATGTAATAGGCTGAAGGGCTGAAGAGAGTAATGATACTAGTTTACTTTCGGCATTGGTTATTGATAACAAAGACAGTTAGTACAACATGTAACATGTAGATTCTTTATTTCCATTGAATGAAGAAAACAAGTTAGTAGTCTGTATTTGCAGACAAGTTATATATGACTTAATAGCTGTAGTAGGTTACTATTAACAACTGATGGCATAACAAACACATGAGACTGGGCGGGCGAATTTATATTCAGTATTTTCTCGACTCCAAATACGGAGGATCGTTGCATTGCGAAAAAAAAACTTAATAAAAATAATAATAAAATATTATTATTCTAATAATTTATTTGATGCATTACCGAATGCCATCACATTTTTTACTACTATGCGATCCAATACCGGACGCTATTGTATAATCCATCGTATAATCCATCGTATAATCCATCATATAATCCATTGTGTAATCCATTAAATGAATATAATGCGATGACACCGGAAGTGCCCTATGACAAGCTTAGCATCCTTAATAAAACAAAGCTTTTGTCAAGTTTGCTTAGCTGGTGTGGTGGTAAAGTGTTTTGACTACTGTGCTAGATGATTAGGTGCAGTAGAGCCCTGTCCCCTTTCAAACCCCATTCTAGAATTGATGCTTTCATGGATGTCAAACTACAAATCTCTGACTGCTCAAACATTAAGACATTATTTTTTAATCACATTATGCATACATGTAGCTACATTGTACATGTACAAGGTCATATATATGCTGTATTATTCGATTAGTTAAATTTGCACAATCGCAAGTTAATGTACAAAATGTATAACAATATTAAATTAAAGACATAAAAAATTTTAAAGTTTCAAAAAATTTTACATACTGTTAGTAGTAGTACTACTGTTGCATTCCTACTGCTATTAACAAATTCTCTACATTCTACTGGAAATTCAATCTAAAAACCAAAACATACAAGACTAGTGATACTCATTGTCTGTGACAACTCGGCATTGAAATAGAACATGAGTTTACCTGAGAGGTGAGCTTTGCACTACACTGAATGCATTACTTAATTCTCATACAAAATAATATGTGGGTTACTGCTAATATCTATGTACATGTACATGTAGAAGCATTACAATCCTCTTAAAATTTATCCTGTTATTTTTGTTTTACATTGATAAAACTTTTTTCTATTTTATATAGTTTTGCTATAGCACAGTGTTAGCAAATTTCAGTGATACTAATAATTGCATGTATATTGGTCACAGCTATGCAAATGTACATATATGTAAATACATATAAATGTATTTAGTTTCCATAGTTCTTGATTGCACAGTTATAACTGTAACCTTTCAACTCTAATACGCACAGAGTTTCTATCTAAATTTTAAAGTTTAGTCACAGCATAAAATGCCCTTTTTCTTCACCCAGACTCTGATTCTGTGAGTGTAGAGGTTAAAGGTTAAAGGTTAAAGTACGAGGAGCTGTAATTATATTTTGTATGCACATCAACTTAAATGATTCTTTAACAGGTGTAGAAATTATGCTGTAAGTCATAATGGGTACACTCCATCAGATAATCATGTTATTACATGTAGCTTTCAATACTATACCAGAGCCCTCAATGGAATATATGTAAAGCAAGAAATTTAAAGAAGTGATCTGTACTAACTGCAATGTTATTATTGTACTTTTACTCCATGCCGTGCTATGTCTAGTTTATTTTTACAATGTACCATCTACGTGAAAAGTCCAATTATAGTATATGCATTTACAGCATAATTTAGTGTGCATCAGTCCAAACTTGGACACCGGCACTCACTCACAGTGGTACAATATCCAAGTCTTTGTAGCAAAAAGAAACAGCGTCAAACTGAGTACTAAAAGAAGTCTAAATAGATGGTCACTAAAGTTTTTACATTTGTAGCAGTGGGACTCAACATCTTAGACTGGAGCAACTGTACATGTTGTAATAGACTGTATAGTTATGTAGTAGTACTAACACTCTTTTATTTATATTAGTATGCCAAGGCCAGAGATACTGTATACCAGTTATGTGCATGTATGCAAAATTAAAAGCTGCAATAATGTACATATTAATCTTAGTGAGAATTAATAATTTTGTCTGTTATTTGCAGAACTAGGATGAGCAACCCACTATATGATGCTGGATTTCAACAAAAAAGGTCAAACTCAAGAACTAAAGTATGCATAGTGGGAGCTGTAGCTGCTGCCTTGCTGCTGGTTAGCGTTGTAGTAGCAGCCACATTGATTAGTAAGTACCAAAGTATGCTGGGGAAATTTACAAGAGACTCTTGCACAAATACATGTGCACCCCATAATATACAAGTAGAATGGTGCCAAGTTTGTCATTGAAGTTTCAGATTTATATTCTGTTTTATGTAGTACATGTATGCTATTAATAGCAGATTGCATTCACAGTGCTAATAATATGCTATAGTAGTAATATTCAATGCACCTGCCTACTTAGAATCAGCACACTTTAGCTCTAGAACCAGGTGAATGACCCCCACCCGTTCTGTGATGTGAAATAAGTTGAGAACTTAGCGTATGCACAACCCTTGGAACCTATTTCCTAATAGAGGGTGGGGTATCCGCTTATAGGAGGGGTAAATCCAGAGTATCATCGAAAGTGGAATTTTGGAAAGTAAAGTGATTGGTCTAAAAAACATTAAATTCTACATGGGTAAATGAAAAAAATCAAGAAATATATAAAACATCCATAACATTATAAAGTAATGCGCTAAAAAAAGGAAAAAAATGACAAATTCGGACACTGTCTCAGAAAAGTGACGAGAGAAGAAGAGCTCTCTGTGCAGACAAGGAAAATAAGTCAAAATGAATTTGTAGAGTTGTTTCCTCTCAACACATTCACCAAGGGGGCATGCAATAGCTACACCACTAACCATCACTAATAAACATAGGTGCACTTATCCCAGACACCTGCACTGGGGAAAATGTGGTTATACAGCTATGATTACATTCTTTAGAAAAAGATTTACTGTAAATACATGTACATGTACATGTACATGTACATGTATTTAAAACGTTCACCATGCTACCTTTATCCCAAAAGGAATAACTCCAATAGCTAAAATATAGACAAACTCTGATAGTACACAAAGGGCATGCTTTCCCACTTGACGGGATATGATAACTTCTGTAGAAATAAATACAAAAAATCATCCAACCAGTGTAAGCACGTGATTGTAATGTACTCAACACTACATGTAGTTATTGACATAATATATTGTACATGTACATGTACATAACAACATGTATAGTCATATGAGCGCGACAATAGGGCATAAAATGAGAGTCGATGAGAATGATAATAATAATAATGTAGGCTACTAACTGGCACTGGTAAACAGGAGGCTTTCATTCGACACACTGCAGTAGTGGTATTCTCCTCCGGTGTACCGGTGTATATTTTCCTCTCGTAGACCAACCTTCCAATTTGGTGCTCTTAAAGTCGTGTCGCCACATAAGCCGGGTGAAAGATTTCACCTCGCCTCTTTCCATCAGGCCAATCTGACACTCAAAAGTGACTAGAAAAGCTTCGCCAAGGTCCTTACCTTGTGCACCAAAGCCACATGCAGATTTCGATCACTGCACTGTCGCCACCAGCACGGAAATTTTGGAAAGTGTGGATGGTGTTTTGACAAAAACTTACTTCTTCAGCTGTGACAGAGCTTCTTTCCTCAGCTCCGCCACCAGTTTTCTCCTTTCAGGCTCTGTGGGTGTGTACACAGACTATGCAGTTCTATGACTGCTTACCATCCGCCCTCAATCATTTTTTTAGATACACCATGACTCTTGGTGAGCGCTTCAGGTTTTTAAGATCCTTCTCTCTCACCTCTTTGTCGTAGGGAAGAGCGTTACAGCTGTTTATATGGAAGTTTTTGCACCGGCAACTTTACCTGTTTCTAAGTAGCTAGTTCTGCTAACTTCATTGTCACATCTACCAAGAGTCTCTTCTTTGCTCCCAGCTCCCTAAAAGAATTAAATTGTTATATAATGTACATGTAGGTGCTAAATGTAGAAACGGTTATTTGGTCCCCAAAACTAGGCCAGCAAGCTCTTTATCAACTTGCACAAAAGATAGCTCAGCTGGATGAAGAGTGTAGAAGAGTTCGCTAAATGTTTTGCCTGCAAACTGTGTGATTCCACATTTACCCGCTTCCCTAGCCAGTGACGATACACTTGCATGCCAGAAGTGGCCTCGCACATTGTCTTCCCCGGTGGGACGTGACTATGAACAAAGAAGAAGGGAGGCTTACCCAGAATCATATTGAACCACTCAACCACAATCGTTTCGATGCCTTAGCTAACCTTTTTGACGTTAACTGGGATTTAGTCTTTGCTCCTTAGTACAGGTTCTAGAGTTCATCTCTCCTTTAAAGGGCTACAGAAATGATAATATTTTGTTTGGTATATCTAAACTTGAAGCCCTGAGGCTGCTATATTCACTTTATCAAAACTCTGAAAATAATTTGGGCTGGGATATGCCAGCATATAAAATCATCATGAAAAGTGGGTTCTGGAAAAGGAAGTCCTAAGTTACAGGGGTGTTGTCCACATCCTGTATGACGTGTGAAGGCCCATAGCTTGGCTCTCTAATTATAGCCCTGTGTAGGGGAGTTACCAGGTGCCCCATACTTACACTACAATCTCACAGATATGAGCTTTCTGTAATTATTTGGCTTATGTAATCCTATGGTTTTCTCAACAATATGACCAGCCATTGAGTAATGCAGTACAAGCAGTGCAAGCAAAGGAAGCTATGAGTGAGGATATTGAGACAAAATTCCTTTAGTTGCTGATCAAAGCTTGTTGAGGGCTATGGCTATGTCGTAGTAATATAATACTTCTGCAGGTATTGCTAGTATAATACATGTATACATGCTAAATAATTTTTATATTTAAATTACAAGTGGCAATATAATATGCATGTAATAAGTGTTACATAGACCTACATGTACATCCAGACCTGTTTGAGATTATACATAATTATGTTCAACCATATTACTTAATAATGCAAATCATGTACATGTAGGTACAGATGTACATGTAGGTACAGATATACAGTAGTACTTGCATGAAAATATAGAGTAGATACTATATTATAGTATATACATTTTGTAGCATATACTAGATAGACTATAATATGTTATATTACATTGAATTATAAACACAGCATCCATATAGTATAACTACATGTACATGTATATAATAATATTATAATTTATGCGTTATAGTCTAATACAGTATCAGTATGTACGTGTATTACAACGTGCATGCATTGTATTACTGTACATTAAAATATACTGCACTCTAACACAAACAAATATTACATTGGAGGGATAGGAAGTAATGCAACAGTTATTCAAGCCAATTGAGAGTGGTGTAAGTGTGGCATACATCAGTTGGGGCCAAATGCTGTAGTAAGTAAATGCACACAAAACAAGAACACATGGCAGAACTGAGGTACTCTGTAGTAACAAGCAAAATTTTACCAAAGACACCAAAGATCCAAGTTTCTGTTTGAAGCCTAGACTTGGAATAGCAGATTAGATGAGGACATTGGGTACTGCTGGCATTAATTCCCACCCACTACCTATGCTGGAATTTCAGCTAAATTAACCACACTAATTTAATTGGCTAGGCCTTGTTATGTAACAACTTCCATTTTGTTTCCACAGTTACAGAGTAAACAAAGTTTACATCCTTTGTAATTCAATATGGCAGAATGAGAGATTGCAGTGTTTTCCATTTGCAGAAAACAGACAAACTGATTATGTTATATGAATTTTTGTGGTATATATGAAAAAATAATAACCTATATAACATAATTGCTACATGAAAAGGCATGATTTCAGTAGTACTTTAAATAGAATTACGGTTTAGGTTCTGAGGCTTTGCATATTGGTCAAATTTTCGACTTGTTCTTCACATCACGGAATGGGTGCACCAAGTAAAATGTTAGTTCTAGAGCTAGAATGTACAGTTTTTATGTACTTGTAGCTGCAGATGTGCATTGACTTACATGTATATACTCTTTACATTGTATAAGTACATGCAATCATCTACATTCTCATTTATATTTTAGGTGACAGAGCTTATCATCTCAGACGAGTGAGTTTCTACAAGCATTTAAAAATGGTTTGACTGGTCGCTTGTCAACAGAAAATTTTTGACCAACTCAAACCTATTTTGCAATACTTGCCGTTTGGTACCAAAGAATCAGTCTTATGTTTTTACATTGCTACCAACACTTTTTTATGGGACAGCTATTCGGCTTCACTCTTGCTAATCGCACCATTCACTCTATCACTACTTTTGAATCTCTGTGCTACAAGCACATGTTACACACTCAGTTTAAGAGGCTCAATCAAATGCGCCATTGCCGGAACGAGGTGATGAGTTTAGCACCAGGGTAATTTTCTGCAATATGTTGAACTCTAAATACTAAATTGAATTAGTGGTCCCATTTTTGCAAACTACATTATCTACCTCTGCACTGAATGTCAGTTCAGTAAGATACAATGTAGCTTCATTGAGCAGCATCTGTGTGTCATAAGAACAACTGAAGTTAATATAAAACTGTGCTCCATAATTATTATAGTAAAACTGGTTCCAGGCTGAGGTGAAAGAGTTAACCAGCATGTTCAACTAATCTTGAAACAAAAGGGTTTCTAGTTACAATAATTGTAAAACTGCCTCGGACCACACACATAATAAAGGTGTCAGCTACATGATGGTTAGCTAAAACTATCAATGCAACACGTCAAAAATAGGTACAACATAGCAATAACTAATAACATGCACATGTAGGTTTACAAAGAGAGCATAGTGGACAACCAAACAAATAAAAACCTAATTATATAATGAGCATGGCAAAGCAACCAAGTAAAACAACGCAATGCAGTATTGCAAATGTTTATTTCGTTATTGAAGAGTTATCATGTCTAGGAAGACAGTTTCGCTCGGCACGCAATATTGCTCCCATGCAGCTCGTACAGTTCTGAAATGAAGAAGCTTGAGTAGGATTAAGATCAGTCTTTTATGGATCTCATCTTCTGTACAAATACAGATAACATTTTGTCTGAGAGTGACTGGCTCCTTTGGTGGTTAGCAGGGCCTTAGGTGGGGTGCTTGCACTGCATCAGGTCTTGTTAACTCCATGATTCATAGCGAGGATGAGTTGCTGTTGATGTCTCCATGAACTTGGCTTTGAGGGCAGGTAATGTATGCTTTTGACCTTGCTCTAAGAGAAGACCAGCCCAAAGCAGACTTTTCAAGGCAACAGGCGTTCACTATAGGGGACCTTAAGAAATGCTGTTTGGGAAGACTGGTCTTTCTCATAGATTGCCAATCCATGAGAGTTGCTAATGTAATGCCATCGAACCAGGGTTCATGGCAACAACTCCGCATTAGCAGAAATTCCAGATTAAGCATTGTGGCACAAAGCAGCTGTCTTCAACTCCACTGCATTTAAGATCACATACTTAACACATACATTTACATGTACATAAACTAATACATTGAGTCAGAAGTACATGTAGAAAGTGTTTTAAGGTTGGCTCCAGTGTGGAAACATCAGAGCCATATGCACAAAATATCAGCTTCGTATCTGGGTCTAGTGGGAGGGCCCGCACTTATCCTGAAGAAGTGAGGACAGTGTTAGGTGATGTACAAGTGATAAACCGGGCTGACAGGTTTCAGTCAGTAGAACAGAGTTGGTCGAACTGCTCACTTCTGATTAGAGATCAACAAGGGCCAAGTCTCTATAGCCAAGATCCAAGCAGCAAGTTCAACTCTCTTCTGTTACAGTGCTAGTAACAAGGGTTTGAGAATAGGAATAAATTTATGCAAAGGAGGAAGGCAGGGCGACACCAGTTGAGGGTGGACTGGTGGCTAACAATACTCTACATGTACAAATTATGTTTAGCCGTTCCTAGAGCATGACGGTCTACATGTAAGTCACTTTTTGTCTTGGGGAAGTACTGTATGTAGCAATTTGGGAGCAAGAAGTCTGGTGAGCTATTTGAGAACAATCTAGGCTAAGTAAAGCTATTCCAAGTTAAAATCGCTGTCAACTGTGCAAATGATAGACTTGCCCTTTCATATGGGTTTGGTATTTCTTGATCAAAAGACTGCTAGTGCTGAAGAGTTTGGATCTGCTGCTGTGGCTGCTCTGTTTAAGGCAATGTTTATCTTGTGATAGTTTTAGCATAAACTGGCGAAAGTATCGGAATTTTACTCATTTCAAAACCTTTCAATATGATGCAGCTGATACCTGCTGAGGATCCTGATCACTCCTTCAACTTTATCCACTGGGCTAAATGCAGACCACACCTTAGCATTGTTTGCTGACAAAAAATCACCTGAAGTTTCATCAGGTGATGTAGCCCTTGCCTGGGACTGGGAATAACTCTTATTTCCCACTGCTAGTACATGTACGTTGTATTAGTTAGAGGTTGGCGATCTTGCCTGGACTTGGTAGAAATAGTTTTGGGCTCCTTTTCCTCAGTCCTTGCAATGACCTGAACTTGTTTTTGAGGCCTTTTGGCCATTGGTTCATTAGATCCATTTCCGTCTAACTTGGGCTAGTGCCTCTGCTGTGCTTGGATGAGATGCAGGGTCGTCTTTCAAGCCAGACTATCAGCTCCTTCAGCCTATGAATTGTTTTCAATTGACAGAAACTCCTCAAAACTCTGTTTTTTCTGTGGGGTTTCACTGGCTGGGAGCACCATGGGCTAGGTTCAGCTGTTCCTCTTTTATGAGTATTGTTCTCATGATCTTATACACTCCCATAGGTGCTCTCCTGCATGGATTTCTGCCTAGCTACACTATCACAGCTGTTATTTTTGCCAAGTATGGTGTGCCTAGTGGACCATCTACAGGTAAGCGTTCGTTCAATCATGAAGGTCTTAATCTCGTGTCATTTCCTGAAAGGACAGAATGATACCGTTGGCTAAGGTTCCATGCAGTTGGTGAACTTGTAGCACCTCTTCCTTGAGTAAGTTAAACTAACCCAGAATCTGTGGGGATATCAGATTTGTCATACAATTGGAATCTAAGGCATCCAGGTTGCTTGTCCATCAACAAACAGGGAAGACTCATTTAGCCTTTTGTATGAAAATGCTGGGTAGGCCAATCTTTTGGAGATTGCTCCATGGGTTAGATTTCATCTGACGACTTGACCTAAACTATTCTACCAGGTCTGTTGTGACTGGCCCAGGCAGTACAGTTGTACAGTGTGATCCCACTGCTTCCAGCTTCTTTTGCTTTCTTAATTCTGGGAGTATAATGTCTTGGAGGGCTTCTACACCTGGTTAGAGCATCTTCGAAAATGTTATTTCTTCCTTTTAATAGGTCAAACAGGTAGAATTTCCCAGGCTGGCTCAATGCCGACTTGGAACCTTCGACTCCTTTGATGAGTTCTTAGAGTACTTGGAGGAGAACCCCAACCAGATGTGGTTCTGTAGGTAGTGTGCAGTGGTTCGATAAATACCAAGTGTCAGTCCTGCTATAGTTGTGTCAGCGTTTTGCCTTGTTGATAGTGCCACACTGTGTATGTTTTATCCAGTGCCACATAGGCGTAGTTCAGGACTACATCATTATAGGCTCCTGGTGAGCACAGTGATTTGTGTAGTCTCTCTGCTACATTGTTATTATTCATTTTGTTAGGATTATCTCTCTTAGTATTGTAATGGTTTCTGTGATTTGGTGCGGTCGTCCTTGGACGACTATCGACCCAGAAATGAAGTGCCTATGAGTGGTAATAGGACTTCGCATTACATGAAAGATCGAGCGGTCTCAGTTGCCCAAATACTACCAAAGACGACCCATCTGATCCCAAGTCTGACCTTCAGACTATACAATGAAAGAGAGTAATTCGACCTAGTAGGCGGTTCGCTAAGCGAATGACCTAGTAAAAGGAAGAGAAAGTCTCTGTATCAAGTATAGATGTGTCTTTATTGAAAGCCAAGTGAAGACTGAGACAATGAACAGTGAAACAATGCCCTTTATATAGTATAAGGACTTCCGGCCGACGTGACGTCGGGAAAAGAGGACGTGTGGTCGTCCGGAAGTTGCGCAACAAGATGGCCGCCGGAAGCCCGACGGCCGACCCAAAATAGGTCGGGTTCTACAAAAGTTGCTTATAATGGTCCAATTCATGTACAAAATGAATATCAATGGATTCTGAGAGGTCGGGCCTCTGTACATGGGTATAAAAGGCATTAAAAAGACTTAGTAACATTCATGCAGTTATATACAGTTATATAGTGGAACAATACATGAATAAGTAGTGAGTATTAGCACATGGAGACACGTATGTAGACAGTAATTAATGGTTTGGACATGTAATGCAGTTAAAGGTAAGTATACGAACACTAATTATGAGAATGTGAGTGTCGGATGAGTAGCGCTATAACAACTACTAAGCACTTAAAGTAGTACAAGATTCAAAATATAGGTATTTTAGTTAGTAAGTTCATATTTTGGGTTTCAAAATGATATGCAACTTGACTTGGTTGAACATGTACAAATGGCTGTATTTGAACCCCAAAAATCGTTGAAATATAGTGATTTTGTAAAAGCTCAGGAAATTTTGCCTGGAATTTCCAACTATTCATTGATGTCACTTGTCTGTTCAATATGAAAGAGCATTCACATAGTTGAACAAAGAAACAAAGACAACCAATGAGAGAGTGTTAGTTATAAATAGGTCAATTGTTACCATTGTTACTGTAGGAATAATGCTGTTTACAATATTATAGTTTAGTTTATTGTACTAGTGCACATGACTAGTTGACCTATTAAAACCAATTGTAAGCAAGCCCATGTTCATTGACAAATTTCAGCAAATCATCGGGACAAAAGTAGAATCCCCTTCACACATTAGTAGTTGAAGAATTAAGCTATGTACATGTTGCATGAATACTAAATATAGACCGGTGATTCATAGTAATTTGCATTAGAACAATCAGTGTTTGCGCGGCTCATAGAACTAGTAGTCAACGTGCCGCTTGATCGCACTAGTGATAACCTGAACAAGTGACGTCACTTATTCACCTATTGTTGAATAGCTGAGCATTTTTGGCAATATATAAACTTTACAGTCTGATTACACTGAAGTAAATAAAGTAAATATAGTCAATTTGCATATCATCTTGAAGCTAAAAGTGTTACCTAACTGACTAGAATGGTCAAACCCTCAAAAATTGAATACTTTAAGGTGCGATGGAGCTTCGTCCGGGAGTTGGAGTCGTATACAAATGTCCTGTACCATCACATAGCCCCCGATCCTTGGCACTATCTCTTCGAGAGTGTTTAAGGATCTGCTCCGTGAGCCGTTGGTGGAGGGATATTTCGTCTTGTACGGCTTCTGTCTGCTGGACTATAGTGAGCCGGTCTCTAATGTGTGAGTGAAGGAGTCTCTGCTGGAGTATGTGCAATTGGTGCCTGAGGCGTCCGAGACGATTGCTTAAAGTGGCACACAATCGTTCTCTCTCCTTCTGGAATTCTGCTATAGGCGTGCGGGATTCAAGAGTCTTCTTTGTGTTTTTAGTATCTGGAGGGCTGGTCGACAATGGGACGGCCTTGTCTGATTCGGATCTGGCCTTAGGCGGCCGGGGCCGACGTTTGGGTATGTCGTAAGTATCAGTCCCTCTATGGTCCAAGGCTGGAGGGTCCATGCAAGCCTGTGGCCGCTTTGGACTGCCTAGTCGCTCCCAGGGCGACTTTCTTTTACTTGTTTTCTTTGGGGCAGGAGGAGGTGTCAGCCGCACCACTGCTGCTCTGGCTTCAGCTTCTGGAGGAGCTGGTATAGCGAAAGGTTTTGGTCCTACGTCTGCTGGGATACATGAGGGGTAGGCGACCCTCTTGTCTAGCTTCATCGCCTTGAGGAAAAGCTGGAACATGTGGGAATCCACTTCATATTGGATGGCTCCATGGCCTGTCTGGTCTTGATGCCAATAGACAGTCTCTGCATCACGGGCGCTGACTCCACAGGAACAGAAGAACTGGGTAAAGTGTTGGCGTGTGTGAGCCTTGATGATGTTCTCCGTCCCTTCTAGCCTACATAGTCGACAATAGGAGTTCCTTCCTTTACATCGGGCTGTCCGACGTATATCACTACTGGTCCGTGGAGAGATCCAGCAAAGTTGAGACTGCGGCATAGGCGTCTCTGGAGAGGTCTCTATAAGAGAAAGTGCAGATACAAGAGGTTGATCATTTAAATTATCAATGTTTGCGTAGGCCGAGTCGTCCTCGTCACCCGACTCAGTCACATTGTGTACAATATCATTGGAGTACATATGCGTGTCCGAGGTCGTCCCGGAGGGGAGGCGGTGCATGTCCGAGTCGGTTAGGACGGCATCGTCCCGAAGTACCGACGGTACTTCAGTATGACCCGACCCGACTGGCACGACCTCATCCCTCGAGGAGTTCCCGAGATCAGCATATAAGTCGTCGTCGTCCAAAAGCAACAGTACCTCGTCCAAGTCTATTGGCTCACCTGGCAAGTCCATTAGTAGGCCGACTAGGGAGGGCACCGCCCTCGTTGATGAGTCCTGGATAGAGTGCTCTGTTGTCCGACTAGGTGTTGACTGAGTGGTGGTGTTGAAGGTACTGAGGGATCCATCTGGATCCTGGCCTTTTATAGGTGTGCGGGCTGCCCTGGTTCTCCTTGTGGTGTGCGACGTTATGTCTGCAACAGTTGGCTTCTCACCATGTAGTAGAACTACGTTGCGGCGGAAGTGCACTTGTCTGACCCCGGTTGTTAGATCTATTTTGATCTCAAGGTTGTCTGGGTCACCGGATCCGTCTGTTGAATTGGAGAGTAAACACGGGCCTGGCCGTGTCGGCCTACGACAGGTAGTCGTCTGGGCAGCCCATTTGTGATGAATTCTTTCTAGTATAACCTCTGGGGTCGGCCTCGCTTCCACCGGGCCTTCCTGTATGGTAGGGGTCTGTGTTCCCTAGTGTAGGGCGCAAGCATCCGGACGTAGGAGGGTCTACCTTTTGAACCTCTGCCCCAGTCGGGCGGCGGGAATATCGGGTGCTGGAAATAGTCGACAGCACCTTCCTCGAGGCGGTTTGCGCCTTGTCTACGCTCCTGGATGCGCGGCTTTTTAGCCTGTCGGCCCTGGTCCTCCACTTGCCTCTTTTTCTTCGCTGTTCCTCCCTCGGCTTCTAGCCCCCCTATCGGGTAGCCAGGGCATCGGCATTGTTCATCGACGCCATGCGGAGTTGTACTGGGCGGTAATGATCCTTTTCCTCCCTCGGCCCTGGATCCTCTGTGGGGGTATCCTTGACGTCGGCATTGATCATCAACGTCGGGCGCAGGTGTACTAAATGATGAGCTTCCCATTCCTCCCTCGGCCCTGGATCCTCTGTGGGGGTGTCCTTGACGTCGGCATTGATCATCGGCGTCGAGCGCAGGTGTACTAGGTACTGATTTATCCGTTCCTTCCTCGGCCCCTGGTCCTCTGTGTGGGTGTCCAGGACGTCGGCATGGGTCATCGACGTCGGGCGGAGGTGTACTAGGCTTCATCTCAGGCATCGTCCTCAATGTATAAGTGCTTCCCGTTCTATTGACACACAGCCATTGATCTCGGCTGGTGTATACCTTAGCGGTATGGCAGTTTACAGAACACTTGTGCTTAGTCAGGTAGGGCATCCCTAGGACGCCATCTTCTGGTATGGAGCCGATGAGGAACAGTTCTTGGCTGAAGGTACGACCGACTACCATAGGTAGTCTCACCATCCCCTTGAACTTCAGAGTCGAGCCGTCGGCCATCTTGCCGTACGGCTGACTTACTGGTAGGACCTCTAGGTCGGGTCTCTGCAGCTTCTTCGGGATGCGAGGTGATATTAGGTTGGTCGTACAGCCCGTGTCCAAGAGTAGGGTTACGTCTTGGCTACATAGTCGTCCTTGTATGTACAGGCTAGGTATATGCGGCTTCACATATGTCACTTGAGTTACTGTTTTAGAAGGGGGGTCGGCCTTGCCGACCGGATACTTGGGACGGTCTTCTGAGATGGAAATGTGAGAGGTGTGAGGAACTTGTAGGGCCCGAGTGTCAGCCTCTACTGTCTCGGGCCGGAGCCTTTTCCCGACTCGGGTACTTGCGGCTCTGGATGTGTGGGGGAAGTGTTCCCATAGGTCCGTTGAGGAGGGGGACCAGGCTTCTTGCTGGTCTGCCAGGAGGGTCTGTTCCGAGGTCCTGGTGCTCTGGGGGCGTCTAGTAGTCCTCGAAATCGTCTGACTTCTTGGCTGAGTGTCTGGATGGCCTCTTTTAGGTCATTGATCCAGGTTAGGTCAGAGTCCACTGTATTTACTTGGGGTGTTTCTGGCTCGGGTTCTGTGACTGCCCTGATTTGGTGTGCTTTACTTCCACGGGAAGGTCCCTTGACGAGCAGGAAGTCGTTTCCGGCTCGGACGGCCGAGTCCACGTCTCTAGGGTTTATCGCCAGGAGGTGTCTCTGTAGGTGTCCGTCCTCAAGAGAGTTACTGAAGTTTTCCACAGCCAATACCCGGCGGTGCGCTTCGGGTAGTTCCTGGAAAGCCACATGTACAAGTTTCTTGACTAAGGTGGCATGTTCTTGTAATGACATGCCGGGATCTTTCCGCAGCTGTATGAGCTGGAGTCTAGCTTCTTTATCAGTTAACCCGTATCTGGCGCGTAGAGCTTCGAAGATCCCTTCTGAGGTGCCGGGTCGGCCACATTCTTGTGCCGGTCCCTTGAGGGCTTCTCTTAGGTGAAGGTACATGGCTGCCGGGCTCCAGTCGTTTGCCTCGGCTATGGTCAGGAACTGATCTATAAAGAACTCGACGTCTCCTTGTCCGTCGAACTGTGGTGTCTTGAAAGAGGGTTGAGGCGGCTGAGGTCGAGCTACTTCTATGTACTGTCCGATTACCTCTACTAGCCTGTCTATATCGCTAGCCATTGCTGAGTATAGATGGAGCCTCTTTAGTGAATGGGACGTGTCGTCCTTGGTTGGATGTCTGTAGGGTGTCGGGTAGTTAGTTAACTACCGTAGTTTGTTAGGCCGGGTCGGCCTGATGGTCGTACTGAGTACCGTCAATCTATTCTGGATCCGAGGTCGGTCGTTGATTGAAGATCCGGCGTAGGTCGGGCTACATCCAGCGGAACCACAAGAATTATGGGTCACTTTAGCATTTGTCACCTTCTCGTATCCAGGGTTCCCGGGTCTGAGTCCTTAATCGCCGTTGAAGTATTGAAGAATGAGGTCGGTCGGGTTACCCGAGGCCGAGGTCACCTTCCTTCGCTTCGTATCGTAAGAGTACAACCTTAGAATCCCACTGCTGCCACCAATGTAATGGTTTCTGTGATTTGGTGCGGTCGTCCTTGGACGACTATCGACCCAGAAATGAAGTGCCTATGAGTGGTAATAGGACTTCGCATTACATGAAAGATCGAGCGGTCTCAGTATCCCAAATACTACCAAAGACGACTCATCTGATCCCAAGTCCGACCTTCAGACTATACAATGAAAGAGAGTAATTCGACCTAGTAGGCGGTTCGCTAAGCGAATGACCTAGTAAAAGGAAGAGAAAGTCTCTGTATTAAGTATAGATGTGTCTTTATTGAAAGCCAAGTGTAGACTGAGACAATGAACAGTAAAACAGTGCCCTTTATATAGTATAAGGACTTCCGACCGACGTGACGTCGGGAAAAGACGACGTGTGGTCGTCCGGAAGTTGCGCAACAAGATGGCCGCCGGAAGCCCGACGGCCGACCCAAAATAAGTCGGGTTCTACAAAAGTTGCTTATAATGGTCCAATTCATGTACAAAATGAATATCAATGGATTCTGAGAGGTCGGGCCTCTGTACATGGGTATAAAAGGCATTAAAAAAACTTAGTAACATTCATGCAGTTATATACAGTTATATAGTGGGTATTAGCACATGGAGACACGTATGTAGACAGTAATTAATGGTTTGGACATGTAATGCAGTTAAAGGTAAGTATACGAACACTAATTATGAGAATGTGAGTGTCGGATGAGTAGCGCTATAACAACTACTAAGCACTTAAGGTGCGATGGAGCTTCGTCCGGGAGTTGGAGTTGTATACAAATGTCCTGTACCATCACAGTATATCTATTTGTACAGATTATTGTATCTCAATATGAGTCATAGGGCTTAGAATTTGTATTGATGGCACATTTACAATGTAGGTTCCATGATAATAGTAATGCAGTAGTACAACATGTATATTATGTACAGTAGAGCTCAAGGATAGGTATTTCAAAAGCAATGTTGTAAAAGGGCATCATAAAAGGTGATAGCCAGAGCTAGTCATAATCCTAGTATAAACCTGAATTCGCAGGTTGCTGTGTGCTAGTCATTGCAGTTAAGCTGCTAAGTATATTCCCTGTTGGCTTTGTTGACTTTTGATAGCTGGATTATCCATCCAATAACTGGAAAACAACAGATTAAAACTTGAGAGTTGAAATGACTAGTAATATTAAACATATGCTACACAAAAGCAGCCTGTTGCGAGCTGTTCGAGATGATTCACAAACAAATTGGTTTGCTCTGCTGACGTTCGCTGTTTGCAATGAATTCTGGAAATATTTACAATGTACATGTACTTGTTGAGCCGCTAGCGGTCACTCTGTGGTCTTTCTTTTAATTGAAGTAAACTGCTCAGTCAGTGAGTATTTTGCCTGTCACTGATATTCTGTTTTTTTTGGAGCAGATGAATCTAAAAGTGGTTTGGTAATGCGTACATGAAGCTCGTGAGTTACTGGATGAGATTGCCTCTGCTGCTGGCCTAAATCTTGAGGGACCTAATCTTTCAATGCGTGACCTACAGGATGACCTTACAAAAATATTGGTGTTACCTTTCAGTTTTCTAGCACTGTCTTATACTTGACGAAAAAAACATTTCTGTTCTCTCCAGCCATTATTATTTCTATCTGATCACCAATTTCATTTTAACCAAGGAGTAAGAAGAGTATTATTTGCCTATTCCATACGCAAAATTTGGCACATACTGCACTTAAGGAGCTGGTACAACGTATGATTCTCACTATAATTTCACCAATCGCCATAACATCGTCTGAGATTTCCCAGCTCCTCTATAATACTGTCACACAATGCTCTCAAAAAACTTCTCAATCCACTTGCTGTGATTGATACCGTTGAACCGGTGTCTACTTCTATTACTCCAGGCTTCCCATTGATGCTGATAGTTACCACAAAAATCTTTTTCAAGTTCTCATTGCTCTCCTCTAGAATATTGTAATGTTTTATGGGTTACGACACTCTAGTGTCGGTGTGAGCACGGGCGTGAGAAATGCTTGGGAGTGGTCGATCAAGTTGTACTTCCACCATTACATAAAAAGTGAACAGTTGTGCAGCTCTTAGTGTTGAATCTGGGGCATAAGCCCGATGTTTATACTCATGAGAGAGTGTTGAAAGTGTTTCAAACGAGTACGAGGGAGTTCGGGCTAATGGTCCAAGGGCACCAAGGCTGGAAATGGAACTACCTCCCTACAAGTGTAAGTCTCTGAAGGGTTGAGTTGAGAGATGTTGCTTTATTAGAGCGTGATCAACAACTGACTAGCATAAGAAGAGGTGCTCGCTTATATACTAAATCAGTATCCGGTGGCAGTTCCGGTAAAAAGCCTGATAGAGTATCGGGTGGTACGATACAGTATCGACCATTGATGTTATGTAACAATATGACGGGAAAAAGGTCAAGGTCCGACCAAAAAGAGTCGGCCATTACTAAAAATACTTACAATCATGTAAAATATATTGTAATGGTACGCACAGTCGACTCTTACACCTGACACTCATTATTATGCGTGCCTACATGTATATACTTGCTTGTATTCTACCTTGTGTAACTTCTATATCGTTGTATATACTTGTATAATTAATACTAAGTCTTTTAGTGCCTTTTATACCCATGTACAGAGGCCCGACCTCTCAGAATTACTTGATATTCATTTTGTACATGAATTGGATCATTATAAGCAACTTTTGTATAACCCGACCCATTTTGGGTCAGCCGTCGGGCTTCCGGCGACCATGTTGTTGCGCAACTTCCGGACGGCCCTATGTCGTCTTTTCCCAACACTACGTCGGGCGGAAGTCCTTATACTATATAAAGGGCATTGTTTCACTGTTCATTGTCTCAGTCTTCACTTGGCTTTCAATAAAGACACATCTATACTTGATACAGAGACTTTCACTTCCTTTTGTCAGGTCATTCGCTTAGCGAACCGCTTACTAGGTCGGATCACTCTCTTTCAACGTATAGTCTGAAGGTCAGACTTGGGACCAGATGGGTCGTCTCTGGTAGTTATTGGGCTACTGAGACCGCTCGATCTTTCATGTAATGAGAGGGCCTAGTACCACTCATAGGCACTTCAGTTTTGGGGCGGTAGTCGTCCAAGGACGACCGCACGAAATACCAGAAACCATTACATTGGTGGCAGCGGTGGGAGACTAAGGTCGTACTCTTACAGTACGAAGCGAAGGAAGGTGACCTCAGCCTCGGAAAAGCCCGACCGACCTCACTCTTCAATACTTCACCGGCGATTAAAGACTCGGACCCGGGAACCCTTTTACGAGAAGGTGACAAACGCTAAAGTGCACCCTTAATTCTCGTGGTTCCGCTGGATGTAGCCCGACCTACGCCGGATCTTCAACTAAAGACCGACCTCGGATCCAGAATAGATTGACGGTACTCAGTACGTCGACTAGGCCGACCCGGCCTAACAATTTAAAGCAGTTTAACTCACTACCCGACACGCTACCGACATGGACCGGATAAAGAACCTACTTCAGCAGGTAATGTACCACACGGAGCAGGAGCCCGACACACTCATCTACGATGGACAAGAAGACGTGGAACTCTTCATAGAAGACTTCACCGCTATGGCAGAGCATTGCAACTGGAATAACAGAGCACGCCTCATACGGCTTAGAGCCGCCCTACATGGGCCCGCACAAAAGTGCGGACGACCCCGCTCAGTCGAAGAGATATTTACCCGGCTGAGGGGGCAGTATGGAATATCTGCCAGAGAAGCCCGATGGAAGCTGTCTATCCTGGAACAGCCCACTCACACGTCACTCAGAGAGCATGCCGCCCTCGTTCGTAGATTGATGGCGATAGCTTTTGACAGAGCACCTCCTGCATCTTTGGATGCATGGACCCTTGAGAAGTTTTGCCTCACGGTCCGCAACCCCAGTCTATGTTGGTTCTACACACGGACACAGCCCTACGATCTAGACGACGCGGTCGTGGCCGGAACAATCTTCCTACAGAACCACAACCATGGGGCAGACCCTTATTCAGAAGAGCTTCCCGCTGACCTCCTACGGAAAGCCCTGCATACCTTCTTACAGCGATGTCGAGAAGCAGAAGACGAACCAACGGACACACCGGAACCCACCTCGGTAGACGCACCCATTCCTACTGAAACTGAAAGAGACATCAGACCAGAGGAAGGTGGACTAGACCCGACAGACGGTCGTCCACAGAGGCCGACGAATACATCAGAACCCATCCCAGTAGATGAACCCATTCCTACTGAGGCCAAACCAGGAGAAGGTGGACTGAACCACAATGGTCGTCCACAGAGGCCGACGGATACATCAAAACCCGTCCCAGTAGAAGAACCCATTCCTACTGAGGCCAAACCAGGGGAAGGTGGACTGAACCACAATGGTCGTCCACAGAGGCCGACGGATACATCAGAACCCGTCCCAGTAGATGAACCCATTCCTACTGAGGCCAAATCACAACAAGGTGGGCCTAAAACGGTTACCGGACACCCACCTAGGCCAGCGGACACATCAGAATCCGCCCTAGTGGAAGAACCTAAACCCACTAGGCCTAAAGACAAGAGTAGCCGCTCCACTCAGAAAGCATCAAATGTAGCTAGCCAACCACACATCAGGTCGACGGTGTCATCCAAACCCGTCATAGTGAACGAACCTATACCCACTAGGCCAAAGCCTGGCAAGAAACGACTCCACTCACAGCCGGACACCACAGAAATGATCAAAGATCACCCCCAAGGCTGAAAGGACGACTCAAAAATCCTACCAAGTCGGACCAGACCTCACAAGGCGCCCCCGACACGTCCTCAACTCAGAAGGACCACCAGGATCTGGTCATACCCAGACCTGACACTAGTCAGCAACTGATGCCCACCGAAATTCAGTATAGCCCGACAGACGACTTATCGTGTGTAGAACTGCCAGACACTACAGTCCAAGTCCGCGGCCTGAGGATCGACACGGGTCGACCCGTGCTCGACCAAACAGAAGAGCTACCTCTGAACCTCTCGAAGAACGTTCAAGTTTCAACAGCCCGACCTGATCCAGAGGACGCGAAGTATCGCGTAGCCGACCTCCAAGACATATTCCCAGTGACGGAGAAACAGTCTATACTGCCAGCAGTTCGTATTCAAAGAGCGAAATGTTCTTTCACGGAATTCAGTATTGCCGAACGAATTCAGCCGAAGATACAGATTGCCGAACTCTCGAAATCCCATGAAGCGGATAGAGGGCAATCGAAGGCAAATAATGCCATGTTCCCGCGCTTATTTGAAGAGTCGAACAAAGAAAATGTGCCTGAGGCATTGCCTACAATTGAGCAATACGCTCATCCCTCGGCTAGTATAAATACCACAGCTCACAGACGAGTAGTCCTTTCTCGTCCAGCACTCCACCAGAGTACATGTATCCCTACATGTGACAACCTCTGCACTCTTGTTCGTGCCACTCGTGAAGCTAATAACAGCAGTCGTATTCTTTCTGTTCCTAAGATGGACGAGGCGGCTACTTCTCCCATCAAGGATCACTCCAGTCATCCTGTCTTCACAGCTGAAGGTAAGCAAATATCAGTGTTGCAAGTAAGGACCAAATCGGAATTAGAGGTGCAATCTATACCTGTGGAACTGTCAGGCATGAATTCTCTCTCCCTCCCCACTCGGCATAGACCAGTCGGGACAGAGGGGTTTGAACATTTCCACAGAAGAGAACATAAGTTAGAAGGCGGAGGCTACACATCAGATGAATTGTGTGTTGTAGATATCTCTCCCCTACGGAGGACACCCACGCCAGACGGCACACCTCCCCCTACTCCACTTCCCGTCCTCTCTACACTAAAGAAGGCAAGTGTAAAACTACATAGGCTCACTGATAAACTACCTCTCGAGTCGTCCCAGCACTCCGGAGCCACTAAGCCATGGATAAGCACTTCTACGCAGCAGGCCCGAGACGAGTTGGCAAGGAAGAGCCAATCCACCTCTAGGTGTGCAAAGTGTGGCTTCTCCGGAACTCTCAAAAGGTTAAATATACACATGTGGCAACACTTCGCACGCTTTTACTGCCGGTGCGGACGCAGTTCAGTCAGCCGTGATGCACTAGGCCATCACTTCAGTCGGAGACCCAGTATCTGTGGGAAACTTCTGTTCCTCACGGACGAGCCCAGTTATCCTGCTCTCATGGAATGGTGGAGCGTAAAGGATCCCCCACCATTCTTGCCATGTCATCCTACCATGGACAATCAGGAACCAATAGACCCGTCTACTTGCCTAGTGTCCGCTCTACACGAAAGCGGCCTCCAAAGAGACGACGCAGCCCTTCTCCGTCTCCTAAGCTGACACCAGACTCTGCACTCTCTGATCCTGCCTCCTCCTCTTCCTCGTCGTCAACCACCACTCCTGCTGGGCCTTCTCCTTGGCGACCCACCACCAGTACATCTGAAATACAGACGGCTCCCCTTGGCCGACGCGGACGTTTACCCTCCTGGAAGACACAGCCTGCCCCCAGGAAGAGCATGCCTACTGCCCACTCTGGTACCATATATGAAGGATCTCCACCTAAGGTCCCATGTACAGCTTCTCCAGTTCTACTGATTGAACCCCTGCAGTCTAGGCCGACGCTAGAAGTCTCGCCCCATTGCTCTCCTCAGGTCCCTGTCCGAAACCTGCACCGAGCCCCTCCAGACTCTCCTGCTGTTCCTCCCGTCCCATTTCTCCCACACGCGTCTCCTACGCTATCCAAGCCTGACGCCACATGTCCTGCATCTCCGGATTCGTCACTCATGCTTTCGCAACAGCTTGCTGACCTCAAGCCACGGATCCACTACATAGCCAGCCGACAACAAGTGGGGGACACTTTACACCAGCACTTGGAGCCACTCTACACTCGAGAAATAGCTCTTCGTACACTAGCCAACCAATACCTGGAACACCCTCAGCAACTCTGCCTGATACAAGCAGAATTGGATGTAGTCTCCAGAGAGTCTGCACTATATCGTACCCTTATAAACTTAACACCAGAGACACCTATGACCTAGTGTGAGGGGGCTGTGTAACGGTACGCACAGTCGTCTCTTACACCTGACACTCATTATTATGCGTGCCTACATGTATATACTTCCTTGTATTCTACCTTGTGTAACTTCTATATCGTTGTATATACTTGTATAATTATTACTAAGTCTTTTAGTGCCTTTTATACCCATGTACAGAGGCCCGACCTCTCAGAATTACTTGATATTCATTTTGTACATGAATTGGATCATTATAAGCAACTTTTGTATAACCCGACCCATTTTGGGTCGGCCGTCGGGCTTCCGGCGGCCATGTTGTTGTGCAACTTCCGGACGACCCTATGTCGTCTTTTCCTGACACTACGTCGGGTGGAAGTCCTTATACTATATAAAGGGCATTGTTTCACTGTTCATTGTCTCAGTCTTCACTTGGCTTTCAATAAAGACACATCTATACTTGATACAGAGACTTTCACTTCCTTTTGTTAGGTCATTCGCTTAGCGAACCGCCTAATAGGTCAGATCACTCTCTTTCAACGTATAGTCTGAAGGTCAGACTTGGGACCAGATGGGTCGTCTCTGGTAGTTATTGGGCTACTGAGACCGCTCGATCTTTCATGTAATGAGAAGGCCTAGCACCACTCATAGGCACTTCAGTTTTGGGTCGGTAGTCGTCCAAGGACGACCGCACAAAATGCCAGAAACCATTACAATACAATATGTGAAAACTAGCATGTTCAGACATCGGTCATTGCAATAGCGGAAACGATTTAGTCAATTATAATGCTAATATAGTGAGCTTACATGGCTGGCTAAAATTAATAGATAATAACAACGGGCAGGTTTAGGCAAATTATGATTGCTGTATGCATACAGTAGATAATTTGCAGTCATTATGAAGGTCTGCATGTTGGAGTGAGCTGAGAACACCACAATATACTCAGAAGCGTGTTCTTGTCATCTAAGTTAAAATATTTTACCTTCCGGCAGGTACACTCTACTTTTTGACATGTTTGCTGGAGCTCAGCTTTTAAATGAGTTGCTAAACAGCAGGGCAAGTTGACTGCGCTAAACTACTAAACTTCTCTTGTTTACCCTAGTACTCAAATGCTTTGTATAAAATCGACGATTAGACAACACTGTCTTGCCTTGTCAGTTTTAGTTACTGAAAGGCACAGTATTTTTTTCTCGGCCATTATCAACACGATTCTTACAGCTACATATAAATATATTATACATACATGTAAAAACAATAATCAACGCTGTGGCCTAAGTTGTAGCTGCTTATCTACATTTATAAGGTGGTTGCTGTCATTATTTTATGCTCAAAACTTCTAACGAAACCCTTTCAAAGCTCTTGTACTGTGGTCATTCAACATAGTGAATACATAGATGTAAATGTGCTAATACCATGAACCCACTTCCACATACAAAGAATATGACCAAAATTTGCAATGTAGTGTCTCACAATTTTCTAATAATATTATGCAGGAAACTGAGTTGGAAATGAGAGCTAATGAAAAATTGGATCAGCAGGTATGGGTCTTAACAAAAATGTGTTTGCATCACTGCTGTGGTGCATCTAACACAATCGTGCAAAATATATGCACATGAGGCACATGATGTAGCTGCATCTGCACACACTCTAATCTACCACTTGAAAAAACATTGTGTCGTTGATCAATCACATGTGATCTACTTAATATGTACATCACGATTGTGTCATGTACATGTATATTTGTCAAGCGTGTTCAATTTAATCTCATAGATGAATTTGTTTTCTTTTACAGTCTGCCAAACACCAAGATAAAGTTGACCAATTCAAAAAAAAGTTGAATGACGTCCTTAATGCAAGTACCAATTATTTTCGTTTGTTAGAAACTTTTTTGGTAAATTATAACAATCATGTTATATCACAGCACTCAGCTGTTTACCTCATCTATAGTCAAATGAGTAGTAATGATGCATTTTGAAGTGCGCCACCTAGTTTGTGATGCAACTAACCATCACAAACTCTGAAGTCTGGCAGTATTAACACAAGTTACTTAACTGTACTATAACCATTATTTAATTTTTTTGTGCAGATAACTATGTACAATATACTTGCATGAATGTTTATGTTACATAATTACTGTACAAAGTACACTGCAGGTGACATTTAGGCATTAGTAAACGTTAGTAAACTTGATTGCAATCTTATATACATGCTGCGCTGACCTTTTCAGATGTGACTTAACTGGTGTTTGACCCAGTACCATCCTGGCCAATCAAATTACATTGTATGTTCTTATCACGTCCTAGATGTAGTTATCATGTGCCATTTTACCCTACTTAGAACCTTGGTACTTACTGCTATAACACAGACATTCCATGTTCAAGTTCATCCGGCTCATTCTTGATGTTGGGGAAGACCTTATTTATTTTCCCTACATTGTTTAGTTTTAATACGTATATCATATGAAAAATTTTGGTGTGGGATAATATTTTAATGATGAATAGTAGTACAAGATGTATTTTTTATATATAGATTTATTTCCTAATATTTCGTCACTTGTCCATGTAACACCATCAGAGCCTTTTTTATCCTCTGATAATGTTACTTGGACAAGTGACGAAATATTGTAATGGTTCACGACATTTGTACAGACGACTCCAGTCACCCTGATGGACCTTATAGCACCCTAAGTGCCTAGTAGTTGCCACAGCACTACTCATCTAACATTTATTCACTTGCACTTAGCTGTTTCTATACTTATACCTACCTTGTATTGCATGTCTAACCATACATTTGATAATTACATACCTGTATATTGTAATGGTTTCTGTGATTTGGTGCGGTCGTCTTTGGACGACTACCGACCCAGAATTGAAGTGCCTATGAGTGGTGCTAGGACTTCGCATTACATGAAAAATCGAGTGGTCTCAGTAGCCCAATAACTACCAGAGACGACTCATCTGGTCCCAAGTCTGACCTTCAGACTATACGTTGAAAGAGAGTGATCCGACCTAGTAGGCGGTTCGCTAAGTGAATGACCTGACAAAAGGAAGTGAAAGTCTCTGTATCAAGTATAGATGTGTCTTTATTGAAAGCCAAGTGAAGACTGAGACAATGAACAGTGAAACAATGCCCTTTATATAGTATAAGGACTTCCGGCCGACGTAGTGTCGAGAAAAGACGACATAAGGTCGTCCGGAAGTTGCGCAACAACATGGCCGCCGGAAGCCCGACGGCCGAGCCAAAATAGGTCGGGTTCTACAAAAGTTGCTTATAATGGTCCAATTCATGTACAAAATGAATATCAATGGATTCTGAAAGGTCGGGCTTCTGTACATGAGTATAAAAGGCATTAAAAGACAGTAATAATTATACAAGTATATATGATAATATAGGAGTTACATAGAGTAAAGTACAAACAGATATATACATGCATGTGCACACAATAATGAGTGTCAGGTGTAGGAGACGACTGTGCGTACCATTACACAGCCCCCTCACACTAGGTCATAGGTGTCTCTAGTGTTAAGTTATAAGGGTACGGTACAGTGTCTGGAGGGTCTGGTTCAGAGATGAAATCAGTTCGTCCATTTCTCCAATAGATCTCCCATCACTCGATGAGGCCGTCACACACTGGTAACGATATAAATCGCCATAATGAACCGGAGAGCGTCTATTGCGCTGAGACCGCCGAGGGAGGTGTCCGCCTCTCTTGGAGGGGCACTCCTGACTTCCTCAAGGGGTAGGTCATCTGCCGGTGCCTGTGGTGGTAACTCGGGAGCTGGAGGTATAGACTCAGAAACGAGAGGGAGAGACTCGAAGTCTGGTGGGGGGGGGGGGGGCTCGGGCACCCGGCGTACTTGCTGCGGTGGAGGCCCTTCATCTTCCTCCTCACAGGGTGGTCCAGGACAGATTCGTGCTCCCCGCATATTCGGCCGCAACGCCAGTTCTCTTGATCCGGGGACCTGGCCCATGGGGTATGGACAGGGCTTAAAGAGCTTGAGTCGCTCTCCATCTGTACTGAGCTCTGTCCCTGACATTCTATTAGGTAGGAGTGGTTCGCATATGCCTTCTTGACCTCGTAAGGGCCTATAAATTGTTGTTGTAGTTTAGGACTCTCTCCTTTCCGCCGTCTGTAATTAGCCATCATCACTAAATCTCCTTCCCGGAAGTGTGTGGCGGATGGTGGCTCCTGGGCTTGTACCAAGGACTGATTTTCTCGTAGGATATCATGGGCATCGGCCATATGTTTGCGCATCCCCTGCGTGTATTCTTGTAGTGTGACGCCAGGTGATGGAGGTTGTGGGTACTGTAAGTCATCTGGCAGTCGTAACTCCCGCCCCATCATGAGGAAGTTGGGGTCTCTTTTGTGACGAAGTGTGGGGTGGCCCTGATAGTCCGCATGAGTGAGGGTAAGAGGAGGTCCCAATCAGTAGTATCCTCTCTGAGGAGTGCGGCCCGGAGAGCATCTCCTAAGGTCCTGTTTCCCCTTTGTACTAGACCATTTGATTTGGGATGATAGGGGGTGGTATTGGTTTTGTGGACTCTCCACAATCTGCATAGTTCGACCATCAGGCGTGACTGAAATTGGGCTCCTTGGTCTGTGTGTACTTGTTCGGGTAGTCCGAATCGGCTAAACACCTGTTCGTCCAACGTAGTGGCGACCGTGGGTGTTGTGGCGTCGGGCAGGGGGATCGCCTCGGCCCACCGAGTAAAGTGATCTATTAGTACCAGTATCCACCGGTTTCCTCTAGGTGTCTGGGGGAGTGGTCCCACAAGGTCGACAGCTATCTTCTGCCAGGGGCGTCCGGCGTGCATCAATCACCTATTGGGATTGGAGGAGAGTGGGCTATTCTTGGCGGCTTGGCAGACCTCACAGGTGGATATAGCTTTGCGAACATCTCTCTGCATCCCTGGCCAATACCAGCGTAGGGCTAGCCGGTTTAGCGTCTTCTGCACTCCGGCGTGTGCGAGGCTATGCGTCTGCCAGATAATGTTCTGTCGTATCGTACAGGGACAGAGGGCGACCTACTCGTCTCGACTCCGTCGGATGACATGTAGTTGTAGGACGCCTTGGTCGATGATCCGCATGGTACCTAGGCGCTCATGCCAGTGCTTTAATTCAGGACCTCCTTGCTCCAGGGTCAAGGGGTCTAGCGAGGTGTCGTTCCTTATGGATGCATATATCAGAGCCATAGTAGGGTCATCTTGAGACTGTTGCAGGGGCAACCGGCCAGTTGCTTGCAGTGTGCACACGAGGGGAGGTGTCGTGCTGGGTCCGCCATCTCTCTCTGTTCTTTTGCACTGTTTGCAAGGGGCACAGGCACTTCGACTCAAACCATCGGCGTTCCCGTGTCGGTTTCCAGCTCGATGTTCTAAGAGGTAGTCGAATTCGGCGAGTATCTCTAACCACTGGGCGACCTGGTGGGAGGGTTCCTTCCTTTGACTGAGCCACCTGAGGGAAGCGTGGTCGGTGCGTAGCCGAAACCGTCATCCATAGAGGTAAGGCCGGAAATGCTTGACGGGCTTGACGACCGCTAATAGTTCCCTGCGGGTGACACAATAGTTGCGTTCTGCAGTGTCAAGTGTCTTGCTGTAGTAGGCGACAACTCGTTCTTGTCCGTCCTGTATCTGGGACAGGACGGCACCCACATCCTCGTTGCTAGCATCTGTATCTAGGATGTAGGGCAGGCGGGGGTCGGGGTAACCCAACACGGGTGCTTGAAGAAGGCGGGACCTCAGGTCCTCGAAGGCGGTTTCTTCTTCTTCGGCCCAACGCCAAGCCGAGTTTTTGGAGGTAAGGACATGTAAGGGTCGGGCGATCTTGGCAAAGTCTGATATGTATTGTCTGTAGTATCCGACCATCCCGAGAAAAGCTTGCAGCTGTTTGAGATTAGAGGGTTGAGGCCAATCCTGTACGGCCCGTACTTTGGCGGGATCTGTAGATATGCCGTCTCGGTGTACGACATGGCCCAAGTAATGGACCTGTGTCTGCAGGAGCTTACATTTGCCGGGTTTGAGCTTGAGACCTGCTGCCTGGAGACGTTGGAAGACCTCCTCCAGTCGGGCTGAGTGAGTATCGAAGTCGGGGGCCATGACGATGATGTCGTCCAGATACAACAACAATGTCTTCCAATGTAGTCCTTGCAGGACCTTTTCCATCAACCTCTGAAAGGTGGCTGGGGCTGACGTGAGCCCGAAAGGGAGAACTTTCCACTTCCAAAATCCCGACCGAGTCACGAAAGCGGCCTTTTCTTGTGCGTCTGCGTCCAGGGGTACTTGCCAATACCCACTAGTGAGGTCGAGGGTGCTGAAGTATCTGCTGCCCACCAAGGCATCTAGGCTGTCGTCTATCCGTGGCAGGGGGTATGCGTCCTGAGTAGTCACCGCGTTCAGTTTGCGGTAGTCGATACAGAAGCGCCAAGTGCCGTCCTTTTTCTTTACTAGTACAACTGGTGAGCTCCAAGCCCCCTCAGCCGGCTCAATCAGTCCTCGACGTGCTAACTTCTCGACCTGTCGTTCTGCCTCAGCCTCTTTCTCAGGCCCGAGTCGGTGGGGAGGTTGACGGATGGGCGGAGTCCCTGGTTCCACCGGAATGGAGTGCTCGGCTAGGTGTATCTGTCCGTGGTCATCTTCGGAGTGGAGTAGCGACACAACAAGGTCTTCAGTTTTTGTTGCTCGTTTGACGTGTCGCACTGAGGGAGGGCCTTTTGGAACAGTTCCTGTAGATGGTCCGGCACATCTTCAGTGAGTCCGCCTCCTTTGTCGGGCGGTTTTGGGGAATCCGCCACCTCCTGTGCAGTGTGAGCATGTATCCTCTTGGGGGTTGTTTGTTGAACTTCTATGTCGGCTGTTTGGACCTCGGTGAATGTGCCGATGGTCGCCCCCGCTCGAAGGCTGAGGGTATGATCCGTGGGGTTCACACAGCGGACAGGGAGTTGTCCGGCTTGGTCGGTTTGCCCGATGCTGCACCCTTGGAAGATAACCTCGGAGTGAGGCGGTATGTCTTCTCGTCGTACAGTTCGTACCCGACCGGGAAGCGGTCGCCTGTGTCGGTCCTTGCATGGAATGCGTTTGCCGTGTATGATGGTTTGAGATTCCTGGAAAGTTAGGGTACACTTGTTCTTGTGTAGGTAGGGAAGTCCCATGATGGCGTCCTCGTGTATTTTTCTGACTAGGAAGTCTTCCTCGGTCGGGGGAAGCCCGGGAAGTTTCACCGGCAGTGTGGTTTCTCCTTCAAAGGGAAGAAGGGATCCGTCGGCCATTAGGCCTTGCGACTTGGTCTGCCGCATCTTCTTCTTCTTACTATGGGGTAGTCGGTCGTGGACCTTCTTATTTAGCAAGTTAGTGCTGCTACCCGTGTCGACCAAACACCGAGTCGGCCGCCCGGCCACCAGTTCCTTCCAAGTAATGACCGGTGGGTGTAGGCTCCGTGGCCTCCAAGGCATGAAACCGGTTTGTCAAGGGGAGCGAGTATACCCGTCGGCATGTATTCCTGCGTGGACGGCGTCTCACGGGTGTCCAGTCATCTCCTAGGTCCGGAGAAACCTTACTTGGAGCATGCTTGTCCTTCTTGGGGCGGGTCAGTTTGTCCTCCGTAAGTGGTTTGGTGGATGGTCCAGTTCTGACGGCTGTCCTTTTGGTTCCGGCTCCTGGCGACTGTCCGCTGATTGCATAATAGGCGCGGCTGTCTCTAAGAGCTCGACCCAGGGTGGTCGGCTTGGTGATCATCAAGTGTCCCATCAAGGAGGCGTCGTGCAGGGTCCTGCAGTACGTCTCGATCGACCATCGCTCCAAGGTCGACTCGGGCATCTCGGGATAGCCGATGGCTAATAATCTATCAATTAGGTCAGCATGTTCCTGGAGAGACTGGTGCGGGCCTTGTTCGAGGAACTTGATCTGTCGCCGCGCGGCCGAGGCCGTCAGGCTGTACTGATTCTGTAGGGTGAGGAAGATAGCTTCGACCGTGTCGGCTCGCCCGAGGTCCCGGGTAGGATCCTGAAGAGCCTCTTGGAGGTGTAAGAGGCTGTGCCGAGGGTTCCAGCCGTTGGTTCGAGTTATATGTCTGAACTTCTTAATAAAGAAGTGTACGTCTCCTTCCCCGTTTAATGTGGGTTTTTCACCCGAGTCCGGGTACTCCTGGTAATGGGTCATGGTAGTGAGTTAAAACTGCTTTGGTTTGTTAGGCCGGGTCGGCCTAGTCGGCGTACTGAGTACCGTCAATCTATTCTGCGCCTAAGAGGTCGGTCTTTGATTGAAGATCCGACGTAGGTCGGGCTACATCCAGCGGAACCACGAGAATTATGGGGGCACTTTAGCGTTTGTCACCTTCTCGTAAAAGGGTTCCCGGGTCCGAGTCCTTAATCGCCGTTGAAGTATTGAAGAGTGAGGTCGGTTGGGCTTTCCCGAGGCCGAGGTCACCTTCCTTCGCTTCGTATCGTAAGAGTACGACTTTAGAATCCCACCGCTGCCACCAATGTAATGGTTTCTGTGATTTGGTGCGATCGTCCTTGGACGACTACCGACCCAGAATTGAAGTGCCTATGAGTGGTGCTAGGACTTCGCATTACATGAAAGATCGAGCGGTCTCAGTAGCCCAATAACTACCAGAGACGACCCATCTGGTCCCAAGTCTGACCTTCAGACTATACGTTGAAAGAGAATGATCCGACCTAGTAGGCGGTTCGCTAAGCGAATGACCAGACAAAAGGAAGTGAAAGTCTCTGTATCAAGTATAGATGTGTCTTTATTGAAAGCCAAGTGAAGACTGAGACAATGAACAGTGAACCAATGCCCTTTACATAGTATAAGGACTTCCGGCCGACGTAGTGTCGGGAAAAGACGACATAAGGTCGTCCGGAAGTTGCGCAACAACATGGCCGCCGGAAGCCCGACGGCCGACCCAAAATAGGTCGGGTTCTACAAAAGTTGCTTAGAATGGTCCAATTCATGTACAAAATGAATATCAATGGATTCTGAGAGGTCGGGCCTCTGTACATGAGTATAAAAGGCATTAAAAGACTTAGTAATAATTATACAAGTATATATGATAATATAGGAGTTACATAGAGTAAAGTACAAACAGATATATACATGCATGTGCACACAATAATGAGTGTCAGGTGTAGGAGACGACTGTGCGTACCATTACAATATAGCATTACTGAGTCATTGTACTGTTTTTATACCCATGTAAAGAGGCCCGACCTCTCAGAATTACTTGATATTGATTTTACATAATATGATCTAGATGATTCTAAGCATCTTTTGTAATAACCCGATCCATTTTGGGTTGGCCATCGGGCTTCTGGCTGCCATGTTGTTGCGCAATTTTTGGATGACCCTACGTCGTTTTTTCCCGACACTACGTCGGCCTTTTTACCGGAACTTCCTCCGGAAGTTCTCTTACTTTATAAAGGGTATTGTTTTTACGTTTGTTGTCTCAGTTCATGCTTGGATCTCAATAAAGACACATCTATACTTATATACAGAGACTTTCACTTTGTAGATAGATCATTCTAGTTGTTAAGATCCTCGGCTTTGCAACACGAACTGCCTACTAGGTCGGATCACTCTCTTTCTCAGTATAGTAAACAAGCATTGACTCGGAATCATATGGGTCGTCTTTGGTAGTTCTTTGACTACTGACACTGATCAATATTTCATGTAATGAGAAGGCCTAGCACCACTCATAGGCACTTCAGTTTTGAATTGGTAGTCGTCCAAGGACGGCCGCACGAAATACCAGAAACTATTACAATATTATAACTATTTGCTTGTACAAATAATGTTCCATTATTAGTCTATTGGATGTTAATTTAGCTATTAAGCCAAACAATTCTCACAGTACAGACAAGCAAAGGACTCGGCAATTTTCAAAATGAAAACTAATGGGTCAAATTTATTCATTTTATTTCTAAAAGAAAATTAGGTTTTTAATATAAATATTAATATCAATATTTATATTATAATTATGCCTTCTGCACCCTCTAGTATTACTGATGGTGGTACCAATGACATAGCCAGGCACACGCTGATCCAGAAGCATATTAAAGATGTTGTATAAAAGCTGTCACGTCATCTAAAAGCTTAGAAGATTTGTTTATTCTCAATGATTCTGAAGTTCAAAAGACAGGCTTAGATTATGATTATAATTTTTAATATAATAATTATAAACATAACTTATGAAAATACTGGATTATTATCATTATTATTATTATAATTCAGTGTTTTCATAAATAAAGCTATTTATATGTTTATAATTTAATAAAATGAAACAAAAATTTGGTTTCTAATAAATTTTTATGTTGTAGCAAGTTTTATAGGTCTTCTTTAGATAATCCAACCTGAAGCACTCTTTGCAATTTCATTCCTATTCTAAATTCTTCCCACCATTTTAAAACCATTCCAATATGCATGTAATATGAACATATTTTTGACCACTAGAGCAGCATACAAATACAAGTAAAATTGCCCTAACTAGTGTCATTTTAGTGGCTCACAAAAAATATTTTGAATGCGGGAGGGTGTTCCTCTGCCCCTCCCGCACCCTTTATGACAGCCCGCTACGTGGGCTGGCATGGCCTGCGGCCATGCCATCCGTCCTCCCTCTGGTCCGCGCACGTGTCCAGATTTTTTACTCAGGTTACTTGGCAAGTATGGTCCTCACTTCAACATGGACACTTTCTGCACTCTTAGGAGTATAAACCATAGGACCTACGCCGACCCTTGACTCTTTAATGAGTCTAGGCATTGGCCTACGTCTTCTACAATAGCTATAAGAGCTTACATGACTGTTCACTTTTTATGTAATGTGTGGAAGTTTACCTTAGCAGCCCACTACCACTACCAAGTGCTTCCCACACTCGTGCTATTATCGGCACCGGTGTGAAACCCATAGTACACAACATTACAATACTCAGGCCAAAATGTGAGATACTTTATATGCTTATTTCTTCTGACTAGTTATCACACTTGCATTCTACTCTGAAATTAAATTCACCCACAATACACAAACTACTTTTGTTTAAAATACTTTTCATTACATCTCTTAGTTTATTGTAAAGCAAATTCTTGGTTTTTTCATGGCTTTTCATAGACTGGCAGGTAGACCGTTATTATTTTGTTGCTTATGGATGCTGGGCTCTTGATGGCAAGTATTGACTTGGGTTGTAGAGTTCTCTATCTGTCAACTTCTCAGCAACAGCGGTTTGGTGGTGCTCCTTTTTAGAACATTGGCAATGGAGTTTGCTCTCCTGTATAGTAAAGACGTGCGCTGGGAATCGAGTTATTATTATGTAGGGGGTTTGGCCAGTTTTTATAATTATAGAAGTGATGTATTTTTGGCAAGGAAATCATTTCTAAGCAGTCAGAGACTTGTTTCAAATCCATGAAAATACCAATCCCTGACTGGGGTTTGAGCCCGGAGCCTCTGTGGCACTTAATCGCCAGAACAGAACAGTACTTAAGATACATTCTTGAAGTGCATACATAACAGGAAAATTTAGATGGGGATTTTGTTACTTTCAGAAACTAGCTAAAAGTGGAAATTCTAAAGGTTCTTCAACTTGCTATTCAGACAAAGACTCAGAACCTTCAACAGATAATGTTGCCTTCACAGAAGCTGCTAATGACACCGATAATGTAAGTATTATGTGAATGTTTTATTAGAGTGGTACATAAACACTTTATCAGCTTGGAATTAGGGTTAACTCACATGTGTACAGGGTTGGGAATCACCAATAGCATTCGATATTCGATGGCAATTTTCGTTGGTCTATTCACCATCGATTCCACCTAATCGTTGGTTTCCAACAAAGCCATCGAAATGCATGTATTCGTTGGTTTTATAGGGTTACAGCTGCATTCGATTGTCACTAAGCTGCTAATTGATCTGCTAGTAATGTTTAGTACAGGACATAAATAAAAAGCCTCGTAGCTTAGTTCTTATCTTTTTAATAAAAAAAATGATGATGAGCTGTTTTATTTAATAAAAAAATAATAGCCTCTATTTGCAAGCTAGGATGAAATGTGAGTGGCTAGCAACAAATAAGAAATAATAGCCTGGAATTTCTGGCTAAGATTTGCTGTACATATAAATATTTGGAGGCTAAAAAGAAACATAACGGTAGAGGAGATAACCCTAAACTATGAGAAAATGCAAATAAAACTGGTAATATTAGGCACAGTTGTTATAACATTTTAAAGTAATAGGCAAAATTAGTAAAGACAATAAATTTCTCCATTTTTACAAAAATTATACCCATATACATGTGCATTTTCTAAAATCATCATCGATTGTAAAATCGATTGAAGTACAATCATTGATTTGGTAAAGTAACAATCGAATGCTTGTGTTCTTTGGTTTAATCAGCAAAATCGAAAATTGGAAATCAAATGCAAAAGTAGATCAAAGTTCCCAACCCTGCATGTATATAGAGTGTGCTTTAAAGCATAATGAACAATTCTAAACACCAATGCCATGTGGTGCAGAATATATTTAGAACGAAAGATTTTTTCCCAAAATAGTTTCTTCTTAGGAACTTTTGAGGAGATGCTAACTAAAGAAGGTAGAACATAATATAATGTTAAGACTTTTAAAAGGAATTTTTGCTGATTTTTTACTCTCCTTTAGCAGAAAATGTGCTTTTTACAGTTTGCATTAGCATGTACATGCAAATAATTCTTCATGATATTGTAATGCTGCACACGAGTACCGATGATGATATGGATGTGGGAAGGGTCTAGCATTGGTCGGCTGGACTTGCTTCCAACTGTATAAAGACTGAGCAGTGATTGCATTATGCGTACGACCTGTAGGTTCGAGTTCTTGTTCATGGACTATTCTCATGAGTATGGTCTGTGCTAGTTTGGTCACTTCTCGCTTCAAGTTCCAGTGGGCTCAAGAGCTGGCAATATGATATTCTAGAAAAGACACCTCAAGCTGCTTCTTATAGCAGATGTCTTTTTATTGAAGACCAAGCAAAACATAGATTTAGAATATGAAAATTGATCACAATGTGTCAATAGTGCTGCTAACCAACAGGTGATTGCACCCCTGTGCTGTCAACAGTTTCAGTTTTATTCAACATGCTATGATTATGTACATTATTTTACTAATAATAAAAGGAAGCAGCCGTGGCATATTGGTTAGAATACTGAACCTTAAAGCTGAAGGTCCCAGGTTCGAATCCCAGTCACGTAGGTGCTAGGAAGGGCATCCAGCCGCAATTGCTCCTGTGCCTTGTAAAAGTCCTTGGGGTCATGCAAGTCAGTATGGCTTTAAGGCAACTCCTCTACCCCTGCCAAAAAGGCCATGTCATCTTGGTCTTTTCTCACAGGAAATTGGCGAGTACATTGTACTTGCACCTGGCAGTGCAAGCAGCAAGGGGCTGGTCACGTCAAGGAATGTAAGCCTGGTCAGCTATTATTAGTAAAATGAAAATAAATAATTAGTTAATTTATAATTGTTAATTAATTGTTAAATACAACCATCAGATAGGTCTTATGGTTTATAGCAGAGTGTGATAAATCCCAACAGAAGACATCAATTTAATGGTTCATATTTTTTCCTAGAAACCAAGACAACCAAGCAGAAGCAGATATCTTTGGCTTTATAGGGCATTAGGAAATAAAACAAAGATAATCGAACTCAAGTGTAAACCGAAACCACCAGACACTATTTGTGCGCCATGGTGATTTTTATTGAACATTTGCGACATTTTGTGGCATTGTGACATTCATTATTGAATTTTGGTGACGTTTGTCAGTGTTGCGACAGTTATGACATTTTCTGTTACTACACAAGATAATGAGAATATTATTATGGTGCTCCCAGTTCACTCAAGCATGCAAACTCTAATAACTCCATGGCAATAACCTGAATACTATCTTGCCTACTATTTATCTAATGCATATGTCTTAGTAATTAACTTGCCTGGCTTGTCTATAGTTGTTATTATTATCAGCTGATCATGTAAAGCTTACTGTACTTGCATTTGCTAAGTCTTTAGTAAATATGGCCGACATGCCAGAATATGCTGGTTTTCACACATAATGCTTTTTGTGTGACCATAAGCTTCTTTTGTCATGGCTGATCCTTTTTAGGTCGGACCTCGGCCTTTTGGCCGCTATATTGTTATGCAACACTCATGACCGATACTATATCGTCCCACCCGATACACTGTTGACCCGCTTTTTACTGGAACTTCTGTCAGATACTGATTTAGTATGTACATGTACATGTGAGTAAGCTCATTTTGCTATGCTAGTCATTTGTTGAACAGGCTATAATAAAGTTACAGTCTTCTCTCTGAGAGAGGTAGTTCCAGCTTTGGTCTCTTTCGACCACTCCCAAGCACTTCCCACACTTATGTTGTCATCGGGGCCTGTGTGTCTTAGCAGAAAACATCACAATATAAATCACATCATTTTTATTATGCCCTACTTTTATGTGTTCGGTGACTTGTTCTAGATAGACACTTTTGAAAACATTATAGAATAATGTCAATTCCATAAAATGCAAAATATATTATTACTGGCTTGTTTCAATTATGCAACAAGTTTCAGTTTACACAATAAGTACATGGAGCAATTTGGCTACAGGATTATTTTATTATCTTTAATCACAGTGATGCAGTGATGCAGTGATGCATTGAGTATAGAGCAACACGTGGCCTGACATAATATTCAACCTTCGAAAAGTGTGTGTGTAAAATTCCCAGGACTCAATATCCCACCCTTACCAGCCACTCAGTTTATTTGGTTACATCACCATAACCGCTCAGCCACGGCTGCTGTGTAACAACATTACTGGCACTGTGAAAATATTAGCATGTCACCATGTGACCTGTGTAGATGTAACCACTGGTACTGTAAAATACTGGCATGTTACCATGTAACCTGTGTAACTGCAACTGGCACAGTAAAAGTATCAGCATGTACCCTTGTAACCAGAGTAACTACTGAGACTATAAATAAATAATATAAATATGTGATCTTGTACCCTAGTAAATAATGCATGAATAAGTATATAAAGAATGCTGTGGTGTTCTCAGCTAACTATGACATGCAGACTCTCATAACTGCAAAATATTAACTTGACTACTCTCTTATCTACTGCATGCATACATCAATCATAAATTGTCTAAACTTGTCTATTGTTTTGTCTGTATCATTAGCCAATCATGTAAAGCTTCTTTTTATTAGTGTTATTATTTATTAAGTCTTTTGCCTGTTATAAATTGTGGCTGATGTGTCAGAACATGCTCGTGTTCATATATTATTATATCTTTTACATGACTGTAAGCATTTTTAATAATAGCCGATCCTTTGTAGGTCGGACCTCGGCCAATTTCCCCGCCATATTGTTCTGTAATATCCATGGCCGATACTATATCGTACTACTTGATACTGTATCGGGCTTGCTACCGAAACTTCCGCCGGATACTGATTTAGTATAATAAGCAAGCTCATTTTGCTATGCTAAGTAGTTGTTAGCAAGGCTTCAATAAAGTCACATCTCTCAACTCAAACTCTACAGAGTCTTTAGGGTATGCTACACGGACACAAAATTGATGCGAATCGCATCAATTTTGCGTTTTGTGATTACTGATGTGGAACTTCTGCGAATGTTTATTGCATGTTATAAAATTTTAATGTTACAAAATACGAATCGAGTGTTGATTGGCTACAGCTAACTTGAGATTCTTTGTCAAAGTGCTAGCAGCTGAGTTTAGCTTTTAGTATAATAAAATAAAACCATTAAATAAATTAAAATCGATTCAATATTTAGTTTGTGATAATATATTCTATATATTTTGGTTTTGATTTGCATGTCCATTCAGTTTATTTGCTGATTTTTCTAAAAAACTGAATGAAACAGAAGTTGTCTTCTCCCCTCGGTTTAATTCAGTTTGTTTAATTCATGAAAAAACACCGAACCGAATCGGAAATTAAGCACTCAATGTTGGGAGTTGTCATAACTCGCTTTAAGCTGTAAGGTGGGCCATTTTTAATTTTCTCTAATAAATTGCAATTACTAAATGCCAATTATCTACGTATAATAATATGCAAATATTGTGGTAAAACAGCCTTCGGGGCAATGACCTCCCTGGGCCAACCACACAACATTAACATTGACATTAACATAAACATTGACATTATCATGCATTACACTATTATCCATGTATCCATATTCATTCATGAATGATGTCTTAGCTTATACTATTGTTGTTATGTATACTTATATCCAATCACCTTATATTGTGTGCCTTTACTATTACTATTGTCAATCAGACTATTGAAATTACAACTTTATTACAACTTGGTTTTTCCCATACACTGTTAGCAATTACCTGCTCTTGTCTGATCATATTAAATAGAGTCTTTTACCATTCATTATAAGTAGCACTTGTGGCCGATGCTATGGATTGGACTCATAAATATATTATATCTTATGTTTCACCTTATTGTGAGCACTTTTTGTGCCAAGGCCGGCCCTTTTTATGGCCGACGTCGGGCGGGACCTTCCATGTTGTTGCATCAGTTCCGGACCCGATACCCTATCGGCCTCTTTTGGCCAGAGATAGATATATAGTATAAAAGACAGTACATTTTCTGTATCAAATCAGTTGTTGATTGCGCTTCAATAAAGCAACATCTCCTAACTCAAACCTATAGAGGCTTACTCTTGTAGGCGGGTAACTCTACCGGAGGATCCATAGATCCAGTACGGCTTGAGTTCATCCCCATCCTCGCTTAAGCACATCTCTACACCACTTCTACGACTTGGGTCGATCTCGGATTCTTCATGAAACTAGCGTCGAGCCCAAGATCCTAGAACACCAGATCTTTCATTGCACTCCTCTGGAGTATAAAGTCTACAAGACCTACGTCGGTCCTGAGCTCTTCAATGAGTCTCGGCATCGGCCTACGTCTGATATACACACCAATAAGAGCATATAAATACTGTTCATTCTTTATGTAATGAGCAGAAAGTTACTTGGTCGGCCTCTACCACCTTCCAAGCCTTTCCCATACTTGTAGCCATCGGCTCCTGTATGTATGCATACTCAAAAACATTACAATATGACAACTAAGATTGAGTCAAACTGAAGTAAATCATGCCTGTAGCTAACTTTTTATTCAAAGGATGACATTGAATTATAAAGATTGAAAGATGCATAACATGAATTCACGTGTTCGTAGTTTTACCCATTACCGGAAATGGCCGCCATTTTTATTTAGTTCAATAATTTGCAATAATTAGATATTAATTATTTATAACAATATAGGCAAGTTTGATTACTAGAATCGAATGAAAACTACAGTGAACCCTTACTGGGTGACATTGATGACTGCAGCTAAGTCTATATTCCAAGGATGGCACTAAAACGGCAGCCATTATCATTTCGTTCAACAGTTAACAATCATTTATTACTTACAATAGTATGCAATCGTAACTGCTATAACTGAGTGAAGCTACAATGAATAACCACTGGGTGATAATATTATGGCTGCAGCTAAGTCTAAATTCCAAGGATGGCATCATATTTTAAGGATTGAACGAAGCATCACATGAATTCACGTTTTTTCAATGCCAGCCATTATCGAAAGTGAGTGCGTTAAGAGGCCTGGTGCGGTTTGACTTTTAAAACCGAATACAACTGCACCCCCACATTTGGCGTTGGCTCACATTTTAAATTTTGGCGGTTTTTGAACCAAAAAAAAAAACTGAAAAACTGAATGAGACCGAAACACCGTGCAGCACTATCTACTCTTGCCTTGGTTAAATTATGAGTAGACAATTTCCTTTGTTTACAACAAAAACCTTATGTAACTGCTGGCACTGCAAATAAATGTATATATGTACCCATGTAACCTCTGTAACTGTTGGCACTATAAATAAATATAAACATGTAACCATGTAACCTCTGTAACTGCTGGGACTGCAAATAAATATAAAATATTTTGCAACCTTGTAATCTGTGTAAGCTAACATATGAATAAGTATATAATTATAATAACATGTAACCTTGTAACCAATAATAAATTGAATTGCTGGCAGGGATGGGATATTGAGTTGTGCATGTGTAACTGCATGAGCATTATCATCAAAATACAAAAGATGTCTTCTTTAGCCTAGAAAAGATCTCCCCCCACTATTTGTACAATAGAAGCCTACACGTATCTTCTTGCTAACTTATATTGCACCCTTTTTATCTACCAAGAATTAACATTATGCGCACAACACCAGTAATTGTCAACAGGTTATGTTGTTTTGATAATTTTGGGTTAGATGGCATGCTATTTTATGATAAATGTAATAATCCTATTGTTGTAGACACAGATAGCGTATCCCATATGTAACGTAAAAGGATTTGCCACTTATCAGCTGGAAGTAACCAATGTAACTAGTGGATTCTCGTACAGGTAGGCATACTGATTAACATCTCCAAGCAGAGCTCATTTTGCAGTGGATAAGTAGGCCTACATGTATAACCATACTTAACTACATGTCATAGTCCTCTAAGCAAATAAAAATGTTTGCTCGAAAAAACAGTACAGTACGTGTACATAAATACACTGTATGTAAATGTACTGTACTGTATTTTCGAGCAAACATACTGTGATGGTACAGGACATTTATATACGACTCCAGTTACCGGAATAAACCCTGCAGCACCCTAAGTGCCTAGTAGTTGTCACAGCGCTACTCAGCTAACACTCATACTCTCATAACTACTGTAACTGTTCGTATGCTTATACTCAACTGCATTGCATGTCTAAACCATTCATTTATTGTCTACATACGTGTACCATGTGTTTATACTCACTTTACTTAACTACATACTGATGTATATACTTGCATGGTAATTACTAAGTCTTTTAGTGCCTTTTATACCCATGTACAGAGGCCCGACCTCTCAGAATCACTTGATATTCATTTTGTACATGAATTGGATCATTATAAGCAAGTTTTGTAAAACCCGACCCATTTTGGGTCAGCCGTCGGGCTTCTGGCGGCCATGTTGTTGCGCAACTTCCGGACGACCCTACGTCGTCTTTTCCCGACACTACCTTGGGCGGAAGTCCTTATACTATATAAAGGGCATTGTTTCACTGTTCATTGTCTCAGTCTTCACTTGGCTTTCAATAAAGACACATCTATACTTGATACAGAGACTTTCACTTCCTTTTGTCAGGTCATTCGCTTAGCGAACCGCCTACTAGGTCGGATCACTCTCTTTCAACGTATAGTCTGAAGGTCAGACTTGGGACCAGATGGGTTGTCTCTGGTAGTTATTGGGCTACTGAGACTGCTCGATCTTTCATGTAATGAGAAGGCCTAGCACCGCTCATAGGCACTTCAGTTTTGGGTCGGTAGTCGTTCAAGGACGACCGCACGAAATACCAGAAACCATTACAATACTTTCTCTGTGTCATTTGAAATGCAAACAGAAAAGCTTCCCAACTACACCTCAAACCTCAAACTTTATTTTAAAAATTTTACCTACTTGACTTGATGCACTGTCATGGCAAATTAAACATGTGACCAAAAGTGATATTGTATTATAGTAACGTAGCAATAAGGACAAACTACATGGTGATAACTGGTTAATTACAATGCTTCTCTCATAAGCTTTACAAATTATCATGAAATTGGTACCTTGACAAACTAAATAATTCGTTCATTCACAATAATCTTACACATTGTATTTAAAGAAAGGGAGCTTTCGAGAGGTGAAGGTGGTGACAAATAAAAAAAGGGGTGATGGTGGGTAAATTTGTGGATGTTATGATAGTAAATTTAGTGAAATAAACTAAAAGTGCATCTAGTTCTTTTGTTCAGAAAAAAGATTGTCATATACCACAAAACATGAGACAATCAGCAAAGTAACACAAGTATATGAATACAATGTACACTATCTGGTGTTTTGCTTTATGTTAGAGAAATCTTGTCCTCTAACCCGAAACCACATGACATGAGGCAGTAACTCTTTAACTAACATTTTTCAACTACTGCACTTTTGACTCTACTGTGAAAAATTTGGCATTAGTTGCTGGACTCTTACTCTACTTTTCACTCTTACTTACCTACTTGACTCTTGATCTTTATATTTGCCTGCTTGGCACATGTCTGTATCACGGATATATAATCATCTCACAATAAGTTTTGGACATAATATACATGTACATGTACATTAAATGTTGTTTGATCCTGGGCCCAGCGGTTTCAAGCTAATGATAGCAGTAGTTAGCAAAATTGAACGATCATGGTCAGTTTGTGAAGTTTATCAGGTAAGGCCACACAGGGTAGGGTTACATTAGAGCATTTTAGCCTTTAATGTTTAGAAAAGACAAGTGTGATATGAGTAAATTCCAACTCATAGTAATGGTATTCTATTGCAGGTGTAAGTGTGCTGGGTTGCAAGATCTTCCAATGGGTCAAGTGGGAATATGTGGTATTGAATACCAGATCTGTGTTCGAGTTTGAGGATCTAATCATCTGCCAAAGTAACTCGGATGTCATCACACAGAATGTATGATGCTCATATCTACTGCTGATTGACATTATAATAATTGTATATATAACTAATAATGATCTATTTCAGTTTTTAAAGCATTTGAATTAAATATAGATTGTAGCAGTGACACTGTGTTATCCTAATGGGACTTTTCAATAAGATAAAACAGAATAACTATACTATTGTAATATTTTCTGCTAAGATCACACGTGTTCCGATAGATGTGACTTTATTTTTAGAGCCTGTTCAAAAAGTGACTAGCATGCAAAATGAGGCTGCTGTTTATGCAGGGTGACCAACCAAAGTTTGTAAAAATGAGTTGAAAAAATATAAAAATGAGTCCAACATGTTCAAAGAAAATTTTTCAGGATTTTTGCTGGAGAAAATGTCTGTACAAATGACAGGGTAAAATTTCTTTTGTTTTCTTGTATCAAATTGCATATAAGCATATGTTTTAAATAGTAGGATGCATTGTAGTATTTTTATCATTATTAGCTTTGGTTGAACTAGGAGGCCTAATTTGACTACAATGTAGATTGATGAAAAGAATCCTGAATTTCTATCTACATATTGTATTCTATTTACATTGTCAGACCAGCTTTCATATAATATATAGCTGAATGAAGTCTACTAAAATGTTTGAGACATAAAAGATGACAACTCCCTAGAAATGTAAGCAATACTTAGAGGCCTACACCTAAAATGACAGATTTGGAAACTGTGCAGTATCAAAGGTGCCATACAATCAGTATTGAGGTTAGAAACAATGATTAGTTAAACAGTGTTAGTTAGACAGAGAACAACCACATGAATTTTTTCTCTCTGCAGCCTATCCCTTTCTACACGACCTTTCTCTCCATTTGTACTCCAACTTTTTGTTATTCAACTCCACTACTCATTCGATCTCCTTTATCCATCTGTGTATGATTGTTCGAGTATGATGCAGTCAATCTTTCAGTAGCCGATCTTGGAAATGATAGTGCTTCTCCTTCTTGTAAATATGTGATTGTGCATAAAAGGTGTACATATTTCACTTTCCTTGTAAAACTTGGTTATGTCTTTGTTTTCTAACACAATCATTTCTTTGACCATGCTTGACTTCTGACTGAAAAAATGTTGCAGTATCTGGCAGCATAATATTATAACTGGGACAATCCCATATCTGTTAGCAGTCACTTGTGTTAGCAGGGTTGATCTTATGGTGTATCCACTATGTATTCAACAACAGCACAAAAGTCAACTCATGACAAAGGACTTAGAACACAGACAGAGGCAAGTAATAAAAACATGTGCAAGTAATTAAGGCTAGTACTAAAAACAATACAGAAGTTACAACTGACCAATCAGGTTAAACTCAGTATAAAAGCATGACAAACGTTGAGGTTAATATATAGGACAAACAGCAAGTAGTAATTACATGTAAGGCACAGAGACTGTCATATGAAAGCCATCAATTGACAATTGTGTATTACACTATCCTAACACTCCTTCTTAATTCACAATTGGCACAAGGCCGAGTCTATCTCTCAGTCTTTTGAATGTTTCGGTATACACAGGCTTGGTGAGCACGTCAGCAACCATATCTGATGTGGGACAGTACTCCAGCTTGATTACGTTCTCTTGTACGGCTTGTCTGACATAGTGGTATTTAATGTCTATGTGTTTTGTCCGATTGTGGCTAACAGGATTAGCAGCAATAGCCATCGCACTTTGGTTGTCTTCGTGTATGGTTGTAGGGACATCTGGGTTCTCGCCTAGTTCATCTAACAACTTCCTCATCCAGCTCACCTCTTGTGTAGCTGCACTGAGAGCAACATACTCGGCTTCAGCAGTAGAGAGAGCAATGACAGTTTGTTTTTTGCTTTTCCAAGACACAGCAGCATTGCTCAGCATCAGAACGTAGCCCGATGTGGACTTACGTTCGTCAAGGTCTCCAGCCCAATCTGCATCGCAGAAAGCAGCCAATATCTCTCCTCTCGTTTCGTCACTGGTGTTTCTCAACCCAAGGTCAAGCGTTCCATTGAGGTATCGTAGAATTCTTTTCACAAGAGCCCAGTGCGTACTCGTAGGTTTAGAGGTGTACCTTGCAGCACAACTAACTGCGTAGGCAATGTCAGGTCGAGAGGCCATGCTTAGATACAGTAGACTTCCAACAACTGACTGATACGCTTCTTGGTCCACAACCGCCTCATTGTTTGCCGTACTTTTAAGCTTTAAACCAGGATCCATCGGGGTTGGGACAGGCTTGGAATTTTCCATTCCATACTTCTTTAGAATATCACGGATATAACGTCCTTGGCCACTCAAGACATCGCCTGTTATATCGTCCTGAGCGATTTTCATTCCGAGAAAGTGATGCAGTGGTCCCATATCTTTCATGTCAAAGAAACTCTTGAGCTGTTTCTTGATAGTGTTTATCTCTGACACCTCCTTTGCTGCAATCAACGTATACTGCAAGATACACAGGTACTTTCGCTGACTTCATGTACAGACATGGATCAGCACCAGTCTGAGTAAATCCCATATTGATCAGTTTCTCGTCCAGGGCAGCATTCCAGCAGCGTGGGGATTGCTTTAGGCCATACAAGCTCTTCTTCAGCTTGTACACCATATCCTTACCCTTACCCTTCTGTATGAAACCATCTGGCTGCCTCAAGAAGACCTCTTCTTCTAAAACACCATGCAAGAAGGCGGTGGTAACATCCATTTGATGCAGTTGGAGTTTATACTTTGCAGCAAGGGCCATCAGTGCCCTGAAAGATTCGAATCTGACAACAGGGCTAAATGTTTCATCATAGTCCTTTCCAAACTTTTGGGTGAAACCTCGTGCCACAAGTCTTGCTTTATATCTCTCAATATTACCTTCTGCATCCCTCTTGACTTTATACACCCATTTGCTTCCAACCACTTTCCTTCCTGCTGGCAGCTCAACTAGATCCCATACATCATTGCTCTCCAATGATTCTAACTCCTTCTTCATTGCATGCAACCATTTCTTCTTATCTCTACCTTTCACAGCTTCATCGTATGTCATCGGTTCTGGTTCGTGCTTGGTATCATTAGCTACACTGACTCTCTCACCATAGAACTCAGTCTGCCTTTTCTCTCGACTGGACCTTCTAAACTGAGCGTCTTGCTCCACAGTCTCAGACTGAGCCTCAATGATTTCTTCATCAAATGTTGCTTTGGTCTCTTTGACTTTCTTTGTGCTATCTATTTCCTCATATGTAGTGTAGCCTAGACTACCTTCGTCGAATTTTACATCTCTGCTGTAAAAGACTCTCCTTCTCATCTGGTCATAAAGTCTATACCCCTTGACCTGAGTCCCATAGCCAAGATGAATGCATTTCCTGGACTTGGGATCTAGCTTGGACCGCTCCTCTTTCGGAATGTGTGCATAAGCTGCACATCCAAAGCGCCTCAGGTGTCCCACTGTTGGCTTCATGCCAGTCCAAGCTTCAAAGGGGGTTATAATTCCCAATGGTTTTGTGGGGCTGCGATTATGCAAATATGTTGCCGTGGCAAAAGTCTCCGCCCAGAATACCCTTGGCAACCCAGAATCTGACAACATGCAGCGTACCCTTTCTCCAAGGGTTCGGTTCAGACGCTCAGCTACTCCATTTTGCTCAGGAGTCTTGGGGATAGTGTACTCATGTCTGATACCTTGTGTTTTCAAGTAGTCTTCAAACTCTTTTGAGACATATTCACCTCCATTGTCAGTTCGCAAGGTCCTCAGACTTGCTCCAACACTCTTCTCAGCCACAGCTTTCCACTCTTTGAATTTTTTAAAAACCTCACTCTTTTTTCTGATCATGTAGGTCCACGTGAATCTTGTCTTGTCATCAACAAAGGTAACCACATACTCAGATCCACTGAGTGATGGTACTCCCATTTTACCACATACATCAGAATGGACCAACTCGAGTGGTTCTCTGCTTTGTATATCTGATTTCACTTTGAAGCTACTTCTTGTCTGCTTTCCTTCGAAACAAGGTTCACAGAAGCGATTATTCAGGCTAGGTTTATAGCCAAAACCATTCACCATACCTTTCTTAGACAGTGTGTTCATCCTATCCCAGCCAAGATGACCATACCTTTGATGCCACAATACAGGATCACTCTTGGCTAAGAGCGCTTCCGGTTCACCCAAAGAGCACCGAATCCGGAACAGGCTCCCTACTCTGTCTGCATATGCCACAACGTCACCATTACTATCTCTTATCTCACCTCCAGTCTGGTCAAAGACCGTAGTCTTCCCATACTCCGAAGCTTTTGCAACACTGAGTAAGTTGTATGAGAGTCCAGGCACCAACAAAACATCATGCAGACGCAGCCTCCTGTGTTTTCCTGACTTCATGTTGACCTTGATTGTCACATCTCCTTGCCCCAATGCCTTCAGTTGCCTACCGTCACCTAGAGTAACCTTCACCGGTTTCTCTAATTCTTGGTAAGAACAGAAAATTTCTTTGTCCTGGCACATGTGGCAAGTTGCCCCGCTATCAACAATCCAATCATTACCTGACTTGCATCTTGTTGATAGTGCATGTTGGACTATCAGACCAGCAGAATCATCACTACTACTGCTTTCACTGCTCCATGTAGCCTCGGCTTTGTGTGCTTTGTGCTTCGATTTCTTTGCTCTGTGTTTCCCTTTTTCTTTCTTTGATTTTTGATGACGGGAATTATCATTTTCCAGGCAGCTTCTGGCAATATGGCCAAACTCCTCACACCTATAACACTGTGGTCCTTTCTGGTGTTTGTTCTTCTTCCGAACCATCATTGCATTCTCTTCACCATCATGAGCTCGATTAGCTCTGGCTTGTATTTTCCGTTCCTCATGAAGGAGCCGCTCTGTCACAACCTCCATCTTAGGCACTTCAGCATTAGCTTCCAAAGCAGTGACTAAAACACTGTACGACTCCGGGAGACTCGCCAATAATGTCACAACCTTATCTTCCTCCTCCATTGGTGCTCCAATCACAGCTAACTCACTAAAAACTTCAGTCATAGATTTTATGTGGTCTGTCACACAGTTGCCATTTTGTAGGCTGAGCGAGTTCAATCTTCTCCTCAGTGCAAGTTTGTTAGCCCAGGTTTTCTTGGAACTGGTCTTGCAAGACATTCCACACAACCACTGGATCAACAGGGTCTCCAAGCAGATACAGCAATGATGGCTCAATACTCAGCACAATCGTAGCTAACGCCTTGTCACTACGTGCCATAAACTTAGCCCGCTTATCCACATCCGTTGACTCCGGTGCCTGCTCAGAACCATTCACAATGCCCCATACACCATCTCTGATTAACACCATGCGACACTGTACTTTCCATGTGGGATAGTTAGTTCCATTCAACAATACGATTGATGCACCTTTACTATCCATAGTGATCTGGGCCCATAACCTGTTAGCAGTCACCTGTGTTAGCAGGGTTGATCTTATGGTGTATCCACTATGTATTCAACAACAGCACAAAAGTCAACTCATGAAAAAGGACTTAGAACACAGACAGAGGCAAGTAATAAAAACATTAAGGCTAGTACTAAAAACAATACAGAAGTTACAACTGACCAATCAGGTTAAACTCAGTATAAAAGCATGACAAACGTTGAGGTTAATAAATAGGACAAACAGCAAGTAGTAATTACATGTAAGGCACAGAGACTGTCATATGAAAGCCATCAATTGACAATTGTGTATTACACTATCCTAACAATATCTTCTAAGTTGCTCCCATTCCGCAGAGTGCGATCTGACAGATCCCAAATGACACTCATTATCGTGTGCACATACATGTATATATCTGCTTGTACTTTGCTCTATATAACTCCTATATTATCGTATATAATACTTGTATGATTATTACTAAGTCTTTTAATGCCTTTTATACCCATGATGTACAGAGGCCCGACCTCTCAGAATCCATTGATATTCATTTTGTACATGAACTGGACCATTATAAGCAAATTTTGTATAACCCGACCTATTTTGGGTCGGCCGTCGGGCTTCCGGCAACCATGTTGTTGCACAACTTCCGGACGACCTTATGTTGTCTTTTCTCGAAACTACGTCGGGTGGAAGTCCTTATACTATATAAAGGGTATTGTTTCACTGTTCATTGTCTCAGTCGTCACTTGGCTTTCAATAAAGACACATCTATACTTAATACAGAGACTTTCACTTCCTTTTGTCAGGTCATTCGCTTAGCGAACCGACTACTAGGTCGGATCACTCTCTTTCAAAGTATAGTCTGAAGGTCAGACTTGGGACCAGATGGGTCGTCTCTGGTAGTTATTGGGCTACTGAGACCGCTCGATCTTTCATGTAATGCGAAGGCCTAGCACCACTCATAGGCACTTCAATTCTGGGTCGGTAGTCGTCCAAGGACGACCGCACCAAATCACAGAAACCAATCCTCGTAAACAGCAAGAAGAGCTTCCCGCTGACCTCCTACGGAAAGCCATACATGCCCTCCTGCAGAAATGTCAAGAAACAGAAGATGGACCGACGGTCACACTGGAACCCGTCTCAGTAGACGTACCCATTCCTACTAAAGCCGACAGAGACACCAAACCAGCAGAAGGTGGACCAAACTACAATGGTCGTCCACAGAGGCCGACGGATACATCAGAACCCGTCCCAGTAGATGAACACATTCCTACTGAGGCCAAACCAGGAGAAGGTGGACCAAACCACAATGGTCGTCCACAGAGGCCGACGGATACATCAGAACCCGTCCCAGTAGATGAACACATTCCTACTGAGGCCAAACCAGAAGAAGGTGGACCAAACCACAATGGTCGTCCACAGAGGCCGACGGGCACATCAGAACCCGTCTTAGTGGAAGAACCTATAACCACTAGGCCTAAAGACAAGAGTAGCCTCTCCAAGCAGAAAACCCCACGTGTAGCTAGCCAACCACACGTCAGGCTGACGGTGTCACCCACACCCGTCACAGTGGACGAACCTATACCCACTAGGCCAAAGCCAGGCAAGAAACGACTCCACCCAAAGCCGGACACCACAGAAGTGATCAAAGATCACCCCCCAAGGCTGAAAGGATGACTCAAAAGTCCCACTAAGTCGGACCAGACCTCACAAGGTAACCCCGACACGTCCTCAACTCAGAAGGACCAACAGGATCTGGCCACGCCCAGACCCGACACCAGTCAGCAACTGATTCCCAACCAAACCCAGTATACCCGACGGACGACTTATCGTGTGTAGAACTGCCAGACACTACAGTCCAAGTCTGCGGCCTGAGGATCGACACGGGACAACCCCTGCTGGACCAAACCGAAGAGCTACCTCTGAACCTCTCGAAGAACGTTCAAGTTCCAATAGCCCGACCTGGTCCAGAGGACGCGAAGTATCGCGTAGCCGACCTACAAGACATATTCCCAGTGACGGAGAAACAGTCTATACTGCCAGCAGTTCGTATTCAAAAAGCGAAATGTTCTTTCACGGAATTCAGTATTGCCGAACGAATTTAGCCGAAGATACAGATTGCCGAACTCTCAAAATCCCATGAAGCGGATAAAGGGCAATCGAAGGCAAACAATGCCGTGTTCCTGCGCTTATTTGACAAGTCGAACAAAGAAAATATGCCTGAGGCATTGCCTACAATTGAGCAATGCGCTCATCCCTCGGCTAGTATAAATACGACGGCTCACAGACGAGTAGTCCTTTCTCGTCCAGCACTTCACCGAAGTACATGTATCCCTACATGTGACAACCTCTGCACTCTTGCTTGTGCCACTGGTGAAGCTATTAACAGCAGTCGTATCCTTTCTGTTCCTAAGATGGACGAGACGGCTACTCCTCCCAGTACGGATCACTCCAGTCAGCCTGTCTTCACAGCTGAAGGTAAGCAAATATCAGTGTTACAAGTAAGGACCAAGCCAGAGTTAGAGGAACAACCCACACCTGTAGAACTGTCAGGCATGAATTCTCTCTCCCTCCCCACTCGGCATAGACCAGTCGGGACAGAGGAGGATTCCCCTGAACATTTCCACAGAAGAGAACATGAGTTAGAAGGCGGAGGCTACACATCAAATGAATTGTGTGTTGTAGATATCTCTCCTCTACGGAGGACACTCACGCCAGACGGCACGCCTCCCCCCACTCCACCTCCTGTCACCTCTACACTGAAGCTAGCTAGCATAAAATTACATAGACTCACTGACAAGCTGCCCCTCAAGTCGTCCCAGCACTCCGGAGCCTCTAAGCCATGGATAAGCACCGCTACACAGCGAGCTCGAGACGAGTTGGCAAGGAGGAGCCAACCCAACTTCAAGTGTGCAAAGTGCGGCTTCTCCGGAACCCTCAAAAGGCTAAACATACACATATGGCAACACTTCGCACGCTTTTATTGTCGATGCGGACGCAGTTCAGTTAGCCGTGATGTACTGGGCCATCACTTCAGTCGGAGATCCAGTATCTGTGGAAAACGTCTATTCCTCACAGATGGGCCCAGCTATCTAGCTCTCATGAAATGGTGGGGCGTAAAGGATCCCCCACCATTTCTACCATGTCGTCCCACCATGGACGGACAATCGGGAACCAACAAGCCAGTCTACCTGCCTAGCACTTCCTCTACACGGAAACGGCCTCCTAAAAGACGGCACAGTCCTTCCCCGTCTCCTGAACAGACACCCGACTCTGCACCCTCTTATACTGCCTCCTCCTCTTCCTCGTCGCCTACCGCCACTCCTGCTGGACCTTCTCCCTGGCGACCCACCACCGGTACCTCCGAAGTGCGTGCAACTTTCCTTGGCCGACGCGGACGTTTACCCTCTTGGAAGATACGGCCCGCCCCCAGGAACAGCATGCCTACTGCCCAATCGGGTACCCTGTATGAAGGCTCTCCACCTAAGGTCTCATGTGCAGCTTCTCCTGTTCTACTTATTGAACCCCTGCAGTCTAGGCCGACACCAGAAGTCTCGCCACACTGCTCTCCACAAGCGCCCACCAGAAGCCTACCCCGAGCCTCTCCAGACTCTCCTGCCGTCCAGCCTCAACCACCTGCGTCTCGTGCACCAATCCAGCCAGACGCCACATATCCTGCATCTCCGGATCCGTCACTCATGCTTCACAGCAGCTTGCTGATTTCAAGCCACGGATTCACTACCTTGCCAGCCGACAACAAGTGGGGGACACTTTACGCCAGCACTTGGAACCTCTCTACACTCGAGAAATAGCTCTTCGTGCACTAGCTACCCAGTACCTAGAACACCCGCAGCAACTCCAACGGATACAAGCAGATTTGGATGTTCTATATTCCAGAGAGTCTACGCTATACCGTACCCTTATAAACTTTACACTAGAGACACCTATGACCTAGTGTGAGGGGGCTGTGTAATGGTACGCACAGTCGTCTCCTACACCTGACACTCATTATCGTGTGCACATACATGTATATATCTGCTTGTACTTTGCTCTATATAACTCCTATATTATCGTATATACTTGTATGATTATTGCTAAGTCTTTTAATGCCTTTTATACCCATGTACAGAGGCCCGACCTCTCAGAATCCATTGATATTCACTTTGTACATGAATTGGACCATTATAAACAACTTTTGTCTAACCCGACCTATTTTGGGTCGGCGTCGGGCTTCCGGCGGCCATGTTGTTGCGCAACTTCCGGACGACCTTATGTCGTCTTTTCCCGACACTACATCGGGCGGAAGTCCTTATACTATATAAAGGGCATTGTTTCACTGTTCATTGTCTCAGTCTTCACTTGGCTTTCAATAAAGACACATCTATACTTGATACAGAGACTTTCACTTCCCTTTGTCAGGTCATTCGCTTAGCGAACCGCCTACTAGGTCGGATCACTCTCTTTCAAGGTATAGTCTGAAGGTCAGACTTGGGACCAGATGATTTCCTAGTAATAGCGTTGCAGCTAGTCGATCACTACAAGTCATACAGAATTACTAACGATTGTCAATCACCACTCCCATAATGCAATGTTATGTCCTTACCAAAAGTTGTCTACTCGTGAGATTATTTCATTAAAGGAAACATAACTCCATACTAATTTGTCAAATTACATTATTATTTTAGTATCCATGTATATGCAATGTAATGCACATGGAATACATGTGCAATATATTTTTTATTTCACAGCCTCCTGTTCACCTTTTATTGAAATGCATAATGATAAAATACAGAGTTTACAGAGTAGCAATTGAAACTATTGGAGTTCTAACATGCAGATATATAAAATTTGGCAGACTTTTTAGGAAAATTCCCTTGAATCCTAAAACCCAGTCTCGTCTCGAATTTTTTAGAAGTAGTGTCTCGAATCTCGTCTCGAATCAAAAAATGCTATCTCGTTCCACCTCTACCTGATGTGGACTATGTGTGTTAAGCTCCGCCGGTCTGCGCAACTCATTTTCCATAGGTGCTGTTGGACTGTGCAATCGATTTTTCATTGGTAGTACGTTTGGTATATCTGGTTCTACTACCTTGTGTGTTGCTTCAGGGATCTTATCTCCCGTAAAGGTATTTATTTCCGGAGACGCTTGTTCACTGTGCTGGTGAACTAACGGCCTGTTTCAGTGCAATAACCTTTCCGACTCACACACAGCAACTACATGTAGCTACTTCTCGACCTCTAGTTGCTACGAGCTCAGCGTTCAAAGCGGGTCGGCACGGATTGTTGGTAGCGACTTCCTGGCCAACTGACGTCTACCCTCTTGGAAGACAGGGCCTGCTCCCAGGAAGAGTATGCCTGCCGCCCAATCGGGCACTCTATATGAAGGATCTCCACCTAAGGTCTCATGTACAGCTTCTCCTGTTCTACTGATTGAACCCCTGCAGTCTAGGCCGACGCTAGAAGTCTCACCACACTGCTCTCCACAAGTACTTGCCAGAGGCCTACCCCGAGCCTTTCCAGACTCTCCTGCCGTCCAGTCTCCACCTCCTGCATCTCCTGTAACAACCCAGCCAGATGCCACATGTCTTGCATCTCCGGATCCGTCACTCATGCTTTCACAGCAGCTTGCTGACCTCAAGCCACGGATCCATTACCTTGCTAGCCGCCAACAGGTGGGGGACACTCTACGCCAGCACCTGGAACCTCTCTATGCTCGAGAAATAGCTCTTCGCGCACTAGCCAACCAGCATCTAGACCTCCCCCAGCAACTCCAGCTAGTACAAGCAGATTTGGATGTAGTCACCAGAGAATCTACACCGTACCGTACCCTTCTCAGCTTGACACTAGAGATACCCATGACCTAGTGTGACGGGGCTATGTAATGGTACGCCAAGTCGTATCTTACATCTGGCACTCACTCTTGTGTGCACATAATTGTATATATCTGCGTGTACTTCACTCCTATATTATTGTATATAGTTACATGATTATATCTAAGTCTTTTAATGCCTTTTATACCCATGTACAGAGGCCCGACCTCTCAGAATCCATTGATATTCATTTTGTACATGAATTGGACCATTATAAGCAACTTTTGTATATCCCGACCTATTTTGGGTCGGCCGTCGGGCTTCCGGCGGCCATCTTGTCGCGCAACTTCCGGACGACCACACGTCGTCTTTTCCCGTCGTCACGTCGGCCGGAAGTCCTTATACTATATAAAGGGCATTGTTTTACTGTTCATTGTCTCAGTCTTCACTTGGCTTTCAATAAAGACACATCTATACTTGATACAGAGACTTTCACTTCCTTTTGTCAGGTCATTCGCTTAGCGAACCGCCTACTAGGTCGGATCACTCTCTTTCAACGTATAGTCTGAAGGTCAGACTTGGGACCAGATGGGTCGTCTTTGGTAGTTATTGGGCTACTGAGACTGCTCGATCTTTCATGTAATGCGAAGTCCTATTACCACTCATAGGCACTTCATTTCTGGGTCGATAGTCGCCCAAGGACGACCGCACCAAATCACAGAAACCATTACAATACATGTATACTTATCTGAATTTTTAATGTGCAGAATATCCTGGAACATATATTCATATAGATATAGAATATTTTTTAACATGATTGTATTGTAAAGCACAAATTACCAAAATTAAATACACTATATTTTCTCTAATAAATAATATAAAATTTATAATAATAGTAAGCAAATCAATCAATTTACCATTGCAATGAATTTATAATAAATTCGATTTTATTAAATTTATTGTAATGGAATGACCAGGGTTAATTGATCGATTTGCTTATTATTAGAAAAAATATGGTGTATTTTGATAAAAATGAATTTCAAATTCAATTCAATTTTTTCCTTTTGAAAACGATCGGTTATAAATAAAATATTATTCCATGTAGTTATACCTGATTTTGAACTTTCAGTCTTCCTTCCATTTCACCTGCTATTAGTGCCCTGTCTTCTTCTCCCAAGCAGTAGTATGATTTTTATTTACAATGTTGTTAGACCAACTAACTTAAACTCAAACCAAAACTTAACTAACTTTAGCTGATAAATTAAAATTTAGAAATTAATCTTTTTGTGTTGGATTGGCACCTTTCAGCAATATTTCTGAAAGATTTCGTTTCTTTTACCAAAGTTTAAAATATTAATATTTCATCGTCTTCTACGAAGCAACCATGATAGCTAACAGTTTTGAAAAGAGAATTGAAATTAAATTTATGCTACTCAACAATTCATAAAAACCTCCAACGGAAACGAGCACTTGCAGTCGACCTTTTGAACCCACGATAGATTCTTTCCCACAAACCCTTCGAACCGCTTCAAATGAACCATTCCATACTTCGAAGCGATGACTCGCTTCGCATGGCTTCGTAGCGGTCATTCGAAGCAAAAAATCATACGAAGTCATTCGCAGTATCCCATTCCATGCTTCACAGGGACAGACAATTCGAAGTACTTCGAAGCATCGAAAGCCAGTGAATGTTCATTCATTGATTCCCTGTATTGTGCATTTAGTAATAAAAATAATTTATATCTTGAATATTGATATTAGGTGTCTTTGCGATGGTGCAACGGTGGGTCGATGGGGTCGCAAAAAAGAGAAAACTTGATTATTTTTGATTATTTAAAGGAGGTCGCAAAAAATTAATTTGCGTGTTAGAGAGGAGGGTGGGAAAAAACCATCACCAGCAGTTGCGACCCCCTTATTTAACAATATTATCGCCCTATTCTTAACTGGCCTGAGAGGATCGTTCCCGCTGCTTCCCTAATCTGATTGGTTGATTAGGAGTCTCCATTTGCAACGGCCAACATACATGTACATTGTAGAATCATCGAAGGTGAGTTCATCTTCGCTTTAACAAAGGTACTTCTCAGAATATATATACACAGTGTATATACATGTATATATATATCATGTATATACTGACATGCAGAATGATACCATATCCATTAGATAATTAATTTGGAGGACCACCATAACTCTGAGAATTACAAGAGTCTGTAGGTGTATAGGAATCACTAGATGGTAGTATTGATGTTATGCACCATGACTTGATGGATGTAGGAGCACAACTTAGTACCCTTGAACAGCACTAGCACACAGCATTTTTGGTCTAGATTTCAAAGCCATTGCTGGCCTGTTCTGCAAATATAAGCTGAGTATAAAACTATAGAATACCATATTACATACATGATTGTATATGTATATGTATATAGAATAATGTTGTAGTGGCTCAGGACATTTGTTAACCGGCCTCAACCTGCTCGATGGACATTCATGCACAATAAGTGCCTGTATTTGCCTCGCTCAACTCATACACGTCCAATTACTCTTGTAATTACAGTATATATTCATACATATACTTACACAATCATGATTATCCACATATCTCTATGTTATGCACTAATTAAACTATGCGTTATAATAAATTACTAAGTGTAATTATTTGTTTTGTACCCATGTCTCAGAATTTGATGTAATTAGTTTTGCACATGTTTTGTATGTTTTTACCCATATTTTGTTGTGGCCGACCCACTTTAGGTCGAGCCGACCGCCATCTTGTTGTTAGTTCCAGCTGATAAGGTTTTACGGCCTACTTACTAGGACTGAACATACTCTCTCTCAAGTATAACACATACGCATCGACTCGGCCATGGGTCGTCTTGGTTAACATTATAACTACAAGTACCTGTCGATCTTTCATTTAATGCAGAATGCCTAGAACCACTCATAGGCTCTTCACTTGTGCTAGTAAGTTGTCCCTCGACCATATACATACATTGCATACAAAAAAATTACAATATACTACTTACAAAAATTTGAACGGAGAAAGCAGGGTGACTATCCTTGACTACTGTACCATTTATGCATATAGAAAATAATAAAATACCAGCATGACTGTACATGTCCATATATATACAGAGTTATATCCTTCAGCAACAACCGATAAAGCACAAAGAATTCTGTAGGTCTATAATACTGTTGAAAGTCACAAATCATAGATTGCAGTAGGCCTACAGCCAACCAACAGACTTTGATAGTTAGACGTGTTTAGTAAGATGAACAAATAACTTACTGAGTAAAGATGCATTACCTTCTGACAAAGACTTAAGACTGTCGTATAAATTTATAAGTTCTAAACTCTGGCGGAGAGAAACAACAATTAGATGCTGTATTTAAATATTTATTTACTATGTTCATGTACACAGTGAGTTCACTTTTCACATATTCTGAGAAGAACAATATTTACATGGAGTACATAATAGTTACACCATGTTTATGTCACAGTAGTGGGTTAGCTATAGTTGCTAAAGATGGTTTTAAAATACCCCCAAAACAAGATAGACCTATCACCCAATAGACTTTTACTTAGTAACCAACCAATTGTACAATCAAAAACCAGAAGATGTGTTGGAATAACTATAATTGACTGCATTTAAACTCGAAAATATACATTAATCGTTTATTAAAACAGATAATAAGACTTTTGTTCCAAATAATGCCTATTAACAAAAATTTTGCTAATAAGATATAGCGATCTCGTAAATTTAAAACTAAGCTATTGCGCTGACTCATGGGGTAAGGCTAACAAAACATCGATCAACCAGATTTTATTAATGCAAAAAGATATTAAGAAACATCCTTAGAAACACTTTATACAAACTCATTTTGCCTTTAGAAGCCAACGGCAAACTTATATTCAAAATCGGGCTTTCAATCTTTATAATTCGATGTTATCGTTTGAATACAGACTTAGCTACAGCCATCATTGTCACCCAGAGATGATTTACTTTAGTTTCACCCAATACCAGTGCTCACACTTGCATATTGTTATAGATAATTGGCATTCAGTAATTTCGATTTATGAAAGGGTGGGGAGACAACTTCGGTTTCATTCAGTTTTTTAGCAAGATCAGCAAAAGAACTTGTTGTGATGGTCAGTATAACTCTGATCTAGCCTCTCGACTACATGACACTAATTATATATACTTGTACTTACCTTGCATTACACTTGCTTGTATTAATTGTCTATGTAGTAGATTGTCACTTACATTATTGTATGTACCTATAATGTGCGTTAGTGAGAAATTATGTTCTTTTTATACCCATGTAAAGAGGCTCGACCTCTCAGAATTGCCTGATATTGATTTTGTGCATGATCTAGATGGTTTTAATCACCTTTTGGTAAAACCTGACCTATTTTGGGTCGGCCATCGGGCTTCCGGCTGCCATATTCTTGCGCAATTTCAGGACGACACTACGTTTTTCTTCTTACGGCACTACGTCAGCATCGACTCGGAACATATGGGTCGTCTTGAGTAGCTATTGGACTATTAGTACTTGTTAATCTTTCATGTAATGAAAAGGTCTAGCAGCACCTATAAGTTCCTCATTTTGGACAAGGGAGTCGTCTTAGGATGACAGCACCACCCCCCCCCCCCCCCCCCCCCCAGAGACAAAACCATTACATCATTATGAATGCACTACTAATAAACCTACTTTAGGATGTTTAGGGGTTTGATCATTTTTATACTGTATATGATTATGTATTTTTTTAGGTCTGTGGCTGCTCAAAGCAAATGTCTTGCCTAAAATTACATTAAACTTACATGTTAGTACAATGTATATTACTTTTACTCTGGAAATCCAATAGAAGTCAATGCCTGAAACATGCTAGACCTACCCCAGTACATATTAAGTTGTTTATCATTGTTAGGATAAAACTTTAAGCCAATAAGCTAATGATCTCTCATAAACTTGCAATATACTCAGTAATCAAGGTGTCCACTGACCCAGCATGTCATATCTTACAAGTACAGGTATGTAAAATTAGTGATGAACAAGAATACAATCATGTAACTAGAATATAAAGAAGAGACCAATAAACTGTAAAGGTTTGTCCTGCGCATTCTAATAATTTATTATACCTCATCTATCATACAATTTTCAGAAAGAAAAAGTAAAAATACCTAAACTAAACTACATGTAAGTCATAGAGAGACACTGGACATTGAAAAGACATGTACACTATGCAGCAGTGCTTTTAATTAGATAAATCATACAATTATGTATTTTAATGATATGGTACCTAAAGTGTCCTCTATGTGTATTGAGTTCAGGTGGATTAAAACATGACCTGCTAGCTTAGCAGTCAGAATATGAAAGAAAGTCTGTTTAACCACATGGTACAATAATATAGTCTGAGAATGTGTATTTTAAATGCATTCTAAATACTTGATATAAGACAGACAACTCGAAATAATAATATACGAAGAGTAGACAACTTCTATGCAGAAGTGGAGACACTACACCTCTTGTTTAATCATAATTGTTGCTGTGAGTAACTGTTACACAATGTTACAATAATGTATATGTACTAGTCTCCAAGCACCTCTTTCCAACTTGAGGGTCGCACTGTTCCCAGCAATTTAAGGATGCAAACACAACCCGCCGTACAGCACTCACAAGCGCTCTAACCCCCATTATTGATTGGACCTCAGTGCTGGAAACTCCCTAACAAAATTAGTCACATAGTCATTCAGGTGTGCTGGTGGTCTCCGATCTCTTCTTGGTCAATCTACACTTTCCTGCTCTAATGTCTCCTCATCAGTCTGAACTGGTGACGCTTCAGCTTCCCGAGTACTCTCCTGCACTGCCGGTTCATCTTCCGTCCCTTTCCTCTCCGGCAAGGTCTCTGCTCCTTGGACAGCTACTTCATCTACAACAGACAATTGAGACTCTGGCGAGTAAAAGCGTTTAACATCAGTTACATTTCTCTTTACAATTTTTCCATCAATTGACTGTAGTGTTAATACAGGGCCGCATGCCTCTCTTATTGCATATCGGCTTTGGTGAAATGACGTCTGACACTTGGACTGAGTGCTCCCTTTTAACAACACTAAGTTCCTGACTTCAAGGTTGTGCATAGTTTTACCAACATTTCATTTATAAACCATTTCATTTTTCAGTTCTGCATCCCGATCACGTTCTCCTAGATTACCAAAAACATCTTGGACTCGGGGTACTTTAATTCTTAGTTTTCTACCAAAGAGCATTTCTGATGGTGACTTGCCAGTAATTGAATGTGAGGCATTCCTACATGTCAACAGGTATTTTGAAATCTCGTTGTTTACATGCTTTCCATGTAATCAGCAAACTCCTGAGAGATAAACTGAGGGCTATTGTTGGTCTTTAAGCTCAAGGGCAACCCATGCATGTCAAATACCCTGACCGAAGCTTGGATTACATTAGAGCTCACTGTGGACTGCAAGAAAATGCATTTGTAATATCTACTATAGTAATCAACCACTACCAATATATGACAGTTATCATCAAGTGGCCCTAGCGAATCACAAGCCAAATCCTCCCAGGGGCTATTTGGTAATTCTGTGACCCTCGCTGAGTCACGGTTATGCACCTGGTCAACCAACTGACACCCCTTGCACAATTTGACATAACGCTCAACATCAGCATCAATCCCTGGCCACCATACCCTAGCTCTCAAGTTTCTTTTTGTACTCACAATACCAAGATGACCTTCATGCCCAAGCTCAACCATTTTGTCCCTTAACTCACTAGGTATAACAATTCTGTTACCTCTAAGAATTGTCCTACCAATAGCACACAACTCATCACTGATAGGCCCAAACTGTTTAGCAATATCAACTGGAACATTATCGAAAGAACCTTGTTCAATAGCCTGTTTAACATGGCCTAACTCCCTATCCGTATCAGATGCCCTCTCAACCTGCCTAGGTGTTATGGCCTCTAGCCCTAGCAAATCATTCACAACTATTTGCCTATGAAGTAACTCCACATCTTCTACCGACGCATCTCCAGTACCACTGCCAATAATTGGCACCATCCTAGATAAACAATCAGCAATGTTTAGTGAACCTTTTATGTGCTTGGCATGAAAATTGTAACTCTGCAGGCGTAAAACCCATCTCTCAATTCGAGCAGATGGTGATTTCTTTTCATGATTATTGTAGATCACTTCCAAAGGTTCGTGATCTGTCATAAGTGTGAATTTCACACCAAACAAGTAATGGTGAAGTCTCTCGCATGCCCATACTATAGCTAAAGCTTTCTCCTCAGTTTGACAATACCTCCTTTCTACCTGTGTTAATTCTCGAGACGCATGGCATATGACTCGCTTAATTCCTCCTTACACTTGGACCAAGATGCACCCCAAACTTACTGGACTGGCATTCGTGTACAACAACGTATCCGCACCTAAATCAAAGAATGCTGGTGTGTTTGCCCCAGCCAATGCATTTTTCAAATCTTGGAATGCGTGTAACTTTTTTGTCCCAAACTTTAAGTGCATTGCTGACTGTTTACCAATGGTTAGACCTCGCAATGTCTCAGTTCTAGAGAAGTCACCAATGAAACGTGAGCAGTAGTTTACCAAGTCAAGAAAACTTTCTAATTCTCTTACTGTTTTTGGTACAGTTGCATTTAACACAGTTTCAACTTTATCCCAATCGGGATCAACCCCTTGGCTAGATAGCCGGTGAGCCATGAATGAAATTTGATCTACTCCAAACACATATTTATCTTCAAACACATGATTGGTAGAGAATTGAATCAGTCCTAGGTCAACACATGCTTCAATCCCTAGCAGGGCATCAGCTACGCTGTCGATTACCAAAAACTTTACATTTTTAGCAACCACATTACTACTTACACTATTTATATTAGCCCAAAACTGCCCTATAACTCCTAGTGGCTTCTGGGATGAGTATGAATATATTTTTGAACTGGCTCGTTCAGACTTTTGGACCTTTATACCCATTCCCTTGAGTTTTTCCAGGTTCTCTTGTGTATCACATTACAATCTGCCCCTGTATCCAAAATGAACTTCACATCTACACCCTACAGTTTACGGCAAATGCAAATTTTTCAGAACTTCCTACATCATTACTAGAATTTTCAACAACCTGTTCTACGGCATTTACTGCTTTTGATTTGCACATTGGTTTGAAGTGATTGAACTGCTTGCACCAAAAACACTGTTTCCCTTTTGCTGGGCAAACTGTGTGCGAGCGGTCCCTCCCACATCTGTCGCACCTAAAATCTTTACTATTAGTAGCATTACTGTTTGCTTTGTAATTACTACTGCTACTAACTCTATTCAACAAAGGTCTATAGTGTAATGGTACGCACAGTCGTCTCCTACACCTGACACTCATTATTGTGTGCATATACATGTATATATCTGCTTTTACCTTACTATATGTATTTCTATATACTTGTATAATTATTACTAAGTCTTTTTATGCCTTTTATACCCATGTACAGAGGCCCGACCTCTCAGAATCCATTGATATTCATTTTGTACATGAATTGGACCATTTTAAGCAACTTTTGTAGAACCCGACCTATTTTGGGTCGGCCGTCGGGCTTCCGGCGGCCATCTTGTTGCGCAACTTCCGGACGACCACACGTCGTCTTTTCCCGACGTCACGTCGGCCGGAAGTCCTTATACTATATAAAGGGCATTGTTTCGTTGTTCATTGTCTCAGTCTTCACTTGGCTTTCAATAAAGACACATCTATACTTGATACAGAGACTTTCTCTTCCTTTTACTAGGTCATTCGCTTAGCGAACCGCCTACTAGGTCGGATTACTCTCTTTCATTGTATAGTCTGAAGGTCGGACTTGAGACCAGATGGGTCGTCTTTGGTAGTATTTGGGCTACTGAGACCGCTCGATCTTTCATGTAATGCGAAGTCCTATTACCACTCATAGGCACTTCATTTCTGGGTCGATGGTCGCCTAAGGACGACCGCACCAAATCACAGAAACCATTACAATATATCGTACGAATCTGAAGTTGTGCATTATTGGTACTACAACATGCAATGTCTAATTAATGTTAGACTTACTCTGATTTTGGGATAGTCTTAGTGTGGGCATAACTTCAATTCAATATTTGAACAGTGCACTTCATTTACATTTCAATTAGTTTTGTGGTAATTTCAGTTTATCAAGGTGCTTATAGCTAGTACTTTTACAAAACTATCTATGTGCATATTCTCCCTATTTCCCAATCTTACATGACTTGTATAATATTACTTACAATCTACAAAGCCTGATAATTTTCGGTGATGATGACCCACTTTTGGTAACATTCGATACACATGTAACTATAAACATTAACATAAACATTACAGGTATATTGGTTCACCAGAATCCACAATACATGTAATAGTTATATAATTTATTACTCATAAGTTATTTTGTATTCTGATTTGGTCCATGCCCTTCCGAAAAGTATTAGCATGATAAAACAAAGTTTATTCTTTGGAATTTTCTTGTCTAGTGTGTATGCACACTGGACAACTACACTCCACTATGATACATTTTATGTCTGTTGAAGCCAGTACACAGCATATCTTCAATATCTAGTCGGTGGCATATTGTTTATACTGTAAATCATACTAGGTTGTAGCTGAGGTTTAATTAGTGAAGAAAACTCTGTCAGTTTGCACTTGTTACTGTTTGGGTTTGAAGTACATGCACCTATGGTGGTTCTGTATATTTAATCATATTCTGTAATGACTGGTACTGCATCCATGGACACCAGAGTATCTATTCCACAATAAGTGGTTAAAGGTAATAAATATCAGCATTTTAGAGGATTATTGCTCTTGCAATTATATTTAAAAATTTAATCTAAGTAAAATGCATACATGTACATGTATGTCACTATTAGGATATTGGCAAGTCTATTTATTGCTTGGCCTATATGCAGTGTAGGATCCTACAATAACTATCCTTTTCTATGTGCATGTATCTAGCTGTTACCTGCAGTCACATAAAGCTATACAAAGCATTGGTAACATTGGTAACATTTTTTGCCAAGGTTTACTGTTTCCCAGATGTTAACTGTTTCTTGTTGATATGGAAGCAGACAGAGGTGAGTTTAGACTATAATGTTGACTAAATGGTGTTTTTGGTTTCAAACTAGATTCATTATTATGCGTAGGTGATCATGGTTATTGGCTGCTCAAATTAAAGTAATGTCTTAGAATGATAGAAATAATATCGTTCCTCGATTGTAGAACATTTTTGTCATCAATCCCTTAACAATAATATTTAAAATTTAGATTCTCTGAGGAAGAAAAATGAAGCCTTCAAACCCTGGCGTCCATGGGTACCTGATACACCAAGCACTGTAGACAGTGTGAACACATGGGATAACAGCCTTTCTGCAACCAGTTCTAGTTTGGGTAATATAATAGTTTTACACTGTACTAGCAATAGATTAACTACAGCACTATTAGTCAATTACATGTAGTTACATGACATTAGATACACATGAAATTCAGTTCCAGCGCATAACATGACGTGAGTTTAAGATTCATGTTGATATAGTATTGGAACTCACTGTGAGTACCAGTATACTACAATTGTTATGATGGAGTATTATGTTGGTGCCCAGAGCTATATTAATTACATGTAAATACTACAAGGTAGGACCTCTTCATGCAGACATGTTAGTAATACAACATGTAATGGTGCTATCACCACTAAATTTACACGAGGTCATTGTTTACATTCCTGCTTTTAGTCAAATTTTCTCACAAAAAGAACTACATTGAGATATATTTTTGAATGTTTCTGTTCTGCACTCTACAATCATGTAGCATGGAATTACAATACCTGTGTGGTCTACACTACTAGTTATTCAACTTATCTGAATATGAATGAGTAATGATTACAACATGGAAAGATGACTATGCAGTGTAGATGTATGTATACGTAGATTGCTGACTGTAACAGACTATCCTGATAAACAACATAGACCAACCAGTTAGCATGTCACTTGTAGATGATGGATTGTCAGTAGTCATCACAGTTGACATAATTTGTTTCATGGTAACTTATATTCAAAAGTAATTTTACAGTTCAACATGGATCAACCAGTAGTAAGACAGCAGTAAAAACTTCACAGATTAATCATTCTCAGCCCAGCAAACAAACGCTACTATTTCATACAACTGCTAATGGTGGAGTTCTTGAAGAGAGATATCTTGAAAATTCAACTGGAAGTGACGCACAAACCCAGGATGTGCAGTGTAGTAACTACAGCACATCTAGATGCGACATTCAGAAACACTCCATCACGGAATTAAGAAGAAAGAAACCATTTAAGCAGAACACGGGTCAACATATGAAAGAAAGTACTGAGGAGAAACTGTTCAAGTGTTCGTATTGTGTGTATAGCTGTGCACGCAGGTCTCAGTACAATGTACATGTGAGAACGCATACAGGAGAGAGACCATTCAAGTGTTCACATTGTGACTACAGCTGTACCCAGGCGTGCCATTTAAAGGTGCATAATAGAATGCATACAGGAGAGAAACCATATAGTTGCTTATTTTGTAATTATAGTTTTGCAGTGTCCAGCAATCTCAAGAGTCATATTATGAAAAACCATAAAGAAAAGAAGACATTCAAGTGTTCACACTGTGACTATCGCTGTACCTGGGCGTCTCATTTAAAGACGCATATGAGAACACATGCAGGAGAGAGACCATTCAAATGAGAAAATATGCAAGAGGCAAATTGCTTAGTTGACACCAGTCTTTTTGATTATAGTTTCACAGCATGATTTAAGAGTCATGTCATTATGACAAACCATACTGTGCAGAAGTGATCGTCACAATACAGAGACTTTTCGAATGTACACAATTTGATAGTTCTAGTAGTGAAAAGAAATCTATTGAGGTATACCAGAGCACTGTACCTAGAGAGAAGTGAATGTTCATTTGCTATGATAAACCATGGAAAGAACTGGGTGTAGGATCTTAGTCTAAAGGAAGTCAATGTTCGGAGGTGCACAGGAATTCACACATGAATAAAACTATCCTTAAATCTCCACTTTGACTGAGTGTAACAGTCATCGGAATTTGGGAGACTCTCTATAACCAGATACATGTAAATGTACAAGTAATTGGCTGGTAAATGGCAGAATCATAAATTATGTATTGTTGCATCTACATCTAGTTGGATATATACATGTATACTGTGTAATTTGAAAAGGGTTTATTAATTTGGTAGAATTTCATCTAGAAGAATATAATAATACTGGTATAAGTTCTCCCTTCACTTCCAGCAGTAACTTGGCAGTATCCTATACTTAGCTTGTTGGTCTATGTGGCAAAGTTATTCAAAATAAATCCATTCAATGCATGTGGCGATAAGTTCAGACTTTGAGTTGAAGCTTGCTTTGCCAGGTTCAAAACTGATGTAGTATTTATCCCACATGCACAGTAGGCACCTCTTAGAGCTGATTTCATATGGTCGGTCTCTCTTTAATAGACCAATTGATAGAGAACTGGTGATTACTATTTTATAACGCTCAGATAATATAGTTGCTCAACATAAGATGCTTTGACAAAGTGCTAGCAGTTGAGTTTAGCTTTGAAGATATATAAATAAAGCCATTAAATAAATTAAAATCAATTTAATATTTAATTTGTGATATATTCTACTGACCGCTGTAAGGACAGGTAATTGACCAAAACATAGAGTTTAATTCAAATCATTGAAAACACCAATTTCACTGCAGGAGGGTAGAACTACTATTGCATACATAATAATATTATAGATTTGCTTATAATATATATATATATATCTTGGTGAATGGTTATCCATAACTTGTTATATTATTATATCTAAAGAATGAGGTGAACACATTAATAGAGTAATAGAATGCATACATACATGTATATTAGATGTATGTACAGTAATACATCATGAGGCCAGTAATAATGAAATATGAGAGCAGGGAAAGAATACGAAATTAAATCATTACTGTCTAGGTTGGTTAAAATTTGAGATACATAGAGTTGTATAGGTTTGATGATGGAATTTCAGTGTTGGAGCTGTTTCTTGTTTACAAAATGCACATATGCAGGTTTTGGCTATGAATCTATCTCTATGGTCATGGTGATATACCGTACAGCCTGGCAGGATGCCGAGGATGATTTTGCGCCAGGGCAGAGCGAAGGTTGTTTTACGTGGCAACCCAAGAGTTTTGCTGGGAGAAATTTTGTTTCTGTGATCCATGTATCGGTCATGATTATACATTTGGTATCTGAGTATTCTGCAGAAATGGTGAAAAGCGACGTTGCAGGATTCAAACATCTGAAAAGTGTCAACTACGACCCTTGAAACAGCCATGATTCTGGTGGCAAGCCAAGAGTGTTGCTGGGAAATCTTGTTTTTGTGACCTATGTATCTGTTACAATTATATGATCTTTGAGCTATTTGGTAGAAATGATGAAAAAGTGAATTTCAGAATTGAGGCCCATGGTAAGACAGAACTGAAAACAACCGAGGTAAAAAGTATCATTTCAATTTCTTTTAATCACATAGACGCTGTCTACGTTCTACATGGCTAAGTTGGTATCAACTGCTTGATTTAATACGGTTGGAAAACAAGTGTTTGAGTATTAATACAATTGGAAAACATGTTGCACATGTAGAAAACATTATACAATATGCTTAAATGCAGTCTATCTATTTAGCATTTATTATGCAATGCATTTTATTCTATTCAAGATAGAACAAGTCTATTTTCTTCTGAATGACTGTATTTGAAATGTCTATTTGACTGGGCTGTGAATCTAATGTGAAATTCAATTGCAAACCCTTAAGTAGCTGATATGCTTTTGTCTTAATACATCACTTGAATGTACAATGCACAGAATGTACATGTAGACACCAGTAAAGAAACCAACACTTTGGAAACTGCTTTACAACTACTAACTAATTGAGAGAAGACAAATCCAAGCAGCCCTGTCAAACAGACCACTATAATAATACATGATCTAATCTTAATTTGTATATTTTAGGTTGAAGGACCATTGGCTATTCCAAAACCTAAGGCTAAGTTCATGGAACAGTTACATGCATATAATATACAGTATCCAGTGTACATAATATGGCTTACATGGAACAACAACAACAAGTACTACAGTCAAGACCTGTAGCTATAGATGGTTTCTTCAACAACTTGATGAGCACTTCCTGTCCATGCTAGGGACTTAACATAACAACTACCACGGATCACGTGATGCTAACCACGACCAAGACAGCCATTACATTACCACCGTGTCATCAAATTTACATGGCCAATAAGGTTACAGGTTTCACTTTCATTAAATACAGTTGGATAATTTTATATGCAGGAGAGTGCTAAATATTTTGAGATTGAACGAACGTTTATTTTTTTCTTGCTGTAAATTAATTTGAAGTGATTATTTTTATAGACATACATTGTTAGCTGATATTCAACATAATTTACGGAAGGAACCAGACTACAGTTTTAATGAACAACTCTTTTGACAATACTATATATATTCAAGGAGTAAGTCTAGATTTAACTATCACTATATCATCAACAAATGTTATGAATGCGTAAGTTTTATGGACACAACAGTGTATATTGGATCGCTGGATAAATTTTATTTGTATGAAAACTGTTATTTTAATAATTAATGTAATTTCTGATCGAATTGTTTAATTATTTATGGATGAAATAGACTTGTTTACTATACTTATATATCTTCAATCTTGTTGAGTAGAGGGAGCCAGTTAAATCACAATCTTTTGTCGGGTACACTGTCCTGAGTACTGTGGTGAAACAGCCTCCGTGGTAATGGCACCTAGGCCAGCCACACTGACTATATTAATAGCTGACAATTAATCTTATCCATATACTGTTATTCACATATCCATGCATTGTCTATCTATTATTATCTATGCATTCATTACCTTATTATCCACTGCGTGTCTTATATACATGTACATGTCTGTATTAGAAATCAAGCCTTGGAATTACGATCTATTGCAACTTGGTTTTTCCCACACTTATACTTATTTAGTAATTGTCTGTCCTTACTTGATTGCATATTGTTAGAGTCTTTTTGCCACTTTATACTGTAACTACGTGGCCAACCTTATGGATTTAGCTCATATTTATACACGACATGTTTTCACCCATTGTAAGCACATTTTGTGCCATGGCCGACCTTTTCATATGGCCAGGTCGGCGGAACCAGACATATTGTTGCGTAAGTTCCGGAGCCGACCCCATGTCGTCTTTTTTACCGGAAGTTTGTTATGTATATACGGCAGAGCATTTTCTATTGTGAATCAGTTGTTGATTGCGCTTGAATAAAGCAACATCTCCTAACTCAACCTACAGAGGCTTACTCTTTAGGCGGGTAACTCCACCTGAGAATCCTTTGGATTCAGTACGGCTCGAGTTCACCTCATCCTAGGCTAAGCATATCTCTATCCACCCCTTAGGCTTAGGCCGATTCCGGGTTCTAATGAACCTAGCGTCGGACTTAGGCTCGCAAGGTTAGATTTTCTTCACTACACTCCCTTGGAGTATAAACTCTACAAGATCACTCCCTCGGAGTATAAACTCTACTAGACCTACGTCGGTCCTGAGCTCCAATGAGTCTCGGCATCGGCCTACGTCTAAGATAATCTACAATCTACACTATAAAGAGCACCCATAACTGTTCACTCTTTTATGTAATGAGTAGAAGGTACACTTGGTCGGCCTCTACCACCTTCCAAGCCGTTCACATATGTGTAGCCCTCGGCTCTCGTATGATCTAGCACTCAAAAACATTACAATACTTCTACCATTACACTGAAAGTACATAGAACCAGTAACACATATATATGAACTAATTGGACAGTTGTATAAATTATATTGTAAACAAATGCATATACAATACCTACTTTAATGATTGGAAGTTATCTGTTCTTAACAATTCAATTCAAAGTTATCTTCTCTTTCTGCAACTACAGACACTATATTGTTGAATTATAACATTGCCGGCTTATACATGTATTTCTATATTGCTGGACAGTTATTCTAATATATATATTACATATCGTTTCCGTCGCAATAGACGGCGCAAAATTCATTTACCTATACAAACCGAAACCCAAACAAAAATATACATTTTAACCTAAGCTATATACATACATATATATATATATACTCAATCTGCATACAGTGTACTGTTTCGGTGTTTAACACCTCATCAGTGCAGCTCAGAGATATGCCTGGGAGAACACCTTAGCAATACTGTATATTTACAGCAAAGCGTATTTAAAAGGTGTGAAATCCACTGAACCAAAGTTCTCAAGCTGCCAGAGACAGCGAGAATTGCGTAATGCCACCAGTTCAGTGTATCTCCCAGGTAAAGTGCTCAAGAAATTGGTATTGCTACCAATTTCGAGCGTAATACTCAATCTGCATACAGTGTACTGTTTCGGTGTTTAACACCTCATCAGTGCTGCTCAGAGATATGCCTGGGAGAACACCTTAGCAATACTGTATATTTACAGCAAAGCGTATTTAAAAGGTGTGAAATCCACTGAACCAAAGTTCTCAAGCTGCCAGAGACAGCGAGAATTGCGTAATGCCACCAGTTTAGTGTATCTCCCAGGTAAAGTGCTCAAGAAATTGGTATTGCTACCAATTTCGAGCGTAATACTCAATCTGCATACAGTGTACTGTTTCGGTGTTTAACACCTCATCAGTGCTGCTCAGAGATATGCCTGGGAGAACACCTTAGCAATACTGTATATTTACAGCAAAGCGTATTTAAAAGGTGTGAAATCCACTGAACCAAAGTTATATATATAGTACTTGGAGAAGAAAATCTATTTTAAATCCCGACACGCAAAATGGACGAAAGCTGTATAGCTATGTTGTTTAAGTTAATCCAACAAAAGACCAGCACTGTGGGAGAAGTTTAATCCCTATTATAAACACCAGGATAATAAAATAAATCAACAGTCAAGCTACCATATCCATCCTTAACCATAAATTCAAGTCAAGCCTCTCATGTGCGTGTTCCGCATAGGTAACATTTATTTGGACCTAATTTTCAACGAGCAGAAATATTTTAACCTGCATGTTTCGATATAAATTATTGCTAAAATAGTGGAGGCTTTTATCTAAACTACAATAAGGAGGGGCTAATCCTAAAGAAAATGAATCTAAATGTATCACAACCTTTAAATTATAATTTGTATGTTCACAGACTACATTAATTCCTTAGATTTATCTACTCTTGCCCTTAGTTGAATTAATGAGTAGACAACTTTTTTTGTTTACAATAAAAGCGCAACTTCTATGCAGCACCTACATGTAACAACGTTTTCCGTTTTTTAAACTTGCGATATTCGTAGAAGTTGTGCGTCCATGTAGCATCCCTTTTACCTTGTACACTTATAATACATGCATGATCATACCCTTATTATAATCAACTACTATCGTGTGCTCTACTATTGTTATCCACCAATCAGGTTATTGCAATTACACTTGGTTTTTCCCATATTATATAAGCAATTATCTTCTCTTATCTGATTGTACAAGACTCAGTCCTTTTCTATATACTTTTTAAGGCCGATATCTTGGAATAGGCCCATATTTATATACTTTCCATTTCGGACCATTGTAAGCACCTTTTGTGCCAAGGCCGACCCTTTTGGTGGCCGACGTCGGGCGGAACCATCCATGTTGTTGCATCAGTTGCGGACCCGATACCTTATCGGCCCTTTTACCAGAAGTATATTTAGTGTATAAGATCGCACATTTTCTGTATGGAATCAGTTGTTGATTGCGCTCTAATAAAGCAACATCTCCTAACTCAAATCTAGAGGCTTACTCTTGTAGGTGGTTAACTCCACCGGCGGATCCATAGATCCATACGGCTCGAGTTCATCCCCATCCTCGTTTAAGCATATCTCTACACCACTTCTACAGCTTAAGTCGATCCCGGATTCTATAGGTTCTATATGAATCTAGCGTAGGGCCTAAGTTCCTAGAATATCAGATATTTTTTTCTACACTCCTCTGGAGTATAAAGTCTACAGACCTACGTTGACCCTCGATTCTTTAATGAGTCTCAGCATCGGCCTACGTCAAGATACATAATTACAAGACCACCAAAATAACTGTTCACTCTTTATGTAATGTGTGGAAGGTTACTTGGTTTTCCTCTACCAACCTCCAAGCCCTTCCCATGCTCGTGTCATATCGGCACTTGCATGTAAACAAACACTAAAACATTACACTACAATGACATCTTTTGGGGTTTACTAATAGGAGACCTAGCAATGTTGATGAACTGTTACATGCCCTTGTATAATTGTTGCAACGATGTTGGTAGCGGTTGGTAGCGAACTTTAACTTTGTTTTTGTTAAATACATTGTAACTTGTGGAGGCAGTGGCCAGGTACGGGTAGATCACTTGTTTTAACATACCTGTGTAGGCTTGATACTTTGGAAACCATAACTTCTCCACTTTACCCCACACTCTATGCCAAGAGTCTTTTTTTCTGGCCCTTCATTCCCTCCCCTTCATCCCTTCAGTTAAGTCTTGTGTACTGCATGCATAATCTAAGAGAGTATCCTTTGCTGGAAGATTGAACTTATGCTTAGTGAGAGAATTGTTGCATAGTTCAATCTTTCTGAGAATTGTATTGTAGAAGTTGATTCCAACAAACCTCTTGCAGTAGTACTGAACTCCAAATCCACTCAATTTCAAGAATCAGTCTACAGAGTTACACTTACTTGCTAGTGCTAATGCTTGGGATTTACCTTATAGCCTGGTAAAGAACTGGTCACTGAACTCAGCAAATCCTTGGTTAAGATTTAGGTCAATCTACATGTAGTGTCCAATAGGAAACCTTCCTTACTGCATACATGTAATTACTAAGTTTACTTTAGTACTGACAGCTGTAAGCTTTAAATCGCCACCCAAGGAAATGACAAAGAAGGAAGTAGATTTTAGACGAGTTATTGACGTGGTTTTTTATTCTCACAAGTACAGTAATGGTACTGAGTAGGTTACTCCCTTGAGGTATTTTTATCTGCAAAATAAACATTGGTACATTATCCTACAAACTATCAAACACTACCTACCAGAGTATAATAAACTTGTTATCATCTATTCTGCAATCAGTGGGTCAAAGTAATAAATGGCTTCATTTTAAAGGATAATTATTCTTGTAATTACAATATTAGAATCTACTCTAAATAAATACATCCATGACTTTTGGTAAATCTATAATTATGTACTTTATTGCCTGGCCTATATACAGTGTATAGTACTACTTACTGTTGGGCCCAGTCTGTTGTATGTTTCTACATGTAGCTGCTATCTGCAGTTACAAAAAACCTGCTGAAAGCTTTGTTTTTTCCTTATTATTACTATATTTGCTTACATCATGTTTGTATCTTCAGGCATGGTAAAATACTTAAACTAGCAATATACTCAGTGTCCACTGAGCCAACATGCCATATCCTACAAGTATAAGTGTGTAAAGTCAGTAGTGATAAGCAAGAATACATGTAATTAGAATATAAAAGAAAAACAAATAAACTGTAAAGTTTTGTCCAGGGCATTCTTTTAATTATTTATGATTTATTTATTAGAAAATTTTCCAAAGAAAGAAATAAAAATACTAAAACTAAATTTAGTTATAGAAAGACACCGAACATGAAAATTACATGCACATAATACAAAAACACTTAATTAAAAAACTCCTAGAACTATAATGACGTGGGTGGTTAAGGTACTAGATTCTCTTTAGTGAACATACTAAAGAGGTTTCTATGCTTACTGAAATAGTCATTGGTCATATCCAACTGCACTGGAGAATATTCATTAACCTTCTGCAATAATGGTGATGGATCCTTATATACTCAGCATACTGTTAAGTACTCACTACACTTGGATTACTGCATCCAGTATACATTTCCTTAAGTTGTCTGCCATTGTACAACTTTTGCCACTTAGAGTACAATTGAATCATATTGTAGAGGGCTGTTTCTCATTCCACTTTAGGGTGGCAGCCTTTTAATTATCCTGGCAGCATGTACAATAGATTGTCTTTTCTCTTGTATGAGTCCACTGAAGGCTGTGGAGCTCCAGAAAATTTTTAGCGGTAGAACTGGTTCTGTCATTTATGTTTTCTTATGACATGACTGTTCAGGTTGCTCTTCTTCGTACATCTATAACTACAGAGTGCACATCTGAACGGTTTCTCTACAGTATGTGTTCTCATATTATGTCTCTTCAGGTTGTTGGATACGGTACAGCTATAATCACAAAGTGAACACTTGAATGGCTTCTCCCCTGTATGTGTTCTCATATGTTTCTTCAGGCTGCTGGATACGGTACAGCTATAATCACAGAGTGTACACCTGAATGGTTTCTCCCCTGTATGAGTTCTACTATGTTTCTTAAGACTACCACTAGTTGTAAAGCTATAGTCACATATTGTACATTTGAATGGTTTTTCTCCAGTGTGAGATCTCATATGCACGACTAAATTCCTTCTTGCTTTGCAACTATAATTACGGTATATGCAGCAGAATTGCTTCTCTCCTGTATGCACTCTCATATGAACGTTTAAACTGTCTGTTTCAGTGAAACTATCTTCACAGTATCCAGAAGATTTCATATGAAGGTCGCTATTTTTACAGCTACATATACAATATAACTTTGTACACAGTTTACTACCCATACATATATCTGCCTTTGCACTGAACTGTTCAACATGATGTTGTGCTGATACATTTTTCAGCACATTGCTGTTGCCATACTGATCACATGTATCCAGCTTCTGAATGACAGGAGCTCCTACAAAACAGTCAAACACACTTTGAGTATTTCATAACTGAAATGGGTATTGGATCAGAGGCAATAACCAACTAAATTGTATTAATTGCCACTAGTCATAATTAGAGTTTAAAACTGACATGAATTTACCCCAGTTGTTATACATATAGTTACAGCAAGTTTTGAACCAAACGTAAAATATGTCAAACAAGAAACTGAATTCCGTGAACTCAGCAAAATTATAAAACAATATCTATAAATTGTTTGAAAGTATGAATTCAAGCAGTTGGCAATTAGTTACTATTCGAAACTATCATAATCACCAATGCTGATTATTGAATGTTTCTTATAATTTTATCATAAATCGTATTTTAGCCGCAAGTGCATTTTCATTTATGTATTCTGTGGATTACTTTCATACAACTGGAATTTTAGTTGCAGTGGTCTGGCATAAGTAGATACAGTATAGATACATGATTGTACAGTATACTATCATTGATTTGTTTACCTAAAGAAGAACTAATTGTGGAAATCTGGTCATCACAGCTGTCTGCAGAACTAGTAACTGTATCAACAGGTTCAATAATGATCCATGGACGCCAAGGTTTAAAGTTTCCTTCTCTCTCCTGCCTTAAATCTGATATAACAGAAATATTTACAACTTAAAACTTTTAAAATGTGGTTATAGGTTATAGCATTGTAAATATAGACTCAAAAGTGGGTAGAGTGATATACAGTAGGATATATACACTAATATACTAATACAATATAACGGATACTTACTACTCATATTATAGAATATAATACCTTTAGAGAATGCAAACACACCTTTACTACTGCATAGGATATTTACTACTCAGTTCACATCATGACTTTCTTATTATAAATTATAAAATACAATTCATAACAACCATCGCTTCCACAGTTTTACTTTACAACTGTACACCATAGTGCACAACATACACCCTCATTGTTCTTACAAATAGTTACTTTACATTCTTAAATGTGATTGTAATCTGACTATATAAATCGATGTACATGCACATGTAAGAGTGAGTAGAGTGGTATACAACATAGTCAAACCTTTACTCACTTTTATTTTCAGTAACTTCCATGATGCTCTTAACTACATGAATGTACCACTGCAGGCTTACCTTCAGCTCATAACTGAGCTATTATTGAAATGTATACATGATGAGCTACATTAAATGCAAGCCCTGAAAGCTATCTCTAATAGAATCTTTTATTACAGCTGAATGCCAGCAGACAAGGATAGTCATATAAGGAGACTATTAGAAACTCTATTGATAACACTATATTATTTCATATTGATCTGTGAAGGTGAGTTAGCAAAGGTGAAGTGGAGAACTCAACTTTGTCCGTAGTCAAAAATGAAGAGAGAAAAGTTGTCTCATCTTGCCTAGCAATTGATTAAAAAGTTTTTCAGCCATAGAAAAATGTCTTTCAAGCATGAAAGTTATTGTTTCTGCCATCTACCCTCTTGGGAAAGTTTTTTATTTCCATCAATGTGTGACCCTACATAACCTGACCAAAATATTCAGCACAATTACAATCACTAAGACTACACTTATGTAAGCAGTGTTAGTAATAATTGCAGAAAAATCGGAAGATTTAAAAAATTTCTGTCAAACTATCTGAGTTCATAAAGTTGCATGCGGATAGCAGCACCAGTGGATAAGTTAGTGACTGGTTGGATAAAGTTCAACCTGTAGCCAAGCTGCAGAAAGTAGACAACTTTTAATTATTATTTCTAGCTGAACCGGCATTTGCAGTGTACAAACAGTTAACATGTGAGGTAAAGGATGACTACACTAAGCTGAAAAAGGCACTAATAACTGCATTTGGCGTGCACAAGTTCGCCGCATATGAACAGTTGTGGAACAGGACATTTGTGTAGGGAGAGACTGTGGATGTGTACTTGGCAGATCTACAGATCTTAGTTGGCTTGATAGGGCAGCTAGAGTCTGAGCCACTTCTAAAATGCCCCTTTGTGGCTGGACTCCCGCAGGAAGTTACAGCTCAGCTAAAGTCAGTAGCCGCTGTAGAAGATTTGTCACTAGCAGACTTAGTGAGCAGGGCAAGAATGATGTTATCTCCATCGAATGATTCTGCTGCCATAGGTGCAGTTGCTGCAAAACGTAGGGAAGTAGAATGCTACAACTGTTCAGAGTCACATTTTGGTCGTAATAGTAAACCAAACAGCTCCTCCCAAGCCAAATTTAGATGCTACAATTGTCATGAGATAGGTCCCATGCAAGCGACAGGGAAGCGGAATTGGGGGAGCATATCCACCGGACGCTTTTCTTGTGTAAAGAATTCAGTGCTGCCATTAATATTTGTACATATACGGGGTATTCAGACTAAGGCGTTGATAGACAATAGGTGTGAACAATCAGTAATAAAGGAAGGGCTAGCAAACATGTTGAGATGGTCACTCAAGGACTGAAATGTATAGTTACCGTGTTAACTGGTCAAACAACTACTTGCAAAGGAGAAGTAGTGGTAACCATAGCTGCAGAAGGTGACCATGAGACAGCGTTAAAGTGCATGATTGCGCCCAAACTAGTAGGCCTATGTGACTTCGGAATGATTTTTGGTGTGGGTGCGAAAAATAGTTTATGTGGGTCAACTGATGGTGTTGGTCAGGGGACATTTCCGAGTATCAAGAAGCCGAAGAAGGTTACCGCTGGTTCAGTGATAGAAACAATTTCAAGCAATGACACTGTAGCTGCTGCTGGGACCTGGGGCGATTGGTGTGACCACTGCTGTGTTGGATAGGGCTTGTGTGCCTAAGACAGTGATGGAAAAAGCTTTCATCATTGTCTGAAGCGGTGGCTGTTGGGCTTGCTGCAGTGGCTGGACTGGCTGCTTGGCTTGCGTGGGGGTTGTGTGGGTTCCAGTGGGTTGATTTCTTCAGTGCGGGTTCAGTTCTTTATAGAGACACAACCATAATATTATAATCAGTATCAATATATAATTATGTAGAAATATTGGAGCACTGAGTTTCACTCGTCAAAAATAAACAGCGTAATACCTATCAATCATAACAAGAAAACCAATTCGATGTAGAGCTCTGCTCCAAAATAATAACCCGCCTTCTAGCTGCGGTGCCAGCAGCTATAGTGAAACTCATACCAACAACTATATAAAATCATCTTCTGATGGAACATACATGTATATGGAGATCTCCATATCAATTACACCATATCAACGCCATACCGGACGAAACTGCAGACCTCTGTTATAACAGCAGAAACAAGAGCACAACATCAGACACTACTGCTGCTCTCCATTACAACACCAACATCTTAGACACAGAGTGCACTACCATACTGACAACTACCGTCATCAACAGACAACCTATCCTGGCTGCCGGTATCTGCATCTACCCTGCCTCCCTGTATTTACCCTGTCCTCGTGCGTATGACTTGATGATTCAACACCTGCTGACGTCTCTGCTATACCAGCCGCTACCGACTACTGCTGACTTTTCGGAATCTGAGTGGTGAATATTAACTTTACTAACAATTTACTACTCACTATTATAACACTACCCAGTCTAAACGTAATTTGTAATTGCAATTATATATTTTCTGTTTTTGTTCAATTCATATATTATTCATATATTCATATATTATTTTAGTCACTTCAGTGTTCCGTACTTAGGGTTTATGCTAATTGAGCTTGCACTGAAGGACTTGGCCCTATGGTGCGCATTGTTCCCCTTGCATTGTTGGGCAGCGTTTGTCTGGTCTCTGTGGTTTGCTCAGTTGCCATTGCGGGCATCCATTCACTGTCCGGCTTGGGTGGTTGTGCCTGTTGCTGCTTTCCCGGTGTTGGCTGGGCTTGCCCTGGCTGCTGACCTGTCGCATTATGACCACTCAGGTGTATTCTACCGAATATTTTATGCAGTTAAGAGTACCTGAATTGCGAGATCTATGCAAACCATTGTCATTGCCAGTCTCTGGACCCAAGTTAGTCTTGGCTACTAGATTGGCAGTACATTTTGATAGCATAGGTCATAATCAACCTGCCACTATCAATCAGGAAATATTAAATTTAGAGAACAAGATTTTTGAGCTCGAGTCTGAAATTCGATCTAAGGAATTGGCAGGGCTAGAACATGATATTTCTAATTACTTTCAGAGATATGTTGGCACGCCCCACTCTGTAACAAATAGTACACATGATTACCCAATCAGAGCACAGTCCAATGAGCCCTTCATCACACATAGGCAACGGCGTAGGAATCCACGGGATGACAACCCTGATGATTCCCTATTGCATTCATTGCTTGTAAACAACACAGGAACCCGTGTAGATACACCACCCATAGCTGGTCACTTGCAGCTATCTAGCTCTCAGCGAAGCAATAGCCGTGCGCACTCATCTCAACCTATTTTATTACCGGAGTTATTGCCGCAAAGGCTAAGTACGCCCCTCAACATGCAACCTAACCATATAGCTGCTAACTCGCGTACTGCACACAACCCAGTTGATAGCTCAACAGTAAATGAGCGTACTGGTACTCGACATGATAGGATACCCCATGATACAAATCCCTATCCCTTCCAATTAAATTATGATATGTCATGTAATTTGCTAAGTAATACATACTTACCTGCAAAAAAGCAGGAAGATACAGATAGTCCAAACTTATACAAACATGATTCCAACATTAGACTGAATATTAATACCACTGTTGATGATCCATTGTTACCATCACTCTTACCCCCAATAGAGTTCAGAGATTATGCAAACACAACTCTGAATGCTTGTGCTGAGTCGTTGAGCTTTGCTGCTATGGGACAACCGCTTTCCATATGCCAACCACCCCCTCAGCCGACGCAATCCTTGGCACCGCGTAGCATACTTCCTCCGGCATCACTTAGGGCACCATCATGTGCCAATGATAGGTCCCATACCAATAGTGAGGCGATATCTTGTCAGTTGTCTAATGAACCCAAGTCCCTGGGTGACACGATAGAGCAACCAAACGCTAATCTGAGTCACCTACCTATTGCTCCTATTTCCAATCCTAATATCTCGAAATTTCACATGTCAGATACAGCGAACCCATCTAATTTCTGTGCCATGGCTATGAATATGATTGAGCAAAACGCCAAAACATTGGCACATGCAATACAATCAACAAAAATGCCTACACCAGAGCCAAGGGTTTGCTCTGGGAATGTACTCGAGTACAATGATTGGAACAAATCGTTCAATAGGTTTGTCGACCGTAATGTGGCTCTATCTTCAGATGAGAAGTTATTTTATCTGACCAAGTACACAGCTGGTGATGTATTGGCTATGGTGAAGGGCTATTATGCCTTGGAAGATGCAAGCGCCTATGAGGTAATTCGTAAACTCATACACGATAGGTATGGAAATCCCTACAAGGTCTCACAAGCGTTTCAGAGTCAACTGGCGTCATGGAACACAATTCCACCCAATGACCCAAAGGCTCTTCAGAGACTGGTTGATTTCCTTAAGAATGTAAAAACAGCCATGATTACCGTTCCAAATCTTGCTTATCTAAATCATTACCAAGAGAATGTAAAAATTAAGCAACTGCTTCCTCAATGGTTAAAGCATAAATGGAACAATCATGCCGTGAAGTTCAGTCGAGATCACGCTGGCTCATTTCCAGAATTTGGAGAATTTGTCAACTTTCTGGAATCGGAGTCTGATATACTCAACCATCCAATTGCACTGGATGGCGAACTTCAGCACAGTAATAACAAGCTTGTCAAGGAGAGGAAGGCAGATTGGGTATCACATAATACCTCCTGTCAAATTCTGCCTCAAGCCATTAATAACGCTAATGGAAGGTCTAGTACCCCAACAACCAGCACCCCTCATGGAAACTCCAGTGCAGAAAATTTTGGTAGCACTGAAAAGTGCAGTACTAACTCAACTTTGAGAAAAACAATAAATACTTGCACCGTTTGTGCTGCTGATCATAAATTATATCAGTGTGCTAAATTTAGGGGTATGTCTCCCCTCGAAAGGCATGCTCATGTACGCAAGTTTTTTCTCTGCATTAACTGCCTTAATCAATCGCATGGTAAGCCATGTAAAATTAAACTGCTCTGTAAAGCTTGCGGAAACCAATCCGGTCATAATCAGTTGCTTCATGATGCAATAGTGACCTCTAATGTCGCTCATAACACTGCGAAGACAGTGCGAGCCCAACAGTCGGGTAAATCGTCATATGTTGTACCCGTATATGTTTCTCATGTGTCTAATCCTGCACATGAGGTGCTTACCTATGCTATGCTAGATAACCAATCTAGTCTCACGTTCATAACGGATGATGTTGCTAGTCAGGTAACAGATCCTGTCGAAAGGACAACTCTACCGATATCAACCATGACAGGAGTAGGGACGCCAGTAGACTGTAACGTCTACACCAACCTAATAGTGCGAGGATACAGCTGTCGAGAGAAACTCGCCGTGAAGGCATCATATGGATGCAATTCAGTACCTAATAATCAGATTGTTCCATCACCTGAAGACTTACGGAAGTGGAATCACTTGGCTATGATAGCCGATCAGTTCCCGCCGGTCTTCAGTTGTGGTGTTGGACTACTAATTGGCACCGACTGCCACTATGCTATGTTCCCAGATGAGCGAATTAGCCCTGGAAATAGTGATGAGCCCTATGCTGTAAGGACACCTCTCGGTTGGTGTCTGGTTGGTCCCATAAATCCCGCCCAGCACATTAAACCTACCATGGCTAACAGTCAAACAACATCTGTAAACAGTGATCAAGTTTCTCTTGAGGCAAGCTATGACCCTGTACCAATGGATGTAATCAAACAACTGGAAGCGGGATTTGATCTTCCAGGTGACTCGGATTCATCCAGCTATTCCATCGAGGACCTTCAGTTTTTGGATATTTTGAGTAAGGGTATTCAACAGGATACAGATGGACTGTACTCTATGCCACTACCTTTCCGAGGTGGCAACCCTCCACGGTTTCCAAATAACAAGTTTCAAGCCGTGTCCAGACTGAAAGCACTTGACTCTAAGTTTAAGGATCCTGAGCTGTTCAAAAAATATGACAATTTCATGACTGATTTAATTAAAGACGGTGATGCAGAACCAGTACATGACTCAAATACACTAAACAAATGGTATCTCCCTCATCATAATGTTATTAATCCGAAGAAGCCAACCAAGGTCAGGATAGTTTTTGATGGTAGCTGCTCATACCAAGGGTCTTCTCTCAATCAAGCCCTGATGACTGGACCAGATCTGAATAACTCTCTAGTCGGTGTGCTTGTTCGTTTCCGTGAACGGAATGTTGCCGTTGCTTGTGACATAGAAAAGATGTTTTATCGGTTTAAGGTCGACCCGGATCACAGAGATTACCTGAGATTCCTGTGGTATGACGCCAACAAAAATATCAAGGAGTACAGAATGACAAAACATATATTTGGCGCTTCATCGTCTCCTGGGTGCTCAAAGTACGGTCTGCTAAGGATAGCTGATGATTACGGCAAGGATAAACCGTTAGCTAAGTGGTTTATACGAAACTGCTTTTACGTGGATGATGGATTGTACAGTTGTGACAAGGTGTCAGAGGCTACAAATCTACTAAAGGACACATCTACTGTGTGTGGAACAGCTGGTCTAAAAGTGCATAAAATCCTATCCAACAATTCTGAGGTACTAAAAGCCTTTCCGGATTCTGTTGTAGCTTGTGATATTAAGCAGTTTGAAGGGGGGGGGGTATCACAAACTGAACGCACGCTAGGTATAGATTGGTCACCAACGGAGGATGTTTTCTCATTCTCTTACAACAAACCTGATAACAATGAAAAGCTAACGCGTAGGAATATGTTATCGCAAGCCTCTAGCATGTTCGATCCTTTAGGATTAATTGCTCCTGTCATGTTACCAGGAAAATTGATCCTCCAAAAAACCTGTCAGGGCTTAGACTGGGACACACCTTTATCGTCTGACATTGCATCGCAATGAAAGTGCTGGACCTCAAATCTTGAAAAACTATGTCAAGTTAAAATTCCTAGATGCGTGCAACTGAGTAGAAAATATGGGGAGACTGTGAGAAGTGAGCTGCACACATTCACAGATGCTTGCGAGGCTGGGTATGGGTGTTGTATTTATCTCAGACAGATCTGTCGTGATGGTTCAGTATCAAGCTCTCTGCTGGCTAGCAAATCTCGAGTCGTGCCCTTAAAGGGTAGCACGATTCCAAGACTTGAGCTGCAAGCTGCCTTGCTAGGTGCCGAAATGGGTGCAAGTATGGCACGTGAGTTATCGATAAAGTTAGATGACAAATATTTTTGGACTGATAGTGAAATAGTTATGGCTTATATTCGAAACACTAGAAAGAAGCTAAAGATGTTTGTTAGAAACCGAGTGCGTAGGATACTGGAGATTACCAAGTCTGCCAATTGGCTTCATGTTTCGACAGGGAGTAACCCTGCTGATCTAGCTTCAAGGGGATCTGACGTTGAGCAACTAGTTAACTCCATATGGTTTCATGGACCACATTTTCTTAGAGAAGATTCACTGGATATGACCAAGTATCTATCCAATCAGTTTCCAATCCCTGAAACGGATCCTGAGGTTCAGAAAGAGTTCAACCCAGTACATGTAACAACAGCCGATACGAACTGTTTGCTAGAAGCTATAGGAAATGTTAGCTCCTGGAAATTCGCTACCAAATTGGCTAGCATCATTCACCATTCAGTGATCAGCCGTTGGAAATCCAAGTGGAAACCTACTGTAGAGGTACTCCAGACTGGTGAATTGTTCTTGATCAAACAACTGCAGTTGACTCATTTCAAAGGTGAATATGCTGCACTCAGTCGAGGTGATGCAATACCTCCGAATTCGTCTCTGGTTCAGCTGGACCCGTTCATGGATGACCGTGGCCTGATTCGTGTAGGTGGTAGAATGAAGATGTCCAAGCTATTAGAGGCAGAGAAGCATCCCATTCTTATTCCAAAGGGCACTCATATAGGTCAACTCATCGTTGGCCACTTTCATCAGAGGTGTGCTCATCAAGGCCGCGGAATTACAATGAGCCAGGTCAGGTCCGCTGGCTACTGGGTGGTGAACCTGCCGTCAATGGTAGCAGACTACATAGCAAGATGCGTAAAATGTAGGAAACTTCGCAAACCTACAGAGACTCAGAAAATGTCAGACCTGCCAGCTGAGCGAGTGAACCCATCACCGCCATTCACGTACCTTGGTGTGGACTACTTTGGGCCATTTGAGGCTAAAGATGGCCGCCGAATTTCTAGAAAGTATGGCGTCATATTTACATGTCTATTTAGTAGAGCCGTTCATGTTGAAATGTGCGATGATATGACGACAGACGCTTTTATCAATTGTCTCAGGACCTTTATAGCAATCAGGGGACCTGTTCGGCGAATACAATGCGACAGAGGCTCTAACTTCATCGGGGCCGCCAATGAACTGTCTAGAGCCTTGAAAACCATGGAGGATGTCCCACTAAAACAATTTCTGGAAGATAATGCCTGTGAATTTGCTTTCAACAGCCCATCCTCATCACACATGGGAGGTTCATGGGAACGGCAAATTCAAAATATCCGAAATGTGTTTAATGGCATCCTAAATCAATCGACTATACTTGACAGTTCATCATTAAGGACAACACTGTATGAGTGTATGAACGTTATTAACAATAGACCACTGTCTACTGTAGACGCAATAGGTCTGGAACCATTAACACCAAATCATCTAATACAAATGAAATCATCGTTAGTAATGCCTCCTCCAGGAACGTTTGACTCCAGTGAACAGTACTCTCGCAAACGCTGGAGGAAGGTGCAATCTATAGTCGAGTCCTTCTGGAAACGTTGGAAATCAGACTACCTGAGCTCTCTTCAAGGTCGGCAGCGATGGCCTACTGCTAGCACCTTTAGAGCTGGTGACATTGTTCTTCTGAAAGATGAGCAGGTTTGTAGAGGCATGTGGAAGCTGGCCCGGATCATCGAACTTATAAAATCAAGGGACGGGCTTGTCCGTCGGGTAAAGATCCGAGTGGGTGACCGCTCTTCTGGTTCTGATATTACACATTCCCATCTTGAACGACCAGTACACAAACTAGTCCTATTAGGATGCGCTCCAGAAGAGCAACTCTAGCTGGTGTCGAAGACAAACATCCCTATCTCATCTACTAAATAACTAATCCATTTCTTTTTTTTTTTTTTCTACAGTTTTCATGCAAACCCACAATTGCAGGTGGTTTGCCAGACTATGAGTGAGCCCCTTTAAACACAAATTTTCTTTTTCTCTTTTCTTCTTTTCACTTTGTTAATGTATTGAATATGGATCCGACTGAAAATTATATAATGCGGACAAATTGGCACCATTGACATGTTTTGCTGAGGTTAAGTACGGAGGATTCAGGGGAGTGCTGTGGTGTGTCTGGTCTTTTGGTGGGGGGAGTGTAGCTGCTGCTGGGACCTGGGGCGATTGGTGTGACCACTGCTGTGTTGGATAGGGCTTGTGTGCCTAAGACAGTGATGGAAAAAGCTTTCATCATTGTCTGAAGCGGTGGCTGTTGGGCTTGCTGCAGTGGCTGGACTGGCTGCTTGGCTTGCGTGGGGGTTGTGTGGGTTCCAGTGGGTTGATTTCTTCAGTGCGGGTTCAGTTCTTTATAGAGACACAACCATAATATTATAATCAGTATCAATATATAATTATGTAGAAATATTGGAGCACTGAGTTTCACTCGTCAAAAATAAACAGCGTAATACCTATCAATCATAACAAGAAAACCAATTCGATGTAGAGCTCTGCTCCAAAATAATAACTCGCCTTCTAGCAGCGGTGCCAGCAGCTACAGACACTAATGACCAACAACTCAACACACATAAAAATGACTTTGACGCAAAGTTCAATGGTCAATGTTGGATTACTACGTGGAAAAGGAAAGACAGCGAGCCAAAATTGATTAATTGTTGTGGGGAGTACTCAGTTTCAGATGATATTCGTGATGACTGTGAAAGAAAGGTTCAACAGTGGATATCCAATGGTTGGCTACAGCTAGATGATAAGAGTGTTCATGGTAGAGTGACTGGAGTTATCTCACCAATGGCTGCACTACAGCCGAATAAACCTTCAAAGGCTATACCAGTGATGGACTATAGCAGAGAGCTCAATGGATATATATGCAGTAAACCAGGAATTCATTCCGTAGTATTGTAGAAGAATCATACTTTAGCGACTCCAATTGCATGCTTCTCCGGTGGGTTGGGCCCTGGTTGTGTCATGAAATTGACACTACACCCAATGTATACCTAGGGAACCAAATCAAGCAAAGATATTCACAGCTATATCTGTGCTTGTTGTAGAATAGTGGCTGAAGAGGAAAAGGAGGAAAGCAACAAAGTAATAGACAGTTGAAGTTCGGGCAACAAAGAGAAACTGGTCACAGTTGTATAAATAGATATATTATCACATTATTAAATGGCATTTTAAGATTTTTTCATTTGATACTATAAGCCCTTCACAGTAGATAAAATAATGTAAACACTACGAAGTGCAATCTTTACTTAATTTGAGTTGCATGTTTGTGGGTCACCAAAACCAGGAATAAAATTAGCAGCTCATTGGATTTTAGTTTGTCTGGATTTATCCTTCATGACCAGTTCAATATGTAGGCCTATATACTTATCCACACAGCCAAAAATACTGTCTAATCAAGCTCTGTCATAAAATGTAGGAATAAGAGATTGAACAGATCTTATTAGAGAAAGGAGTGAATATATGGTCTAAAGATTTAAAAGTTGAGGAGCTAATAACAGACACTGCTCAAGAATGTAATGAAAGGTACAATGAATTTTTATGACAAATAACACAAGTTATGGAGAAAACATAGAATGGCTCACTGGTCTAAATAAGACATCTCTATCAGATTTGGCTACGCTGCCGTTTACCTTACTTTTATAAATTGCACTGTATAGCGAATGTACATGTAACATTCCACACTAGACATTTAGAATTATTTGATAATGATACGAATTATGTTATTCCAGGTGTAAGGAGACGACCAGCTCTATTATCTACTGGCCACACCCCTACCTCAGCAAACCTATGTGATGGCCGTATATCTGGGTATTCGCAGTACTATAAATACGGACATTCACGTGGACTGTATTTTGAATGACTGCCGTGTCTAACTGTCTATGGAGGCCTGTTGACTATTTTTTGTCTATCTGCGGATAATCTTGAAGCAATACGTGCGGTTTTTAGAATAATAATAATAGCTATATTTATGTGCACTTATAATATTGGATCCTTTTATTTCTGTTACTAAAATTCCACTCTATGAAAAGTATACTACATGATATTTTAAAGCTAATAAAATAATATATAACATGTATTGGCCAATCAGGTCTTGCATTGGTTATTATGATAAACTTGGTTACCATAGTAATATCAGTCAGTTAGTCAAGTGAAGGTAACTCCAGTCCAGTCTAGTGATTGCACATGCAAATGTAAATGTGTTGTAATAATACACGTATGTACAGTGCAACTAGTCAGGTATGATGTCTTCACACCTATAGAGCAGTATGAGCTAAATATGATAAAGCCACTCCATGACCTAAGGAACCTGATTGCGACATTGGTAGAAAATGCACCATGGCAGATTCATACACCAGAGCTAAGGACTAACCTCACCAAGTTTTGCAAACTCCCATCAAGTAAGCTGATATTATTAATCTGGTCATTACAGATTGAAATGTAACATATTATATAGGTTATTGGTTAGGTTTGGTTTACTACTAATGTAGAGCTGTATGCAGCCATCACAGTCATGTTGCCAATGTAGGCCTAGTGCAGACTTTTAACCTGCTTTTATATGTGGGTATAATTTTCTATAATTCAATATTTAGATGAAAAAACCTACAACAGAGGGTGTAATTACTGCCTGTACTTGCTACAGATCACCAGCTATATGCTAGGAAGGGATGAGTTCCAGGAGGACAGGTAAATTTTATCTCTTTGAACAAGTTAGTATTTTCACAAACCAAAGTGAATATTAAAAGCAGTTGAATGCACATCAAAACACACACTGATTAATTATTGAATTTATTTGTGTGCAGGTTGCAGGTCCGAGCTACCATTAACTTACTTTGACATTTCGGAATTAGCCTAACACGTTGTTATCAATCAAACGATCTTTAGATTAGAGGGAAGTTTGCGATCAGCAGTTACTCAGCAACCAATAAATCTACTTCGATTACAAAAACTGCCATGCCTTCAGCAAGACTAGCCAATTACCATGAGGGTACATGCCTGCTGACCATGTACTCACCAAAATTTAGGTGGGTACACGCCAAAAATACTCCCATATAACCACACTTTGAACACTGCTTAGGCTTATGTATAAGAGTCAAGGATCGACAAAAGTCTGAGGTTTATACTCACCAAGGAGTGTAGTAAGAGACTTATACGATTATGAGGACGAGCTCGAGCGCTAAAAGTTTAGGGGACCAAGGCTGGAGCTCCCTGCCTGCAAGAGTAAGACTCTGTAGGTTAAGTTAGGAGATGTTGCTTTATTAAAGTGCAATCAACAACTGATTTAGCATAGAAATTGTGCTGGCTTTCATATGATTCGAATTACCGGCTAAAAGGCTGACAGGGGCTCGGGCTGTACGGTAAGGTATTGTCCCTGGAAATTGCATAACAAGATGACTGAAAAGTGCTCAAGTTTCAACCATAAAAGGGCCGGCCATGCACAAAAAGTGCTTACAATCATGAGGAATGAATTTAATATTAGTATGGTAAACATCTGAGACGTCGGTCATCAATTATAATGGCCAAAACAGCATAGACTGTAATCATACAATAAGTGCACTTATTTTACGAGGAATCTAAAAATAAAAGCATGCTTAGAGTCACTCAAGATGGAGAATATCCGCTTGGGTGACAAGGTCTTTTTGATGACCTGTGCATAAGTCGGCCTGGGTGTCGGGTGAGTCGGCCAATCCATCGTAATATCATACATGTAGCATCTAGACAAAGCTGCTGTGAGAATACGAAATCACTAGTTTATAACTTAACATGAAATTGGTTAATTGAAGTAAGTTCTCTGTCTACCTGCTTAATTTCTTACTGGCATCTCAATCTGATATTAGACACAGCATCTCTGGTAAAAACAACCTAGGCATGTGTAGACCTACATATTGCATAATGTATAAAATAAGATATCGAAACATTAGTCAGAATATGGATAATAATGTTTAAATGTAGCTGTTTTATCCATCTACATTGTAGTTGAATCTTGATGGTTGTAAATATTCAACCAGTTATATTGAGTTGACATACTACTGTGGTGAGGGATACAGCCCATCGCTGACATTGTAAATGTATATTCATGTACTTGAAGAAATTGTATCTCACTGCTTGGCTGTAATAGGCCTGATGCCTCTGTACCTGTAAACGTTCCATACTGTACGTACTGAAAATATCTTTAGATGAAAGATTGATTGTCAACATTTATAATGGCAAGAGCGCAATGAGGTTTATGAATCTCAACTCTAGTAAACCCATAGGCAACAAAAACAGAAGTTTGAGTTATTGAACATCATCACCATCATCACCATATGCCCAGGTTGGCTCTTTTATACATCAGTTCATGTATCCCAGAATCACCTGTGGCATGTGCTGTAGGTGAGTATCTTTGGCGTCTAAGCTTTTTTGGCTATGGAGGCTAGACCACACAAAGAGCAAGCAAGCAGAAAGAAGCAAAGGCAGCTTATACACACCTATATTAGATTGACTTAAACAGTGAGCACTTCAGTTACCATGTACCTTAGTAACTATAAGGAGCATATACACATATCTACCATTATTTACTTGACTCTGTGAAGGTACATCTCAATGTCTACTAAAAAGGAAGGTAACATTATAATATTCTATCTAGCAGTGTCTATAGTTTGATCTCTAAGAGACTAAATGTTGTACAATGTATGCTCCATAGTTACAGATTAATTAAGAGGTCAAATGATAAAATCTCCAACGTATGTTCATGTACCTAGGTGATTGAACTGTAGTTTTACACAACATACACATTTTACATGTACATTGTACACATCATAAAGCAGAAATTACACAGTAGCCATGTTTGATGACTGTATGAATAGCATAGCATATTATATTATTTTTGTAGAGTGAGGATTTCTGTTGAACATCTGATTTGGTCACCAATGAATACAGAAATGATATTGAGCTGTGTTGGACTTCTGTAACCTCTCATCCTTCCATTTAGATATGGAATCTAGACTAAGTGTACAGGAAGTAAGTTTACATTCTATACTGTTCATCATTGTAATGATGGCACTTGGTTTATAAACAATTAATGTATTGGAGTTGCCTGCTCTTTGATGAAATTATTCCCATGGCTACAGTATTATTGTATTCATTTTAATAGCCAACGTTTTCTCAGACACCGGACTGGTTGAAGACCTCTAATTCACTTCAGACAAATCACAGTATCACACAAGTACATGCAATTCCAGCAAAAAATCTAGCAGATCATGTTGATAGTGAGAAATCCACCTGGTACTGAGGTAAGCACCAACATAACCAGTTTAAATGTTCGCAGGCGCTAAAATTACCTGACATTTCTTAGCAGCGTACAAGTACAATAATGTTTCTATGCAGAAGCTCATCTACTGTTAGTGTAATACTGGAGGGTTAAGGAGGTTGATTCTGTTTTACTGGTCTGAGTTTGTCATCCTCATACAGCACTTACGTCGTACATGTGTATGTTTATGTACATTGGTTACTTACATTGTACAATATTGGTTGTGTAATGGTGGTCTATTGTAATATTTGTTCAGTTGGCGATCTACACATACTTTGTTCTTCCTCAAATCAGGTTTCGCCAAAATTAGGCTCTAAAACCTCTTGCGAGCCACCTCAATAACGTTATACATTTTTTTATCTTCAGAAGTGTAGATATACCTACATGTATATACTTAGACTTGCATGTATTTGTATATAATACACTTATTCAATATAAATATAACCTGATTATATTGTGATGGTACGCCCAGTCGTATCTTACATCTGACACTCATTATTGCGTGCATACATGTATATATCTGCTTGTACTTTACTCTTATATTGTTATATATGATTGTACGATTATTTCTAAGTCTTTTAATGCCTTTTATACCCATGTACAGAGGCCCGACCTCTCAGAATCCATTGATATTCATTTTGTACATGAATTGGACCATTATAAGCAACTTTTGTAGAACCCGACCTATTTTGGGTCGGCCGTCGGGCTTCCGGCGGCCATCTTGTTGCGCAACTTCCGGACGACCACACGTCGTCTTTTCCCGACGTCATGTCGGCCGGAAGTCCTTATACTATATAAAGGGCACTGTTTTACTGTTCATTGTCTCAGTCTACACTTGGCTTTCAATAAAGACACATCTATACTTGATACAGGGACTTTCTCTTCCTTTTACTAGGTCATTCGCTCTGCGAACCGCCTACTAGGTTGAATTACTCTCTTTCACTGTATAGTCTGAAGGTCGGACTTGAGATCAGATGGGTCGTCTTTGGTAGTATTTGGGCTACTGAGACCGCTCGATCTTTCATGTAATGCGAAGTCCTATTACCACTCATAGGCACTTCATTTCTGGGTCGATAGTCGTCCAAGGACGACCGCACCAAATCACAGAAACCATTACAATATTATGGTGGACTAGTTTAATCTCAGTTGTTTCCTGCAAGTTGGTAACTTCTTGTCTTCGCAATATTGTCTTTTATTATTTTATCTTCTGTTACATAAGATTTAAATATTTTTTGTTAGAAATCAGATGGACTTTACCTAATGTAAATACGCAAAGATGTAAAATTATAGTAAACTTATTCGATGATTCAGTATTTCACTGTGTACTATCATGCACCGCTAGTGGTGTATGCTAATAATTATGATGTGCATGTATTATCGCAAAGGGGATTCTGCTTCAGTACTAGCATTGTACTCGTGCCTCACATGAACCAGCACAGTAATTATGACTATTAAACAGTTTTATGTTTTGTCATATTAACAGAGAAAAATGTCACTTTAGCGTTGCTACTACAGAAGTCTAATTGAACAATGTATCTCTATATGCAGAAGTTAGATATTCTACTTGCAAACAACATATTTAAAAATTAAATCAAATGAGTTAATTATAATTAGTAAAATTTATCGTGGCTGTCAATAGTCTAATAACACACTTACTTGGATGACCATTGTGTCTGTGTGTTATTGTGACCTAGTTTTGGCTTTATATCCACTTCTGGCTGTTTAAACAGAGTAGCAAGAATTGTGACTGGTATATATAGAGAGTGTCATGTGACAATTCAGATATTATATACATAGATGTGTACTTACTCAATCTGCATACAGTGTACTGTTTCGGTGTTTAACACCTCATCAGTGCAGCTCAGAGATATGCCTGGGAGAACACCTTAGCAATACTGTATATTTACAGCAAAGCGTATTTAAAAGGTGTGAAATCCACTGAACCAAAGTTCTCAAGCTGCCAGAGACAGCGAGAATTGCGTAATGCCACCAGTTCAGTGTACTTATGTACATGTATATTGTATATTCTATGTAGTCTTACAATTGATGCCAAAGTAACTTATTAATTTATCATTGAAACTGTTCAGTTTTTATAACTAGATCTCAGGTACTGCCAGGTGTGATTATTCTCATGCCATACATTATTCCCAGGTAGCATAACAACATATTATATTTACATTAGTCCCAAATAACACACAGTTACAGTAACCTAGTACTAATAAATATGATGATGCATTTGTATATTCATGTACTTACATCTACATATTGTGCTATGGTAACATCTCTGTACATACACGTGCATCTGCTTTCTGGTTGTGATGGATTATATCTGTAAATAAACAATTTTGTCTCAATACGGCTGACCTGGACAGACTAATAAAATCAACTGGATACATTCAAATTATGAATTATTATTTACATGTCATTATTCAGATAATTGTAGTAATTTTGACTTTTACAATATTAATAATAATTTATAGTAAATAAGCAGCTGTAGATAATTCTCGGCGTATACTATTTATAAAACGAGAATGCTGCAGTCATCTGCTTTTATCTACTTCTGACTGTTTAAGAAGAGTAACAATAATTGTGATCTGTATAGAGACTGTCGTGTGACAATTCAGATATATACAATACATGATATTATTTTACATCATACTTTCTTCAACTGTGGCAGGTTAGCTTTGTGACAGGCAATTAGGAAATATTTTTAACTTTTCCACTGCCATGCAGGTCACCTAAATGTATTTTAGGTTTGGAGGGGGCATCCTTGGCATATTTTTGTATGGCTTCAAGCAAATAATGAAAGTGAATTTTTCGCGTCGGACATCAATAATAGCCCTATCCCAACAGGAGAATTTCTTTAATTAGTCAAACTGTTGTATACTCACATACATTCTTTACACACAACATACAATATTCTACCGTTCTACACATTTTACCTCCCGAACACTTGCATTGCCTATCTTTTTTCTATTTTACTATAACATGCAATTCTTGCTATTGCTATACATGTTATGCTGGTTTTGTGCTTTGTGCATCACTTTTTGAATTCATTTTCTCATTGAATAAACATTCCCAACATTCTTGGGACGTGTTGACACAAAATACTTTTTAGACTTCCCCACCATAATCAGGCTCAACTGAACCTGACAAATGTTACCTGGGAACACTATGACTTTGTGTGACTTCTGACACCATTTCAAGATTGTATTCGCTAGTAATAAATCTAGATTCAGGGATTGTCTGAGAATATGTAATCTCTTACTTGCTGCCTTAACACCCCCCCCCCCCCCCCCCCCTTAAAGCCACTACGCTGTATTATATTGATGCCTATACCTAAATATTCACATCACATCCCTTATACTAATGTCATTCTCAACTTTTGCAGAGTTTCGCATGCCCATGTTTTCCTTATCCTACACTTTAGTGTTTTTGCCTTTTTCTAAACCATCTGAAGGAAATTATATGAAGAAAGCCTTGAGCCTAAGGCTAGTACTCTGGTTATCCTAGCCGCTATGGGTTAAATAAATTCTATTTGCTTCCAAGCGTTTGTGCTTATTTTACAGTAGGTTAAACAGTCTGCTCCTCCAAGTCTATTTATATTATCTACAATATTGTGTACTTACATGTATGTTAGACAAACTTTGAAATGACCTTGCACATGTACTTCACATTATCTCATTATCTTCATTATGCTAAATTTTTAAATCTCTCAGCAGCTGGTAATGAAGCTAATAGTTCATTCGGTTTTACCGTCAATCATTCTATTACAGCAGCAGAATCCAGTAAGATATGACAGCATTGACACTTTGAAGTTTGACCACCAGAGTATATGCTCAACCCTGGTGGCTAGGTGCTTGTAACTATATTTAAAACATTATGACTCAACACTGGGAGACACAACTCCTATCAATATGCATATTTTCTAAAAGCTGACCCTCTGCTCTTTCTAATCATACTCAATATAATAGGTTTATCAGCCACTGAACTCTCCAACAAGCAGATCAAATCGGCCATTAATTTGATGACATTTTTTTTTTATTTTGTGTAGCTGAACTCGGATTATAAAATTATATTTTCACAAATTATGTACCACAGTCATTACATAACATTGCAAGAGAATCAAATTCTGCAGTTAAATCTTCATCATAAGTATACGTTGACTTAACATCTTCATTTTCTCACTATGCTGGACTGAATTCATGGATGTCTTTACCAATTACATGTAGCTACATGTATATGGGTACTTTCGGCAACAGAAACATCGCATTATATTCATATAATGGACTATAATGAATTATACGATGAATTATACGATGAATTATACAATGAATTATACGGCCGTTAGGTAATGGATTGCATTGCAATAAAACATGCGATGGTGTTCGGGAATGTACTGAGAAAATTATTGAAATAATAATATTTTAATAATTTTATTAAATTTATTATTTTCCCCGATGCGACGATCCTTCGCATTTGGAGTCAAAAAAATATTTAATAGAAATTGGCCCAGTCTGCTGTGTCTGTTATGCCATCAGTTGTCAATAGAAACCTATTACAGCTATTGTACATTTGTGTGGCAGTTATTTTTTCTATCTTTTAGCCAAGATATTAAATTGAGTAGTAGTATTTACATGTACATATTATAATAACCGAGTGTTACTGTATTTATACAAGAACTCGCTTTTTTTCATGTACAAAGTACATGCAATTTTGTCACTATATAGTTTAAGGTATCATACTGACCTAGTTTTATTTAGCTTGCTTATTAAGAAGGAATTGTAGATGAAATTTGGCTCTTTTCTTTCATTTTTTCTCCAACACTTCTCCCTAGGTGAATGATTGAGATTCTGAATCTTTAAGTCTGCATTAACCGTTTTTTTCATCAGTAGTAGTGTACTACCCACACTGTTTTTTCATTGATTTTACTGTTATGTCCGCTTCAACAGGTTCAACCTCTACACTTTCGCTTGGTTCACAGATTTTCGCCTTAAAGTTATCCCTTAGATGTCTGCGTGTACATGTAATGTAGCTAATAACTTACTAGAAAATTGGTATTAGTAGCAGCAAAAGAAATTGTTGAGAGACACTCTAATTAGATGTAGTCCAGCCGCTGCTCTGCTCTGCTCTGCTCTGCTCTGCTCTGCTCTGCTCTGCTCTGCTCTGCTCTGCTCTGCTCTGCTCTGCTCTGCTCTGCTCTGCTCTGCTCTGCTCTGCTCTGCTCTGCTCTGCTCTGCTCTGCAGGAAACAAACCTTTAAGTTCCTGGTCTTGACCTTCGCTTTCTCCAGGCATCTCTGGAAGAGCTGAGAATTGAAGAACAATCTGTCTCCTTTCCGAAAACCTTTCTGACGCCTGGAGATAGACAACAAAGCCTCAAACCTAGTACCAAGAACACAGTGAAAAAGTCGACAAAAAACAGAACCTACAGAAATAAGTCTAAACTCCGCCGGGTCTTTGGTCCCTGGTACCTTAGGGATTAGCGTTGTTCGTGCCTCACAAATTCTTGATGGAATCATCCCGCACCACAGCCACAGATTCAGGAAGGAGGTCAGATCCACGAATGGAATTCTCTTGAGTCTTTACCAGGTCCAGCCATCTGGGCCTAGGGCTCCTTTACTCTTCACCTTCAGGATCGAGGTTACTTCATCTTTTGAGATAGGATCCATCAATCCATGAATGGGTTCAAAACGATCTTCAAGCTCAAGAGGGGTGAACGAAGGAGAGGGATGCTCCAGCAGAGTGGACCAGAATTCTTCAGTTCCTGAGGGAAGGTCTTGCTCAATAGTCCCGGAACTACTATCTAGGATGGAGCTCGTCAGGCGAGCAGAATCGTCCTTTAACATCTTCTGGGCCTGGCGAAGCTCATTCCTCCTTCTTTCTTTAGCATTCTTTGGAATATTCCTGGTGAAAGCCTGAGTTCTGCCACTGGAGAACTGAATAGCTGGGAACTTCCTTACAAACGTCACATCAACAAAATCTTGGGTCTTTACAATCTCGCGTCTCAGTTCTGAATCCGTCAACATCAGTCTCATTCAAGATGTTATCAAACGAAAAAGAAAAAGAGGGGGTGCCCTGCGGAGAGGCAGAGGGTTGAGTGGTGCTTACTCGATTGCTCTCAAGCTCAAGAATTTCCCTATAGCGGGAATTCTTGTTACGTACACTTTTAATTCAACATTAATATATCTGGCAGATAAGTCTCTCAACCTTACCTCCTCAAGAGCTAGCCTGATCATCATTTCGTCATTTCACCTCACGTGCCTAACCTGCTTTTCTGCTTCTTCTGGAGGATCGCTTTCCTGTTATTAGGAGCACCACTCTTGGATCGAAAGCAGCAGAAGCTGGTTTCTGGAGAGAGAGACTACTCAAGCTTGTCGATGGAGCTGGTTTGAAACACCATAAGGAAGTTTCACAGACTCACCGGTGGGTACATGAGCCTACCAAGCTCTTGTCTGGAAGGGATTATCTGAGGGTTCTACACCTTAGATTCAACTTTTTAATAATGGAGCAAGTGAAGCACAGAATGAATTATCTTCATTATGCTAAATTTTTAAATCGCTCAGCGACTTTTTATGAAGATAATAGTTTATTTGGTTTTACCCTCAATCATTATATTACATGTATCTTCTTTGGAGCCTTGCATCTGCCCTTCTCAATTGTTGGTTGGTTGAAGGCTAAATTAATATGCTTTACAGCTTTGCGACTTTGATATCTCTGTCCTCCATCATTCATGTTGCAGTTATTTTTCTATCTTTAGTCAAGATATTAAATTAAGTAGTGGTATTTCACTGTACATGAAATAATTGGGTGTAGCTGTATTTATACAATAACTCGCCTTTTTTCATGTACCAAGTACATGCAATTTTTCACTCTACATTTGCATGTATAATATCATTCCCATCTTATAACTACATGTATATAGTTAAAGATATGGCAGCGTTAACACCAGAAAGATGCCGAGAATAATGGGTTGAGTTGCAGCAATATTGTCTTTAATTTTGGTAGAATTTCGAAATTCTACCAAGAGAGCCGTTTCTGATAGTACAAGTATATCTATAAAACACACAAAAGAACCTACACGTATATAAAGAACTTACACGTATATAAAGCAACTACAAAAATATATTATACAGTGTCAAAAAACTCAAATAAATGATAACTTGAGGTCAACACAGAAAATTTCAATTTTACACATGAATGTAGGTCAATTTTAAAATGTTTACCAGTCTACAGTCAGTGAGTCCATCAGGAATTACTTGACTAGTTATAACGGTATCGTAGAGGTGAGGATAAAGGTGATGATAAGTTTGATCATACTGTACATGTGTAAATCTCTCTAATTTTTACAGATGTATTAGCAAATCTGTAGCCAGACTAATAAATGTAGCTATAGTTATAGTACGAGGATGTACATGAAGGTATACTGTCACGTAACAATACGTCATGTAGGCTAATACTGCTGCAAGAGAATTACATTGTACTTTAGTACAAAGAATAGTGAAGGTAGACGAGGGTAACTTTCAAGAAACGTGCTGCTGTTGTAACATACATGTACTTATAACATGCTGTTGGTACTGATTTGTATGTTTTGTACAACTGCATACTTATTCACTCAATATGAATTTTCTATGTCATTTCCTTATCTTGAACATTAATTTTAATTTTGTTGGAAAAGAAGAACACTTGCGCACTTATGCAATTAAAATTATAATTACATGTACAACATAGTACGTGTAACATACATACAACATAGTACGTGTAACATACATACAACATACGCGTATGATACTGAGTTACCGTTTAGTATTAATTTTTGTGCAAATCAGATCGTTCTTATTTTTGCTAATGTATACAATCTCTTTCTTCCAAGTTCCAAGGATCACAATTGAGCATTTTGATGCTGTTTCTGGCTCTGCCGACAGCTGTGATGATCAGTTTTGCAGAACAGCAGGATTGTAGAAAGTGTTTTTGGACAACCATTTGCTGCAGTTTTGACCGTATAATACAATGTAGATGTAATTGTATTTTGTTGGCTCATGCCCAAACTTCATCGCTAGTAGTTCACATCAAATAACAAGAAGCCTGTCACTCTTGACGACCAAAGTTATTTGTTCTAGCTTCATGCTTTCCAAAATGCCAGTGACACTAGGATGCTTGTTCTACTGCTATCATTGAGGTCGTTGCCAGCTCTTACAAGGTTTCAAGTATCTTTTTCTGGAACAGTGTTCAAAGTACATGTACATTTTTTGATGTACTTTCATTACTCACGTTGGCTAAGCCACCCTAAACGATAAATGCATGGTATATGGTCATCGGTTGTTGTCTGATTCACATCATCTTGACCGTGAGCAAAGGCAAGTCCACTTTCACCTTCCAGCATGACTTTAATATTGTGCAAATGCTGTCCATTATTCTGTAACCTTTTTAGCATTCTCTGCCGTTGCTCTTTTCCTGCAGCAATCATCCTTTGAACTTCATCTTGATCCTTGTGTATAGGTTCAATATGTTGCGGAACTTTTTTTGAGGATTTTCACGGTAGCTGGAATAGAACACATTCATACTTTTTTTCTTTTCTACTTATTGTTTAACCTTCGAAAACATCATAATTATGCATTGCTGTTCAGGGAAATTTACAGAACTAAAAGATGAATGAACCATATTCGAAGAATAGTTGGGCCTATCAAGGTTGCGGGTTGAATTTAGTTTAGTTTGCAGTGAGCTCATCTCAGAAAACAACTTCATGTATAATTAAAAAGATATGCATATTTGATAAGAAATGGTAATTAATAGTATCAAATAATTGGGCGTTGTTGCAGCCCATAGTGTTGCTTTCGCCTGCAACATCCAAATAAGCCTCATCTTTACAATATAGACAAATGGTTCATATACAGATGTCCGATGAGCGTACTGTAAGTGTAGTTAGAGTTGTTAAATGAATTGGAAAATTTCATTCATGTGTATCTCTTCATGAGTAATCTTTTACATGAAATAAAGTATGATATCTTTATTTCATTTAAATGAAACACCTCGTTGACTACTTGAACCAGTCTGCTATTGCCGTACTCTATTGATCATTAGAAGTGTATAATTACTGTATTATAGTAAGTAACATAAGTAAGTGTATAGTTACTGTATATAGTAAGTAACATGAGTAAGTGTATAGTTACTGTATATAGTAAGTAACATGAGTAAGTGTATAATTACTGTATATGGTAAGTTGAAAAAGTAGAGCACTATTGCGCATTTGCACAAATGATAATTGTAACATAATTGATGCAGAGCTACTGTTTATCACTAATTTTGTGCAAATCAGATCGTTCCTATATTTTCAGATTGTTGCATTCTTCTAACAGTTTATATAATGTATGAGGTTACAGCTCAATCTCAACTCTGACTTCACCATATCGCAGAAGTGTTTATATACCAAAAATATATCTAATAGCTCACTAGCTATAAGCTATTCTAGCGAAAAGCTAGCTTTACACATAATATGACAGGAGGCGATGACTCCAACAAAACACAACAGTAATTATTGTCATATTATAATGTCTCAACACAGATGTATTCAATGACAATAGAGCACTTTGATACAGTTTCCGGCTCTGCTGACAGGATGCTATAATCATCGGATTTGCAGAACAGTAGAATAGTAGAAAGTGTTTTTGGGCTCATTGACTCACCAAAGTTTTGAATGGCAGAATTATTAGTTCGGATGACAGCCAATTGCTACAATTTTGCCCGTATAATACAATGTAATTGTATTTTGTTAGCTCACTTCATCGGTAGTTCATATCAAATCAGCCTGTCACCCTTGACAATCAAAGTTTTTTGGTTTAGCTTCATGCCCTCTGCTAGTTCTGCTGCTATGATTGAGGGCGTTGTCCATTTTTCAGAGTTCCAAGTTTCTTTGTCTGGAGCAGTGTTTGGAGCACATTTTTGATGTGCTTTCATTACTCACGTTGCCTAAGCCACCCTGAACGATAAATACATGATTTAATAGTCATCGATTGTTGTCACATCTATTTGACGGTGCGCAGTGGCAATTTCACTTTCACCTTCCAGCATGGCTTCAATCAGGTAGAAAAAAGTGTTGTCCATTATTCCATGATTTTGTTAGCATTTTTTATCATTCATCTTTTGAACTTTATCTTGATCCTTGTGTATAGATTCAAGATGTTGAAGATTTTTGCGGTAGATGCAATAGAACACTTTCGTCATGCTTAATTTTATTTTCTACTTATGGTTAAACTTTCAAAAACATCATTATTATGTATTGCTGTTCAGGGAAATCTACAGAACTAAAAGATGAATAAACCATATTCAAAGCATAGTTGGGCCTATCAAGTTTGAGGGTTGAATTTAGTTTAGTTTGCATTGAGCTCATCTCAGAAAAAACATTTTAGTGAACTTCATGTACATGTATACTTGATAAGCAATGATAATTAATAGTATCAAATAGTTAGGTGTTGTTGCAGCCTATAGTGTTGCTTTCGCCTGCAACAACCAAATAAGCCTCATCTTTGAACGTACTGTAGATGTACTTAGAGTTGTTAAATGAATTGGAAAATTACATTCATGTGTATCTCTTCATGAGTAATCTTTTACATGAAGTAAAGACATATTATATCTTTATTTCATTTAAATGAAACACCTCGTTGACTACTTGAATCAGTCTGCTATATTTCCGTACGCTATTGGTCATTAGAAGACCTTTAAAAGCCACTTTTTAATCCACTACTGCCACAGTTTCAAATGATTCAGGGTTCATGATGCCCAAATAGGGCCAACAGAATAGATCTGTTGGAAAGAAAACTATTGACAATTCAATATTATTTTTTGTTTTTAGAAAAGTTGCCTTGACTTCTGCATAGCAGTCTTCCATACAGCACAGCTGACAAACCCCATTGCAAGCCTATTAAAATATTCCTCGATTTATCACTTATTTACTTCACAGTATAAATTGCAAGGGGATGAACTAACATCAATTCACTTCTAAGTTTGAACTGCTAAGTCTATCTACTTCCCCAAACTGGTTGTGCAAGTTGTAGTTGTTAGATAATAATAAATATCTGTTCAACTACTATGAATTATGATACTGGATAGAGTCAGATTTGTCTAATAATTCACCAAGACAATATACGTACCGAGGGCATCAACCACGCTAATTTACATCTAGTTAATACACTGGAATTGGAAATGAAGCCTACTACTTTCTAATGCAGTGACAATTTGTTGGCATGTCATTCCCAGTCAAGTTCCAAAATAATTGCACTGTGCATGTACAAATTGTATATTAAAGAAGGCTGGGTCAGCCAAACTGTGAGTGCAATGGTTTTATTCTAACAGTTCTGGGCTATGCCTGACTTGTTGCTATGACATGAAACTTGAGTATGCATGTATATGTGTGTATCATGTTGACATTGAAATACTTGATGTTTGAATAGTATGGTCAGTTAGGGTGACTGGTGATAATACACACACACAAAGAGTTGGTTTAGCTATGAAGTTTATTTACATACATGAATATAATAAGTGAGTCTATGTCATTGTCTAAAACCTCCAGTAGATCTTTGTCTTTGGCGGTACGCAGTCTCTAGCTAAAATGGAAGATAATTGGCAGTTACTTTCACATCAGATTTACAATAAATATTTGAATATTATATATGTACATTGATAATATAGTATAGTAAGGACACACTATGGCTTTATAGTCATATGTAAATCTAAACTTTATCTCTTTATATTGTAGTCCTACCTTTCTCTGAAATTTCTTAGTTCTTACATGAATATACTCAGCACGTGCAGCCATTCCACTACTATCCATAGTAGCAAATTGCACTCTTGCCAAACCTACCAATAACCATATTACATAAGTATCATCTCAGCATATTACTTTGCAGCAATAATGGTGGGTAGGTCATTATGTGCGAATGTCTGCTATACAACTCTGCATTAATAAGTTGTTGTCATTACTCTGCATGAAGCACCAAATCACTATTACTTTACAATGTGTTAAATTCACCTAAAGGATAGCAGTGGTCTCCAATGTCTATAGAGACATACAGGACTTCCCCGAACAACTCTTCTAATATCCTACGTAGCATGTTTGCAGTCATGCGAGCATCCAATCCACCAAAAAAGACGCTATACCTTGTATCTAGCATCGTGTTGGTTACTTCAGTGTTAATGTACAGACAGTTTTTCCTGTCCCATTGAATGACTTCAATCTGAAATCACAAATTAGCATGAAAAGTTGAAGAAACGCTTTTAAATGTAATATATAAAGAGAAAAATCTGCCTTTGCGTAGTGTAATCAAAACATAGCTGTCGTGTTCCAATGGTAATTGAGAGTAAATATTTGCTTTGTGATCTCATGCATAATCCCAACCGTAGCTTCATAGTTTCCCATTCTTTAAATGTACATGTAGCATAATCAGAGCCTATCACCATGCAAAGATAATCATCTGCTTATAGTTTGTACTGTAACAAAACTGTTGAGACATGACAGTAATTAGCAATTTTCAGTAAAAAACTAGTTAACATACTACATGTATATGACCTTACCACTTTTGCTACAAGGACAGAATATCAAGGGTAGGATATTGTCACTCTTCCACCATTCAACAGCAACCTCCTCGAAAGACCTCTACATTGTACATACAAATTACATACTATTGTAAGGATAACGAAGTAGCATGCAGCAGGGTTTAGATACCTAGTATACAAGTATAAAATAATCGCATATTGTGATTCTCCAAAAAGTACTCAGTGCCATGAGAAGCAACATTTTCGTGGAGTTCTATTAATTGTCTAAGGCAATTTTAACTGTAATTTCTCTATAAAAGGATAAGCAAGTATTACTCTTCGTGTTGACTGTAACAGCAGGAGCATATTATGGCTACTCAATGCCCTAGATTTTACTAACATCACAAAGTATTCAGTGTAATAAGGGATAGATGACTCACCAACAGTCTAGTACTCTGGAATTCCTCCCAGAAAAACTGTAAGGAAGTCTTGTGGTTTTTCTGTTGGCTTGACATTTGAAGCTGCCAAACCAGGATGGAATTTTTTGTATAGGATATTCAGCACCTACAAACACTTGAAATCTAATGAAACCAATACAGTTTCCGCAATAAATAACACTTTGGCTCTCTCAGTTTGTGGCGACTCAGCCCATGTTTATGTCGACATGCTTCTTCCATTGCTGTTGCATTTCTACATTGTATATTCTACGCTGTACATGTATATACAATGTACACCTATAAACATATATTTTACTTCAGTATTACTCACACTAATTTGCATGAGTTTCACTAGACTATGATGGACACCAGTGGAATATCTAATAAGGTTGGGTGTGGAAATCTACATGAACATTCCCTTGAACCCATAATGTTGCCCACTAAAGCCACATCATAATTATAATAATGACATACTGATATGTGTGTAAGAAATAACTATTTTTATTGAGAAGAAGGTCTGTATTATTTAGACTTTTTTATCTTTACTTAGCTACATGTACATTCGCTCTATGTAGTTAGTAGGGAGTTGTATTCTCTCTACGCAGTATTAGGAGTTATATTCTCTCCATGCAGTAGTAGGGAGTTATGTTCTCTATACGCAGTAGTAGGGAGTTGTATTCTCTCTACGCAGTAGTAGGGAGTTATATTCTCTCTATGTAGTAGTAGAGAGTGAATTATTGGCCGTGTAGATACTACATGTACATATATGTATATGTGTTGGTATTTATAGATATGATGAAATGCATCACGCTCAGCCCATCAAGTATGAGGAGGGATGAAACTGCTTGAAGGTCTGAGGTCCAAGTGGCCAGGATGTATTAAACAGTATTGTGTGTATAATGATAAGGGGGACAATTTGAGGAAGGCCAGCAACCTGTTATGACTAAATAACTAACTCTAAATATCACCACTGATAGACGACAAACAAGATACTGAGGAGTGCGAGGCTATAATGTGACTCTATAGTCTATTTACGTAAATCTCACTATTACTAACCAGAATATAGCTACTGTATATCAAAGGTGTTGTAACTAGACAAAATTCTTTTTACACCGTACTTAAATTATCCACTGCATTATCCACAATATACTACAAATGTAATATCATAGAACATGTATCTATATCCAAGATTACTATAATTACTACAACAAGCGGAATACAATGTTCCTCCAATAATTCCAAGTACAATTATTAATTATCTACAGAATCATATACATGACTGTATCTAACCCGCGATATGCTGAGTATCCATTCAGTTTATCTGTATCAATAGGACACTAGCTCCAGGACTGATTCTTTTTCATCTGTTGTATATGATAAGACTAGCTAGGTATACAATACTAATCTCATCTGTAATTGTACCATAGGATTACTGCAGGTGCAATTCTATATTCAACTATAAGACAATAAAAAGGCCACTAAATATACTACTTATGAGCCAGAAGAACGGTTTAAAATTGTAATTTTTTACCTTACCTGCACCTTACCACATTTTACCACAACCCTGTACCTTTGTGGGTTTAGTTAAATTAAATATACGTTAAATAAAACTTGCAACACAATTCTCAAAATTGTTATTGTTTTCCCGGTTAAATCAAACCATTGTACAGTAATAATATGTCTTTCTTTTTGCACTTTTTTGTCACACTATTACAATATCAGGCTTATTTCTAATTGGCTAAAATATTGATGTAATGTATACAATAGAACATCAGTTGTATCAACATGTCATAGAAGCCTGGTTATCATCATCATCATTATCATTCATCATTCATCATCATATAACTAAAGACGAAACGGTTTACGGTTTACGGTCTACGGTTTACGGTCTGCGGTCTGCCATCCTCCAATCAGATTTGGGGTCGAAAATTGGGACGATTCATATATGTTGCAATGCTGCCGGTCAGGATCTCGGCTCCGGGTGGCGCTAGGACCTTGGGACCGGGTTCCCCTACAACGCTGCCGGGGTGGGTCCCTAGCCTTAGGCCCTCGGACCCGACCTAGGGTGGGGTGGGTGCTCGACCCACCCCACCCGCTGGATAAGTGTTAGAACTCAGGCTATGCCGGCAGCGAAGATCCTCTTAGAGACTTGATTTATATATGTTACAATGCTGCCGGTGAGGATCTTGGTTCCGGGTGGTGCTAGGACTTTGGGACCGGGTCCCAGGCATCGCTGCCGGGGCGGGGCCATAGCCTTAGGCCTTCAACCCTGACCAAGGGCGGGGTGGGTGCCCGACCCACCCCACCCGACTCTTTGGTGTTGGAACTCGGGCTATGGACTTGGAGTTGTCTTCTTAATGCAAGGGAGCGCAACTCCTTATGGAATCACTGCAACATGCCTGCGCCACCAGAGGTCATGCACATGCATGACCACAGCACATGAACACAAGCCATCATTACACGCGAGCGAAGCGAGCAACTAATGTAGTGAGACTTGCGTCGCAGACCAAGCACGAAGTGCTTGTTCATATATAAAAAGACGAAACGGACCGGTCCGCAGTCCGCGGTCTGCGGTCTGCGATCTGCGGTCTGCCGTCCTCCAATCAGATTCGGGGTCGAAAATCGGGGTAATTTATATATATGCCGCAATGCTGCCGTTCAAGATCTCGGCTCCGGGTGGTGCTAGGACCTTGGGAGCGGGCCCACCAACATCGCTGCCGGGGTGGGTCCCTAGCCTTAAGACCTCGGTCCTGACCCAAAGCGGGGTGGGTGCACAACCCACCCCACTCACCAAATTGGTGTTGGACCTTGGGCTATGCCGACGGCGAAGACCCTCCTAGACCCATGATTTATATATGCTATAATGCTGCCGGCGAGAGTTTTGGTTCTGGGTGGTGCTAAGACCTTGGGGCCGGGTCCCCAGGCATCGCTGCTAAGGCGGGTCGGTAGCCTTAGGCCCTCAATCCTGACCAAGGGCGGGTGGGTACTCAACCCACTCCACCCCACATATTGGTGTTAAAACTCGGGCTATTGACTTGGAGTTGTCTTCTTAATGCAAGGGGGCACAACTCCTCATGGGATCATCGTAACATGCCTGTGCCACCAGAAGTCATGTACATGTATGACCACAGTACATGAACACAAGCCATCATTTTATCCGAGCGAAGCGAGCAAATTTTGTAGTGAAGCTTGCGTCGCAGACCAAGCATGAAGTGCTTGTGTATTTAATTTTTATTGGCTAACTAAGGAAAACATTGCGGTTCACTGGATAACTGTTACTGTTAATTCTGGCATATTTGTATGAGCTATAATATAGCGTTAGGGCGTAACTTGTGGTATGTTGCTCTGTGGTTACAGCACTTTTTAACTTCCATTGTACAAGTTGTTGAGGAGTGGTGTTTATTTGTAGTATTGTGTTGGGTATTTGGTCCTGTGATATTCATTCAGGAGTTGCTTCTACTTTGCGGAGATATTAGGTGTCTTCGCAACCTAAACTTCAGACCCAGGCCGATTTACACAAATAGGTTCCGTTACAGGGTCGCTATCACACAGGCCTCGGCCAAACGCAAAATCCTCATCTTCGCACGAATCAATCAGGCGTGCCAATGCGCAAGGGATGGGTTCGTCCTGCCTAGCAAAATCCCAGGCCAATAGCCCTTCTGACCTTTTATTTGCAACCACCCAGGTTTGTCCAAGAGGTCGCAAAGACACCTAACTTCTCTTCTACAATGTTTATATTACTACTTTGGAGTTGGCTGTTCTAGAGTTACTGAGTTTCTTTCTGGAATAATTATTTTGGACTTATCCTCTCCTGGAAGATCAGATTTATAAAGTTATGTTATTCATTCTTTACAGGAGTTATATTCTCTCTATGCAGTACTAGGAGTTAGGTTCTCTCTATGTAGTAGTAGGGAGTTATATTCTCTCTATGTAGTAGTAGGGAGTTATATTCTCTCTATGTAGTAGTAGGGAGTTATATTTTCTCCATGTAGTAGTAGGGAGTTACATTCTTTCTATTCAGTAGTAGGAGTTATGTTCTCTCTATGCAGTATTATGAGTTATATTCTTTCTATGCAGTAGTAGGAAGTTATGTTCTCTCTATGTAGTAGTAGGGAGTCATATTCTCTCTATGCAGTAGAAGTAAGTTATATTCTCTCTATGTGTAGTGGGGAGTTTGAATTAAGCAAGTTCCAGTGTAGTTAATATTTGCCTCTTTAGACTGGCTATTTAACAGTAGAAGTAATGAAAGCTACATGTATAATTGATTATCAACTAGTGGCGGCTACATTGTAGTAGCTAGGCAGAACATCTGCTTTGTGCAATTACCGAAGTGAAAAAAATTGACAATAATAATAATATTATGTCAAAGATACATAATTTATTGAACCCGAATGTCAGTAAGCTGAATTTAACTAACATCTGTGTTGCCGTGTGTTATATTATGTATAAATTTGAGAAGCTCAGAATTATACCACTGTAGGCATAACTGCATGTTGCAGTTGTATATTCTCCCTTTTTAATTAGGGGCAGGACTGAGGTCGTGAATAGTATAATAACTCATTTTGGAGTTGATGATATACATGTACACAGTCATAAGCGTTTGTTGTAAACTTAGCACCTTCACCTTCTTGATGCACTATTTGTCTTCAATACTAATTGAAAGCATATCTGAGTTCTCAAGTTCCACTTGAACATAATGATTGTCGTCACTTGAGTTTACCATACCATAGCGAACCGTACCGCACCGTACCGCACCGCCCCGCACCGCACCGCCCCGCACCATAGCGTACCGTATCGCACCATAGCGTACCGTACCGCACCGCGCCGTGCCGTACCATACCGTACCGTACCGTACCATACAGTGTGATAAGAGTACTTGAGCACTTTCCAGAGTATTGAAATTTCATTTATATACAGTAGTTCTTAACAGCACTACATACACATTCCTAGAAACCTGCAGCTGGTTTGACGTGCCTGTTTATTTTAGACATAAGCTCATTTCTACCAACTACTCATGTTGCTATGCGTTACTCACATTTCTCTTGTATTTTGTGGAAAAGTAGAGAGAGAAGGTGCAGAACATACTTGAGCTATGGTCATATATGAAAAAATTATATAACTTGTGTAATAGATCATGAAGTTCAACACTCTTATAGATTCATGGAACTAACAGATGAGTTGTTTGAGTGGAGTACATACAGTGTATCTTAGATGTGCTTATGAACCAGTATATAACAAATCATTACACAGTTACCATGACTAAAGTGAAGGCTTAAAGTTACATGTACATGTACATGTATATATACATGTACATGTAGATATACATGTACATGTACATGTATATCTACATGTACATGTACATGTATATATACATGTACATGTACATGTACATGCAACTTTAAGCCTTTCAATAAGTTTCAATGTTCCAATACTACAGCAATAAGACTGGTTAATTATATTATAATAATATTAGTACCCACAAGTGAAGTGTGTACATGTATTGGTGCATTATCATTATAGCAGTACACTACGATGTAATTCAGTGTTATGCCACTGTGTGCTAGGCAATCAAGCAAAGTAGAGGCACTGGGTTCAAACGCCAGTCAGCGGTTGGTATGTTCATGAATGCAAAACAAGTCTTTTACTGGGCAAAAGATAAATTCCTTGTCTGAGAATCACATGATTAACGTGCCGTACTTATCAGTGATTAATTTTATAGGCTGATACATACGCAGCTCTTATTGACCAAACGTGAAACATGCCTACTTACAGATCTGCTATGTTGATCCTATTGAGCTAGTACTACATTTGCCAATATTATTTCAACAAAATTATCAAAGCCATGTTTTACTATGAGTGCAATAATAATTGTAACTGATTGATATCATTGCCACTGTACATGAACATACCACACCATACCACACCACACCGCACCATACCACACCACACCATGCCATACAGTGTGATAAGAGTACAGTCATGTACATGTATGGTTTCAACAAAGTTGTCAAAACCATGTTTTACTATGAGTGCAATTGTAACTGATTGATACCAATGACCAATGCCACTGTACATGAATATTATGTCAGATGTAGGGTTAGCTGGTGTGAGTGCTGAGGTCATCATTGTAATCATTTTGGAGAATTTGTGGCTACTTTGTAGCTGTTTAGCATCTATTTAAGCTATTCTGAAAACCGGTTTAATATGGTTTGAGTGATCAAGTAATTTCAACAGATGGTACAGAAGAAAACAATTCTCAGCTTTGTACTACAGTTCAGCTGGAAAGACAAGGAGCATAAAACAAACAAATGTAATATGCGTAATGCATAAGCAGGCAGCCCTGATTAACTACATCAGAGAGGGCAACTTAACCATCCTATTGACATTTGATGAGCATCTGAAATACCGCAAGCTTCTTTCCTATATGCAATGTATGTCTATTTCATTGGTGAAAGAGTAGCTACATGTACAAATAGATATACATGTACCACTAAGCCTATTGATACATATATTTTCTTTTGTGAACACCCTATAAAGGTTTATTTTTAACTCTTAGTTATTTTCTCATGATATAGCACATTTTCTTTATAAGAGTGACTTACTGCTATTTTTAGGAATTCATTGAAACACAACTTCAAACTACTTTGAATTTAGCTTCGACAAGGGCTTTTCTAGCAAAACTCTAAAAACTCAATTGCCTTGTTTTGGCTTGATAAGTCTTCTAGATAATATTTTGGTAAGAGATTTCGGTGTATCATTGTAAATTACATGAAACATGTCAGATTCTCAACTATGTCTGTAGAAAAGATTCACAATATTTGGAAAAAGTGCTCAACATAATGTACCTCTTATCACACACTCATTTGATCTCAAGACATGGCAATAATTATATTCAAGTGAAACCTGGCATGTCTTGCATGTGCTCCGTTACTATAAAGGACAGCTGATAACTGGCAGAGATCAGTACTACAGCTGTAACAATAAAGGAATAATCTCCAAGTACATCTTCAGTCCAAGGTAAGATGTTTTGCTATTCACTTTTAAAATACAGTATGACATGCAGGAGTTAGTATATTCATACTATCGTAATCGTATCAGTCCGTCTTTGAAAACAAATATTTGTAATGAGAAACAACACAGATATTGCTTGCATAACTAGACAGTTTACTCATGACTTGGACAATTCAAATGTAGATGTACATGAGTACATGATGTGCAGTTTACATGTGTTTATCAATTTTTGTGGTAATCTAATTTACGATGCATTTGAAAGATCAAAAGTTTTATTTCTTTACTGCAATGCAACTGTAGCAGTTACAGATACATTGTAATTATTGCTGTTTTAAGATACCCAGTATGAAGATTCCGATGGTAACCGTCTTGTCTTTCTGCATTGTTTTGGCAATGATATTATGTATAACATCTGCAACTGAAAGCAGTACACGTGAGTAGAGGTAGCTCAAATCATTTGGGTTGTGTGTCTGGAAATATTTCTTATAGATCTGTTAGGATAAGGTTTGTTATAATGGATTGTTGAAAGTAAATCATGAAAAGGCAGTTTGCCGCACAGACTATTCTAAAATAGTGTGTCTTTGCATGGACTGTTATGTGTCATATGAACATGTTTTAGTACCACCTGAAGTAGTGGCACACCTACGATGTATAGAAAACTGCGGTGCTGGTAGATGTCTCCCACTGCCCCATCAAGAGTTCCTGGACTGCATGGCGGAGATTGAATCTTGCACCAGTCAGTGTTAGAAAACACTCATGTCTGTTCAGAGTTTCTTTAGAGAACATCCGCAATAATAGAAATACATGATTTGTTTGTCTGTCAAGTTCAATACACTCAACTGTCAGAGCACAGCTGTTATTATTGGTATTCAATCTGCTTGTTCTCTCTTTCCTTATACAGTCTATTATAATACTAGCATTTAGTTGTAGTGAAAATAGTGTTAAAGGGCTACAGAAATAATAATATATCAGGGGTTTCAACCCTGTAAGATGTTAGCGAATATTATAGAGAATAACAAATTTATCCACAGACAGTTTTATTTGTCATTCTCCAACTACCATATTTATGTGATTCCTTTTATTGCAAGAAATAACTAAGATTGGCTGGGCACTTGAGGTCAAGTTGATTAATAGCTGGTTGGTGCGGAACCAACTAAAATTTAGTGGTTTCTGGTTTAAAGAAAGATTTTCTGAGGATCTTTACTATATGACATGAAAATTATAGAAAATTTTGTTAAGAACTATTTTCTTGAGAGCAATATGGTTTTAATCTGCCAGCATCAGGCTTAGCGCCTAGCCTCAACGACAGGAAAGAAAGTTTGCACTCTACATTCATAGTGGCTTTCAGTTACCCCAACACAGATCTTTGTCTGTGCACACATGTTTTTTGCATGCATATGGGTTTGTGTACCTGTTATTGTACTATAGTTAAACTGTCAGGCTGTGTGCATAGGCCTAAGTTTCCCTATTTTTTGGACTGCTGTGGTGGGCAAAATAGCAGCGGCTACTAACAGTGACATGCTAGGTGGAGTTCAGGAGTCTAGTTGCTTGAAAAGAGTCTACAAAACAGATATCAGTGATGAGATGCTTTTGAACCCATACCCTGTTGTGATGAGATTACATGGGGAACTGTGCAGTTGTGTGCCTATGTGGGCCTGGTCGGTGGGCCGTTGTAGGATGGTTATATTTTTGTGTGTCTCTTACATAAAAGACATACCTCCCAAAAAAGTTTAACAGTAAGCAGGCTCCTAGTCCAAAGCATTCATTGCACCAAGCATTCACATAGTATACATTATATGTTGCTGACAATGGAATTGTGTGTAGTGTCTTTGCTTATAGTGTATCTTGCAGATAGTTCGAAGTGTCATCTCCAATATTATTAAATGTCAGGTAGAACCAAGGACCTGCCTATTGAATCAAAGAATTAAGACATATTATTACATAGTATATGCAATCTATAATATACATATACCATCATCTACATGTATGTCCTGAGGCTGAGGTATTGGTTGATGGGAACCAACTGGCTTTCTGCTAATTATTACTTTACTACAGTCTACCATCGATAATAATGTTATTAATTAGAGAGGGCAACGACTCACATACAACAATTATAAACTGCATAAAAAGAATAATTTGATTAAAAAATAATCATTGCTTCGGGCTTCTCTACGTCAGGGAATTCTGTATCTATAAAAAGAAATCAACACATAAGTTTGCATTTGACTATTCAGCGCCCCAAATGTACAGGATTACTGCTGTCTAGTGATGCAGCACTTTTTTATCAGTGAGGTACCTCAGTTACAACAAATCTGTGATTTTAATACAAGAATGCACAGATAAATTTGTCCTGTAAAAACTATGAAATTCCAGAAAAAGTAGGCCTGCTATGTGACAATAGAAATGAGAACAGATCAACTCTGTGTAAAACAGGCACTTAAAGCTGTACCAATACTCGTATAATTCATATCAACACTGTGCTAGTAGAGACAGCTGAATATATCAACCATTGTTCAAAGTGCAACAAACGAGGTGTGTACATGGCGTCTACAATCTAGGTTTCTCTCTATTATACCTTAGAGTATCATGGTCATTCATAAGATATTGATGATAACTGAAAGTTGTGTTACCTAGAGTAGGAGTTGCTTCACCCTATGAAGCTGCATTGCTGGTCATGTTAGATAATGGTTAGCGTAAGTTGCAGTGTTCGATTTGTGGTTATATGGGAGTATACAGCGTGTACCCACCTCAATTTTGATGGGTACACTGCCAGCAGGCGTGTACCCTCATGGTAATTGACTAGTTTTGCTGAAGACACGGCAGTTTTCGCAATCGAAATAGGTTTACTGGTTGCTGAGTGACTGCTGATCGTAAAATTTCCCTCTAATCTAGGGATCGTTTGATTGATAACAGCGTGTCAAGTCAATCCCGAAATGTCAAAGTAAGTTTATAGTAGCTTGAACCAGCAACCTGCACACAAATAAATCTTCCTGCTTTACTAACAAAGTTAGTCATTGTATCAATGGTTTCATAGGACTTGAATATGGGTTCCACTTTCTTTAGTATGTTCAGCTTTCCGAATGCGCTTGCAGAGCCATGAAAACTTTTTGATAAGGACAGTGGCCAAACAGTTTAATCTAAAAGTTTTTTTAGCTCTAAACCTAAATCCCAAAAGTAAATTGCTGTACTCTATTGAAACTTGACGTTTGACTGAGTGATAAATATCGGAGTAAGTTGTATTTTTCTTACTTTGCTAATAAAATATAAAATACAAAAATTAAAAATAAATGTTAATATTAATTTAATATGATCATCCATGATGTTGTATATAACAATAACATAAATATTCGTATTTGTTAGATTATCATTAGAGAAAGAATCTGTATTCAATAATATAACATATAAATAATAAATAAAACATTATATTAATTACATTTATATAAAAAATAAATAATATAGCATACACCACGTATATTTTTGTAAAGGTACATGCCCACCTAACTACACTGTTATCATTTCAATGTTTTCAGTTCTTGCAGAAGTTGTCTTCTCTTCATTTAGTGTTAGTCGTGGTCTGTTCATTGATGGTAATATATGGTTGTTTTACATATTCATTTAACCAAAACAAACAAAATCCCTTATTGCAAGTATAAAATTTAAACTATTTAGACACTTATACATAATATATTGCTGTAAATGTTTTAGCTTGACATCCTAATATTATTTAAAAGTTACATCACTCTGTTGGTGAAGTGGCGGATGTTGTGGTCGATTGCTTTGGGGAAGTCCTCCATATTTTGTCTTCTATAATAGTCGGCGACCAGCCTATGTAGCCTATTTTCTAATCTTCTCGTTTCAGTTGACACTTTCTTTCTGGGTGGTTCACCCCTGTCTGCTGACTTCAATGCAGTCTGAACTGCCACATCCTCTTTGTTAATTATCGAAATTAACTTCCATATGCTTGGATGCCTTTGTCCAGTCAAAGACTTGATCCTACAGCAAGATTGTGGCAAATAAATATTTTAGTAAGAAAGCAGACACAGCCCGAATATATACATCTACATGTGCAGTATGTGTATAATTATGTCAATTTCAAAAGATTGCCCTAGTACGGGTTGCTAGTCAGAGAATTAGTATTAGTTAGGTCGCACTGATACCAACAAGTTATTTAAGTTATTTAGCAGCAATACATACGTACAATGCACATGTATATGCATTATTTCACACGCCTAAAAGAATTTTTTTAAAACCAGAATTCTGCTTGTAGTCAATATTAGTTTGCTAAGTGAATTCATCCCATAAAAAGAAAAAGCAAGGAGGGGTTGCTCTGACTTTACCATCTTTTAAAGTTCATCTTAATGAAATAGTAGCTGCATTGTTTTGGCTGAAACTACATTTTAGATATGCATCAGCCACTTCATTGTGAATAGCTAAAAATCTAGTTTGGGAATAGTTCTACTAAACTATTCACTTTGCATTTGTTGCTGATTACTGTGTAAACCTACAACTTAGACAGCAGCCAATTACTATGTATATTCTAATATCTAAATTAATGAAAAATGGAAAATAATAAAATGTATACAGAAAAAATATAATGATTTTTTTTCTGTATTAACAACATGTACATGTCTACCAATAATGCACATACAATGTTTTGCTAGGCCCTATTTAATTTCTGTGGTCATGTCACTGTCACTGTTTTTCACCTAATGTATTTCAACCATTTGGTACTAAAACGCTATTGATCATAACTAGAAGTTGTCCTCTTCCAGAAGATCATTTGGGAGAGGGCAACTTCTGATTATGATCAATGGGCAATGTTCAGCCCATAGAATTTTATGGTTCAGCCCCACCTGGCCATTCCAAACACAACCAATATTAGCTTACATTGTATCGCCTTGACATAAGGAGTATAGCTTCCCATTATTACCAAATAGGCTCAAGCTAAGTGGCCAGAGACGAAAACTGCATTAACTTTGTACAATTCTTTTTCTGTAGCACTATGTTTTGGTACGTCATGTCGTTAAAAGGGTTAATTCTATTCTACATTATTATATAACAGGTTAAAGTTCATGAACTATTAAAAATGCAAAAGCAACAGTTTTCGCATAAGCATGAATTAAAATGTATCCCATAGAACTAGTTACAATACTGGTGTATGAATTTTATTTATTCATAGACACTATTTTTATAATACCAAGTGGTGGCCATTTTGAAAATAGTTTGCAGATACAGTTAGTGAATAAAGAAAATGTATTACATGTACAATGTAACACATACAATGTATATGCAATATGAATAAAGGTCAAATTGGTAATCCACGAGTATATTATACGACTAGAAGATGACATTTCTACACAATGTTGACATTTAACAGCCAATAAAGCATTACCTTTACCTAAGATCTATCAGCTAAAGTTTTTTAAGAGTCCTACTAAAGCTACTTAGGCTACCGAGGTCCATCCATCTTTAAAGATCCCTTACATCCAAGTCTGTCTCTTCCTACACAGCACCAGTATATGTTGATTATCATTTCACCATTTTTGATTATTATATGAAACCTCTGTAAACAGCACTTCCACCACCACGTTTTGTTTATATGAAAATAAGGTCATCAGGCATGGTTGTACCAGTGGAGAGTTCTAACATATTATCCACCTGTAAAAGAATCCATGATTTTTATAGTCTGCTTCTTCGTATAAGCCACGCATATTAAGCACAGCAACATGTTACAAATAGCAAGTTGAGTAAGGTTCTACAATGCAATAGACCTAAAGGGCCTATGATTTGACAATAAACCATTATATCCACAACTTGCCGTGCAAATGAAGAAACAGTTATACAAGCAATTTTAAATAGATATCATGTAAGATTGGTATGCAAAGAATATAATATCGAAGTCCTTTCAACTGATATCCATATAATTGAATATTATATTTCACTGAGCTTAATTGACTGATGCAGATAAAGTTCAGCTAAACCAGTGTGAAAGCCATAAAACACTACAGTCGGTGAAAGTTATATTACGCAGACCGCAGTTATCACTAAATAATTGTTGAATTAAAATTTCTTACTATACTGCATCTGTATACTTGTTTAAGTGATGCATTTTAATAATGTATACATGCAACATTAATCGAATTAGACCAAAGACAGTGTTTTGTTACAAAGGGGTGCGTTGTTTGCCACATGACTGCTAGGGGTACTTAGGCTAAAAAAAGGTTGGGAACCCGTGATATAGCAGCATACAATATTACACAAGCTATAGTAGTGTAATGGTTTCTGTGATTTGGTGCGGTCGTCCTTGGACGACCATCGACCCAGAAATGAAGTGCCTATGAGTGGTAATAGGACTTCGCATTACATGAAAGATCGAGCGGTCTCAGTAGCCCAAATACTACCAAAGACGATCCATCTGATCTCAAGTCTGACCTTCAGACTATACAATGAAAGAGAGTGATCCGACCTAGTAGGCAGTTCGCAAAGCGAATGACCTGGCAAAAGGAAGTGAAAGTCTCTGTATCAAGTATAGATGTGTCTTTATTGAAAGCCAAGTGAAGACTGAGACAATGAACAGTAAAACAATGCCCTTTATATAGTATAAGGACTTCCGGCCGACGTGACGTCGGGAAAAGACGACGTGTGGTCGTCCGGAAGTTGCGCAACAAGATGGCCGCCGGAAGCCCGACGGCCGACCCAAAATGGGTCAGGTTCTACAAAAGTTGCTTATAATGGTCCAATTCATGTACAAAATGAATATCAATGGATTCTGAGAGGTCGGGCCTCTGTACATGGGTATAAAAGGCATTAAAAGACTTAGATATAATCATATAATCATATATAACAATATAGGAGTAAAGTACAAGCAGATATATACATGTATGTGCACACAATAATGAGTGTCAGATGTAAGATACGATTTGGCGTACCATCACATAGCCCCCTCACACTAGGTCATGGGTGTCTCTAGTGTCAAGTTAAGAAGGGTACGGTACAGTGTCTTAAGAGGCCGTTCTAGGGCGAATATCAGTCCGTCTCCTTTTCTACTGGATTGGCTGGCGCCTGATGGAGTTGTCACATATTGGTAACGATATAGGTCGCCGTAACGAACCGGAGAGCGTCTAGAGCGTTGGGACTGTCGGGGAAGGATATCGGGTTCTCTGGTCGGAGTAGTCCTGTACTTCGGAGGGTGGATTATCAATTGACACCTGTGGCTGAGGGTCGGGAACTGAAGATGGCGGTTCAGAATGGAGGGGAGGAGGTTCTGGTACCAGTGGGGAAGGTTCAGGCATCCGGCGTACTTGCCGTGGTGTAGGTCCTTCATCCTCTTCTTCAGAGAGTAATCTGGGGTAGATTCGTGCTCCTTTCATATTTGGCCGCAGGGCCAGTTCTCTCGATCCGGGGATCTGTCCCATAGGGTAGGGACAGGGCTTAAAAAGCTTGAGTCGCTCTCCACTCTGTACTGAGCTTTGTCCCTGGCATTCTATCAGGTAAGAGTGGTCGGCGTGAGCTTTCCTGACTTCGTAGGGCCCTATAAATTTTTGTTGTAATTTAGGGTTCTCTCCCTTTCGCCGTCTGTAATTAGCCATCATCACTAAGTCTCCTTCGCGGAAGTGTGTGGCGGAGGGTGGCTCTTGGGCCCGCACCAAGGATTGGTCCTCCCGTAGGATGTCTTGGGCAGCAGCCATATTTTTGCGCACCTCTTGGGTGTATTCCTGCAGAGTGACGGCAGATGGAGAGGGTTGTGGGTGCTGTAGGTCATCTGGCAATCGTAGCTCCCGTCCCATCATGAGGAAGTTAGGGGTCTCTTTAGTGACGGAGTGGGGGGTGGCCCGGATAGTCCTCAGGAGAGAAGGTAGGAGGAGGTCCTAGTCGGTAGTGTCTTCTCGGAGAAGTGCAGTCCGAAGAGCATCTCCCAATGTCCGGTTTCCCCGTTCCACTAATCCGTTGGACTTAGGATGATAGGGGGTAGTAGTGGTCTTTCGGACTTTCCAGAGTCTACATAATTCAACCATTAGTCGTGACTAGAACTGTGCTCCTTGGTCGGTTTGCACGTGCTCAGGGAGTCCAAATCGACTAAACACTTGCTCGTCCAATGTGGTGGCTACCGTGGATGCCGTAGTATCAGGTAGGGGAATTGCCTCGGCCCACCGAGTAAAGTGGTCCATTAGTACCAGTATCCATCGATTCCCTCTGGGTGTCTGGGGGAGTGGCCCGACGAGGTCGATGGCTATCTTCTGCCAGGGGCGTCCTGCGTGCATCCGTCTCCTATTAGGGTTGGAGGAGAGTCGACTATTCTTGGCGGCCTGACAGACTTCACAAGAGGAGATAGCCTCGCGGATATCTCTCTGCATCCCAGGCCAATACCAGCGCAGTGCCAGCCGGGCTAGTGTCTTCTGTACTCCAGTGTGTGCGAGACTATGGGTTTGCCAGATGATGTTCTGACGTATCATACAGGGGCAAGGATCAACCCAGTCGTCTCGGCCTTGCCGAATAGTGCGTAGTTGCAGGATGCCTTGGTCGCTGATTCGCATGGCTCCTAGGCGCTCATGCCAGTGTTTAAGTTCAGCACCTCCTTGCTCCAGAGTCAGGGGATCTAGTGGAGTGTCGTTCTTCACAGCTGCGTATATCAAGGCCATAGTAGGGTCATCTTGAGATTGTTGTAGGAGCAACCGATTAGTCGGTTGTAGTGTGCATACGAGGGGGGACTCCCTGCTGGGTCCACTGTCTCTCTCTTCTATCCTCTTGCACTGTTTACATGGATCACAGACACTCCGGCTCAGTCCATCGGCATTCCCGTGTCGGTTTCCCGCCCGATGTTCTAGGAGATAATCGAACTCGGCGAGTATTTCTAGCCACCGAGCGACCTGGTGAGAAGGCTCCTTTCTCTGACTGAGCCACCTGAGAGAGGCATGGTCGGTACGCAGCCGGAACTGTCGTCCATATAGATAGAGCCAGAAGTGTTTCACAGCCTTGACGACGGCCAGAAGTTCCCGACGCGTAACGCAATAATTGCGTTCTGCTGCGTCCAGTGTTTTACTATAGTAGGCGATTACCCGTTCTTGTCCGTCTTGTATTTGAGATAAAACAGCGCCCACAGCCTCGTTGCTGGCATCTGTATCCAAGATGTAGGGTAGTCGGGGGTTGGGATAACCCAACACGGGTGCCTGAAGGTGGGACCTTAGATCCTCGAAGGCTGCTTCTTCCTCTCCAGTCCAACGCCAAGCCGAGTTTTTAGAGGTGAGGACATGCAAGGGCCGGGCGATCCTGGCAAAGTCCGCTATGTATTGCCTGTAGTATCCGACCATCCCGAGGAAAGCTTGCAACTGTTTGAGGTTAGAAGGTTGAGGCCACTCCCGTACGGCTTGCACCTTGGCGGGGTCTGTGGAGGTACCATCCCGGTGCACGACATGTCCTAAGTAATGGACCTGTGTCTGTAAGAGCTTGCACTTGCCTGGTTTGAGTTTGAGGCCTGCAGCCTGGAGGCGCTGAAAGACTTCTTTCTTCCAGTCGGGCTAAGTGAGTATCATAGTCGGGTGCCATGACGATGATGTCGTCCAGATATAACAATAGTGTTTTCCAGTGCAGCCCCTGTAGGACCTTCTCCATTAATCTCTGGAAGGTGGCGGGGGCTGATGTAAGTCCAAAAGGGAGGACTTTCCACTTCCAAAACCCTGACCGAGTCACGAAGGCGGCCTTTTCTTGTGCGTCTGCATCCAGGGGTACTTGCCAATATCCACTAGTGAGGTTGAGGGTGCTAAAGTACCTACTGCCGGCCAAAGCATCCAGACTGTCGTCTATTTGGGGCAGGGGGTATGCGTCCTGTGTAGTCACCGCGTTTAACTTGCAGTAGTCGATGCAGAATCGCCAAGTGCCATCTTTTTTCTTTACGAGGACTACTGGCGAACTCCAGGCCCCTTCAGCTGGCTCTATCAGCCCTCGACGTGCCAACTTCTCGACCTGTCGCTCGGCTTCGGCCTCTTTCTCGGGCCCAAGCCGATGGGGGGCTGACGGATGGGCCGAGTCCCGACTTCCACCGGAATGGAGTGCTCCGCTAGGTGGGTCTGTCCGTGGTCATCTTCGTTAGTACTGAAAGTCGTGGAATAACGACACAACAAGGCCTTCAATTTCTGTTGTTCTTCCGGTGTATCGCACTGGGGAAGGGCCTTGTGGTACAGTTCCTGTAGATGATCCGGCACATCTTCCCGGGGTCCACCTCCTTTGTCGGGTGGTTTCGAGGCATCTGCTTCCCCCTGTGCCGTGTGGGTATGAGTCTCCTGGGGAGTAGTTTGTTGAGCTTCTATATCGACTGTTTGGACCTCGGTAAATGTGCCGATAGTTGCTCCCGCCCGAAGGTTGAGGGTGTGGTCTGTGGGGTTCATGCAACGGACAGGGATCTGTCCGGCCAAGTCGGTTCGACCGATACTGTTAGCCACTAAAGGTCCGTTCTTAACGGGCTCCACTATCCCCGTGACTGGAGCAGTAGGGGTCACAAGACACCCTTGGAAGATGGCCTCGGAGTGAGGCGGTATGTTTTGCTGCCGTATGGTCCGTACTCGACCGGAGAGGGGTTGCCCGTGCCAGTCCTTGCAGGGAATGTGTTTGCCGTTTATGATGACCTGGGGCTCTTGGAAAGTTAAGGTACACTTGTTCTTGTGTAGGTAGGGGAGTCCCATGATGGCATCCTCCTGTATCTTTCCAACTAGGAAGTCCTCTTCAGTCGGAGGAAGTCCAGGTAGTTTCACCGGCAATGTAGTCTCTCCTTCGAAGGGGAGTGGGGATCCGTCGGCCATCACGCCGTGTGTCTTGGTTTGTCGCATCTTCTTCTTCTTATTAGGGGGTAGTCGATCATGGACCTTCTTATTTAACAAGTTAGTGCTGCTACCCGTGTCAACCAAGAACCGAGTCGGCCGTCCGGCTACTGTTCCTTCTAAGTAGTGGCCGGTAGGTGCAGGTTCCATGGAGTCCAGGGCATGAAACCGGTTTGTCAAGGGAAGTGGTTGTACCCGCCGGCTTATTTTCCTGCGTGGGTGGCGTCTCCCGGGTATCCAGTCGTCTCCTGGTTCCTGAGGGGTTTTGCTCGGAATATGTCCGTCTCTGTTGGGGCTGGCCGATGCCTCAGTCCTGACGGCTAGCCCTTTGGTTTCAGCCTTTGGTAGTCGCTCGCTGCTTGGTAGCCGCTCGCTGATAGCATAATAAGCACGGCTGTCCCGAAGGGCCCGACCCAGAGTGGTCGGGTTGGTGATCATCAAGTGTTCCATCAAGGAGGTATCTTGCAGGGTACTGCAGAATGTTTTGGTCGACCATCGCTCCAAGGTCGACTCGGACATCTTGGGATAGCCGATGGCTAACAACTTATTAATTAGGTCGGCATGTTCTTGAAGAGACCGGTGCGGTTCTTGTTTGATGTATTTGATCTGTTGCCGTGCGGCCGAGGCCGTGAGGCTGTACTGATTTTGTAGGGTGAGAAAGATAGCTTCAACCGTGTCGGCTTGTCCGAGGTCCCGGGTAGGGTCGTGGAGGGCCTCCCGGAGGTGTAGGAGACTGTGCCGTGGATTCCAACCCTTGGTTTGAGTTATATACTTGAACTTCTTAATGAAGAAGTGTACGTCTCTTTCTCCGTTAAAGGTGGGCTTTTCATCCGAGTCGCGGTATTCTTGGTAATGTGTCATGGTGGTGAGTAAAAACTGCTTCGATTTATTAGGCCGTGTCGGCCTAGTCGGCGTACTGAGTACCGTCAATCTATTCTGGATCCGAGGTCGGTCATTGATTAAAGATCCGGCGTAGGTCGGGCTACATCCAGCGGAACCACGAGAATTATGGGTGCACTTTAGCGTTTGTCACCTTCTCGTATCCAAGGTTCCCGGGTCCGAGTCCTTAATCGCCGTTGAAGTATTGAAGAATGAGGTCGGTCGGGTTACCCGAGGCTGAGGTCACCTTCCTTCACTTCGTATCGTAAGAGTACGACCTTAGAATCCCACCGCTGCCACCAATGTAATGGTTTCTGTGATTTGGTGCGGTCGTCCTTGGACGACTATCGACCCAGAAATGAAGTGCCTATGAGTGGTAATAGGACTTCGCATTACATGAAAGATCGAGCGGTCTCAGTAGCCCAAATACTACCAAAGACGACCCATCTGATCTCAAGTCCGACCTTCAGACTATACAATGAAAGAGAGTGATCCGACCTAGTAGGCAGTTCGCAAAGCGAATGACCTGGCAAAAGGAAGTGAAAGTCTCTGTATCAAGTATAGATGTGTCTTTATTGAAAGCCAAGTGAAGACTGAGACAATGAACAGTAAAACAATGCCCTTTATATAGTATAAGGACTTCTGGCCGACGTGACGTCGGGAAAAGACGACGTAGGGTCGTCCGGAAGTTGCGCAACAAGATGGCTGCCGGAAGCCCGACGGCAGACCCAAAATAGGTCGGGTTATACAAAAGTTGCTTATAATCATCCAATTCATGGACAAAATGAATATCAAGGGATTCTGAGAGGTCGGGCCTCTTTACATGGGTATAAAAGGTACCAAAAGACTCAGTAATTGCCATACATGAATGTACATTGGTATATAGTTAAGTAGTACAGAATACAAGCAGATATATACATATAAGCACACATAACAATGAGTGTCAGGTGATAGGAGGCGACTGTGCGTACCATTACAATATTATTTGCATACCAATATTACATGATATTTATTTAAAATTACTTGTAGCACTGTTTCTTCATTTGCACAGCAAGTTGTGAACATAATAGTTTATTGTCAAATCATAAGCAGCACCTCAGCAAAATATCATCCTGGACAGGTTGATTATTATAAAACTATAATTATTATTACAATAAAAATTTCTCACGCTTAATATTTGAACTACATGTGCCTTTTCCAGACTGGTCCTCTTGGCATAATCTTGACCATTACCGATCTGCTTCCCAGAACTTTGGTGACCACCGCCTCTATCCATTTAGGTTGCCTGTTTCGTCTAGGTCCACAATATAGCGCATAACAGGGGGTTCCTACATTATAACAATGTAACTTCTTAGTTCTCTGGACGTCTTGCATTTGTTTTCCTTGAGCCAAATGAGCCGGAGAAGGTAACAGCACATCTATCTTTGTCCTGATCTGTCGTCCATTCAGTAGCTCACTAGGAGAGAATCCATAGGATAGCGGTGTTCGTCTATATTGCATTAGAAACTCCTGAAGAGCCTGGTTGGTGGAAAGAGTAGACTTCTTTAGAGACTGTTTAAATGATCCCACCATTCGTTCAGCTGCTCCATTAGTGGCTGGATGGTAAGGTGCTCCTCGTAGGTGGATGATTCCCCTCTCCTTACACCACTGCTGAAACTCGTCTGAGGTGAAGCTTGTTCCATTATCTGTGACTATGGTATGAGGGTAACCAAAGTGAGCAAAATCTTTTTCCAGTAGGTCTGTAGTTGCTTTGGTAGAGGTAGAACTTGTTGGATGTATACAAGGGTACTTGGTGTAAGCATCTACTAGGACCAGCCAATTGGTCCCCATGAAGTTGATTGCGTGGTCGATGTGTAGTCTGCTCCACGGCTTTTCTGGCATCATCCAAGGGTGAATTGGTGCCTTAGTTGGTTGGTTCTGATGTTCCCTGCAGGTGGTGCATTTCTGAGTCATCTCCATAATGTCCTTGTCCATACGAGGCCAGTAGACTGCAGTGCGAGCCAGTTGCTTCATTCTCTGCATGCCAAAATGTCCCATATGTATCAGTTGTAACACTTCCTTTTGGAGAGATAGGGGAATTACCACTCTGCTTCCATATAGTAAACATCCATTTTCAATTGATAGTGATGCAGTTAATTTCTGGAAATCCTTGATGCTGTAGCCTTCCAAGTTTACTTCACTCTGATATGGATTCCGCTCTTCATCTTGCCAGCCTTCCCTGGTATATCTCATAATTTTGCTGAGCACTGGATCTTTAGCCGTTTCTTTCTTCAGCACTCCAGGTTCTGTTGGAGAGAGCTGTGTGCCGATAGCTTTGATACAGCAAACAGTGTCTATATCTTCTCCTTCTTCTTCTGCATCAAACTTCTTCTTCTGCATGCTTCCTTAAGGTTGCTGCTGATTGTGAGAATGTCTGTATGTTGTCTTCTATTGGCTTGTGGCATCAGAGAATCTAGGGAGATGTCTAGCTGTTGGATTCCACCTCTGCCCAGAAGGTTGAGATTAGGTATTTTGCTGATTACAAAATGAAAGGGTTTCTCTTGCTGACCTCCTACTTTGGTGTTGAGTGTACACGTTCCTATAATCTCTATCGGGTGATGGGTAGCTGACTTATAGTGAATCAGTGGTGGTTGCAGTGTAGGTGCTCCTAGTCTTCTCCAATTGTGTTCTGATAGAAAGTTGTCTCCCGCTCCTGTGTCCACTTCTAGTTTCAGTGGCTGTCCTTGAAGAATTAATTCTACTTGGATTTGTGGAACCGCATGTACTGTTTTTAGAGCCCTCACAATATTTAATGGCTGAGAGTTCATCTTCTTCTTCTTGCGGCAGACTGCTGCTAGATGTCCTGTTATCTTGCAGTAGTTGCATGCAGCGTTCTTGTATCTGCAGTCCCTTTGATTATGATTTGTCCTTCCACAGCAGTTACATGGTGAAGCTGTTTGTGAGTGTGTCTTTGTTGTTGGAGTCGTCTTCTTCTTCCGTAGCAAGTGTAGTGTATTGGTTGTTCCATGGACAGTTTCCTTGGCTACCTTGGCTGCTTCTTCCGCTTCAGCTGCTACCTCTATTGCTCTGTTGAAAGTTAAATCTCCATCTTTCAATTTGAAAAGTGCTTTTAAGATGGCTTCATTTCCTACTGAACATATGAATCTTGTTCGTAAGGCTTCATCCTGGGGATCCTGAATAGATGTGAAGTCGCATGTGGCTGCGTCATGCCGAATCCTAGCTGCTAATTCTGGAATTGTCTCTCCTGGTTTTCTGTTCATGTCACTCCAGAATCTGTACCTCTCTCTGATGATAAAAGTCCTTGGGTTATATTGAGTCATCATATAGTTGTAGATTTCCTCCATTTCCAGTTTCTGTATGTCTTTTCTTGGCTGCTGCTCTGTCCAATCCTTCAGTTGTTTGTATATATCAGTAGATTGGTTAGTCAAGAATACCTGTGGTACTTTTTCATCTGTGATAGACTGAGCCTGGATAAAAGTAGTGAACCTTGAGAAGTAATCAGTCCATAGTTCCGTATTCGGATTGAATGCGGTGAAACTTGGTGTGGTTTGTACTTGCCTGCCTGTTGATTGAGCAAGTAATTTCATCTGTTCTGCATGCTGTGATCTTCGTTCCTCCAGCTGCCTTTCCAGATGTTCCTTCTGCTGCTCCATCTGTTCCTTCTGCTGCTCCATCTGTTCCTTCTGTTGAGCAATTTGTTGGGCTAGCAAGGTAACTAGTTGTTCAGTTGTAGTAGCCATAGTTATTTGACCAATATGTGAGTCAAATTTACCTTTGTTTCAGATGGCAGCTGATGAGTTGATACTTGATATGTGGTTAATCCTCGTCGCCAAATCTGTTGTATTCTTCTAACAGTTTATTTAATGTCTTATGTTACTGCTCAATTTCAACTCTGATTTTACCATATAGCAGAAGTGTTTATATACCCAAAAATATATCTAATATCTTACAGCTATAAGCTATTCTAGCCAAAAGCTAGCTTTGCACATAACATGACAGGAGGCGATGACTCCAACAAAACACAACAGTAATTATACTATATTATAATGTCTCAACAGTAATTAATGGTTAAATTTGCTGTTGGATAAAATAAAACAGCTTCCCCTGATTAACTTTTTATGAAGAACAAAGGCTATCTAGAATTTCTACACTTCGGAACTTCTATAGTTATAAATCCCTTGATTAAAAAGTCATCACTGTATAACCAACCTCTTTTAGCCTAGGTACCCATTAGCAGTCATGTAGCAAACAACGTACCCCTTTGTAGCAAACAATGTACCCCTTTGTAGAACTGTGTTTAATACGCACACATGTACATCTGTAAAGGATGCCGGGTAAGCTGCCACTTTTAAGGCAGCACCACCTGGATACCTTCACCGCTACACCGACCTGTAAAGGTACAGTCAGCTTGCCACTTTTAAGGCAGGCTTGACTAGTCCCTTTGTACCTGCCGGCTCCCTGCCAAGTATTAGCCTGCTAGCCGGCTGTGTACCGGCTAATGCCCTGCAATGTACCGGCTAATGTATTATTATGTTAACCACAAACAATCAAGTGTCAGCTTGATGCCGGTTGACTGCTAATTAATCTGTGAAGTGAATGCCTGCCAAGTGTTCAAGTGTATAGTGCTGTTTATTGTGACAAAAGAGGCAGAGCAGAACATCTGCTCTGCTTATATAGCATAGCAAAGACCAAAGGTCAATAGATACCGGCTGACTAATACAACATTCCAAGCCGGCATCAGTGTAAAAGCATAATGATACAAATTATTGGCACATGCATTTACATGTAGAATATGGAGACACAGGTTATTGGCATACTAGGTATATGCATACAGAATTATGTGTGTAATATAATATTATAAAATGTAGAATATCATAGCTAGTGTCAAAATCCACCACACATCTACATGTATAATATGTGCATGGCTATGTACATGTAATACATGTACATCTACATGTACCAAGTAACCAAGTTATCCATTGTATGGATCCTTGGTTTTTCATGTTTGAATATGTTACAGCCAATCTGGTAATACCAATTCTACGACCAGCAGGCTGTTGGTTTTACTTATTGTTAGGTTTATATACGTATACAATGTACACGTATACATTCTCTGATAAATTACCCACCCCTACATATCATCCAACCATACAATCACATATACATGTACATTGTATACGTATATACACCTAACAATAAGTAAAGCCAACAGCCTGCTGGTCGTAGAATTGGTATTACCAGGAGTGACCGTAACACATTAAAATATCAAAAACCAAGGATCCACACAAAATAGGTGTAACTTGGTTATTTGGTACGAATGTGCAAATGTTCGAAAAAGACAGTTCGAAACGAGACGTTTCGAAAGTGGACAGTTCAACAACGCACAGTTCGAAACGCCTAACCCCATGCCCCAACCACCAGATTTCAACTAATTTTTGTTTTTAATACTATTTTTTTCATTTAATCAGTTGTATTAATTAGATAAAATTAATTATCAGACCAGGGGCATAACTCTAGTTGCATGCAAATCCCATAGTATTTTATTCAGTATCTTATCCATACTTGTGACTTTGTATATTAGCAACTATTAGACTACTACTACATGTAGTAGTGGTCTAATAGATAAACTCCTTAAATTAACCAAATTATAATAATATTAGAGAAAACCCAGTGAGTAGTACATGTATATATCCTAGATAAATTGGTGAAACTCCTTTACACAGGTATGTATGTTTTATAGGCTTCAACCTTTTAACTTTTCCTTATAGCTGTTGTTCAAATAACATTACTGGTGTTATATAATAAAGTCTACAGGTAGATTGTGACAAGGGAAATACATGTATTTTATTGTATAATACTTTTGTAATGAAAATTTGCCCCTTGTACAAGGGGGAAAAGAGAAACTGTTATTTATATGTAGTTATCTCGCACGTTGGAATGGTGCCCAATGTACTCAAGACAAACAATATCACAAAGGGTTCTATATGCAAGGCAGCTTAGTTCAAAAGACTATGAAACCAGCAATTGAGTTCACTTGCATATTGTGAACAACAACTTAAAGCATGCAGAATGAAGCTAGGTACTGGAATTAAAATTAGTGTAACACTGTGCATAATTATAGGAGTAGGTATTACATAATTTAATTGCTACAACTAGAAATTTAAGTAATTCAATTTGGTTGTAGAATATTACCATTTGTGACTCATACTTCTAATCTAGAATCGATCATTTCAATAAGTACAAATTTTCTTTGAACAGCAAACTAATAAATTTTACTGAAAGTTGGGATTAATTTAAAAGAGGGATAATTATGCTGTCTACAGATATTTTGGAAGTTCTAGTGAGGTCTAGTATCCTAAGTGAATATTTCTATTTAAGGAAAGAGCTGTTTGAGTTTCTAACACATTTGTAATAACTATATTTTAAACCATAAGCTAATAAATTTACAACACAACACATTTGCACAAGAATAACAGAGAAGTCCTATACTAACAATTACTTAACTAAGAAAAAATATAAGTACAAAATTGCCATGTTAAAATATAATAACTTGCCTTTTTATAAAGTAGACCTTGATCCAAGAGATACGTATACAAAAGATAGTTGTATTGGTTCCCCAGTGAACGAATGGTGAAGAACAAAGTTTTTCGCTCAGTTTTATACATGTATACTACATATAGCTGCTAAAAATAGCTTGGTGTTATGATTGGACCATTTGGTGCCCTAAAACCGGCAAAACAGCATAAATACAGATTTAGGTGTGTTCCGCTAAAGGTGACATAAATTTAATTATGAAGTTTACACCGCAAAAAGGATTATGGAACAAGGTGGTGCTTGGTGTAATAAACAAACCAATATGGATAAATAGGTAAATGTGGTGTCATGTCTAGGTTTGACGTAAAGTAAAGCGGTCAACTGAGGGCAACAATTATTAATATACCAGTTTACCTCCTGGTGTGAGCATGAGAAAAATGATAAGTTATAATAAATGTCTAGGCTTGATGTAGAGTAAGCATGGGAAAAATTTATAATAAGTTATATTTAATAACCCATAAAAAAACAGGGCAAAATAATTAAAGTTGTGCAAATGTGTAAGCTATAGAATATATATTGGATATAGAGTAACTAGTAAATAGGTGCATGGAGTTAAGAGTCAATATAATATAGTTTATACAATAGTGTCTTTGCTGCCACAGCTTATACTTTTGTTCATTATAATTTTGTTGATAAACTTCAACTCCTTCCCTTCTCTAATGTTGATGTCAATGTCATAGCTGTTTTGTTGAATTACTATAGTTTTCATACAGTTGCAGTTACATGCTGTTGTTGTTTGTGTTTATATACTTTTGACAAAATATACAACTGTAAAATGTTGTAGTTCAGCATTTTGTAATAAATAAAGAAGTTGTTTTCTTTTTTACTACATGTGCTTTTATTACAGTGAAAGAAAGATAAGAGGAGTTGTCGTGTTTTAAATAGTATAGATCTATTCATTCTTACAATCAATGCAGCAGTAATACAAAATTGAAGGACACAAAGCACACTCAGTGGTTTAAAATATAAGGAATGGTCTACATTGGTACCATGTACTCTGTGTAATGAGGTAAAGGAGCTATCAACCATAATTCGAAATTGTCCTCCCTTGTTTTGTCTTGCTGAAATGGGAGAACAACTTCTAATTGTGATCTGCAGCTTCTGAGTAACCAATGCACCCTTTAGGAAAGGTCCTAAGATTGCAGGTGGGAACCGTGTACCCACCTCATTTATTCCACTTCAACACTGGTAAGTTGTATTATAATTTATATACAGCTGGTCACTCACCCAGACTGACTTGTGTTAATACTGGGTGTGTTTAGTTTATTATTCTACTATAGCATAAATACTACATAATCAATGTCATAATATGAAGATATTGACACTGCAGGCAACCATCCCAGACAGAGTCGTCTTTCTGCTGGCAGCGTTTGCTGCTTTGTGGTAAACCAAATAAATTGAAAATTTTACCATGCAGCAGAAACTCTATAATATGCAGTTTACTTTCCTTATTATTGTATAAGTTAATGCAGATAGTTTACTTTCAGTAGTACAATTACTTGTAGTTGTACAACTTAGTTTACAGGTTGTCTGAATAGTGCATAGGCATTACTGAGCAAATATACCGTGTCACAGCATTTGACTCACCCTACCTCAGCTTTACCCATTGGGTGGAACTTGAGCTATTTTAGCAGTATGTCAGGGCCTAAAGTGAACAACTTCAATATTTTTTCTAATTTCATCTGGTGTGTTTCTTACATTGAGTTGAGAAAATAATATTCTGGTCGGGTACATGACTTGTGATGTCATATACAGCTACATGTATTTAACACAAGCTATGCAGTTCAAAGGTATATAGTGCTGATTGCATGATTTTGCAACTTTACTGAAGATTGAACATCGACTCAACCTGAATGCTGTTATCTGGTCCAATAAAGATAACCTTTTTTGTAATGAAAAACAATGTAAAATGTAAAATAATGTACCTCATACACAGATCAGACTTGATTTGGACAAGCTTAACTATAGAGAAATACAGTATGAAAACTCGAAAATCAAAAATAAGTTTATGGCTTGTTTATTCTGCATAACTCGCATGTACATGTACATGACTTGTAATATTAACTTCTTGATATGTTCATTACCTAGATTTGTCATATCAGATTATATCTAAAGGTATTACATTATATAGAAGACAGGTGAAATGTTTTATTTCTCTGCATTTATTTATTTATTTATATCAGAGGTTGCAGATAAAATCATCATTATAGATCATTTGTCTACATGTAGCTGTTCATGGACATCCGTGAGTGTTGTTATTATCCAAACGACATTGATCAGCCTACCGATTGCTTGCATGCTTTGATGCAAGGATCTAAGTACATATGACACGATAATCTTGACCCACACTTTTTCATAAAACAGTCATTCACACAGCCTGCAACTAGATGAAAAATATACATTTAGATGTAGTAAATCGTTGCTACAATACCATTCATTGTCTATGTGTAAATCAGATACTAGGGAGATTCAATTTCAGCAATAAACTGTTATATCTGTTTGAGCCTACACATACATACACTTGTGTATGTACATGTATATATACAGATTGAGAGCAGGTCACACAATTAGGTGCAGTGGTAGAGAAATTTAGATAGCCTTAGTTCCTTGTGTGGTTGGGGTTTGGGGTAAGGGCGGTCAACCAGCAAAATATAGAGAAGACAACTTCCCCTGCTTCAGTTTTAGCGAAGAAAAAAGGCTATCTCAAATTTCTCCACTTCTGCACCTAACTCAGGTCACAACAGTTTTTTTCAAATTCTGACTCAGTTATATTACATGTATACACTGTAGATTTGAGTCTTAACTAGAGCACAACTACATAAACTCTGAGATGCAGTGTATGTAACTCACAAAGTAGGCCTACGTGTACAGCTGGCTTACCTTTTAAATTTCCATTTCCAAGCACAGAAGCTATCAACATAGCAAGGAATAAAACTCTCAGAACTTTCATGTTTCTGAAAAATAATCAAATTCGTTGTAACTGAGGTACCTCGCTGATAAAAAAGTGCTGCATCACTAGAACAGCAGTAATCATGTCATATGTGAATTGATACAGTAAAACTTTATTGTTTCTAATAATAATAAATCAAGTCTAATTGATGTCACCATCAACTTGTTACACTAATCAGATAACACATGTTTTAGTAGTAGTTTCACTTGTATGATATACTTTACACTTACTACTAGACTAAACAGTATGTCTTACCTGTTAGATGTTTCTAATGATGTTCAACAGATAATGATCTATCAGAGCATCTAACTGTCTCTGAGATTCTAAGCCATTTTTATACTAAACTCTCATCTGGGCCATCTGCCAATAAACAGTTCTAGCCAATCAAAACTACGACTAGTACATGACGTAGAGTGTTACTGAGTGAGATACAATGCTGGTACATGTATATCTCATACTTCACCATGAATCTACTATTGAACATGTTTTTGTTCACACACACAATTAACATCTCTAAACTGCAACATTAGTTTCATATGTCATTGTAGATCCATGCTGGTATGGTCTAGTACATTATAATATACTACAAAGTTGACATACATGTATCCATAACCATACACACTGGTAGTGTTAGATAATAGTCAGCATAAGTTATATTAGAATATTCATACACCTGACAACTTATTGAGACAGACTTGTGTTAATACTGGGTGCTGATAGTATATCGTGTTGTTGTAGCATGAATATTACATAATCATAGATGTTGCGTAATGACCAGCATATCAATGTTATAATAATGAAGATATTGACACTGCAAGCAGCCATTGCAGGCAGAGTTGTTTTTCTGCTGGTAGAGTTTACTACTTTGTGGTAAAGCATAAAATTTGAAGACTCTACCAGTACCATACAGCATAAACGCTTCAATATTTTATGTTAGTTTACTTTCACTGGTATTATGTTTATACATACATTATTATATATCTAGCTTGCTTTCACTAGCATCATGTACATGTAAGTTTATACAGTCAGTTTTGTTTCAATGCTCTACATGTAATTTACTTGTAGTTGTACAACTTGGTTTACAAGCTTTCTGAATAGTGCCAAGACATCACCTTAGTATACGTCTTGTACATGTATATGACACATTAGATTATACAAAAGTAAATTAAACTATTATTAGGAGGATTGAGTTTCATTATGAGGATAGATTCTAACTGTAAAATGAGTCTCTCTCAAGATATTGAAGTTAACAATATCTGTGACGTACTCATATACCAGCATAGCATACTTAACTGGAGTAACTAAAATACTAGTGATGTGCACTCAAATACCAGCATAGCAAAGTGTACATAACAACCATTGTTAGCTACATGTAGCTGTCTACAGGAGTTTTCTGTATAGAGCATAGTTTTGAATTTAGTTTGAATGAGTCACACTTTATATTATTATATGTATAAGTGTGCTAGTCTCATGTTGATTGTAGTCCATAAATGACTAAATTACTGTATGTCACTACTGCAATAAGATTAATGGCAAGCTTCTATTAGAACACCAGATGGTATAACCATAAATTTCAAATAGGTGATAGTCAACTCTAGAACCCAAATACATGTAATTGTAAACATGTTATGTTGTCAAAGATGGCTGAATTCTACAATAAGTTATTTGAGTATAATGATATGTTTTCTTTATATGTAAAAGTATTGTAATCTCTACAGATACATAAAGTGGGTTAGTGTTGCATTTTTATCACAACGCTTTGTTCTTGCACACCGATACTCTCATAATACTGTAATGTTTTTGTGTGTGCTTGCACGGTCGAGTGACGACCTATTAGCACAAGTGAAGGCCTCCGTCATTACGTAGAAGATCAACAGGTACTTGTAGTTATAGTGGTAACCAAGATGACCCATCAGGTCCGAGTCAATGCTTGTTACTATTACTTGAGAAAGAGTATGTTCAGTTTTAGTACGCTGTTTGGGCATCAAGGTCATAGACCTTATCAGCTGACCTAAGATAGGTCAGCCATAACAAAAGTTGCTTAAAAACATGAGAATCATGAGCAAAATTAGTTACAACTATTTCTGAGAGGTCGACCCCAGTTACGTGGGTATAAAAAGGGTATTTATGCACAGAAATGCACATAACATGTAAGTAATATAAGATATGTTTCTGTATGGGCTAGTCAACGTACATAAATAAGGTATGAATTGTTCATCAAAAATGCAATGCAGCATAAGTGGTTATGTCTATAGAGTTACTTCTGACCACTGCAATACAATAACATCAGCATTTTACAAAGGAACAATGTAGGCCTCCCTATTATATTCTGAGATAGATTTATTTAAAATAGTGTAGACAATCTCTATTACTTGTATATCTGCACTTGAATAATATTGTTGTATTCTAGTGCTTAAATAGCTGTACTGAGATACCTGGACTGCATATTTGTCTGGAGTGAACTAGTGTTAGATACCCGCACTGCATATTTGTCTGGAGTGAAATGACCACACTGCGTCATGCCATACACAATACCAGTGTTCCAAGTAGTGTGGCTATACGGGAGTATACAGTGTGTGCTAACCTTAGTTTTCGTGGTTATATGACCCTCATGTTAAATGCTAGCTTTCCCCAGTACTAACTGTTGATCTGATATTTTAATGGTCGAGTGCTCAATTATCATTCATAGGGAGAAATGAAAAAATTATTCTGAGAAAATACAAAACTGGCCAGGCTTATGTATCTGTAGACATTGAAATACTTTTACATAAAAAGAAAACATATTATTATACTTTAACAACTTAGAATTCAGCCATCTTTGACAACACATTATATTTAATATAGTTTGCAGAGTTGACTGTCACCTCTTCAAAATCTGTGCTTATCCCATCGGGTGTTTTCTTTTTAGTTGAAGAAGCTACACTTTTAAGTAGTAAAGTAAAGATAGATGTAGTCGCAATAGCCTTAAGTGACAGACCCAATTTTCCTCTCATGAAGTTTAGACGAGGCGTCACCTCAGGTTTCGAGTTATCTTTGTTAGAGCTGTTAGATCATTATATCATTGGTTCTATTGTTAATAATTATTATATTATCAGTGTCCGGTTTATCCATGTTATTAGAATAATTACACCTAAATGTGCTTCTAATAAACTTCCTACATGTAGTATGATAGCCAAAAGATCATAATGATAGCTGATATACCAACTTATGGTGTACGTGTGTGTCGTATTAAATCGTACCATTAATCTCAATGCAGTAGTGAGACATCGTAATTCAATATTGTATATGCGTAATATTAGGTATGACTTATTCAAACTAAATTCACACCTATGCTCTATACATAAAACTCCTGTAGACAGCTACATGTAACTCAACAATGGTTGTTATGTACACTTTGCTATATATGCTATGCTGGTATCCAAGTACACTCCAGCTAAACACACATTACTGGTAACTGAGTGACTCCAGTGGAATATAGAATGCTGGTATTTGAGTAAGCTACAGATACTGTTAACTTCAGTATCTTACCTAACTATTACCACAGAGAGAGTCTTTCTACATGTTGTACAGTTAAAATACATAATCATATTATGTAACTCAAGCTTTGTGTGGTCTATTTATTTTCATATAATATAATACAATGTATAAAATAACAATATTGTGGTCTCGTTTATAGAAAAAAGGAAGATGACTGGTTACTTACGACGGGCTCTGAATGACTACTACTATCCCGCTAAGAAATTGACGGCCCATGCTAAGAGCCGTCCTCTACTAGATAATTCTCTGTACACAAGACATTACTATAATTGCGTTATATGTAATAAAAACGATAACAATACAAAAAACAGCTTTATGTTTTAGTATAAGTCAGGCGACGAAGTTAAGGATCATCAAAGTAGGAATGGACTGGGTGTCATCCATTACACTACTGTACGAGACAGAGTGCAAGAATTGATGAACTTTATTTCTATTCATATCATTGGTGAGTCTAGATGTACTGTTAAATTCTGCCCTGTTCAGACTACACCTTGACTTGACAGGGGATGTACTGTTGAACTAGAAGCTTTCCAAGCCATCAAATAGGTGACTACCTGTGAGTAGTTAATAGTCAGTACAGGTGATCTGTACAGACGGTCGCCTATACTCATTTAATTTCATATTATATCATGTTACATATTATACTAAAGTAATGCCTTATTCACTATTCAGAAACTAAGTTCTACAACTAAAATACATGTATTTCACTACTGAAAGTAAACTGACTGCATTAACATAATTATACATACATGATACTAATGAAAATGAACTGCATGTAGATGTATAATAATGTATACTGCACTATTGAAAGTACACCAGATGTACGAATACACATGTATTTACATGTATGCCATACCATAGGAAGTAAGATTGAAGATTTTATGCTGTATGGTAGAATCTTCAATTTCCACAGTTTACCAAAAAGTAGTATATTCTACCAGCAGAAAGACAACTTTGTCTGGGGTGGCTGCCTGCAGTGTCAATATCTTCATATTATAACATTGATATGCTGTTCATTATGTAACATTTATGATTATGTAATATTCATGGATTAACAGAATAATATACTAAACACACCCAGTATTAACACAAGTTTGGATGAGTGAGTGACCAGCTGTATGAATATTCTTATATAACTTCTGCTGACAATTATATAGCTCAATAATAGATCTCCTTTATTTCAAAACAAAGAAAAACTCAAACTGATAAAGCTTTGTTAATTTATATCAGAATACTCATGGGCACATTTCACAGATTTATTATCACTACTACATTTGTAACAATATTATGTAAAAGTACATGTCAGCCGAGATCTGAGTTTTGGTAGATCTACATTGCACATGTACATGTACAAAATGTGCCTTATATATTTTATCAACTGCCGACGTAAAAGTGAAATAGCAATGTGAACAATATAGACTCGTCTTCAAATGAAAATAATGTTATTGAAACTGACTTGTGTTTCTTGTGTTTTCTTTTACTATACGTACATGTAACTAACAGTGTACCAGGGGATAATTTACACTGATGAAGTATGGGACATACCAGCATTGTATTTCACTCAATAACACTCTACGTCATGTTCTAGTCTTGGTAGTAGGCGCACGCACCGCCCAAGGTTCAAAACATGGTGCACCCCGATAATAGTATCAGCATTTTACATACGGACGATGTAGGCCTACCTAGTACAAACTGTAAACTCGACTGAGATACTTGCACTGCATATTTTTCTGGAGTGAACTAGTGTTAGATACCTGCACTGCATATTTGTCTGGAGTGAGCTGACTACACTGCGTCATGCCATACATCAGACCAGTGTTCCAAGTGTGGCTATACGGGAGTATACAGTGTGTGCTAACCTTAGTTTTAGTGGTTATCTGACCCTCATGTGAAATGCTAGCTTTCCCTAGTACTAGCTGTTGATCTGATATTTTAATGGTAGAGTGCTCAATTATCATTCATAGGGAGAAATGAGTAAATGTAAAACTGGCCAGGTTTATGTATCTGTAGACATTGAAATGCTTTTACATATAAAGAAAACATATTATTATACTTAAATAACTCATTGTAGAAAATAGCCATCTTTGACAATTTATTATATTTATTATCGTTTGCAGAGTTGACTATCCCCTACTGCTACATCATTATATCATTGGTTCTATTGTTAATAATATTATGTATATTATCAGTGTCCGGTTCACCCATACTATTTTGACCTCTCAATTCGTATACCTTCACTTAATTACATAAAAATGTTATTCTAGTAATTACCTAAAGATAGTATGATAGTCTAAAAACCGTAATGATAGCTGATATACCATATGCTATTATTCTCATTGCAATAGTGACACACCATAATTCAATCTTGTATATATCATGATCAACATGAGACGAACATGCATATGCATGTAATATAAAGTAAGAGTTATTCAAACTAAAGTCACACCTATGCCCTATACAGAAAACTCTTATAGACGGTTACATGTAGCTCAACAATGGTTGTTATGTACACTTTGCTATATATGCTATGCTGGTATTCGAGTACACTCCAGCTAAACACACATTACTGGTAATTGAGTGACTCCAGTGGAATACAGAATGCTGGTATTTGAATACACTACAGATACTGTTAACCTCAGTATCTTGCCTAACTATCGCCACAGAGAGAGTCATTCTACATGTTGTACAGTTAAAATACATAATCATATGTAACTAAAGCCTTGTGTGGTCTTATTTATTTTTATATTATATGACATAACGATAATCTGGTCTCTTTTATAGGAAAAAGGAAGATGACCGGTTACTTATGACAGGCTCTGAACGACTACTAAATACTATCCCGCTAAGAAATGGACAACCCATGCTAACAGCCGTCCTCTACTAGATAATTCTCTGCACACAAGATATTACTATAATTGCTTTATATGCAATAAAAACTTTAACAGTATAAAACAGCTGCATGATTTAGTATAAGTAAAGCGGCGAAGTTAAGGGTCGTCGAAGAAGGAATGAACCGGGGGTCGTCTATTACACTATTGTAGGAGACTTGGAGTGCAAGGATTGATGAGCTCCACTTGTAATCTTATCATCGGTGAGTCTAGACATACTGTTGAATTCTGCCCTGTGAAGTCTAAATGATTCTTATACATCACTTGCCATTTAATATTGAACATGTCTGATTCACATACGTAACAACCTGTGGTATCTCATAAACTGTAACATTAATTCCTTGTTACATTGTATATCTATGCTGGTTTGGTCTAGTACATTATAATAGACCACAGAATTGACATACATTTACACATACCCTAAACGTAGAATGTTTTTGCGGAAGAAAGTTTCGCGAGCCAGTTAGTATTGAAGCAATTTGTGATGGAAATTATTCGCGTGTTTTGCCCATCGCAAAACTTCCGATTTTTCTGTTGACCCATGTACAACATAATCATACACACTGGTAATATTAGATAATGGTCAGCAAAAGTTATAGTAGAATATTCACACAGCTGACAGCTTATTCAGACAGACCTGTGCCGGTTGTACTACATTACGGGGCCGGGGTTTGCCAGGGTCCGGTGCCGGGGTGACTCAAACCTTGTTCAAAATATAATGAAAATAATTTATTTTAATTAAATTCAATAAATAGAAGTGTCTTTATTATATTTAAACTCTCCTAGTCATCAAACAGACAAAATTGATTGCTTCACCGAAACTGGTAGGAGTATTGGACTAGTCGACCACTGTTGATGTTATTAAAGCAATACCGGCCGCAACAATCTTGGCCTACAAAGTACTGGCCACCAGACAATTGGTTTCTTCATTGAGACTGTGTAGACAACTTCATAGTATCATCACTTATGTAATCTGGCACTGTATTGTATAAATATAACATGGATTTCCAAACACCCAACGTTGACCTGTGTACATCAATATGAGATCATACAGTACAACTGAGAGGTGATCACCAACTTCGTACTCATTCAGTATATACGTAGCTGGGGGGGGGGGGGGGGGAAATGCTTAGAACTATGGATTGATTTGAGGGAAAATAAACACATCAGGAGTATCCTAGTCAGAACAGGATTCAGACACATGTATCAATTCCTGCCTTATCATACTTCCTGTGTTGGCAATTCCGATACATTAATAATCAAATTTATTAGGCTAATCAATACAACACAAAATAATACAGATAGACTTTATATTGTACACACTGCAACAGATTTATTAGTATTCTAAAAACATTATTAATTCAATTTTGAACAAATATTTAGATTTATTTATTATGTTTAAACATTATAATATAATAATATCAGTCCATATAACCGTAATGTACATAAAAAGTCTGTACTAATTTCCTGTTCTTGGTTAAATGTTTAATTCCACTAACAACATGCATAGGATGTGCAATGAATGAAGTCGTAAGCTATAAATAGTTAAAACTTGCACATCCAGTATACCAACATACAAATGAACTGCACATGGAAAACAGAATTTATACACATAAAATAATATGCAAAACCGAACAGCTAGATCTCAGATGAACAACAGTAATAATACATGCATTATATTATATATAAAGAAGAGCAAAGTGTTCAGCTGCTACAGCATGGCCACTTCGCAACTCTCAAAAATTAAGCTTCAACAACCACATGTATAGTGGAAATCAACCCATACAGTGTGGCGAAACTGTCCAGCAGTGTGTGTAGGCTGATTGTCACTATACATGCATTTTTTATGTTGCTGAGGTGGCCGTGATGGTAGCAGTCTCTTCACACGCTTGTCAGAGTGCCGGAGGTCGGTCGTAATAGGGCATCTTCTTCTTGATGCTGATTTCCTGGGTCGTCGTACCAGTTCGGCCATAACTGTAATAACATTAATATCATCAGATCGCATTGGACCTACATGCATGTGTAAAAAGGCAGGATTTTATTATGCTATTATAGGTAAGTAGAATTTGCGAATGTTCGAAAAAGACAGCTCGAAACAGGAAGTTTCAAACCTGGATGTTTGAAAAACTGCTAGTTCGAAACTCTACACCCCAATCCCCAACTCTCAGACTACAACAAATTTGGGACAGTTCGAAACCGAACAGTTCAACACTGGAAAGTTTGAAACCCCTAACCCCAACCCCCAGATTTCAACCAACTTTTAATATTATTTTTTTATTTAAACAACTAAATAAATTAATTTATTTGTGAATTGCGTTCTTCTAGATGTAATCTACACAGTTTAGAACTGTCCGGTTTCGAACTGTCCGGTTGTGAAACGTCCTGTTTCGGTTTGCCTTTTTCATGATGTCCTCTACCGATTTCAACTAATTTTTATCTTTAATAGCATTTTTTGTTTTATTACTAGTAACTTGTAGAACACTAAATAATTAATTCTCTGTGAGTTATGTTCTTCTAACTATAATCAAATTATAATCTACACAGTTTTGAATTGGTTGTATACCAAACGTTCGGTTTAGAAATGTCCTATTTCAAACTGTATTTTTCAAAATGTCTCTTTACCAGGCGAGTATGACCAAAGTATATAAGTCATATTTCAACTGATGAATGCATTGGAGCTTTTTTTTTATTTTAATTATAATTTTGATTTTGTCATTTTAACTATTTTAAATGCTTTACTAATTCTAAAAAGTAATTAGGCCACTTGCAATAATTATGTATTATTTTATTCTTATTTAAAATAATTAAATAATCTTATCTCTAATGATGTAAATAATAATTTAATATTAAATATAACAATCCAATGAATAAGAATATTTTATGTTTTGTTACTCACTGGGCAAGATCATTCAGCAGGCAATAGCTCTGTTAAAAATGATGCTAAACTTTTACTCTTTTTTCATATAATAGATGAAAACTTCACTAACCAGTGCTGCAGTTCATAATGAATATGATCCAATATCAATACAGTAAAAATATTCAAAAAGTACATGTAGAATGAGAATATTTTAGCAAGCACATTCATTGTTGAGACAGGAAGTAGAGACTGTTGTCATAGGCAACAAAAGCATTCGGGAAACGTTAAAATTAGTTTGCACAAAGGTGTCAGGCTAACGTTTGGCAAGATTGTCGAGGTCTACTTAACTCGATTATCTTGTTTACGAACAATTTTTATTTGGCCGGTTTGTCTTCAGAAATGCCGTTCGTTCAGTGAGTCATTTTTTGTGACTAGGTGAGTTAAAATTAAATAAATACGTTACTATTGACTCATTTTAATTTAAATAAATTATTTTAATTAAATTTTAATCAAATTTGATTCACCCCGGCACCGGACCCCGGCAAACCCCGGCCCCGTAATGTAGTACAACCGGACCTGTGCTTAGTATGTTATTCTGTTATACCATGAATGTTACATAATACATGCCATTGATATGCTGATCATTATGTAACGTTTACATCCATACCATGGATAAGATAAAATGTACATGTAAATACAACTTATAAGGTAATCTGATATGAATCTTTCAAATTTGTCACTAAAAATAAAAAATACAACCTGCAAACACATTTTTGGAGCAGTTTTTTTTGGAAAATATACACTGTGACATCACAGTGATATTCTGCACTAGATGGCAATTAGAAACCTCTTTTCACATGTCCAATAACAACGTTCATAGCCGAAGCAAAATTGTGCACAGTGATTGGATAATAAAACCTGTTGTTTATCTTATCGAAAAAGAGTAATTATTAATTTTTATATTCTGTATGTATGCACAGGTTTACACTAATTATTGGGAATGTGAAAGGAAGTTTCTAATTGCCATCTCCTGCAGAATAATCCCCTTCTGATTGGACAGTGGATGTTTTTAAAAACTGCTTTAAAACGTGTTTGCGTGTTGTATTTTTTATTGTTAGTGACAAATTCAAAATGTTCATATAAAATTACCTTATAAATTGTATTTACATGTACATTTTGTAGCTGTATTCGTGGCATTCAGACAGCAGCCATTCCAGACAGAGGTGTTATTCTCCTGGTAGTGTTTGCTACTTTGTGGTTAACCATATATATTCAAGATGCTTGTACTGCATTACATAATGACCAGCATAAATTAATTTATATAGGATATACACTAAAATAAGGGTCTCAGAAGTAAGTGACTCATGAAGGACAAGTAAGTTTGTCTACTGTTCTTTCACTATGCATGAAAGGAAATAAATTGTTATATCTGAATGCAACAAACCGTTCAATATTTACCTCAACATAGTGTGTACTTACAGGGTACAACATATTGTTGTGCCCATTGAGATTGAGCATATCTAGACAGATTGCTGGTAAATACATGTAAATGACATAATATATTATTATAAAACAGTGTATCGGTTTCAATTCAAATCAACGGATGATTATCATACATGCAGAGATTACTAACCCAATTCAAGTTTTAATCAATGATAGGTTGCCAACACAGCTAGTCAACTGTATTTATATTTGGAACCAAAATTTATTTAAGGAAAAATTTATTTAGCAGCAAATATCTCATTGGTAACACTGTACTATAATAGCAAGTATTAAATCACAATTACATTTAGATGTGTTTGTACACATGTTATACACAGTAAAACTTGCTTAATTCAAACTCCAAGAGACCACCATAATTGGTTTGAATTAGGCCTAGTTTGAATTATGTGGTCCCTTTATTTTATATAATGATATGAATCACATGGGAGCAGCCGTGGCTTAGGGGTTAGAATGCTGAGCTTTCATGCTGAAGGTTCCAGGTTCAAATCCCGGTCACCGTGGTGTTAGGAAGAGCATTCAGCCACAATTGCTCCTGTGCCTCATATTGAAGTCCTTGGGGTCATGTAAGCCAGCATGGCTTCAAGGCAATTCCTCTACCCCTGCCAAAAAAGGCCATGTTATCTGGGCCTTTCTCGGTGGTAGTTGGCCAGCACTGGCACCTGGCAGTGAGAGCTGCTAGCGGCTGGTCATGCCGAAGAGCATAAGTCGGTGAGTCTATATGAATCAGATGTACTACGTGACAACAGTATAAAAACGCATTTAGCTAACGAACAATAAAGTAATTAGTGGGTTTTCCTAGATTAGTTTGAGCAGGAACATTGCAGTAGTAACTAATAACTACTAGTAACGATTATTAGGTGACTAATGCTGGCTGTGATTGTATCATCATTGATTATAGTGTGAGCCTAAGCCGCATGAAGTTTGAATTACAACTGTTAATTTGAATTATTTGAAGTCATTTATATAGTGCTCAGCAGGGACCAAGGCTAACAGTTTGAACTAACCAAGTTTTTAAATTATCCAAGGTTGAATTAAGCAAGTTCCACTGTACATTATAATGAAATCATCATATTATTTTCAAATGATACAAACGTCAGGAAAACAGATCACTGTAAAATAAATACTAAAGATTCACAAGAAATTCAACCATAGGAAAAATAGTTACATTAGTTGTACAATAGAAGCATGCCAAGTGAAACTATTATGTTACTAGCACAAACTTAAGTTACACTCTCTACTCACTACCGCTAACTACCTAGCTACTCACCAATACAGAGTAAATCCTTCACCAACATGGACTCACCATGACTTCAGGATAGTGCTGCATGGTTTCTCAGTTTCAAACAATATTTGCGGTGCATACACCTACACATACACCGACAGCTACAATGTACTGTAATGTTTTCGGGTGTGTTTACATACGGGTGCTGATATGACACGGGTATGGGAAGGGCTTGGAGGTTGGTAGAGGACGACCTTCCACACATTACATAAAAAGTGAACAGTTAGTTAGTGCTCTTGCAATTATGCATACATGACAAGTTGGGCTGACACCAAAGAGGGAGATTTTTCACAATTAGTTGCTCGTCAGGAATGTTTTATGCTTAAGTACTAGTTTGTTACAAGTAATAATAGTACAGAGTTGTTTGCCCACACATATGGGCAAAACTAGTCAAGAGAAGATAAGTCTCCGACCAAAATGGGTATAAGGAGTTGTAGCTACAAAAGCATCATAGCTTTAGCAGTAGTAATATCAGTGCAGATCTGCATCAACGCGCACTCAAAATGGGTACGTCTTAGCCCTAGTACCATCATTTTAACGGGTGGGTTATACCCCCACCCGTCTTGAGAGTCCGTGGTCAGGCTAAGAGCAAGCTTGAGCATTACATTAGCAAATGGAAATACTTTCCTCGTCTTTTCCACAGCTTTCTCTAAGAAGGCTCTAACACCGCTTTAAAAGAATGTAGGTTAAGTTTGCTTATGGAGATACCAGCATAGGAGTCATGTGCTCTGGAGTATTCTCTAGACAAGAAAATGCAACTCCATGACGACTGTGATGACCAGGCAAGTACACCACCTGCCTGATTAAACTCATGAATGTTTTACACAGATTCAACATTTAAATATGCATGGCACTCATGGTAAAATGACATACATATAGTACATAAGTGCTTTTCAGTAGAAAACTTACCTGAAAAACTCATCAATGTTTGCAGTTGTAGTATTGTAATGTTTTTGAGTATTATTGCATACGAGAGCCAAGGGCTACAGGTATGCGAAGGGCTTGGAAGGTGGTAGAGGCCGACCAAGGGTACTTTCTGCTCATTACATGAAAGAGTGAACAGTTATGGGTGCTCTTTATAGTGTAGATTGTAGATTATATCAGACGTAGGCCGATGCCGAGACTCATTGGAGCTCAGGACCGACGTAGGTCATGCAGGGTTTATACTCCAAGGGAGTGTAGAGAAAGAGGATCTAACCTTAGAAGCCTAAGTCCGACGCTAGGTTCATTAGAACCCGGGATCGGCCTAAGCATAAGGGGTGGATAGAGATGTGCTTAGCCTAGGATGAGGTAAGCTGAAACCGTACTGAATCCAAAGGATTCTCAGGGAGAGCTGCCCGCCTAAAGAGTAAGCCTTGTAGGTTGAGTTAGGAGATGTTGCTTTATTCAAGCGCAGTCAACAACTGATTCACAATAGAAAATGCACTGCCTTATATACATAACAAACTTCCGGCAAAAAGGAACGACATGGGGTCGGTTAACCGACATGGGGTCGGTTCACTGACATGGGGTCGGCTCCGGAACTTACGCAACAATATGGCTGGCTCCGCCCGACTCGGCCATATAAAAAGGTCGGCCATTGCACAAAATGTGCTTACAATAGGTAGAAACATGCCGTCTGCAAATATGAGCTAAATCCATAAGGACGGCCACGTGGTTACAATATAAAGTGGCAAAAAGACTCTAATAATTCACAATCAAGTAAGGATAGACAATTACTAAATAAGTATAAATGTGGGAAAAACCAAGTTGCAATAGAATGTAATTCCAAGGCTTGATTGCTAGTACAGACATGTATATAAGAAACGCAGTGGATAATAAGGTAATGAATGCATGGATAATATGGGTAAATAATGCATGGATAAGATATTGAATGTGATTAAATGTCAGCTAATATAATTGTCAGTGTGGCTGGCCTAGGTGCCATTACCACGGAGGCTGTTTCACCACAGTATCTTTTTCCAAGCTCACAAGGAGAGTTCTTGCTGCCTGGCCTATCGAGAGGTCTAAGTTGGAAAGCTGGTTCATCTTATGATCAACAGTTAGGTAGTTGTGCAATACCTCTGAGGGCAAGTACATCAGCATGACCCCCTTTATCAAATGCTCCATAAATGAGTGAAGATCAACGATCAGAAGGTCCACTGACTGCAATGGTTTAACTTACTTTACATAGATAGATAAATTTATGCATACGCACTTTGATTTTTTAATCATTCATTGACAATAGTTGGGACAACTTCCCACAGAATTTAATTAAGAATGTTGGTTTCAATTAACCGAACCAGAGTTTATTGTATGTCGGAAGTACACACAACTAGAGTAATAGTTGATCTCCACTTCAAAAGCAATGCAAATCATTACTCAATTGAAACTTAACCTTACAAGCAAAGGCCATTCAAATGTGTTACTTACATGTACATGGAACTTTGAGTTGAACTTCGTGAAAGGATCCAAAGCTTGGGAGATGAAAATATGTAGCCATGGGCGAGTCATGGGGTTACATAAGACTTGATTGATATAACCCACTTTCGTCCTTGGTTTTTTTGCATCATTGTGAGAATTTAATGCATCATATTGGATAAGTATCCGGTTGATACATAAACATCTTTGCAGGCTTAGCCAACGAGTTGGACAATGTTTCAGTATCCGTTGCTGGTCAACCTCTGAGAAATCCTGGGATTTTTTCAGGAGATCTGTTCGTTTAGAGCTAAAAATTCAGAAAACACTTCAATGCCATGATTACTCAGGATATTTCATGTAAACAAACAAACAAACAAAAATCACTTACCTGAGAGCAAAATGTGTTGAGATATCACATACAAAATCATCCAAGTTGGTTGGTGATGACTTCAATGCAGCACCTACTGCCAAATTGGCCAAGTGACAGACGCAACCAATATCTATCACATGGGGAGCAACTTCTCTTACTTTGGCTATCAAACCATTTCTCTGGCCCTTCATGGTGGAACAGTATCAGAGTTGAGCGAAGACACATTTGTCCAAGGTATTGAACGTCTCCTGCAAACAAATGAGCGGTATTGACTAATACAGTTAATTATGGTTTCTGGTATCTCAGAAAAAATGGCACATGATTGTTGTAATGGAACATCAACTATCAAGTTATTTTTTCTATTTCTTCCAACTTACTTAAAAATCTCATCCACTGTAGTGAAAATGCTTTGTGCAGTTCCCAGGTTACATACTGGCATATCCAGAAATTTTGTAACTACTTGCTCCATCTCAGGATCGTAAACACGTACTAGCACCACCAGCTGCTTGTTGTCCCCTCTGTCGTTTGACTCATCTAATTGGAAGCCAAACTTCGTATTCCGGCATAACTCGCTAACTGTGTCGTCTTCTGCTGGTGCTAAAGCTTCTAAATAAATAAAAGTACTTAAACAATTTGGAGATGTTTGAGCAATTTGGAGCAATGCATGAAACAAGGCATGACAAAGATTGTTGAAGTCAAGTCGCTTATGCATATGTACCCTTAATAATAGCTGTAGTTTTTGTTCTCCCTGATCCGAAGTTTTTGGCCACTTCACTATCTGGGAACATCTGGGAAACTAATTTGGTAAAGTGATTTGCAGTTGAGAAGCTGAGGTTATGTTTCGCAACAAACTTGGAGCATAACTCTTCTGTATTAGTTTGCTGAAAAGTAGTGATGAAACATACTAGCAATGGTCACAACAAGAAAGAAAAAGTGGTATCTATGTCTGGCTATTATTGTGGTGATTTAATTAAAACTAATAAATAATAAAAATATTGTTACTAAATAAAAGAGTAGTAATAATTATAATAAATGAAATTAAAATAATGTTAACTAGACAATTATAGACATACATGTTCCAAAGTTTTTGAGCTTCCCACAGAGAAGAACTCAGATAACTTTTTGGTCTGGTGTAACAATCGCTTCGCCTGTTTGTGTGTGTTACACTTGTCATGTCTGGTGATGTCATTTCTACCACCATGAGCACTAGAAAAGTTGACTTTACACCAGAAGCAATAAGCTGATTTTGTCTTCATGTAGTATGTTACAAATGTAACAAGAAAGGCCATGTGACCGCTGACTGTCAAACTGAGTCAAAAGATCATGACAGCACTAGGTATGTAAAAAGGATAGATTTTTCCAAAGCCCTTCCGCAGTCGTGAACCTAGCCCATATCCTAATAGAGGCCGTAGGTCTAACCTTAATCATTATATGGATATTAGGAGACTTAATATTGATCCTGACAAGAATTTTGGTCAGAGTTTACTATCAGTGGGTAAGACAGAATTAGAACTTAAAGCTTGTATTGATGTCAATGGTAAAGGAGTGGACTTTACATTAGATACTGGTTCTGATGCTACCATCATTACAGACCAAACCTCTCGTGAATTGAATTTGAAATTGAAACCAAGCCGATATTAGAGTGGGGCTGCATTGAATTTCGCATTTTCATAAGGTATTAAATTCAATTTGTAGAATTTTGTATTTGTGACTTTTCCTTCTTTACCAGTACCGCACCGCATTAATATGTAATTATGTGTTTTGTTAACACACTAAAAAGAGGGAGAGATGATATCTGACCCCTTTCCAAATTGAATTCTCCTGAATATCTGACCCCTTTCCGAATTGAACTTTCCTGAATTTAACAAACTTAATTAAGCATGAAACAGAGGCTTCCGTTGTTAACTAATTGCATTTAGCTGAACTAGGTGGTTAAATTAAAGGGAATTATGTCCTGCCTGTATTGAATTGTGTTAGGTGTTGCATCGAATTCGTATTTGGAAGTCTTGTCTTGTCTTGTCTTGGTTAAGCTCCTAGACCCCAGGGTAGGGGAAAAGAGGAACTATCAGAGTTGTAGGTCTTTTTTTTATTAGTCCGCTATGATCTCACCAGTGCAGAGCTCCCGAGCAGTTCTGATCAGAAGTGAACTGTGTTTTGACGCCAAATGAATTGAGCTAGGCTTTGGTATGTGAATTAAATCGCAGTTGTGTAGTTTCAAGAATTCATGAATTTGAGAAGTTGCGTATTTTCAGAATACACTTCGTTCCCAAAATAAAAAAGGGAGAGCGTGTAAGACTATACGTCTATGACAGTCGTCTGTGTGGGCATCTAGAGCATCGGAACGAAAAGCAACTCTACCGAATGCTGCTAGTGACTAGGGAGTAGACTAGGGAATTGAACGGCCGCTCCAAAACTCGAGGACTTTCATGACTGCACTCAAGGTGAGAAGACACGCTTTTTCTATAATATTAATTATTGGCCACTACCACAATTATGGCTGTGTTCTGAGACACCGGCCCCAAAAGTATACAGGTAAAAAGACTTGAGTAATAATCAGGATCATAAATGTATCTAGTTCACACATAATCTGAACATGAATGCATTTTTTGAGTCACTCAATAAGGACAATATCCGTTTCGGTGTCAGGGTCTTCTTGATAACCTCTGCATAGGTTGGCCTGGGTGTCGGATCAGTCGGCCGGTCCATTACAGTACTGGTACACTGCTTACTTGCTCACTTGCTTACTTTTATTATTATTGTATAAGTTCTTACAGCTAGTTTACTTTTAGTAGTACAATCGCTTGCAGTTGTATTAATTACATGCAGTTTATAGGTTGTCTGAATAGCGCATAGGTATTACTGAGCAAATACACCGCGTCACAGCATTTGACCCACCCTACCTCAGCTTTACCCAGTGGGTAGAACTTAGGCTATAAGTAGTATAGTCAGTGCACTTCTAGACAGACACGCACTCATTGACCCCTGTTTTCAACCAATCACAAGCCGGTATTTCCGATTTCAACCAATCACAGAAGAGCACAAAAATTTTGCACACGACCTTGCCAAGGTCACCCCAAAATCCCCCCTTCTGATTGGTCGAAAAAACATTTGCACACTTGACCCCGAACCCGGCCACGACCCCTTCCCTCCCTCCTTCCCACCCTCCTCCCCTCCCCCTCCCCCACCTCCCACTCCTCCCTCCTCCCCGCCACCGCCCTCGTCCCGTCCGCACCACCGCCACCGCCGCCGCCGCCACCACCGCCCTCACCACCGCCACCGCCGCCGCCACCACCGCCACCACCGCCCTCACCACCGCCGCCGCCACCGCCGCCACCACCGCCACCACCGCCACCGCCGCCACCGCCGCCACCGCCACCACCAACGCCGCCGCCGCCACCACCGCCGCCGCCATCACCGTCATCACCGCCACCCCTCCTCCACCGCCGCCCACCCTCCCCCCCGCAACCCCCACTCACCCGAACGACCGATCGTTTGAGGCGGTCAAGCCGCGTCCGCCCACGTTGCGTGCGGCGCCGACCGTACACGTGGAGGCGACGCCGGTGCCCCGTATCCACCGGGCCAAGCGACTAGGCAGCGGCCCGCCGCTTCTCCTGCGCCCCCCACTCGAAAAGCTTGTGATCTAAACGAGCGAATTCGGCTGCGCTTCGCCTATAGCTCTCATTAGCGATAAGAAGAAGTACTACGGAAGGCTTGGTTTATGATGTGCATTGCATTGTTAATAAAGAAATGTGTAAAGTCTTGGCTATAAATACACTGATGGGAAGAAGGGTTGGTTCTATGATACACATTGTATTGACAATAAATAAACGTGTGCATGTGTTAAGTCAGCATATATAATACATTAAATAAACTTTCCACAATGGTGACAATAGAATGAATAAAAGATTGTGTACACGTGTTAAAACACAATTGAAAGAATAAAAGACACATATTTAAAAGAGTATGTCATATCTATTATTAGCAAGAAAGTCTGTGTGCATGTGTTAAGACAGTGTATATTATACATTAGATAAACTTTTCACAATAGTAGCAATAGAATAAATAAAAGATTGTGTGCATGTGTTAAGTCAGCATTATGTAATATATTAAATAAACTTTTCACAATAGTAGCAATAGAATAAATAAAAGAGGAGTTTAGGTACTTATTACTCATCTTCATCAGAAGTCGTAGGAGCTATAATGTTTACGACTTCGGTCTCAGCATACTCTAATTGATATGCTCCAGCTCCAAACTCTTGACACAGTCTTACCTACAAGATGATTTTAGTTTTTTACTCAGACGAATATCACTCAAGGTGGACAAAGCAAGAAATCTATACTTCTTTATGTTGTTGGTCCCTTACCATATCTGCTGATTTGTAGAGGTGAGCTAGTTGTTGAGGGGTTTCACTTTTGTAGTTACGAACTTCAGAATCAGCTCCCAATCTTAGACATGTATGTAGACATTCGTAGTCTTCATTCTCTATGGCAATGTGAGATGGGGCGTATCCATCTCCCATTCGCTATAATATCAAACAAGAGAATAGAATTAAACTCCCCATCTAACTTATCAATTCGATCTACTCTACTTTTATTCCACTGTAATGTATTCACTTACCCTCATATCTAAGTCAGCCCGAGTATTTTTTTTTAGTACCTTTAGTGCCTCTCTATGCTTGCTGCTATGCGCTGTTTCAACAATGAGGTGGACTACACTCCTTCCATCATGATTGTAGCTCTGTACATTGTCTTGGGGAAGTGATTTGTAAGGAACTCTGAAGTATGGATGCTTTACTTCTGCTCTGGTCAAACTTGTGGTTAGAGCATGAATAACCTTAGCTCTACCCAGACGTGCAGCAATGTGAAGGGGGGTGTCACCTTCCAAATAAACATTAGCAATATAGATAAGTACCGAATTGTTACAAGTTTTGCAACACTTTATTTTTTAACAAGCAATGCATGCAAACATTGGTGCTATAAAACACTAACCCCAAGCATCGGCTATTGCTCCATCCGCTCCCCTTGTGATGATGAGGCGAATTAGGGAATCCGAACAATAAGACTGTACAGTTAGGTGAAGTAACGTCTGCCGATTCGCATTCTTTGTATTCAGTTGTTTGTGACTCCTCGCAACAAATACCGCGAGTGCAACGGCTCTCTCATCTCTATCTCGGGCTGCTTCTAGTACCTCACTACATCATTTAGCATGATATTTGTTTTTCACATAGTTGAGAGGTAGTTATATGGGAAATTTGTCTATCATATTTTATTTTGATCATAAAAGACAATACGAAACAAAAAAAATAGTTGGAAGTATGTATAACTTACAACTCTTCATCCTTTCCATCTTGCTCCCAAAAGATAGAACGAATTTCTTCTAGTAACTGTGTGCTAAGCTTATTACGAATATCGGTTAAAGGATCCCATTTCTGCCAGTCTAGAGGTAAGCTTTTTTGGAGAAAGAGCTCAGACACCCCCTCAAATAAGTCTTTATTCTCATACTTGCTTTGTTCTGTACATCTTTCCACTGTTACCTTCATCAGCTCTTGGTTTATAGGAGTCATTAGCTTGTTGCTATACTCGCTTGATCCATATCCACTTTCCATGCTATTTGTGTGCTAACCTTCTTTAATTTCTATTAAGAACAGACTGGAGCTAGAAAGAGTTAACTAAACTACTGTTTCCACCTCTCTTTATATAGTGAATAAAAAGATACAAATAAAGCTGATTGGCTAACAGCATATACATTGGAGCGCATTGGAAACACATCAGAGTGCATCGAATCACATCGGGAAAGATCGAAAACACATAGGGAAACATCGAAACACATCGGGAAAGGTCGAAAACACATCGGGGGAGGTCGAAAACACATCGGGACACATCGAATCACATCGGGGGAGGTCGAAAACACATCGGGACACATCGAATCACATCGGGGGAGGTCGAAAACACATCGGGACACATCGAATCACATCGGGGGAGGTCGAAAACACATCGGGTCACATCGAATCACATCGGGGGAGGTCGAAAACACATCGAATCACATCGGGGGAGGTCGAAAACACATCGGGGGAGGTCGAAAACACATCGAATCACATCGGGGGAGGTCGAAAACACATCGGGGGAGGTCGAAAACACATCGGGACACATCGAATCACATCGGGGAGGTCGAAAACACATCGGGACACATCGAATCACATCGGGGGAGGTCGAAAACACATCGGGACACATCGGGGGAGGTCGAAAACACATCGAATCACATCGGGGGAGGTCGAAAACACATCGGGGGAGGTCGAAAACACATCGGGACACATCGAATCACATCGGGGGAGGTCGAAAACACATCGGGACACATCGAATCACATCGGGGGAGGTCGAAAACACATCGGGACACATCGGAGGAGGTCGAAAACACATCGAATCACATCGGGGGAGGCCGAAAACACATCGAATCACATCGGGGGAGGTCGAAAACACATCGAATCACATCGGGGGAGGTCGAAAACACATCGAATCACATCGGGGGAGGTCGAAAACACATCGAATCACATCGGGGGAGGTCGAAAACACATCGGGGGAGGTCGAAAACACATCGGGACACATCGAATCACATCGGGGGAGGGCGGAAACACATCGGGGGAGGTCGAAAACACATCGGGACACATCGAATCACATCGGGGAGGTCGAAAACACATCGGGACACATCGAATCACATCGGGGGAGGTCGAAAACACATCGGGACACATCGGGGGAGGTCGAAAACACATCGAATCACATCGGGGGAGGTCGAAAACACATCGGGGGAGGTCGAAAACACATCGGGACACATCGAATCACATCGGGGGAGGTCGAAAACACATCGGGACACATCGAATCACATCGGGGGAGGTCGAAAACACATCGGGACACATCGGGGGAGGTCGAAAACACATCGAATCACATCGGGGGAGGCCGAAAACACATCGAATCACATCGGGGGAGGTCGAAAACACATCGAATCACATCGGGGGAGGTCGAAAACACATCGGGGGAGGTCGAAAACACATCGGGACACATCGAATCACATCGGGGGAGGGCGGAAACACATCGAATCACATCGGGGGAGGTCGAAAACACATCGAATCACATCGGGGGAGGTCGAAAACACATCGAATCACATCGGGGGAGGTCGAAAACACATCGAATCACATCGGGGGAGGTCGAAAACACATCGAATCACATCGGGGGAGGTCGAAAACACATCGGGACACATCGAATCACATCGGGGGAGGTCAAAAACACATCGGGTTACATCGGGTTACATCGGGGAAGGTCGAAAACACATCGAGACACATCGAATCACATCGGGGGAGGTCGAAAACACATCGGGGGAGGTAAAAAACACATCGGGTTACATCGGGTTACATCGGGTTACATCGGGTTACATCGGGTTACATCGGGTTACATCGGGTCACATCGGGGAAGGTCGAAAACACATCGGGACACATCGAATCACATCGGGGGAGGTCGAAAACACATCGAGACACATCGAATCACATCGGGGGAGGTCGAAAACACATCGGGGGAGGTCGAAAACACATCGGGTTACATCGGGTTACATCGGGTTACATCGGGTTACATCGGGTTACATCGGGTTACATCGGGTTACATCGGGTTACATCGGGTTACATCGGGTTACATCGGGTTACATCGGGTTACATCGGGTTACATCGGGTTACATCGGGTTACATCGAATCACATCGGGATGCAATAAATCAGACTAAAAAAAGGCAAATCACTTCTGATTGGACAGAGATTTCCATAAAAGCAAGCGTGAGAGAGGATTTTTATCATTACCACTCAACCACCTAGTAAAGACTTGCAACTCTGTGGATATTTACTAATTTCTCTGAATAAACATCACTCAACAATTAATATGGTGAGTAAACTTATTTTAATATGTATTTTAGTATGAATTTACTCATTTGAGTTAACATTGGGACTAATTCTATTTTAGTAGTGATATAATACTCCCTTGGTATGACCAGAGCTTAGAAACTTTGTAAGCTTATGTATTAAACTGTTTTGATTCTCAACATGAGAGCAAGTATGTAGAGATCTGATCTGTCTATACTACAATTTGTGTGACCGGAGCTTAGAAGCTTTATATGTGGTGAGATTTATTTTCAATATGAGTAGTTATACCACTAGTAGTGTAATAAGTATCAAAACAGTTTATTACCACTTGTACTGGCTATACTAGTACATCCTAGCTATTTTAATATGTATTTTAATATGAACTTACTCATTTGAGTTAACATTGGGGCTAATTATATTTTAGTAGTGGTATAATTCTCCTTTGGTATGTCCAGGGCTTAAAAACGTTGTAAGCTTATATATTAAACTGTTTTGATTCTCAACATGAGAGCATGTGTGTAGAGATCTGCTCTGTCTATACTACAATCAGTGTGACCAGAGCTTAGAAACTTTATTATAAGTGGTTATACCACTGTAGTGTTTCTTTCTTTAGTAACTATGTTGCATTAGTAGTTCCATCTACTTGACTCATGCTTTGGTATATGTTTATTACTCTACATATACTTACAGGCTTCTACATCTAAATATCAAAGAAAGAAATATATAAGAAAAATTAAAACATCAAAAAAAGGCATGAAGTATATGATTACGTACGATTCGGAAGACAGAAGACGAATCTCGAGGAAAAGAATCCCATCTCCAGAAATGGTTAGTCTATTATCTTATTTGTTCACACATGCATTACACCTTCAATCCACTATGGTGTTGGGTTTCTAAGATGTCAAAGGAGATTACTGACTTTTTTATACTATAAGCCTCTTACCATGTCTAGAATGTCAAAAGAGACTACTTCCTTTTTAAAACCAGATGTTAATTAGCCATAGTATGATTTTCTCTAATTCTATAAGTCCCTTACCATGTCTAAGATGTTAAAGATTAGTGATATTTTTATTATAAGTATTGCACTTTCTTTCTTATGTATTATTTTTATCAATAAGACACTTTTTTTCTTTTCTTATGTGAAAAAATATAACATAAATTACAAGTGGTTTTCTTATGTTAATGATGTATTTCTCTTTATGTGAGTAAATAGACAGGCTTTAGTAGACTTGCTTAGTACTTAGAGTGCTAGTTTTTTCATCAAATTCTTCAAAAACCATATATTACAAATAACTATGTTAATGTAGTTTGTTAATTAGTCTCTGCACATTTTATTTACATTATAGAATGAAAAAGAAACAGAACTAGGGGAAGAAGAAATTACATTATTTGAAGAATGTGGGGGAGTAGATGGGTTCGAGATAGGTAAGAATGATCTAGTATCTATTTGTATATTTAGAATCTTTTTTTTTCTGATTTACAAGTAAGTCATATGTTCTCTCTCACTTATTCTTGTTATTTTCTTTCTTTTTTAGGACTCAGAGCAAAGCCGATATGTAAGGGGGGTCTAAGATTCTATGTCTTTGTTAGTGATGAGACAAAAAGAAGACTGGAGATGTCACTAACAAAGCCATTTGAATCGGACGACCCCTGCTTTTTATGCAATAAGAATGTTGGGCACCGACAAGGTGTCCACATTCAACAACATTTTTTGCTCCGAATCTGTTTTTGCTATCACATAACAGTAGATGATGAGGGGATGAATAGACACTACAACTTTCCATCTAATCATCATATTGATGGAAAGCCCTGTCACCGACACATCTCATTCAACACACGCTTTCTAACTGATATCTATTCATTAAAAAAGACCATATCCTTTTTGCAAAGGGTCACTGGTCACTCTCCACCTTCCAAAATACTCATCCCCGCATACACTCCAACAACTGTTGGTGGGGTAGTATACCCTCCCTTCTTTAAGGGGATGTCTACTACTCCATTCTCTTTAAAGTCTGGGGTGTGCTCTTCACAATTTCCTCTCCCTTCTCACCATCATTTTGATTCAGATGCTTCTTCCATCAGTAACTCTCTTACTAATGGAGACATTACCATTTCTACTTCTTCTCTTACAACTACTACTATTACTACTACTCCTTCTACTACTTCTTTTCCTCCACTCTTTTCTTCACATTCACCCTCTCATTCTCCTGAAAGATCTGTAAAGTCTGGGGTGTGCTCTTCACAATTTCCTCTCCCTTCTCACCATCATTTTGATTCAGATGCTTCTTCCATCAGTAACTCTCTTACTAATGGAGACATTACCACCTCTACTTCTTCTCTTACAACTACTACTATTACTACTACCATTACTACCACTCCTTCTACTGCTTCTTTTCCCCCACTCTTTTCTTCACATACACGTGTACACAATCTTTTATCCATTCTATTGTCACCATTGCGAAAAGTTTATTTAATGCATTATATATGCTGACTTAACACATGCACATGGTTCTTTGTTGTCAATACAATGTATATCATAGAAACAACCCTTCTTCCCATCAGTATATTTATAGCCAAGACTTTACACATTTCTTTATTAACAATGCAATGCACATCATAAACCAAGCCTTCCGTAGTACTTCTTCTTATCGCTGAAACCAAGCCTTCCGTAGTACTTCTTCTTATCGCTAATGAGAGCTATAGGCGAAGCGCAGCCGAATTCGCTCGTTTAGATCACAAGCTTTTCGAGTGGGGGGCGCAGGAGAAGCGGCGGGCCGCTGCCTAGTCGCTTGGCCCGGTGGATACGGGGCACCGGCGTCGCCTCCACGTGTACGGTCGGCGCCGCACGCAACGTGGGCGGACGCGGCTTGACCGCCTCAAACGATCGGTCGTTCGGGTGAGTGGGGGTTGCGGGGGGAGGGTGGGCGGCGGTGGAGGAGGGGTGGCGGTGATGACGGTGATGGCGGCGGCGGTGGTGGCGGCGGCGGCGGTGGTGGTGGCGGTGGCGGCGGTGGCGGTGGTGGCGGTGGTGGCGGCGGTGGCGGCGGCGGTGGTGAGGGCGGTGGTGGCGGCGGCAGTGGCGGTGGTGAGGGCGGTGGTGGCGGCGGCGGCGGTGGCGGTGGTGAGGACGGGACGAGGGCGGTGGCGGGGAGGAGGGAGGAGTGGGAGGTGGGGGAGGGGGAGGGGAGGAGGGTGGGAAGGAGGGAGGGAAGGGGTCGTGGCCGGGTTCGGGGTCAAGTGTGCAAATGTTTTTTCGACCAATCAGAAGGGGGGATTTTGGGGTGACCTTGGCAAGGTCGTGTGCAAAATTTTTGTGCTCTTCTGTGATTGGTTGAAATCGGAAATACCGGCTTGTGATTGGTTGAAAACAGGGGTCAATGAGTGCGTGTCTGTCTAGAAGTGCACTGACTATACTACTGCTATAGTATAGCGGTATGTCAGAGCCTAAAGTGAACGACTTCAATATTTTTTTCTGATTTCCTCCAGTACCTTTCTTACATTGAGTTGAGACAATGATAATATAATATTCTGGTCATGTACATGTACATGTGCATGTGATGTCATATTATACAGCTACATGTATTTAGCACAAGCTATACAGCTATATAGTGCTGATTGCATGATTTAACAACTTCATTGAATATTGAACATCAACTCAACCTGAATGCTGTTATCTGGTCTGATAAAAAATAACTTTTCTATTTTGTCTATCCTGAAAAATAATATAATATGTCATTTATCAAACATGATATGGACAAGCATTACTCCAGAAGAATATGCTTCTATGAAAACCAGAGATTAGTTTATCACTTGTGTATTCTTCATAACTCACATGTAATATTAACTTCTTGTTATGTTCATTACCTAGATTGGTCATATCAGATTATATTTAAAGGTATTATATTATATAGAAAGAGAAGTGTAATGTTTTATTTCTCTATGTATGTGACACAGAGAAATACATTTATTTATTTATTTATCTCAGAGGTTGTAGGTAAAATCATCATTATATATCATTTGTCTACATGTAGATGTTTAGGGATAACCGTGAGTGTTATTATTTACCAAACGACATCGATCATCTTGCATCGTACCTACATTTTTGGATGCATGGTTGTATGTACGCATGACACGATGAACTTGAGCCACACAGTCTTGCCACACAGCTTCTCACACAGTCTACAAGCAGATGCAAAATGTACATTAAATTGAGGCTACAATTTAAATAAATATAATAATGCCATTTATTGTCTATGTGTAAAGCAGATACTAAGAAGGTTCAATTTCAGCAATAAACTGTTATATTTACTTGAGCACACATACGCAGACACTTGTACATATTATATATAATTTTAAACAGATTAATTCCAAAATGAGACATATCTATTTTTTCAAACTTCAGATATTTGAGAAACAATTTTCACAGCAAGACTTGGTACAACAGACCACAAAACCTTCTGCATTTCAACATGTTGAACTTAAGCCCAATCATTGAGATATTTTATGAAAATTATACGAATAATATACAAGGTTGCACATTGAAGCCATTGTTGAGTTTCGCATGGTGGACTAGGTTGATGCTGATTGGCTGATTAGTTCATGAGCACACAATGTCATTGAACAAAAAAGATTTGCCTCACTTTTAAACTCAACAATCATGGATATATCTCATTTTGGAACAATATACTGGTATTTCCAATGTTATTACTATGAATATGCAGCTATTTAAAAAAAATATTATGGTCTATTTGAAACTCTGTACTGTGAAGAACAACATGGGAAGTCAACTTCAATGTTTTTTAAAAATGGTCTATAGATGTAGTTTGAGAGCAGGTCACAACATTTATTTCAAATGCTGTCTTATTTACAGTATGTTGTCTACTGTTATAGACTTGAGCATTAACAAGAGCATAACTAGAGAAACTCTGAGATAAGTAACCCACAAAGTGCATGTACTAGCAGTTGACTTACCTCTCATATCTTTGCTTCCAAGCACAGAAGCTATCAACATAGCAAGGAATAAAACTCTCAGAACTTTCATGTTTCTGAAAAATAATCAGTCACAATCAAATTAGAACATGGCTGTAGGAACATTTTCATATGTGAATTGATACAGTAAAACTTTATTGTTTCTAATAATAATAAATCAAATCAAATTGATGTCTTCAACTTGTTACACTAATCAAATAACACATCTTTTAGTAGTAGTTTCACTTGTATGATATACTTTACACTTACTACTAGACTAAACAGTATGTCTTACCTGTTAGATGTTTCTAATGATGTTCAACAGATAATGATCTACCAGAGCATCTAACTGTCTCTGAGATTCCATGCCATTTTTATACTAAACTCTAATCTGGGCCATCTGCCAATAAACAGCTCTAGCCAATCAAAACTAAGACTAGTACATGACGTAGAATGTTATTGAGTGAAATACAATGCTGGTATGTCTCATACTTCACCAGTGTGAGTATTATCCCCTGGTACATTGTTAGTCACGTCAGTTAGGTGCAGAAATGAAGGAGTTTGGAAGTTTACGAAACAGTTGCGAAAGTTGTAGAAGAGTTACAAAACATTGTAGAAGAGTAGTGAGCCCAAAATTTCTTTGCCCCATAGGAAGTTGAATGCTGGTGGGAAATTGTTGGGTTGGCAGGAGTTATATTTGTTACCTTTTCGAGATGTGGACTTTCAATGGTAGCATATACAAATGTAGACACAAATTATGAAAAAGTTGAACTTGTTGGCAATTGACTAGTCCAGAGGTTGTTGAATAGCCCTTTGTTGAATACGAATAGTATTTATATATCAACAACTATGCCAACACGTTGAGGTTGCCAACAAGTTCAACTTTTTTATGATTGGTTTCTGTATGCTATCATTGAAATTCAACATCCCAACAAGTCAACAAAAAACATATATCGACCCAACAACTTTAACATATATAAATACCATTTCTGTTCAACAAACGGCTGTTCTACATTTTTCGTCATTGCCATCCATTCAACAATGCCACAAGTTGACAACTTTATTTCTATATTACGTAATGTGGAGAAATTTGAAATGTTGGTTGATAAATTCATATATAAAGTCTCAAATATTGTTATGGATTTCTATTCAACTGTCATTCCATAAACCTTTTCATGGTTCGTCTAGACACTTGTAGATCTAACTTTTTATTGACACTTCAACTTCTCTTCCACTTCTCACTGTATATAAAAATCCCTTATATATATGTATCTAAAACAGCTATATGCAGCTAGAGCTACATGTAGCTAACTCATATTATATACGTAAAAGAAGCAACAGCTTCCCTAGCCTTACAACACCAGCTTGCAAAAACACTTCTAAAATCTACCACAATATCTCCACTTCTGCACCTAACTCAGTTACGTGTAGTAAAAGAAAACACAAGAAACATAAGTCAGTCTTCAAATCCTTGCATGCCACTACCTAGAATAGGAAAATAACATTTTATTTGAACGCTGGCTCTATATCGTTGACATTACTATGTTACTTTGACGTGGGCAGTTGATACTATATACCAAAACACAGAGCTCAGGTTACAAGTAAATTTACATAATATTGATTCTAATGATTATACATCTGTGAAATGTAAGCATGAGTATTTAGATATAAAACAACAACACTCATTTTTAGTATATTAGTATAAGCTTTCCTAATTTTGGAAGAAGGGAGATGTAATTTTAAGCTAGGAGTTTTTCAAGCTATCAAATAGGTAACTACTTGTGCTGTCTAAATGATTCTCATGAATCTGTTATTGAACATGTTTGATATTCACATATTTAATAACTTGTCATATTACTAGGCTGCAACATTCATTTCAAATAGAAGTGTATATCCATGCTGGTTTTGGTTTAGTACATTATAATAGACCACAAATTGACAGACATGTACACATAATTATACACGTTGATCATGTTATATTGTAATGTTTTTAGTGTATGATGACGTGCAAGTGCCGATGTAGGCACGGGTACGGGAAGTGCTTGGTAGTTGGTAGTGGGCTGCCAAGGTAACCTCCACACATTACATAAAAAGTGAACAATTATAGAAGCTCTGTGATTATTGATAAAGATGTAGGCCAAGGCTAAGACTCGTAGAAGAGTCCAGGGTCGATGTATGTCTGTAGGTTTATACTCCAAAGGAGTGTAGAAAGAAGTAATGTTGATCTAAGGATTTAGACCCGACGCTAGATTCATGAAGAATCTGGGATCGGTTAAAGTCAGATGATGTAGAACTCACAAGGAGTGTAAAAAGAATGCTTAAATGAGTGTGAGGACGAGCTCGGCCCCTTAGGTCTAAGAAGACCTGTGGGTGGAGCTGCCTGCCTACAAGAGTAAGACTCTGTAGGTTGAGTTAGGAGATGTTGCTTTATTAGAGCCAAATCAACAACTGATTTGATACAACAAATGTGCTGGCTTTTATACATAAGATACTTCCAAAAAAAAGTACGATAATGTGTCAGGCTAGTACGATAAGGTATCGGGCCGAAACTTGCGCAACAACATGGAGTAGTTCCGCCCGACGTTGGCCACCAAAAGGGTCGGCCTTGCATAAAAGTGCTTACAATATACCAGAATGGATTATGTAAAAGCATGGCCGTGTTCTGACACATTGGCCCTAAAAGCATACAGGTAAAAGACTTAGAGAAAAGCAATCAGGATAATAAGTACTTGCACACATAGTATAATTGAACCATGTAAGAATTGCGACAGCCTGATTGGCTAATAATAGCAATATAGAGCACATTATGTATACAGTAGCTGAGATGATAGTAAGATAATAATGTAATGTCCGTGCATGTATAAGACACATGTATGTATAAGAGAGTGTCATGCATGTATAAGATGTTGGAACAATGTCAAGCCAGCGTAGGTTCCAAGTATAAGGTAAAGGCACAAGTTGTATAAGAATATTCATACAGCTGGTCACTCACTCATCCAAATTTGTGCTACTACTGTGTGTGTTTAGTATATTACTCTGTCAATCAGTGAATATTAAATAATCAGAAATGTTACATAATGAACAGCATATCAATGTTATAATATGTATGAAGATATTGACACTGCAAGCAGCCATCCCATACAGGGTTGGTTTTCTGATGGTAGAGTTGATTACTTTGTGGTAAACTGTGGAAATTGAAGATTCTACCATATAGCAAAAAATCTTCAATTTTTTGCGTTAGTTCACTTTCAATGGTATCTCATAATTATTATGTTTATACATATATTATTATGCATCTAGCTGGCTTTCACTAGTATCATATACATTGTATGTACATGTGCAATTTAGCTTCAATGGTCTACGGGTAATTTATTTGTAGTTTTACAACTTGGTTTACAAGCTTTCTGGCTAGCACTAAGAAATTACCTTAGTATACTTGTACATGTATATAGCATATTAGATTATATAATAGTACGAGTAAATTAGACTATAAGAGGCTTGAGTTGCACTATGAGGATAGATTCTAACTGAAAAATGAGTCTCTCTCTGTGGTAATAATCAGGCAAGATACTGGGGTTAACAGCATCTGTTAACAGTATAATGTAGCTTACTTAAATACCAGCATTCTATATTCCACTGGAGTGCACTCTAAAATACCAGTAATGTGCGGCAGTAACGTACTCAAATACCAGCATTGCATACTTGACTGGAGTGCGCTCAATTACCACTAATGTGTGTTTAGCTGAGTGCATTGGAATACCAGCATAGCATATTTTAACAAAATGTACATAACAACCATCGTTGAGCCACATGTACATGTAGCTGTCTATAGTAGCTCTTTGTATAGGGCATAAGTCTAAGTTTAGTTTGAATAAGTCATACTTTATATTACATGTATACAGTCATGTATGTAGGTTAGTCTCATTGTAATTGTAATATGTTTTCTTTATATGTAAAAGTATTTTAATCTCTACAGATACATAAAGTGGGTTAGTGTTGCATTTTTATAACAATAATTTGTTCTTGCACACAGATACTGTCATAATACTGCAATGTTTTTGCGTGTGTGTTCGTATGGTGCGGTCGAGTGACGACCTATTAGCACAAGTGAAGAGCCTATGAGTTGTATTAGGCCCTCGTTGTAACATGAAAGATCGACAGGTACTTGTAATTAATAAGTTAACCAAGACGACCCATATGGTCCCGAGTCAATGCTTGTTGCTATACTTGAAAAGAGTATGTTCAGTTCTAGTAGGCTATTCGGGCATCAAGGGCAAAGACCTTATCAGCTGGAGCAAACTTGTACTACAAAGTGAAGACTCTGTATAAGTAGTAGCATAGAATGATTTTATTGAGATTCAAGCATCAACTGAGACAATGATGGTGAAAATAATTTGCTTTATATAATATTCTAACGTCTGAAAAATAGGAAAATAGGTCGCCGTGACAAAAGTTGCTTAAAAACATGAGAATCATGTGAAAAATCAATTACAGCTATTTCTGAGAGGTCGGCTCCAGTTACATACATATAGGTATAGACCGAGATATATGCTCAGTAATGCACATAAAAAGTAAGTAGTCGTCATGCATAAATAAGGTATGATTTGTTCATGAAAAATGCAATGCAGCATGAGTGGTTATGTCTACTACAATTGTACAATAATATTTAGCATCAGCATTTTACAAAAGACCAATGCAGGCCTACCTAGTAGTGTACACTCTGAGACATTTAAAATATTGTAGACAATCTGTTTTACTTGTAATATAATTGAATAAAAGAAAAAGTAAACTCATCTGTGCTCCAGTTTCTAAATAAACTGCACTGAAATACCTGTACTGCTTATTTGTCTGGAGTGAAATGACTACACTGTGTCATGCCATACATCAGACCAGTGTTCCAAGTGTGACTATTTGAGAGTATATAGTGTGTGCTGACCTTAGTTTTTGTGGTTATCTATGACCCTCGTGTTAAATGCTAGCTTTCCCCAGTACTAACTGTTGATCTGATATTTTAATGTTAGAGTGCTCAATTATCATTCATAGGGAGAAATGAGAAGAGTATTGTGATAAAATACAAAACTGACTAGTTTTATGTATCTGTAGATATTGTGGTATCCAACCAGCCCACGACATCAGGAGGTATTACTCATGGCAACGACTACAGGAAGTGAGCCCATCCTGTAACTAAAATAGTGTCGTTTACTTGCCAGACTCTGAACACTATAGCGCATCACATATTCTTATAGTAGTTAGTCACATATTGTTACCCCTATTATATAACCATTATGCACATTATACAACCATTATGTAATACTCCATAGTACACTTTTATATATATAACTGTTCTGTAGTCATTACCATTACCGTCTCCACCTAAGCGACGACCAACCAATCACGTGATCCCATTTTAATCCTTTGTTCTGTTACTATATAAGCGGAACAAATTCTTACCGTCAGCACACTTACTTTCACTTATCTACTACTAACAGGCTACCTCTTACAGTGCTACCTTTTATTATATCAATTATTATACTTAGCTAGGCTTTGCAAGCAATACAGTCTATTCTACACTATCCTACTGCTGTGAGGTTTCTGCACATAGGATAGCTACATACCCAGTGCCTACATAGGGTGGTAATCTAGGCACTGGGCAACACTGCTAGTATGGTCTACCTGCAATGTTAGCAGGTGGACAGTAGCATACTTATAACCCATTAGAGTTGGAGTTACTCTCTCTCTTCTCTTACAAGTCAAGTAGTCATCTGTTCCGGTCTAGCCCTGGCCCAGCTTGCACAGATACTACAATATTAAAATGCATTTACGTAAAAAGAAAACATACTTGTACATGACTTGTATTGTTATACTTGTTATACTATTATTGTAGACTTTAGCCATCTTTGACAACACATTATATTTAATGTGGTTCGGGTTTGGGGTTTGGGGTGGTTACTTACGACGGGCTCCAGACGACTACTACTATCCCGTTTAGAAATGGACGACCCATGCTAAGAACCATCTTTATACTATATAACTCTCCGTACACAAGACATTACCATAGTTGCTTTATATGTAATAAAAACGATAACAGTACAAAAACAGCTTTATGTTTTAGTATAAGTCAGGCGACGAAGTTAAGGATCATCAAAGTAGGAATGAACCGGGTGCCGTCTATTACACTACTGTACGAGACAGAGTGCAAGAATTGATGAACTTTATGTTCAAAATATGTGCTCATGTCATCTGGTGTTTTCTTTTTAGTAGAAGAAGCTACGCCTATAAGTAGTAAAGTGAAGATACAGTTATGTAGATATAGTCACTATAACAGCTCAAAGTGATAGACTTAGTGTTATTCTCATGAAGTTTAGACGAGGCGTCACCTCAGATTTCTAGATATCTTCTTTAGAACTGTTAGATTATTATATCATTGGTTCTATTGTTAATAATTACATGTACATTATTAGCGTCCGGTCCACTCATGTTATTAGAATTTGACATCTCAATTCCTAAACCTTCGATTGATTACATCAAAAGGTGATTCTAATAAACTTTCTACATGTAGTATGATGGTCAATAGATCGTAATGATAGCTGATATACTATCTTATGATGTGTATGTGCATCGTATTAAAGTTTACCATTAATCTCATTGCAGTATTGACACATCATAATTCAATCTTGTATATATTACGATCAACATGAGCCTAGCCTACATATACGTGTAATATAAAGTATGACTTATTCAAACTAAATTCACAGTCTATGCCCTATACAGAAAACTTCTGTAGACAGCTACATGTAGCTCAACAATGGTTGTTATGCTATATGCTATGCTGGTATTCGAGTACACTCCAGCTAAACACACATTAGTGGTAACTGAGTGCACTCCAGTGGAATATAGAATGCTGGTATTTGAGTACATTACAGATACTGTTAACCTCAGTATCTTGCCTAACTATTGTCACAGAGAGAGTCATTCTACATGTTGTACAGTTAAAATCCATAATCATATGTAACTCAAGCCTTGTGTGGTCTTATTTATTTATATATAATATAACAACGATATTCTGGTCTCTCTTATGGGAAAAGAGAAGATGACCGGTTACTTACGACATGCTCTGAACGACTACTATTATCCCGTTAAGAAATAGACGACCCATGTTAAGAGCTGTCCTCTACTATATTCTCTGTACACAAGACGCTACTGTAATTGTTTTATATATGTAATTAAGATATTAACAGTACAAAGCAGCTTTCTTTGTGATTAAGTATAAGTCAGGCGACGAAGTTAAGGGTAGTCAAAGTGGGAATGGACCGGGTGTCGTCCATTACGCTACTGTATGAGACAGAGTGCAAGAATTGATTAACTTTATTTCTATTCATAATTCATTGGTGAGTCTATACGTACTGTTAAATTCTGCCCTGTTCAAACTACACCTTGACTTGACAGAAGATGTACTGTTGAGCTAGAAGCTTTCCAAGCCATTAAATAGGTTACTACCTGATCCAATCTGCATGGAGGGTCACCTATCCTGGTTCAATTTTATATGTAGGCTAGGCTCATGTTGATCGTAATATTGTAATGGTTTCTGTGATTTGGTGCGGTCGTCCTTGGACGACTATCGACCCAGAAATGAAGTGCCTATGAGTGGTGCTAGGACTTCTCATTACATGAAAGATCGAGCGGTCTCAGTAGCCCAATAACTACCAGAGACGACCCATCTGGTCCCAAGTCTGACCTTCAGACTATACGTTGAAAGAGAGTGATCCGACCTAGTAGGCGGTTCGCTAAGCGAATGACCTGACAAAAGGAAGTGAAAGTCTCTGTACCAAGTATAGATGTGTCTTTATTGAAAGCCAAGTGAAGACTGAGACAATGAACAGTAAAACAATGCCTTTTATATGGTATAAGGACTTCCGGCCGACGTAGTGTCGGGAAAAGACGACGTAAAGTCGCCCAGAAGTTGTGCAACAAGATGGCCGCCGGAAGCCCGACGGCCGACCCAAAATAAGTCGGGTTCTACAAAAGTTGCTTATAATGGTCCAATTCATGCACCAGACATGGGCACTCGAGTCATTTTACTCGACTCAAGTTAACTCGAGCAACAGCTTTTCATTACTTTTAATTGACTTGTGCTTTTGTACTGTGTGAAAGCTGGGAATTGACTTTTACTTCTACTCTCCTACAAAGCATGATGCTTGACTCTTACTTTACTCTAATCTCTCAGCTATCAATGATAATTCTATTGGTTTGGTGTAATTATGTAATAAGTCTTGTTCACCATAGAGAAGCTGAGAGGCTTATAGATAAACCGACCTACCATTACAATAAGTGCAAATTTGAAATAGCCTTTGTTCCTCAGAACTACTTTAACTGACAGAAAATTGGATCTAACACTAAGTATTACCTATTGTGTGTTGTCACACTTGTATACATCAGAAATTTGTGTTCTACAAAATTCCCATTGGTATTCTCTTTGACATACCGCTGTACTTTTGACTCTACTCTGACTCTAGCATTTTGGCACTAGTTGCTTGACTCTTACTTTACTTTTCAAAATGGCTGTTTATTTACTCTTACTCTACTTTTGACTTGCTTCATCCGATGAGTTTACTCTAAATTACTTTTTATCAATTGGGAATGTATACTCTTACTTGACTCTTGACTTGAGTATTTGTCTGCTTTGCACATGTCTGTCATGCACAAAATGAATACAATGGATTCTGAGAGGTCGGGCCTCTGTACATGGGTATAAAGGCATTAAAAGACTTAGTAATAATTGTACAAGTATATACAATAACATGAAATGGGTATAAACACATGAATACACATATATAGACAGTAATTAAATGGTTTAGAATGCAATACAATTGAATGTGGGTATACGAGCAGCTAGTTATGAGAGTTTGAGTGCCAGCTGAGTAGCGCTGTGACAACTACTAGGCACTTAGGGTGCTGTAGGTCTTTGTCCGGTAGCTGGAGTCGTATACAAATGTCCTGTACCATTACAATATATACAAGATTGAATTGCGATCCGCCACCACTGCATTGAGATTATTGGCAAGCTTTAATATGATGCACAAGTACACCATACGATGGTATATCAGCTATCATTGCGATCTATTGACCATCATACTACATGTAGGAAGTTTAGTAGAAGCACATTTAGGTGTAATTATTCTAATAACATGGATAAACTGGACACTGATAATATAGTTACTAACAATAGAACCAATGATGTAATGATCTAACAGTTCTAACAAAGATATCTAAATATATATATAGCTGTACACTCTTTATGTAATGATGGAAGTACAACTTGGCAAACCACTCCCAAGCCCTTCCCACACTCGTGTCTACATTGGTACTAGCGTTAAAAACCAGTCAAACATTACAATAATGTATACTGTACTATGGAAAGTACACTGGATGTACGAATATATTTACATGTATGCCATACCATAGAAAGTAAGATTGAAGATTTTATGCTGTATGGTAGAATCTTCAACTTTCACAGTTTACCAAAAAGTAGTAAACTCTACCCGCAGAAAGACAACTCTGTCTGGGATGGCTGCTTGCAGTGTCAATATCTTCATATTATAACATTGATATGCTGTTCATTATGTAACATTTATGATTATGTAATATTCATGGATTAACAGAATAATATACTAAACACACCCAGTATTAACACACGGCTGGATGAGTGAGTGATCAGATGTATGAATATTCTTATGTAACTTGTGCTGACCATTGTATAACATGACCAGCAATGTAGCTTTACAGGGTAAAGCAACTCCTAATCTAGGTAACACAATTTCCAGTTATAATCACTATCTTATGAGTGACCATGATACTCTAAGCTATAATAGAGAGTGACCTAGATTGTAAACACTATGTACCCACCTCATTGGTACATTTCACAGATTTATTATCATTAGTACATGTATCAATATTATGTAAATGTACATGTCAGCCGAGATCTGAGTTTTGGTAGATCTACAATGTACATTGCACATGTACATGGTACATTGCACATATACATGGTACATTGCACATGTACATGTGCCTTACGTATTTTATTAACAGCCAGCGTGAAAGTGACATAGCAATGTGAACGATATAGATCTGTCTTCAAATGAAGTTTTATTGAAACGGACTTATGTTTCTTGTGTTTTCTTTTACTATGCATACATGTACACGTAGCTAACAGTGTACCGAGGGTTAACTTACACTGGTGAAGTAGGAGGTATACTAGCATTGTATCTCACTCAATAACAGTCCACGGTATGTACTAGTCTTGGTAGTGGGCGCACCCACCGCCCAAGGTTCAAAACAAGCTGCACCCCGATGATAGTATCAGCATTTTACACACAAACAATGTACATGTAGGCCTATGCCTACCTAGTACAAACTGTACCGAGATACCCGCACTGCATATTTGTCTGGAGTGAACTGACTACACTGTGTCATGCTATACACCAGACCAGTGTTCCAAGTGTGGCTATACGGGAGTATACAGTATGTGCTCACCTTAGTTTTCGTGGTTATCTATGACCCTCATGTTAAATGCTAGCTTTCCCAGTACTAACTGTTGATCTGATATTTTAATGGTAGAGTGCTCAATTATCATTCATAAGAAGAAATGAGAAAATTATTGTGATAAAGTACAAAACTGACCATGCTCATGTATCTGTAGACATTGGAATGCTACTTGTACTTATTGTAGAATTCAGCCATCTTTGACAACTGATTATATTTAACATGGTTTGCAGAGTTGACTATCACCTACTGTTACAGCATTATATCATTGGTTCTATTGTTAATAACTATGTATATTATCAGTGTCCGGCTCATCCCTACTATTAGAAGTTGACACCCTAATTCTTAAACTTTCAATTTATTACATCAAAGGGTGATTCTAATAAACTACCTATACCTACATGCAATATGATAGTCAATAGATCATGATGATAGTTTATGTACCATCTTATGGTGTACGTGTACGTGGTATTAAAGCTTGCCATTAAGCTCAATGCAGTAGTGATGCATCATAATTCAATATTGTATATATTACGATCAACATGAGCCTAGCCCACATATACATGTAATAAAAGTATGACTTATTCAAACTAAATTCACACCTATGCCCTATACAGAAAACTTCTGTAGACAGCTACATGTAGCTCAACAATGGTTGTTATGCTATATGCTATGCTGGTATTCGAGTACACTCCAGCTAAACACACATTAGTGGTAACTGAGTGCACTCCAGTGGAATACAGAATGCTGGTATTTGAGTACATTACAGATACTGTTAACCTCAGTATCTTGCCTAACTATTACCACAGAGAGAGTCATTCTACATGTTGTACAGTTAAAATCGATAATCATATGTAACTCAAGCCTTGTGTGGTCTTATTTATTTATATATAATATAACAACGATATTCTGGTCTCTTTTATGGGAAAAAAGAACATGACTGGTCACTTACGGCGGGCTCTGAATGACTACTACTATCCCGCTAAAAATGGATGACCCATGCGAGCAGCCGTCCTCTACTAGATAATTCTCTGTACACAAAACATTTCTGTAATTACTTTAAATGTATAAGCAATAAAAACTTTAACAGTATAAAACAGCTTCATGATTTAGTATTGTAAAGTGACAAGTTTAAGGGTCGTCGAAGAAAAATGAACTGGGGGTCGTCCATTACACTACTGTACGAGACTTGGAGCACAAGGATTGATGAACTTCATTTCTACTCTCATCATCAGTGAGTCTAGACAGACTGTTGAATTCTGCCCTGTGAATTCTAAATGATTCTTATACATCACTTGCCATTATTTACTATTTGAGATGTTTGATTCACATACATAACAACCTGTGATATTGTAATGTTTTTGGAGTAAGTTACATACAGGAGCCGAGGGCTACAAGTATGTGAAGGGCTTGGAAGGTGGTAGAGGCCAACCAAGTAACCTTCTGCTCATTACATAAAGAGTGAACAGTTATTATATGTGCTCTTATTTGTATATTGTATATTATATCAGACGTAGGCCGATGCCGAGACTCATTGGAGCTCAGGACCGACGTAGGTCATGTAGACTTTATACTCCAGAGGAGTGCGGTGAAAGATTTTGTATTCTAAGATCTTAAGCCCGACGCTAGATTCATATAGAATCCGGGATCGACCTAAGTCTAAGAAGGAGTGTAGAGATGTGCTTAAACTAGGATGGGGATGAACTCGAGCCGTACTGGATCCAAAGATCCTCCGGTAGAGTTACCCGCCTAAGAGAGTAAGCCTCTATAGGTTTGAGTTAGGAGATGTTGCTTTATTGAAGCGCAATCAACAACTGATTTTGTCACGAGAGAAAAAGTCGATGATGTTTATTTTAGTAGTTATGCTGTATTATTTACTATATATATTGTAATGTAGGATATTATGCAGTATTCCAAATATCAAGAGAGGATAACTACTGAATCAAGTATTTGCAATCAAATGGAATTAATATTATTCGAGCATTCAAGTGGCGATAATTCCTAAGTCAAGTACTGATATAATAATTTGGAATTGTGCTCTCAATGTTAATGAATGCAATTAAGATGCAATGTACAATACAAGTATGGTTCTATGTTTGGTTCTGTGTAATGGTTAGCACTCATGGACTGTATGCACCTTTCTCTCAATGACTTTAAAACATGTAATTATATGTTTCAGATTGAATTTCTCGAGTGACAATTGGTTCCCCCTATATTGTGAGGAATATATGATGTGGCTATTCTAAAATCAACAAAAAGCAGCGAGGCCCGTCTCCAGGGAACTTCACGATATAGTAAGTTATGGAAATCAGGTACTGCTTTGAAATTTTGGTTATATTGCCACAAACAAAATGACAACTAAATTTATTGAAATCACTCTAAAATATTCTACAGATGAATTAAATTTTGAATCCAAAATATGCGATCAAAAATACCAACAATGTCTACAAAATTATATAACAATAGATTAGAAAATAATAATAGATACTTAAGTGTTCAGTTGTTCCTGTTGTACGAATGTCTGTATCAGCTGATGTCCTCCAAAGTCAGTCTGTAGGGATTGTAGAATTTCAGATAAAAATTAATTATAGCAAGAAAAGATATAACATTTACTAAAAGATATAAAAATTACGAAGTCTGAAATTAATATTGTAGAGTTGTAAGTCTGTCTGTCTGAGGCTGTAGTGGTCCAGAGTTGTTCCTAGCGGTCCTCAGATAAGTCCTGAATCTGTGTTGCTGAATCTGAGTTCCTTCTTTCTCTCTCAGTCTTTGCATCTTTCCCTTGCCCTTTTATACCAGAGCCTGGGTTTTCCAAAGGTTTTGGGAATCCGATCTTTTGCTGACTCAGGTATCAGTAACACAATTGTGTTGTTTTCCTCTTTCCTGTTGCACCATGCTTACAACTACTGAAGATGGAATATACATGTTGATTCACAAAGTCATATGCAATTTAATCATCAGTATAGACTGAGAATTCTATATTTTCCTAAGGTGTAGTTCCCTTACTGTTGGACTATATGTTTATAGACTTTGGGCTACAAATCCAATAGCTTATAGTAGCTGATTATTAAAAATAATATTATAATAATTATATAATGACCATTAGAGGTATACAGTGTATGTACTTCATACATGTACATGTAAGGAGTCATGTTCAGCCTATTCCAGAACTGTTCTATTTATCTAGGAATATCATACACACATGCATACATATTCACACATTCTCACACGTTCACGTATGCGATATACTTGTATACACATAAATATAAAATGTTTTAGTTAGCATTACTTGTCCTTTTAATTAATTGTTACTTGATATTGTAGAATGGATGTCGTGTATATTGTACAAATACTTAGAAATAAAAGAAACTAGTTGTCAAGGAGGAAAATAAGATGTAGAACCAGTAGTGTAGTGAATGTAACCAACTCCATTCTATACCATCTACTAACAGTAAGCTAGATGTCTGTTGGCTGATTTCCAACTCACTTCTACTAGCTAATGGTATTAGATTGTCAAAGTAACCTTTGCCTCTTGTGGTAAAAAAAACTACATTATGTATACTTTTCTGCCAAAGTGTCAAACTGTGGCAGTAAAATGCCATAACACTTGTGCTATATATATTATTATTATATTTCATGTACATTGTACAAATGTGTATGTTCAAACTATTCAGGAAGGTAATATTGGTTTCCTTTCTTACTTGTATAGTATTATAACTTTTCATGTATTTGGGTGTTATTGGACTACAGTGTCTGACCATTTTCCAGTATAAAACAGGTAGAATCATCTTTGTACAATCACAACTGGCAGATATTATTGGTTGTTTAATCTGCCTATCAAATTGTGAGATTGGTGTAGATTGTATGTTTTTCTTGTTGAGCAACATAATTTTGAAACCTAGTAATGTCATTGGTTAGAATTTGGTAAACAAGAGGCTATTCTTGTCTGGTCAGATAGTTCAACATAAGTTCAGATACCATCAGAAACCAATTGCCTGCAATTTGATTGGTTGCATAAAATTATTCATCGCCTATTTCCCTACGTGTGTTTGTGCGTCATTATTTCTTTGGTAATATTGTCTGCCTAGTATTATATAATATAATTATCATTTCGTAAATAAAGTTATATCTAATATTGCAGTGAAATGCTGTATTGTTTTGAAGAAATATATTATTATTTCTATGTTTTCCTAAATTACAATTCCATTCCTTGACAATTTGATACAGAAAATGTACTGCCTTTTATACTATATCTACTTCCGGCCAAAAGAGCCCGACATGGTATCGGCCGGCCGACATGGTATCGGCTCCGGAACTGATGCAACAACATGGATGGTTCCGCCTGATGTCGGCCACAAAAAGGGTCGGCCTTGGCACAAAATGTGCTTACAATAGTGTAAAACATATGATATATAATTATGAGTCCAATCCATAGCATCAGTCACAAGATTACTTAATATAAACGGTAAAAGACTCTATTTAATTCAACCAGACAATGGCACGCAATTACTAACAATGTAAGTGGGAAAACCCAATATGCAATATAAGTGTAATTCCAAAGCCTGATTGCTAATATATAAAAGACACGCAGTATACAATACAGTTGAATAATAATAAGGTAACACACATGAGTATAATGCAATACAAAGTAAGACATCATGCATGAATGAATATGGATAGGATTATTGTCAAGGTTATGTATAATGTTTGTGTGGTTGGCCCAGGGAAGCCATTGCCACGGAGGCTGTTTCACCACAATATCTCATAAACTGCAACTTTAATTCCATGTTACATTGTATATCTAGTACATTATAATAGTTCACAAAACTGACATACATTTACACATACCCTAAGTGTAGAATTTTTTCGCAGAAGAAAGTTTCGTGAGCCAGTTAGTATTGAAGCAATTTGCGATGGAAATTATTTGCGTTTTTTGCCCATTGCAAAATTTCCGATTTTTCTGTTAATCTATGTACAACATAATCATACACACTGGTAGTGTTAGATAATGGTCGGTATAAGTTATATTAGAATACTCACACAGCTGTACAGAGGCCCGACCTCTCAGCATTACTTAATATTCATTTTGTACATGTATTGGATCATTATAAGCAACTTTTGTAAAACCCGACCCATTTTGGGTCGACCGTCGGGCTTCCGGCGGCCATCTTGTTGCGCAACTTCCGGACGACCCTATGTCGTCTTTTCCCGACACTACGTCGGGCGGAAGTCCTTATACTATATAAAGGGCATTGTTTTACTGTTCATTGTCTCAGTCTTCACTTGGCTTTCAATAAAGACACATCTATACTTGATACAGAGACTTTCACTTCCTTTTGTCAGGTCATTCGCTTAGCGAACCGCCTACTAGGTCAGATCACTCTCTTTCAACGTATAGTCTGAAGGTCAGACTTGGGACCAGATGGGTCGTCTCTGGTAGTTATTGGGCTACTGAGACCGCTCGATCTTTCATGTAATGAGAAGGCCTAGCACCACTCATAGGCACTTCAGTTTTGGGTCGGTAGTCGTCCAAGGACGACCGCACGAACTTCCAGAAACCATTACAATATAACACAATGCATGACATTGATATGCTGATCATTATGTAGCATCCACTGCATTGTAGTCCATGTAAATGTTACACAATGAACAGCATATCAATGTTATAATATTAAGATATTGACACTGCAGGCAGCCATCCCAGACAGAGGTGTTTTTCTCCTGGTAGTGTTTGCTACTTTGTGGTTAACCATAATATATATTCAAGATCCTTGTACTGCATTACATAATGACCAGCATAAATTAATTTGTATAGGATATGCACTAAAATTAGGGTCTTGGAAGTAAGTGACTCGTGAAGAACAAGTAAATAAATAAAATGATTATTTTTACATATATTTGTCTTCTGTTCTTTCACCATGCATGAAAGGAAATATATCGTTATCTCTGAATGCAACAAACCGTTCAATATTTACCTCAACATGCACGTAAGTGTGTACTTTCAGGGTACAACATATTGTTGTGCCCATCGACATTGAGCATATAAACAGATTGCTGGTAAATACATGTAAATGGCATAAAATATTATTATAATTCAAATCAACGGATGATTATCATACATGGAGATATTACTAACTCAATTCAAGTTTTAATCAATGATAGGTTGCCAACACAGGTAGTCAACTACATTTATATTTTGAACCAAAATTTATTTAATCAAAGGAAAAATTTATTTAGCAGAAAATATCTCATTGGTAACAATGTTACTATGTTAGCAAGTATTAGATCACCCTTACATTTAGATGTGTTTGTACACATGTTATACACAGTGGAACTTGCTTAATTCAAACTCCAAGGGACCACCATAATTGGTTTGAATTAGGCCTAGTTTGAATTATGTGATCCCTTTATTCTATATAATGACATGAATGACATGTACTTCAGGACAACAGTACAAAAATGCATTTACATGTAGCTAAGGAACAGTAAAGTAATTAGTGGGTTTTCCCAGCTTAGTTTGAGCAGAAACATTGCAGTAGTAACTACTAACTACTAGCAACGATTATTAGGTGACTAATGCTGGCTGTGATAGTATTATCACCAATTATGGTGTGAGCCTAAGCCACATGAAGTTTGAATTACAGATGTTAATTTGAATTATTTGAAGTCATTTATATAGTACTCAGCTGGGACCAAGGCTTACAGTTTGAACTAACCAAGTTTTTGAATTATCCAAGGTTGAATTAAGCAAGTTCCACTGTACATTATAATAAAATCATCATATTTGCAAATTGAACTAACCTCAGGAAAACAGATCACTGTAAAATAAATGCTAGAGATTCACAAGAGATTCAACCATAGGAAAAATAGTTACATTAGTTGTACAATAGAAGCATGCCAAGTGAACCTATTATGTTGCTAGTACAAACTTACATGTAAGTTACACTCTCTACCCACTACCGCTAATTACCTAGCTACTCACCTATACTGATCCTTTATCGACATGGATTCACCATGACTTCAGGCTAGTGCTGCACGGTATTTCGGTTTCAAACAACATTTGCGGTGCATACACCTACACATACACCGACAGCTACAATGTACATCTAGTGCACCTACACCTACATGTACATGTAAATGTAATACACACACACATTATACCCACACGCATACACATTATAGTCACACGCATACACATGCACATGCACATGCACATGCACATTACACATTACACATTACACATTATACATTACACATTACACATTACACATTACACATTACACATTACACATTACACATTACACATTACACATTACACATTACACATTACACATTACACATTACACATTACACATTACACATTACACATTACACATTACACATTACACATTACACATTACACATTACACATTACACATTACACATTATGTTATATACTTAATTTACTGTGTTACAGCTGGACCCATAGACATAGCATGTTTACAGGTTGATCACTTGTATTCAACTGACTGCAAGTAACAAGTATAATGATATGACTCATGCATATTCTTGTAAACAAGTAAAGTATAACAGGAAGCAATCTATTTATATCATAGTGAGGACCACTAAGCCATAATGAATACTGGATAGAGTGTGTTACCCTGTTAGCCAAACATTACACTCCTCCACGCTAGTTTTGAACAGTGTCAGTGCTTTAAAAAAAATACATACCATTATTATAATAAAACTAGTAGTCACTCTATTTATTGTTAGTCTGAACCACAGACGTTATGGTACGGTGTCCATTACTTATATCCAGGGTACTCCTCATTATAACGTACTGGTGGCTGCGATACCCTAGGACTACGGCGAACTGTTGTTGTTTCTGGCTCTATACGTACAGGTTCGCTATTATCTTCCTCATTACTATCGGGAACCGCATTGTGAGTTGTGGTTGTTGGTAGTATTGGTACGATAGGTCTATTTGTCACAATTGGCCCTGGTATTGTTTCCGTATTTGGCTTTCTGAACTCCTGTGATGTTTTCTTTAGATGGTCAATATGACAATACCTCACTCGGCCATTTACTCTCACCAAGTATCCATGCGTGCCCTTAACTTTCACAATTTCACCTTCTAGCCACTTAGGGCCTGCACCGCCTTGCCTTCCCTCCTTCACAGACACTTTCTCACCAGCTCCAAACCCTCTCAAACTAACCGACTTGTCATGGTATCTTTTTTGATTATCCTGTTGGATTCCCACAGACGTTGTCAGTGATGGTCGCACCAATGACAGCCGGCTACGTATCTGCCGCTTTAAAAACAACTCATCTGGCCTCCGTCCAGTAGTGCTGTGTGGTGTCATCCTATACCTCATAAGCACATTAGCTAACGCTATATGAAGTTTTAAATGTTTCATCTTATACATGCTTGACTTGATGACCTGCACTGCCCTCTCAGCAGCCCCATTGCTGGCTGCATGATATGGCGGAACCAGAATGTGCTTAATACCGTTCATCCTGCAGAACCAAGCAAACTCTTCTGAAGCAAACTGAGGTCCATTATCAGAGACCAGTTCTTCCGGGCAGCCGTACGCTGCCACAAACCGCCTTACCACCTGACATGTTGCACTCGCTGTAGTGCTGCTGACTGGAACCGCTTCTATCCATTTTGAGTGAACATCGACTATCACTAAAATCTGAGTACTCTGAAACTCACAATAGTCAATGTGTATCCTTTGCATCGGCCTCTCTGCCCATGGCCATGGTCTTAAAGGGGCTGTCGCAGGGCTCCTCTGATACGCTGAGCACTCATCACATCCTTTCACCCATGAGTCAATATCTTTGTCCGAGCTTGGCCACCAAATAAAACTGCGCGCCACTGCCTTCATCTTTACTATCCCCGCATGCGTCTCGTGTAGCTCCGCTAAGATGCGTTCTTGCAGAGAATGGGGAATTACTACTCGGTAGCCATAGACTAAACAACCTTGATCTACTGATAAATAGTCTCTGTTCCTACAAAATGCCTCCAATTCTTCGTTGACCATGTTGCGGGGCCAGCCCTCCATAACATACAGCATTACACGTGACAATTTAGAGTCACTCGCAGTCTGCCTGGCTATTTCATCGGAACTGACTGGTAAACTACCTAGCATCGAGTTCACTCCTTCTATCGTTGCCACTTCAACCTCAATTTGGTTAACTGGAAACCGTGACAGCATATCCGCATTACCGTGCTCCTTTCCCGGCCTGTACTCAATGTCATACTCATACGCTGCCAGAATCAGGGCCCACCGCTGCATTCTAGCGGCTGCTAAAGTGGGTATTCCAACTTTCGGCCCCAGCAAGGCTTGGAGTGGCTTATGATCTGTTACTAACACAAACTTTTTGCCGTATAGGTATTTGTGGAACTTAGTGATCCCATATTTCAGTGCCAACGCCTCCTTTTCTATTTGGCTGTAGTTCTTCTCTGCGTCTGTTAGAGTTCTAGAACCAAAAGCCACTGGTCGTTCATTTCCTTCCACAACATGGCTCAACACCGCTCCAACCCCATAGGATGAGGCGTCACAACTTAGCTTTATAGGTAGTTTCTGGTCATAATGAACCAACACAGAACTTCCTGACAACAACTCCTTACATTTAGCAAATGTCTGCCTACAAGACTCATTCCAATCCCATGCTGCCTCCTTATTGAGCAGTCTGTGGAGTGGAGCCAATAGTGTAGATAGGTTTTTGATAAACCTCCCATAAAAGTTCACGGCTCCCAGAAAACTCCTTAGCTCTGAGACATTGGTAGGTGTTGCTGCTCCCCTTAGAGCCTCTACCTTCTCGTCTGTAGGACTAATACCCTCTTTACTAATCGTGTGTCCCAAGTAAGTTAGTTCACTCTTGCGAAACTCACATTTATCTTTGCGCAAGCGAACTCCATGCTCATCTAGTCGTGCCAACACTCTCTTGAGTATCGACTCGTGTTCATCGTCCGATTTAGAACCAATAAGTACATCATCCAAATATATTGCAACCGGCAGTCCAGCTAGCATCCGCTCCATTACCGACTGAAAAATAGCAGGAGCTGTTGAAATACCATATGCCAATCTGGTATGCCGATAGAGTCCCTTATGTGTATTAATCACCAGGTAATCCTTACTATCCTCATCTAACTGTAGCTGCTGATAGGCCTGACTGAGGTCCAACTTGGTAAACACTCGTTTACCGGCCAGACCAGCTAAAATATCCTCTATACAAGGAATTGGGTGATTATGCTGCTTCAAACTCTGATTAATGGAGACCTTGAAATCCCCGCATAGTCTAATAGCCCCATTAGGCTTAGGCACCACCACTATTGGAGATGCCCAATCGCTATGAGTAACCGGTTCCAAAACCCCTTCAGCTACTAGCCGATCTAATTCATGACCCACCTTGTCCTTTAATGCGTAAGCTACCGGTCTTGCCTTACAGAAGATGGGTTTTGTGCCATCTTTTACCTCAATTTCTGCTTTGTATCCTCTTATTGTCCCAATACCGGTTTGGAAAATGCCTCCATCCTCAACATCCTCCGGTTCTAGCTTCTGTATTTGACTAACTGACAACCAGTCTAGTCTAACCTGTGCTAGCCAGTCTCTACCTAAGAGTGGAGGTCGCTGCTCTCCAGACACAACAATCAAGGGTAACTTATGTGACTTACCCTGGTAACCAACATCTACTAGGGCTTCACCTCTTACTGCAATCACATCCTTTGTATAGGATTTTAGCATTCCCCCTCTATACTGCCTTAGACTGCCTTCTGGGAATAGTTCCTTCCACTGACTGTGACACATTAACGAGACTGCGGCTCCAGTGTCTATCTCCATCACAACTGGTTTCCCATTTACGCTAACCGAAACCACGTATGCCCCGCGATTGTTCTGATGCACTTTGTATACATACTGGTTTTCACTGCTTTCATCCACTGCACCAGCGTCCTCTATGTGTTTTACTCCTTGCCCGTTGCAAACTTTCATCAGATGTCCCTTTTTTCCACATTTGTTACATGTAAGATCTTTGTATCTGCAGCGGGAAACAATATGCCCAAACCTACCGCAACAATAACATCTCACACTTTTGTCACCTTGTCTAAACATCTTCCGACCTACTTGGTTCACGTTCTCCGTATCACTTGTAATCCCTACACTTGGTGTACTTTGTTCTGCTACCTCAAGCCTCGCCATCTCCATTGCATTTGTCAGGCTTACTGCTTGTTCCAATGTCAGGTCCTTCTCCCCCAACAATCTCTTCTGTACATTACCATTCAAAGGCAGCCCACTTACAAAAGCCAGTAGCAGAGCGTCATCCAGAAATGCCCCAAACGAACACGGTACAGCCAACCTACGTATACGCAGCAAATAGTCATTGACCGACTCATCAGCATGCTTAGATGCTCTCATAAACGTAAACCTCGACGCTATAACTGGAGGCTGCGGTTTATAGTGTCCAATCAATACCTCCTTCAGTTGCTGTAACGTCTTCCCATTCGGGGCATCGGGGCTGAGCAAATCCTTCAAAATGCCATACACTTCCGCCCCAACCGAGCTCAACAGCACCGGAACTCTTTAGTTATTCGGAGTCTCCTGCACCACAAAGAACAAGTCCAACCGCTCAAAATACGTCTCAATATCCTCCTTGCCGTCATACCTATCAAACACTGTCCTAGCAGCCATCGCTCGTCGCCAGTGTTATATACTTAATTTACTGTGTTACAGCTGGACCCATAGACATAGCATGTTTACAGGTTGATCACTTGTATTCAACTGACTGCAAGTAACAAGTATAATGATATGACTCATGCATATTCTTGTAAACAAGTAAAGTATAACAGGAAGCAATCTATTTATATCATAGTGAGGACCACTAAGCCATAATGAATACTGGATAGAGTGTGTTACCCTGTTAGCCAAACATTACACATTACACATTACACATTACACATTACACATTACACATTACACATTACACATTACACATTACACATTACACATTACACATTACACATTACACATTACACATTACACATTACACATTACACATTACACATTACACATTACACATTACACATTACACATTACACATTACACATTACACATTACACATTACACATTACACATTACACATTACACATTACACATTACACATTACACATTACACATTACACATTACACATTACACATTACACAGACACTTCTCAGAGCATGCATATGCAGGTACATGCACTTAAAATGCATGTACTTTTTAAGTTACATGTACTTAAAAACACTCTTAAGTACCTGTGTAGTATAATCTACAATATAAACAAAAAATAAAAAATAGAGATTAGTTGAAAGCTTGGGTTGGGGTTTCGAACTGTCCAGTTTCGAAATGTCATGTTTTGAACTGTTTTTTCTTACAGTCACAAATTCTTTAATTTTATGTTCAACAAGAATAAAGTGGCCCACCTCAACTATGAGAATATTACATATATTTATGTGGCACACTTCAAAAAAGAGATTGGCCAGACCATAGACCGTAGACCAGAGACTGGTTCAATCTCTTTTTATAGTATATGATTGCTTCGTTCATGAACAGCGCAATAGAATAGAATAGTATGTAATATATAAATTAAATTATAAAATTTGACATAACATTAGATTAATTACATATACAATCACCGCGGGCAATGGAATCACTATAACTAAAGACAAAACCAGGTGGTTGGTCAGCAGTCTGTGGTTTACCGTCTCTAGTCTGTGATCTGTCGTCCTCCAATCAGATTCAGGGTCGAAAATCGGGACAATTTACACATGTTGCAATGCCACCAGTCAGAATCTTGCCTCCGGGTAGTGCACTAGGACCTTGGGACCAGGTTGACTGACATTGCTGCCGGGGCAGGTGCCTAGCTTCAAGCCATTGGGCCCGACTTGAAGCAGAGAAGGTGCTCGACCCACCCCACCCACCGGATGGGTGTTAGAATTTGGGCTATGCCGGTAGTGGCTATTCTTCTGGAACCGTGATTCATATATTTCATAATGCTGCCGGTGAAGATCTCGGCTCCAGGTGGTGCTAGGACCTTAGAACTAGGTCCCCTGGCATCGCTGCCGTTGTGGGGCCCTAGTTTAGGCCCTTAAATCTGACCCAGGGTATGGAGGGTACTCAACCTACCTCACCTGCCTGATGGGTGTTGGAACTCGGGCTATGCCGGCATTGATTATTCTTCTGAACCAGTTATTTAAATATTTTGCGATGCTGCCGGTTAGGATCTCGGCTCCAGGTGGTGCTAGGACCTTGGGGCCTGGTCTCCAAGGATTGCTGCCGGAAAGGGGCCATAGCCGTAGGCCCTCAACCCTGACCAAAGGCATATTGGTGTTGGTGTTGGTGTTGTCTCCCTAATGCAAGGTAACACGACTTCTCATGAAGTCACAGTGACATGTCCGCACCAACAACTGTCATACACATGCATAACCACAGCACATGAACACAAACCAGCATTTCACATGAGCGAAGAGAGCAGTTTTTTGAGTGAAACCTGAGTGCTTGTGTAACAAAAGACGAAACAGTCTATGGTTTGCTGTTAAAAGTCAAATGTTGACAATCTGCCATCCACCAATCAGATTCATGCATTTTACATGTATATAATGCAATGCTGCCAGGATCTCAGCTTCGGGTGGTGCTAGGACCTTGGGACCTGGTCCCCACGTTTCGCTGCCGGTGTGAGTCCCTAGCTTTAGGCCCTCGAGCCCAACTTCAGAAAGAGTGGGTGCACAACCCACCCCACCCTCCGAACAGCCCCTGACCCAGGGTGAGGTGGGTACCTGACCCACTGTACCAACCATATTTGTGCTGAAACTCGGGCTAGATGCTTGGATGTGTCTCCCCAATGCGAGGAAGCACAACTTCTCATGAGGCATCTGCAACATATCTGCACCAACAGAGGTCATACACATACATGACCACAGTTTGGATGAACATAAGTTATCATTTCATGCAAGGGAAGCGAGTAAATATTACAGTGAGACCAAGCGCGAAGTGCTTGTAGATATAATAGTGGTGGTAAACTACATGACTTGTGATGCATTTTAGCAAGGAAAATGGCCAAACCTCCTAACATACATGTACATGACTTGTGTATAATAATGACTTGTGTATAATAATGACTTGTGTACAATAATTATTGTCACAATGTTGTATAAGTCTTACAGTGTAAACATCAATGTAAAACTCCCTCTTTACATTGTAGTACAATTCAATATTTTGAGGAATCTCAAATATGCTCCAATGAATTCTTCCTATACAAATTTTGATGAAATCATCAGTTTTAGTAGTTTGGTTGTTCTTGAATATTTCCATCAACTTTTAGAAGAAGTAGTAGAAACTCACAAGCATCACAGGAAAGAAACATAACATCATGGCTAGTGCTAAAAATCAATATACATGTAGATGCAGAAAAGATCACATGTGAGGCTTGCTTACCAACTTGCATTTCTAAATATCAAGTAAGTTTAACGACATCATATTTTACATAAACCTTCTATATTCACAGGCTTCATAGCTTTTATCATGGTAAAGGGATTCAGAGTTTAAACTGAGACCAGGGTTTGGCAAATATTCAGAGGTATTTGCCAGAAACATGAAGATTAATAATAGTACTCTAGAAGTGGAGATTACTTTCATAACAAATGTACTGAAATATTCAGTGGTTAGGGTTTTTCACAGTTAGTTAGTTTAGGACAGAACCTCCCCTGCTTCAATTACCACTAAGGGAAATCTCACATGCATTTACTAATCTGTCTTACAGAGATGTGACTACTATTTTCAGGCATATAATCATGAATCTTCCTGGTGAATAACACATCCTTTCCTATGTCATTGACGGCACATACACAATGAATCCTGGAGATTCCATAGTATTACAAAGATGGGGGACACAACTTCCCACAAACTGAAACCTTACCAATGGCCAGTATCTACAGTTTTTGTTGGTACCAGCTAGAGCATGACTTGTGTTTGGCACCTCCTGTAAGTCTTTCACCTACACTGTACAATTCACACATTATTGACATGGCAATGATGTAAACTTTAATTCTGGCCCATATTTACATTTATTTACTTACTGGCAGATTAATTAGAACATAAGGTTTTGGTAAATTCTTGTACTCTATGTGGCAATGAACAATGAGAATGATGAGAATGATGAGAATGATAAACATTTTAATTATATACATGTATTTCTGACCACAAGATCGGCCCCAATAGATTGGACAATAGACTACATTATAGAAGAACAAAATTTTCCCTCAATAAAAAGATGTTCGGATTAGGGTGGCACTATGCCCGATAGAACCATACAATGGGATACAGTTTATACATGTACATGTATATAATTTTTTATGTAAAGGTGAGCTACAAAATGCCCATTATCTTCATGACATTATTTCAGTACTAACTAAATTTGTTGAGGAATCTCAAATATGTTTCAGTAAATTCCTCCGATACAAATTTTGATGAAGTCATTAGTTTAGTTGTTCTCAAATATTTCAAGTAAGGATAGTTTTCTGCTTTGTATTCTTGGGAATAAGATTTTCCTAAAATTTGAAGATTTCATGTTAGTAAGATGTAAATTGTAGTACTCTAAAAGTAGCAATAACGCTCTTGACAAAAATGTAGTGAGTCGGTTAGTACTAAAGATTCTCCAGACATAGAGAACTTTCCTGGGTTCAATACCGACCAAGAAAACTCTTGTACATGCACTGCTTGTTAATTAGTCTTACAGATATCACTACTATTTTTAGACACATTCATCGTCCTGGTGAATAACACAACCTTTCCTATGGCATCGATCACACATCCACAATGACACATGGTGACACATGCAGAATGAATCCTGGAGATTCCATAGAACTACAGAGGTATGGGCACACAACTTCCCAAGTACAGAATCCTTACTGATGTCCAGCATCTACGGTTCCTTTTGGTGCCAGCTAGAGCATGTGTACGGCACTTCCTGTAAGTCCTTCCTCTAATGTACACACATTATTGGCATGGCTATTATGTGAAGGTTAATTCGGAAATTGTGGACATGCTGTGGTCACTGTAGGCAGGTTAATTAGAAGATAAAGTTTTAATAATTTTTTGTACTCTATGCAATAATGAGAATGATGTACTTTTAAATCTCAGATTACTTACCATAAACAAAATAATGATGAGTATGAGTCCATACACGGTACATTAGTCATGAAAGTGGTGAAGTTGTTAGCCGAGCTAAAAATTTCTAGATTGGTGACATCATAGAAATTGATGGACATGACACTAAAGGTAACTACTATCACAGTGCCAGTGTTAGGCTACTGCCAAGGCCTAGAGTGAGATCTACCCGTAGTTATGAATTGAATTTTCATAGACCCATTTTATATGATGTGCAGGTTCTAAATAATGACAGTGTTGTGTATTATAGAAAATTAAATAGAAGCCATACCTCCAGTCCATAGGGATGAGAAGGAACCGTTCAGTGAATTCATAACCCACAGGCAATCACATTTTGTGCGCACAGACCGCATCAGCAGTTTGACTGGATCAGTAGAGAAGAGGGATACAAGCCCAGTATAATTTGGATATCAAGTGAAAGTAATGGTACTATCATCTACACACATTACATTGTTACCTAGAAATACTATTGTTATCATTCAAGTGATACGAGAAGACACAGAATTTCTGAAATATGCTACCTGGAAGGGAACTGTCTAGAATCATGCCTCACAGCAACAACCTTGGAGCTCCCTGTTACTTTGGTAGGTTTTTAAATATTACATTAATTAAATTGATGCGTAAGCATTGTAATAATATAATACATTCTATCATATTCAGGCAATACAAGAACCAGTTTTAATTAAACCTGTCATATCTCTACTTTTGCTTCTGCCAGAGTATAACCGGCTTCAAGTTGTCAAATTTTGCTAGCTAGTTTGTTATGATGTAATAAAAGAGCATTGAATGGAATTATGTTGGAATTATTTCCTTCGTCAAAGTAACTCTAATAGACAAGGAAACAGCCACATTTACAGTGTAGTTATAACTTGTGTCTCAGAAATATATATGTGTTCACGAATACATACTATGTACATAGTATATCCCAGATGTAAACTAGCATTGACTTGTTGGTTTACTAACAACAGGGCCAAGTAACAAGGGTGTCAAGGGTGTTGGAACAAAACCTTGTCCACCGATGGGCAACAGTAGGCTTCATCACAGATGATAATGACATGCATTCATGGATAGCTCCCCTATTTGGTAGTGGTGTGCTGAAAATTCCAAGAGAGGCAGGTAATCATATTAAATTTAATGATATTAAAATCTGCTGTCAAATCTATGCAGTGGAGTTGGAAACATGAAATTTCATTCCATTATTTGCAATTGTCATTAACACATTAGGCTGTTTGATTCATTTTAGTAGAGTAGCTATTTTCTCGCGTGGGACTTTTCACGCGTTATAAAATTATATAACACGACTATGCTCACCAAAATTCTAGCCAATGTTTTCATTATTTCTACTTTGCGTATGAACATGGTAACAATTTTACAGGGCTTGCTGCTCTCTCTACAAACCAAGAAACTGACTCCATCTACCGCGGCATCTGTTGATCAACAACTGGTCTATAAATACACAGAAGACCATACTAGATGTGAAAGCAAAAGTTCTGACTCCCTAGTAATGACAATGCAAAGGCTATTCAATATTTGCTCATCTCAGAATCACTCCAGCACAACAGCATGCCAGCACTCAGTGAAGAGAAGCAATAATTCTGATGTTTCTCAGCGAAACCTCATTGCAAAAAAACGGAATTTAATTCATATCCAACGCTGTTGAACATTCAAGATCAAGAAAAGCTGACCAGTCTACCAGTATGAAGAATGTTATGATATCATAAAATACAACCACCGGAATCAGAAACAAAAATCTGGACTGATTGGAATTGGTAGCAATGAAAGTGTAGCCTGAGGACTTCCTTTACTAGCTGAAGTGGAAATGATGCTAGTTTGTCCTCTGTGATCCGCTCTTCTTCTCCGGATGACAATGAGAAGGTATCCAACCGAAGTAAAGGTCACCACAGCACAGAGCAATCCAAGATCTCACACTCTCTATATTACCAGCTCATTATGGGCACCCAACAAAAGTTTGTAAGTATACAGTTGACACATTTCCTGCTTAGAACTGACGGAGGTTTTCAGGCTACATAGACTGACCATAGTTCTCCATTCCATACATTTACATTGCACAGACACATGTGCTTTTATGTATCTATAGTTCCTTGTTCAATTCTTAAAACCAATTAATATACTTTACCACTTTTCATTTTGTTTAGCAAGCTAAGAGGAGAAGTATATTTTCTAAGCCAGGGTCGGAGATGAGTTTAAAATGAGTGAAGATCTATTAAACAAAAATTCAAAAACAAGAAACGTAATCAGAACACCTCAAAACTGTCTTTACACGTACTTCCATGTAAGTCATGTGCTAGTACGAAATATTATACTAATACTACAAATAGAGCTAGCTAACTATGTTATAGGTGTAGCAGATACACAACATGTATAGATTTGTTGGCATAGTAACCTTGAAACTCATGATCATGCTGTAAGAATCTACATGACTTTGTATGTTTGACCATCAGCATTGCTTTACCAAAGTTCTTGTAGCTCTATATAATTATAGATATACATGTAAGTAGTATGACTAAATAACGAGCACCGTTTGATGTTACAGGGTAGCCAACAAGGTTTGTCCATATTAGCATCAGTCTGTCTTCAAGATAAGGCAGCACCTTTAGACAGCGCATAGACAGCAGTGCTGCTGTAGCATATCACTATCACTGGCACTAAAACTCATATACTATATCTAACGGGAACTGTCTGAAATCATGTCTCAAGAGAACAACCTTGGACCACTCTGTTACTTTGGTAGGTTTTCAAACATTACGTTCACTAAAGCAGGCATTGTAATACATTATATTAGACTCTAATACATTCAAGTAACACAGGAACTGTCTTCTCATTACTTTATCCTCTACCAAGGTATAACAGATTTGTGTCAACATCTGATAGCTAAATACTTTGTTATGATGTAGTAATTGAGGATTGAGTGCAATTACATGTATATTAAAACTACTCTCCTCACTGGAACCACTCTAATAAAATGTAGAGAATAAATCGTACATCTATTTAGACATAATTTATATCCTACAAATGTTCACGAACACATATATGTACACATGTACATCGCAAACACAGTATATAAGCCAATGTTGACGTTTTGTTTACAAACAACAGGGCCAAGTAACAAGGGGTTTGAGGTTGTTGAAAAAAATAATGTCCATCGAAGGACCACGGTGGGCAGTATCACAGACAATATTGACTTACATCCATCTGGATAGCTTCCCCATGTGTTTGTCAGTGGTGTGCTAAGATTTCTATATGAGAAGACAGGTACTCTTATTATATAATATAGTAAAGTTTGATGTCAAATCTACGCATTAGTATATTCCTATGTCTGGCATTGTCATAAACCTACTAGTCTATTTGATTCATTGGCAATAAACTAACTTATTTACTACATGAATTTCATGTCACCTACTGCAATATTGTTATGAAACACCTTGAAAATCATTACATGAGATAATGATACTTAACAAAATATCCAACATGTGCCATTTCATCCTACGAAACTGCTTTTAATATCTTCTCACTTTCAATATAAACTTGGCAATACTTTCATAATAGGGCTTGCTGTTTTCTTTACAGACTATGGAAACACTCCATCTATTGGCCAATGATGGGTCTATAAATACACAGAAGGTTGATGACCCTACTACAATATGTGGATGTAAATGCAAAAGTTCTGACACCCTAGCAGTGCCGAAACGAAGGCTGTTCAATATTTGCTCACCTCTGAGTCTCACCGGCTCAACGACAAGCTAGCACACAGTGAATCAGTTCTAGAAGCAACAGTTCTGATGTTTCTCAGTGAGACTTTATTGCAGGAAGAAAAGAAAGTTACTCCACATCCAGCGACACCTTGTAATAACGTAGCAATGTTTTCAAACATCAAAGTCAAGAAAAGCTGACTTGTCTACCAGTATGAAGGATGTATTGCGATGGATCCTCACTGTAAGCAGTGAGGAATTTAAGAAGACAACATTGCTAGAAGCTAGTGATGATAGTCTTACATCACTTGGAGTGGCGATGAGTTTGTTCAATACAGAGGTATAACAAGAATGGTGGTACTAGGCGTGACACAACCATACAATGAGGTACAATTTATACATGTATACAAATGTATATATAATGTGAGCTAAAACATGTCCATTTGACCACAAGTCAGTATTTCAGTACTAATCTAAATTTGTTGAAGAATCTCAAATATGCTTCAGTAAATTCCTCCGATGCAAATTTTGATGAAGTCATTATTTTAGTTGTTCTCAAATATTTCAATTAAGGATAGTTTTCTGTTCTGCATTTTTGGGAATAAGATTTTTGTAAAATTTAAAGGCTTCATATTAGTAATTATTATAGTACTCTAAAAGTAGAAATTACGCCCTTGACAAAGATTCTCCAGACATAGAGAACTTTCCTGGGTTCAATACCGACCAAGAAAACTCTTGTACATGCACTGCTTGCTAATTGGTCCTACAGATATCACTACTATCTTTAGGCGCATGTATCTTCCTGGTGAAGAAAGCAAACCTGCCTACGCCATTGACAACACATCCACGGTGAATCCTGGAGATTCCATAGCACTACTGAGATGTGGACACACAGCTTTCCACGAACAGAATCCTTACCGATGGCCAATATCTACAGTTCCTATTGATGCCAGCTATAGCACGTGTTTGGCATTTCCTGTAAGTTTTTCCTCTACAATACACACATTATTGGCATGGCTATTATGTGAAGGTTAATTTGGAAATTATGTACATGTATTTACACGTACATGCTGTAGTCACTGTAGGCAGATTTATAAGAATGTAAAGTTTTAGTAACTTTATGCGCTCTATGCAATAATGAGAATGATACATACTTTTAAATCTCAGATTACTTACCATAAACAAAATAATGATGAGTACGAGTCTATATACAGTACATTAGTCATGAAAGTGGTGAAGTTGTTAGCTGGAGGGAAAATTTCAAGATTGGTGACATCGTAGAAATTGATGGGCATGACACTAAATGTAGCTATGATCACAGTGTCAGTGTTAGGCTATTGCCAAAGCCTAGAGTGGGACTTAGATGTAGTTATGAATTGAAGTTTCATAGACCAATTTTATATGATGTGCGAATTCAAAATAATTACAGTGGTGTGTATTATAGAAAATGAAATGGAAGCCATATCTCCAGTCCATAGGGATGAGAAGGAACCGTTCAGTGAATTTGTAACCCACAGGCAATCACGTTCTGTGCAGACAGACCGCATCAGCAGTTTGACTGGTTCAGTAGAGAAGAGGGATACAAGCTCAGTATAATTTGGATATCAAGTGAAAGTAATGGTACTATCATCTACACCCATTACATTGTCACTTAGTAATACCATTATTATCATTCAAGTGAAGCGAGGAGACACAGAATTTCTGAAATATGCTACCTGGAAGGGAACTGTCTAGAATCATGCCTCACAGCAACAACCTTGGAGCTCCCTGTTACTTTGGTAGGTTTTTAAATATTACATTAATTAAATTGATGCGTAAGCATTGTAATAATATAATACATTCTATCATATTCAGTCAACACAAGAACCAGTTTTAATTAAACCTGTCATATTTCTACTTTTACTTTCGCCAGAGTATTAATAGCGGGCTTTAATTTGGTAACTTTTGCTAGCTAAATAGTTTGTTATGATGTAACATTGAATAACATTGAAATTATTTCCTTCACTAAAATAACTCTAATAGAAGAGAAAACAACCACATTTAGTTTTAACTAGTGTCTTAGAAATATATGTACATGTATATGCGCTCACGAATACATGCTATGTATAATACCTCAGATGTAAACCAGTATTGACTTGTTGGTTTACTAACAACAGGGCCAAGTAACAAGGGCTTCGAGGGTGTTGGAACAAAATCTTGTCCACCGATGGACCACGGTGGGTTTCATCCCAGATGATAATGACATGCATTCATGGATAGCTCCCCTATTTGGTAGTAGTGTGCTGGAAATTCCAAGAGGAGAAGGTAATCTTATTAAATATAATTATATTAAAATCTGCTGTCACATCTATGCAGTGGAGTTGAATACATGAAAGGACATTGCAATATTTGTAATTGTCATTAACACATTAAGCTGTTTGACTCATTTCAGTAGAGCAACTGTTTTGTTGCATGGGACTTTCACGCGTCATAAAATTATATAACACGATTATGCTCACCAAAATTGTAGCCATTGTTTGCCATTATTTTTACTTTGCGTATGAACATGGTAATAATTTCGCAGGGCTTGCTGCTCTCTCTACAAACCAAGAAACTGACTCCATCTGCCACGACATCTATTGATCAACAATGGGTCTATAAATACACAGAAGACCATACTAGACATGAATGTAAAAGTTCTGATTCCCCAGTAATGACAATGCAAGGAGTATCCAATATTTGGTCATCTCAGAATCACAACAGCATAGCACCAAGCCAGCATTCAGTGACTCAGCTTGAGAAGCAATAATTCTGATGTTTCTCAGCGAGACCTCATTGCAAAAAAACGAAATTTAATCCATATCCAACGCTGTTGAACATTTAAGATCAAGAAAAGCTGACCAGTCTACCAGTATGAAGAATGTTATGATATCATAAAATACAACCACCGGAATCAGAAACAAGAATCTGGACTGATTGGAATTGGTAACAATGAAAGTGTAGCCTGAGGACTTCTTTTACTAGTTGAAGTGGAAATGATGCTAGTTTGTCCTCGGTGATCCGCTCTTCTTCTCCGGACGACAATGAGAAGGTATCCAACCGAAGTAAAGGTCACCACAGCACGGAACAATCCAAGATCTCACACTCTCTATATTACCAGCTCATCATGGGCACCCAACAAAAGTTTGTAAGTATACAGTTGACACATTTTCTGCTTAGAACTGACGGAGGTTTTCAGGCTACATAGACTGACCATAGTTCTCCATCCCATACATTTACATTGCACAGACACGTACTTTTATTTATCTATTATAGTTCCTTGTTCAATTCTTAAAAGCAAGTAATACACTTTACTACTTTTCATTTTGTTTAGCAAGCTAACAGAAGAAGCATATTTTCTGAGCCAGAATCGGAGATGAGTTTGAAATGAGTGAAGATCTAATAAACAAAAATTCAAGAACAAGAAACGGGTCAAACCAACTTAAAACTGCCTTTACATATTATACCTCCATGTAAGTCATGTGCTAGTACGAAATATTATACTAATACTACAAATAGAGCTAGCTAACTATGTTATAGGTGTAGCAGACACACAACATGCCAACAAATCTATACATTGTATAGATTTGTTGGCATAGTAATCTTGATGCTCATGATCATGCTGTAAGAATCTACATGACTCTGTATGTTTGACCATCAGCATTGCTTTACCAAAGTTCTTGTAGCTCTATATAATTATAGATATACATATAAGTAGTATGATTCCCTAACGAGCACCGTTTGATGTTACAGTGTAGCCAACAAGGTTTGTCCATATTGTCATCAGTCTGTCTTCAAGAAAAGGCAGCACCTTCAGACAGCGTGTAGACAGCAGTGCTGCTGTAGCATATCACAATCACTGGCACTAAAACGCATATCTAAGAGGAGCTGTCTGAAATCATGTCTCAAGACAACAACCTTCGAACACCCTGTTGCTTTGGTAGGTTTTTGAACATTACATTGACTAAAGTAGGCATTGTAATACATTATACTAGACTCTAATACGTTCAAGTAACACAAGAACTGTCCTCTCACTATTCAATCCTCCACCAAGGTATAACAGATTTATCTCAACGTCTGTTAGCTAAATACTTTGTTATGATGTAACAATTGAGGATTGAATGCAATTATATTAAAACTACTCTCTTCACTGGAACCACTCTAATAGAATGTAGAAAATAAATCGTACATGTATTCAGATATAATTTATATTCTACAAATGCTCACGAACACATATACATATACATGTACATCGCAAACACAGTGTATAAGCCAATGTTTTTGTTTACAATCAACAGGGCCAAGTAACAAGGGCTTTGAGGTTGTTGGAAAATATAATGTCTATCGAAGGACCACGGTAGGCATTATCACAGACAATAATGACCTACATCCATTGATAGCTTCCCCATGTGTTTGTCAGTGGTGTGCTAAAAGAAGACAAGAGAAGACAGGTACTCTTTTTAAATATAGTAAAGTTTGATGTCAAATCTACACATTTGAGTTGAGTACATGAAAGTATATTCCTCTGTCTGCCATAGTTATAAACTTACTAGTCTATTTAATTCATTAACAATAAACTAACTCTTCTTCTGCATGAGGTTTTTGCTATTCATTATAATGATTACAGAACACTTTGAAAACCATGACATGACATGACGATACTTATCAAAATATCCAACATGTGCCATTTCATCCTACGAAACTGCTTTTAATATCTTCTCACTTTCAATATAAACTTGACAATACTTTCATAGGGTTTGCTGTTTTCTTTACAGACCATGGAAACACTCCATCTATTGACCAACGACGGGTCTATAAATACACAGAAGGTTGATGACCCTACTACATGTAGATGTAAATGCAAAAGCTCTGACACCCTAGCAGTGCCGAAACGAGAGCTGTTCAAAATTTACTCATCTCTGAGTCTCACCGTCTCAACAACAAGCCAGCACTCAATGAATCAGTTCTAGAAACAGCAATACTGATGTTTGCCAGTGAGACTTCATTGCCAACACAAAATAAAGTTAATTCATGTCCAGCGACACCTTGTAATAACACACATGTAACTATACAATGTTTCCAAACATTCAAAGTCAAGAAAAGCTGACCTGTCTACCAGTATTAAAGGTGTATTGCGATTGATCCCCACTGTAAGCAGTGAGGAATTTAAGAAGACGCATTGCGAGAAGCTCGTGATGATAGTCTTACATCACTTGAGGAGTGGCGATGAGCTTGTTCAATACAGAGGTTAAAAAAGAAGGGTGGCACTAGGCGTGACACAACCATACAATGAGGTACAAGTTATACATGTATTATAATATACAATGTCAGCTACAAAATGTCCATTTCACCATAAGTCAGTATTTCAGTACTAACTAAATTTGTTGAGAAATCTCAAATATGCTTCAGTAAATTCCTCCGATGCAAATTTTGATGAAGTCATCAGTTTAGTTGTTCTCAAATATTTCAAGTAAGGATAGTTTTCTGCTTTGTATTCTTGGGAATAAGATTTTCCTAAAATATAAAGATTTCATGTTAGTAAGATGTAAATTGTAGTACTCTAAAAGTAGAAATTACGCTCTTGACAAAAATGTAGTGAGTCGGTTAGTACTAAAGATTCTCCAGACATAGAGAACTTTCCTGGGTTCAATACCAACCAAGAAAACTCTTGTACATGCACTGCTTGTTAATTAGTCTTACAGATATCACTACTATCTTTAGACACATTCATCGTCCTGGTGAATAACACAACTTTTCCTATGGCATTGATGACACATCCACAATGACACATGGTGACACATGCACTATGAATCCTGGAGATTCCACAGGAACCCACAGGCAATCACGTTCTATGAGCACAGACAGGATCAGCAGTTTGACTGGATCAGTAGAGAAGAGAGATACAAGCCCAGTATAATTTGGATGTCAAGTAGACATAATTGTAATGGTCCTATCTTCTAAACCATTACATTGTCACTTAGTAATACCACCATTATTATCATTCAAGTAGTTCGAGAAGGTACAGAACTTCTGAAATATGCTACCGGAAAGGAACTGTCTAGAATCATGTCTCACAGCAACAGCCTTGGAGCTCCCTGTTACTTTGGTATGTTTTTAATATTATATTGATTGAAACAATGCGTAGGCATTGTGATGTACTATAATCTATTGTAGTATATTCACGCAATACAATAACTAGTTTTAATTAAACTAGTCATATCCCTACTTTTGCTTCTGCCAGGGTATAACTGGCTTTAAGTTGTCAACTTTTGCTTCTGCCAGGGTATAACTGGCTTTAAGTTGTCAACTTTTGCTTCTGCCAGGGTATAACTGGCTTTAAGTTGTCAACTTTTGCTAGCTAAATAGCTTGTTATAATGTAACATAAGAGCATTGAATAAAATTACGTTGGGATTATTTTTCTTCACCAAAAAAACTCTAATAGATAAGTAAACAACCACATTTACAGTGTAGTTATAACTTGTGTCTCAGAAATATATATGTGCTCACGAATACATACTATGCATATCCCAGATGTAAACCAGCATTGACTTCTTGGTTTACCAACAACAGGGCCAAGTAACAAGGGCTTTAAGGATGTTGGAATACAACCTTGTCCACCGATGGGCCACGGTGGGCTTCATCCCAGATGATAATGACATGTATTCATGAATAGCTCCCCTATTTGGTAGTGGTGTGCTGGAAATTCTAAGAAATGAAGGTAATCTTATTGAATATAATTATATTAAAATCTGCTGTCACATCTATGCAGTGGAGTTGAATACATGAAAGGACATTGCAATATTTGTAATTGTCATTAACACATTAAGCTGTTTGATTCATTTCAGTAGAGCAACTGTTTTGTTGCATGGGACTTTCACGCGTCATAAAATTATATAACACGATTATGCTCACCAAAATTGTAGCCATTGTTTGTCATTATTTTTACTTTGCTTTATGAACATGGTAATAATTTCGCAGGACTTGCTGTTCTCTCTACAAACCAAGAAACTGACTCCATCTGCCACGACATCTATTGATCAACAATGGGTCTATAAATACACAGAAGACCATACTAGACGTGAATGTAAAAGTTCTGACTCCCCAGTAATGACAATGCAAGGAGTATCCAATATTTGGTCATCTCAGAATCACAACAGCATAACAACAAGCCAGCATTCAGTGACTCAGCTTGAGAAGCAATAATTCTGATGTTTCTCAGTGAGACCTCATTGCAAAAAAACGAAATTTAATCCATATCCAACGCTGTTGAACATTCAAGATCAAGAAAAGCTGACCAGTCTACCAGTATGAAGGATGTTATGATATCATAAAATACAACCACCGGAATCAGAAACAAAAATCTGGACTGATTGGAATTGGTAGCAGTGAAAGTGTAGCCTGGGGACTTCCTTTACTAGTTGAAGTGGAAATGATGCTAGTTTGTCCTCTGTGTTCCGCTCTTCTTCTCCGGACGACAATGAGAAGGTATTCAACCGAAGTAAAGGTCACCACAGCACAGAACAACCCAAGATCTCACACTCTCTATATTACCAGCTCACTATGGGCACCCAACAAAAGTTTGTAAGTATACAGTTGACACATTTCCTGCTTAGAACTGACGGAGGTTTTCAGGCTACATAGACTGACCATAGTTCTCCATCCCATACATTTACATCGCACAGACACATGTCCTTTTATGTGCCTATAGCTCCTTGTTCAATTCTCAAAAGCAATTAATATACTTTACCACTTTTCATTTTGTTTAGCAAGCTGAGAGAAGAAGCATATTTTCTGAGCCAGGGTCGGAGATGAGTTTAAAATGAGTGAAGATCTAATAAACAAAATTTCAAGAACAAGAAACGGATCAGACCAACTCAAAACTGCCTTTACATGTACTTCCATGTAAGTCATGTGCTAATACCAAATATTATACTAATACTACAAATAGAGCTAGCTAACTATGTTATAGGTGTAGCAGACACACAACATGTATAGATTTGTTGGCATAGTAACCTTGATGCTTATGACCATGCTGTAAGAATCTCCATCACTTTGTATGTTTGACCATCAGCATTGCTTTACCAAAATTCTTGTACCTCTATATAATTATAGATATACATGTAAGTAGTATGATTAAGGAATGAGCACCGTTTGATGTTACAGGGTAGCCAACAAGGTCTGTCCATATTGTCATCAGCCTGTCTTCAAGATAAGGCAGCACCTTCAGACAGCGTGTAGACAGCAGTGCTGCTGTAGCATATCACTATCACTGGCACTAAAACTCATATCTAAGGGGAACTGTCTGAAATCATGTCTCAAGACAACAACCTTCGAACACCCTGTTGCTTTGGTAGGTTTTTGAACATTACATTGACTAAAGCAGGCATTGTAATACGTTATACTAGACTCTAATACATTCAAGTAACACAAGAACTGTCCTCTCACTATTTAATCCTCCACCAAGGTATAACAGATTTATGTAAATGTCTGTTAGCTAAATACTTTGTTATGATGTAACAATTGAGGATCGAGTGCAATTATATTAAAACTACTTTCTTCACTGGAACCACTGTAATAAAATGTAGAAAATATATCATACATGTATTCAGATATAATATTTATTTTCTGCGAATGTTCACAAACACATACATGTATATGTACATTGCAAACACAGTGTATAAGCTAATGTTGATGTTTTTGTTTGCAAACAACAGGGCCAAGTAACAAGGGGTTTAAGGTTGTTGGAAAACGATAATGTCCATCGAAGGACCACGGTGGGCATTATCACAGACAATAATGACTTACATCTATTGATAGCTTTCCCATGTGTTTGCCAGTGGTGTGCTAAAAGAAGACAAGAGAAGACAGGTACTCTTTTTAAATACAGTAGAGTTTGATGTCAAATCTACGCATTAGAGCTGAGTACATGAAAGTATATTCCTATGTTTGACATTGTCCTAAACCTACTAGTCTATTTGATTTATTGACAATAAACCAACTCCTACTTACTACATGAAGTTTATGTCTCCTATTGCAATATTGTTATAAAACACCTTGAAAATCATTACATGAGATAATGATACTTAACAAAATATCCAACATGTGCCATTTCATTCCACGAAACTGCTGTTAATATCTTCTCGCTCTCAATATAAACTTGGCAATGCTTTCATAGGGCTTGCTTTTTTCTTTACAGACTATGAAAACACTCCATCTATTGGCTAACGACGGGTCTATAAATACACAGAAGGTTGATGACCCTACTACATGTAGGTGTAAATGCAAAAGTTCCGACACCCTAGCAGTGCTGAAACGAAGGCTGTTCAATATTTGCTAATCTCCGAGTATCACCGGCTCAACGACAAGCCAGCACTCAATGAATCAGTCCTAGAAGCAATAATTCTGATGTTTCTCAGCGAGACTTCATTGCAGGAAGAAAAGAAAGTTACTCCACACCCAGCGACACCTTGTAATAACGTACGCAATGTTTCCGAACATCAAAGTCAATGAGCTTGTTCAATAAAGAAGTTGAACAAGAAGAAAAGAAGCACTGAGTACCAGCAATGAGTCACTGTCACACGCAATACAGAGTTGGGAAGGGAGTTTGAATGAAGCGAATTTCCATTAAACAACAATTAAAGAGGAAGAAGTAAGCCGACATGAACCAAGAATGCCTGGACTTCCAAGTAAGTATAATTTACCTATTATGTTACAAATAGAGCAACAACAACATGATTGTATAGATATGCCAGTTAGCTAATTATGTGATAAGTGTAGTAATCACATAACATGTAGTAGATATGTTGGCATAGTAACGTTGAAGATTTTGATCAAACTGTAAAGAGCTATTCTGACCATCATCAAATTTCGTAAAGATTTTCAAGTACACTAAAATTTAGTAGGAAAGCTAAACTCTGTTGAGCTGGTCAACAGTTTGAGAATTCAACAGCGCCCTAGAAAAGTTACAGTACATGGTTTGACTTCAATTGTGTGTTCAAGAAAATATCTTTGGATAGTCACCATTTTCGTTACTCTACACATATTCTATTATTAGTTTGGTTCCATTCCATAAGGAGCATCATTCATTGGATGTCAGAGGATCACCAAGAAAGCTTGTACATATTGCCATCAGCCTGTCTTTGAGATATGCAGCACCTACAGAGTGCGCTCAGACGACTACTGTAGCAAATCACTACCCCTGGTATCAAAGTCATTAAACTGTCAACAGGTTGCTTGTATACATGTCAAACTAAACTCAAGATATCGACAGGATTTCTCGATATTGCTAAGCAACACATAAACAAATTGTCAAAGTACTTAGAAATCTGTACAATATGAGGATTGCTGGCCAATCACAAATTAACATTTCAACAGGTTGCCAGATCAATTACATTACAATTACAATCACCATTTAGGCAGAGATTAGAATCAGGACATCATACCAATTGCTGGACCAATTGCTGGCCCAATTGCTGGCCCAGTTGCTGGCCCAATTGCTGGCCCAATTGCATCTCAAAGTATAGACAGAATAATAGCGGAATCACATAGACAGTGCTAAATCATCGTCAATTGATATTATTCTAACGGAGGTTGCTGGCTCAATTAAAATTTAACAGAATATGCATTGACAACGAATATATAGACAGGGTTTTGGAAATCCCCAAGTCGATGCATTTGTAGGACCAACAAATAGTCAACACATTAAACTCGTGATTACTGACACAACTACAGATCAGCATTAGTAGGTACAAATTGTCAGACTAATTACCTTTGAATATACAGACAGATTGCTGGAGATCAACAGATTGACCAATTGCTGGACCAATATTACAGATGAACATTATATACACAGTTTGTTTAACCTTTGTCAATAGACATGCTATATCTACATAGATTTCAGGAAGTGGAAACATAAATACACTACAGGATCGGTGAAAATTCAACAGATTATACTACTTATGCTGGCACAAACACAACTACCAGTCATCAGAATAGCTTAATAGCACAGACTGGACAGATCTAGATAGATTTCTAGAAATTAACAAATTGATTATTGCCATTGAATATATAGACAGATTGCTGGACATCAACTGCAGATTGATTAATTGCTGGACCAATATTACAGAAAATGAACATTATATACACGGTTTGTCCAACCCTGTCAATGGACATATAGATATATTTATGGAAATGGAAACATAAGTACATTACAGGATCTGTGAAAATTCATCAGATTATAGTTACTTCTTATTGCTGATGCAAACACAAGTCATCAGAATAGCTTAATAACACAGAGTGTCAGATTGGACAGATGAGACAGAATTCTGGAAATCATCATAAGAAAGTTGCTGGCACAACTAAAGTCAACAGAATACACGATTGTCCCAATCTTGGCAATGAATGTATAATATAGTCATGTTTCTGAAAATCAACTCAAACACATCGCAGGTCCGATAACCAATCAACAGATTGTACCACCAGTTACTGGCGCAACCTACAAATACTGCAATATGCATTGACAACGAATATATAGACAGGTTTCTGGAAATCCCCAAGCCAATGCATTATTTTGTAAGACCAACAAATAGTCAACACAATATACTAGTGATTACAGGCACAACTACAGATCAGCATTAGTAGATACAGATTGTCAGAATCGTCGCCATTGAATATATAGACAGATTGTTGGACATCAACAGATTGATTAATTGCTGGACCAATATTACAGATGAACATTATATACACAGTTTGTCCAACCCTGTCAATGAACATGCTATATCTACATTGTATTTATGGAAATGGAAACCTAAATACACTACAGGATCGGTGAAATTTCAACAGATTAAACTACGTATTGCTGGCACAAACACAAACACAAGTCATCGGATGAGACAGAATTCTGAAAACCATTATAAGAAAGTTGCTGGTACAACTAAAATCAACAGAATATGCAATTGCCTCAAACTCGGCAATGAACGTATATGGATATGTTTCTTAAAATCAACTCAAACACATCGCAGGTACGATAACCAATCAACAGATTGTACCACCAGTTACTGGCATAATCTACAAGTCAGAACCATTGATGAACATATAGACAGATTGCTGGAAACCATCATAATATAGACAAACGGCTGGACCAATTACAAACTGACATTATTTATACTAAAGATTGCTGGCTCAATCAGAATGTTCAAATCTTTGTCAATGGACATATTATATCTACATGTACATAGATTTCTGGAAATCGAAACATAAATACACTACAGGATCGGTGAAAATCCAACAGATTACACTACTTATTGCTGGCCCAAACACAACTACAAGTCATCGGAATAGCTTAATAGTACAGAGTGCCAGATTGTACAGATGAGACAGAATTCTGAAAATCATTATAAGAAAGTTGCTAGTACAACTAAGGTCAACAGAATATGCAATTGCCTCAACCTTGGGAATGAACATATATGGATATGTTTCTTAAAATGAACACAAACACATCGCAGGTACGATAACAAATCAACAGATTGTACCACCAGTTACTGGCATAATCTACAAAACAGAACCATTGATGAACATATAAACAGATTGCTGGAAATCATCATAATATAGGCAAACGGCTGGACCGATTGAAAACTGACATTATGAACTAAAGATTGCTGGCTCAATCACAAATCAAAACAAAGACATAAATCGTCAAACTATTTACAATGAACAGCTATCTGAAAACCAACATAGTTACAGACGAGCTGCTGGACCAATTACATATTAATATATTATTGTAATACAGATTGCTGATTCAATTACATATTAATATAGTATTGTAATACAGATTGCTGGACCAATTCGATATTAATATATTATTGTAATACAGATTGCTGGACCAATTGCATATTAATATATTATTGTAATACAGATTGCTGGACCAATTGCATATTAATATATTATTGTAATACAGATTGCTGGACCAATTGCATATTAATATATTATTGTAATACAGACTGTTGATTCAATTACAATTTTATATAATTCTACTAATGAGTCATTGTCAGTAAGGAGATAACAACATGACTGTACATGGTACATAATTATATGACCCTATAAACAAACTAAATATTTTATTAGTGTTACATGTACATATTACTTTCAAGGATGTAAAACTGAGATAAGCATGCTGCACATTTATTACAATATGATTTCAAGGAAGCATATACAATGTACATACTTTACATGTAGATAAAATGAATAGGTATATGATGCATGCATATACTATATAAAGTAAGTAACATGAGTAAGTATATAATTACTGTATATAGTAAGTAACATGAGTAAGTGTATAATTACTGTATTATAGTAAGTAACATGAGTAAGTGTATAATGAATTAAGGGGAGTACATATAAAACGAGTTTGGCCTATTGCAAAATTTGTGTAAATCTTAAAATCAATGATTGAGCATATTTCAGCATTATAAACAAGCGCAGCTAAGATGTATGTGTACCCAGAATTAAACCCTATTTACATAGCTGTATGCATGGTCTGTTTAAACCAGTAACTATTTGTTAGGGGGTTTGGCTATTTTTATATAATGATGCATTTTTAGCAAGGAAATTATCTTTGGGCAGTTAAAGACTTGTTTCAAATCCATGAAAATACCAGTCCCTGACTGGCATTTGAACCCGGGCCTCTATGGCACCTAATAGTGAAACAGTGAACAGGACATGCTACCACTACACCAGCTTAGTAACCTTAAAAAAAGGAAGCATCACCAGTGAGCAGTAGACATGCTCTGAGCAAACTGCAAACTCGCGAAAATTATCTGCTTTTAGGGTATGATATAACGCTACATGCTTGTCTATAATACGTAGCTTAGGTGTTGCTAGAAGTAAATGTAAAAAGACAATTGTTCAATACTAAAGAACTAATGCTACATTCAAATTGCCGTTTATACCAACTACTAGCGGCGAGCGGCTAACGCTAACCACAACTACATTATATAGTGACATGCTCCAGTGAGCGGTAGGGGTCAACGAGTTCAACATGCTGAACTTTAAACCCCGCCGCTAACTAACACGTGCCAGCTATAGTATAGTAAAGTTAACCACATTGTGGTTAGGGTTGGTCGCTCACCGCTAGTAGTTGGTATAAACAGCAATGTGAATGTAGCATTAGACAAGCTTGGAATGTGCTTATTGACAGGCATCAGTAACGTTAGTATTACTAACCATATCCCTTCACATCAGCACTCAGTACGGCATTGTGTAGGGTTATCTCCACCCTACACAATACAAGAGAGTCTTCGTGCATTACATGAGATTTATCTACTCGTTGTGCAGCACTTAGAGAGTTGCCTTCTCTCTCTGCTAACACTGTTAGTATAGTTATCTTCTCTTCATTGATACAACTGAAATGAAAAGTTAGTGTCAATTGGAAAACCGTATTAACACTACACTGCATTATTACATAATATTAAAATTTATTGCTTGTAATATAGTATTCCTCTAGTATTGCTTTAGTTGTGTAAATATGTTTTAGGTGCCTCAAATATAAGTGTTGTTTTAGTTCAAATGTAGGTTGAGATACATGTCGAACTAAGGCTAGCTTATAATTCTAGAGTTATTCTTTATGGTACAAATGACTCTACCTTTTGCAAGCCCATAAAATCTAGTTGCCTCTGTATTATTAGTAATATTCTAAGGATTTAAATTTTGCCACAGGTCTAACATACCAGGCTGGCTAGTGAGGGAGGGTTGCTATATTAAATTATTAGCCACTCACATTCCAAACCCAAAAATAACTTGATTTTATTGCCTAGGAATATCAATTAGACTTTGCTTTGCCAAAAATAAACTTAAAGACAGTTCCCTTCCTCATTATGTACATTTAGTATCTCATCATTGGGCCTCCAATCATAGACATGTATGTAAATCTAAGGCTACCAAAGGCAGTAGCAGCTAGCTAATGGGTTGCTGATGCTGTATCCTTGGTGAGGCTTCTCCTATCACCTCTCTAATCACAGATGTTGATCAAACTTAATCCGTTTTGTCTACACTTAACATTCCTGTTTTGTTATTCTTTCATTATAACAATAGTTCTATTTAAAGATGTATTGATTTACTGCCACTGCTGCTACTATTGGACAATTTGTTCTAATCATAAACAACAATTCAAATCAACTTTACATGATTATGCTTGGTATTGATTCAATTACAATACCTGTAGTAATAAGTAACTGCAGAGCTCAATGAAGTAGCCAATACCTGCAGTTACAATCGCCGTAGAACTCAATGAAGTAGTGCTACCAGCATGTGCTTGCATGTTACGTTCAGTAAGTGGGTGGATAGACAGTGGACTGAATGTACAGGCATATCACTCCATGTAGTATGTGATAGCAGACACTTGGATATAATACAGTTGTCTGCATTGTAAATAAGGTAAGTCTACTGCAAACACATGAAATAATGTTATTTTTATTATATTTTTACCAAGTGTGGTATGCTAAGAAGCTGCTAAACCTATGCAGTCGTGAACACTCATTTGCCAACTACATGTTACATGGTAACAGGGAAGCCATCTTGTGAGCTTGTACTTCAACTTCGGCTGCGGCATGATACAGTGATCTTTCTAGCCTTGTAGCAGTGTTTGCAATTATGTCAACTGAATGCTATTAACTGAATGCTAGTGTCACGTTCAACCATAGTAGTACATAAAATCCTAGTTTTGAAATTAGCTTTGCAAACATACTTGTTGTTACTGTACACATGTCTCTATATAGTGCATCATTTATGTTCAAATGTTTGTATTTGTCTTAGGTCTTAGTCAAATTTATCTAAGTCATCGAATATAATAACACTACTCTATTTAGCCTAATTTCTGATTTGCTAGAAATTTCTCAAGGTATATAATAATTTATGTACATGGATTGCTATGTATGCAGTAATTCATAACCAAATACAAGAAAGAAGATCTTGAACCAATGCACGCTTATTATTAGTCATGCTCTATAATGTGCTGTTTTGAGATTTCACCAATGAAAATACTATTAATTCTCTGGTTGTTTCCGGAATAGTAAATGTACTACCAGACTAAACACTGGTTTATGTATACTGTACTCTGTAGGCTGTACGTAACTACACCAGATACTAACTACTCTCCACAGTCCACACAGGTGAGTCATGGCTAAGCATCAAGTCATGCATTGTCCATTCATTTGCGTATGATATGGATATTATAAGCTCGGAATTGTTGCATATTATTCTAATATAAAAGCATTATATTATAATCATGTGTTTATTGACTTTTAAATTCAGCATTACCCAGGTAAAGGTTGTATTATCGTCATCATACAATGTAAACTTGCTGTTCACACCGACTCAGCAGTTACAAGTTCGATTGATACCAACAAGTCGTTACTTATACATGTACATTAGGTGCACAGTTACAGTTAGTCTGTCTTCTAATCAAGACCAACAACTCAGAAAATAGCCAAATTGAAAACCTATACCTACTGTATAAAATTGTTTGAACTAAGGCTAACTGCTGACTTAACTGTGTTTGAAGACCGTTAGTACCACTGCTCAGCATAGATTCACAGACCAACAGGAAGGGAGATGACTTCTCACAGACACACTCAGCCGATTCTCCAGAGTCAAGACTCTGACAGCGGTCTCAGGTAGGTTGAGCAGGTGCTTGTGTACCATCATTGTATGCTGTATCTCATATGCTATATATTGCTGTCCTTTAATAGCACCAACCTTGTACATGTTGTCAACAAGATCATGCTATACCCCATGGTATGTTGCTACACTGCTAGACAAATTCATCCTGTATATATATATATATGTCATATATGTCATGGTGATAAAAACTATTGCTTAACCTCTAGAGGTTTGTGGAGGCACCAGTAGGCTGTTGTAACATTTCTATAAATAATAGTCTTCTTTCGTAGTATAGGTTGTTCAAGCTGACAAGGTACTCAACCTTGATGCCCGAACTGCCTACTAGGACTGAACATACTCTTTCTAAGTATAGCAAGCTAGCATTAATTTGAGACCACAAATCATGGTTCGTCTTGCTTAGTCCTTGCACTACTAGTACCTGTCAATCTTTTATGTAATGGGGAAGGCCTAGCACCACCCATAGGTTTTTCACCCTTTGTACATGGGTCGTCCCAGGCGACATATACACAAACACAAAAACCATTACAATACTTCATCTTTGAAGCTCCCACGGCTTGTTTTTGGTGGCACTTTAGGATGTCAATAGAGTATTAATTTTAATGTGTAATATATGTTACACTTGATGAGAGTTCATTTGTTTTGATGTTAACATGATCTGACATTTGTATACAAAGTGACTGCACGATAGACAAACAAATTAATGTGCTGCCCTTGCTTACCCTCTTACTAATTCAGTGTCAGCCATTTTTGATGTATTGTTAAAAGTGCTGTAGCATGTACTTGTAACATGAATAATATCATTCACTGTGAACGGCTGCCACATCATTAATGTGTATAACATCGAGAAAAAAAAGTCTGTCGGAAAGACTATAAACAACTATTAGTTGCTCAAATGTTTGTCTAGCCCAAAATTACATAGCACCAATAATATTTAGATTTAAGAGACTATTCAAAAAATATGTTTTGTCAACAAGCAAAGCTAACAAACAACAATTACACTGGTAGTATTTCAAAGGACCGGTTAGTATAGCCTGCATGTACGTGAGACAAGTGTACTACCTGTATCCAAGACTGTATCTAGACAAAGTTTTCTACCTTCAGAACATGTAGAAAATAATTCAAATTTTGAAAGTATGAGTATTATATCTATGAACAGACTTCCTGTATTGTAAGATATTGCCAGTGTTTGGTTTCAAATCGAACGACTTTCATGTAGATAGTGACATTATAGCCAAGTTTTTCCATCCTGTGCCAGGAGTATTAGAAAGTTTACTCTATTGCAGCATGCCATCTGGCACACTGAGGTCTACACTCACATTCACTGGGGCAACCCCAAGAATGGCTGAAGAAGATCATGAGAGACTAATACAGTCCCTACTGCAGAGGACAATGGACTCTCCAGCACGTATGTATGTCTAATTGCTTACGCAATTAAAATTACACACCGTCTCCATGGGTCTTTCCAGAAGGTCTTTAAGCTATTAATCTATTAGCCATTCATCTTAACTGAAAATTTTAAGGCATGAATTTAACCGTCACTATAACTATTGACCGCAATACTAATTAGCCAACCAATTGGAATCTTATAATTCTAACATGTCACAACATTGCAACGGTCACAATTGGCTGGTTCTCATTTTGTTGTGTCTATTGTGGTAGACTATCATACCACTGCTAAAACCAGTTGAGAACCCGTCTGTACTCCTACAGCCAATTAGAAATCCAAGTTTATCTCTAAGAACACTAATGCTTGTCATCCACTTACAGACCAAAAGTGAAACAGGTTAACAGATCACCAGATACAATGGCATGCACTCAGTATGCATGCACTCAGCGGGTATTAGTCAGAGTGACCTACCAACAAGTCTATTGTTCAAACTGATTAACTTACTATCATTATTGCTTTGTATCTTCAAACAGCATCTGCCTCTGCATTCTCATTTCCAACTCCTGCTGCACATTCTTCCACACCGAAAAAATCTGACTCTCTGGGAGAATCTTTTCTTCAATCACAGAGGCCTATCTCTCCAGCAATGTCATCAAAAGCTAGACACTCTCCGTTTCTACGAAGTGGATATCTATCAGATACATTTGGAGTAGCGGGTGGTGCAGACATGTTCAAGTAAGTAGAGCTGTGAAGTTCTAGCTAAGTCTCAGATCTGCAAGCATAACAAAGGAGAAAGTTGGCAACACGGTGCAGCTGACACCTAAAAGTGATTTTTCACTTTAAAATATACATTGTACAATGTGCTTGTCCTGTGCTTTAATTTTCGAGAATTGGACTAGAGTTCCTAATGTTATTTGTTAATGTAACTCTGTTTCAGTAATTCAATGGACAGAATGTCTGCAACGCTTGGTCTTGATAGCCATTACCTGGCAGGGGGGTTGAAGAACTCTTTGTATGAAAGTCAGACAAGAAGAACTGCTCTGCTGGAGAAATTGAAGGAAGCTCAAGACACGTTACAGGTAGTTATTCTTCAAATTGCTTATAGCAATCACAAAACACTATCATAATTCTTTAAACACAAGTTCATAACTTAAGTTTGCGCTTTTCTCCTGTCTGATATATGGCTTTAACTCTGGAATTATCAGATGTAGTACAATTCGGTTGTTTTTTAGCAATTCACTCCCAAGCACCTATTTAATCCATTTTTATATAAACTATCACAATGCTAACATTTTCTCAATTTAGGTGTGAAGTTATACATAGATACACTGGCATGAGTGCAGAGCAATATCTCGAGAACAGAAATCTTGTGTTTAGGAGCATCTTGCTCTTTGTAGATTTGCTTTGAAATTTCCCCAATTGTGGGAATACATTGGCCACCCGCTGCTGTGAAATCAATCCCACAACACATTGATATTTTTGTACATTGCATGCATTAGTATAGTTTTAATACTGCATGTATTTGATACATAATATATCTAATTCTATGCTATGGTAGAGAATAACATGATCCTAACACAACGTGTTTCAATACTTCAGTGTCTGTACATAGATACCCTCCGTTCCATCACCTGATATAAGATTGAAGCATCAGGATCAAGGCTACACAAGTCATAAAAAATATCTGTGTACAACGTATTTATATTTAATATACATACTGTTTGTAATGTAGCTACAATCCACAAGATTATCCAAGATGGAAACAGACTACCACTCTAGCAGTTACCAGGTGGAAGAGCTGAAAGCTAATGAGAGTAAACTACTCCGACAGCTTGCCCAAACTGAGCAGCAGAAACAGGAGTTGAATGATCTGAGAGTGCGTGACATTGATGTGCAACTGGCATTGCAGGACAGGTGAGTGCATGCTCTTGACATTGCAAGACAGGTGACTGTGTAATTAATTTCAAATGGTTAGCGCTACTTAGAGACTGGTTGGGTTGATGGTTGCTCAATTCTTGTGGCTGTGATCACCATTTGTGACAAATATTTTGTATTGGCACATGACAAAGTTATAGCTGAAGTCACCAACTAAGAATAATACATGTAAAATTATTGGGGGGTTTGGTCTTTCTTTGTATATAATGGTGTATTATTAGCAAGGAATTTATTTTTGAGCAGTCGGAGACTTGTTTCAAATCCATGAAAATACCAGTTCCTGACTGGGGCTTGAACCCGGGGCCTCTACGGCACCTCATCACCGAGCACAGTGAACAGAACATGCTACCACTACACCAGCTCAGCAACCTTAAAAAAAGGAAGTTTCACCAGTGAGCAGTAGACATGCTCTGAGCGAACTGCACACGAGGCACCCCTCTTATTATGGCCACCTTGCTCTTCGTAGGATGTAATATTATTAGAGCCAAACACTAAAAATTCTCTGTTTATGCAAATGCATGTTACAGAATCAAAGAACTGGAAGGAGCTCTGAGGAACATGGCTACGGATTTCCAACTTCTGGAGGCAGACCATGCCAGAAGGAGGGAGTTAGTAGATCAGCTTTCCACTACTGTAGAACTTGTAGAAGAAGAGAATAAGAAACTCCACAAGGTTTGTACTGAAGTGAAAACTCTCCCATAACTGCACTTACTTGACCGTGGGCATTGCTTTTGGTCACGGGAAAAGTGACGGAAACTTGAATGCAATAATGTAGAGAAAACTTCAAACAATAATATTGCTTTGCCTTGCGTTACTATTCTTCCTTTTTTGAATTTCTGACAAGGATAATGTGTTAGGCTATGGTTTATTAAAATATAAAATTTATACCAATGTTGCATTACTTGATGCTGAAACCTTTCCATATACGTAGAGCCTATACATGGATGTATAACAGCTTCTGTTCTATTGCTATTACACCGTCCTGTATACATTGCCTGAACCTTATCTTTAGAGTGACATTGAAGATTGGATAGTAAGTATATCTAGTGTTCACAAAAACTAAAATGCACTTCTTGATGAGTCATATCCTCACCAGCTCTAACCATGTCTTGGTGTGTCTGAAACTTAGGCTACATGTATCCTTGACTGCGTGTGTCAAAGTAATCGTTAGAAAGTGTTCTAATGTGAAAATGAGGTCACACCTGCACAATTACTTAACTGGGGAGTCCACAGGCTGAAGCTCTGTGTGATGTAGAGAGACAGTAGTGTAGGGATAGCTTAAACCAGCCGACAAACATGATTCTAAATACAGCACAGCGCATGCAGTGGTACATAGCCATTTGGTTAAATCAAAATTGCATGCACATGTTCGAGCTAATAATGTACATATAGTTAGTAGCATCCCAAGTTAGGCTGCCTGCACTCCGATAGCTGAGCAGAAGTTGACGCAGTTAGCTGGCCAAATCTCCCTAGCCCCATCTTAGCCAAAAATCATTAGGTTGAATAACTAATGCTAAATAGAATTAAAGTTGGCTACAGGTATCAGCACACAAAGATTTGTTGTGATAAAAGGGGTGAAATCGATCTATCAGTAATAATAATTGCTTTTAAGCAAATATCTATATGAGTGACTGAGTTTTCATACCATGAGTGGAAATATGCTATCGCCCAATTCTCTCCAATGCTGGAGCTTTGATTATATCATACCATCTGTCATCTTCAACTGTGTATGACCACAAGTGTACAACTATGGAGCCACTCAAGTCATCTGACTTATACTGTATCTGTATATTTTTAGGTAGAGCACTCTATTCATACTGAAGTTCAATGTTTACGTACGGAGATAAATACAGCTCTTGAAGAGAAGGAGGCGTATAAATCTCAGATGGATTCACAAAGAAGAGAGACTAAGCATTGGAAAGAGGTTAGAATACAATAATCAACTATGCAACTAGCAGACAACACCTCAACAGTTTCCTTACACTGTGAATCCACTACTATCCAGGAAAGCTCATGCAAATCAGGTTTTACAGTAGAAATTTTAACAGCATGTTTTAGAATTATTTATTGTCTTGTACTTGTGGAGTTCTAAATTGATAAACATGGAAGTGTGTCTAATTGAGTAGGAAAATGAGAATATGCAGAAGTCACTGAGACAGTCCCAAGACATAGTGTCAGAGATGAAAGTCAAGGTAAACAGTTTAACTCACAAATTGGAGGGCCTACAAGCAAGGGAAACAGAGTTGCTCAAGGTAAAGAACTAAGGCAATAGAAGGTTTAATCAAATTAAAGATTCAGGCATAATAACACAGTCAGCCAATAAGTAAGATACAGGTAGGTAGCAAGATACATGTACAAGTATTGATGGCATGAAAACTTTAAAACAATATCCTTTGTGAGCTATAATGAACTTCTTTTTCAATTCTCATCTGTCTTCTGTATTTCAAATTTGTCTGAATAGACTCCAGGTTGTTGAGGGATAGCACAGCAGGTACATTGAAAGCACCAACTTTCACTTGGCAAAATGCAACAGGCTGCATTCTCTGCTTGTATCTACATGTATTGCATACGTCTGCTGAATACCCTGCTGAATATGTATTCCATATTTTAGGATAATGAGACATTGAGATCTAAAGACAGAGAGCAACAAGACACCATGACTGATTTGAGATCTAGAGTGGCTATAGTGACTTCTGATAAGGAAAGATTATATCAGGAACAAATAGACCTCCACACTAAGATTGAAAGTGTTACCTTGCTGAACAAACAGCTACAAGAGGTTGGTAGTCACCTGTGTCAGAAGTTCATCATAGTAATTGGTAACAGAAATCTATTAGGTCTTCAATTTAATCTATATGTCACTAACAGTGCAATATCTGCCCGGTAATTACTTCTGGGTGGATAAATTATTGACTTCTCAATCTGTTTTCCATCTCAATGGTATTTAGTAGTACATAAATTATAATCTATATCTCTATTACTATATACATGTACATGTATATGGGTAGGAAGTACAAGGGCTACAGTTAACCTCCCGTAAATATACGCATGAGATGGAAATAAAAGATAAGTCTATATCTCAGCTGACAGACACTAACCATCAGCTTAAAGATGAACTAATCGGTTCACAAAAGGTTTGTCAACTCATTATTTGATCCTGTAACTATGTAAGTGTCAGGCAATGTAACTAGAGTGACTTTTACATTGTATTAAACAGTAACAATTCGAATTTCTACTGCATGTTATCAATTCACAGGTTGGAGAGAACCTGTCCTTAGAGCTAACCAGAACAAAAGAACAGCTTAATAGGTTCGAAGAGAATATGTCTCAAACAAAATCGGAATTAGCGAAGGAATCTGAGGCTAAACAGAAGTTGGAAGGCCAATACCGAACCACCCATATAGAGCTAACAAAGCTACAAACTGTAAGCCCATTAGAAATTCTAAGACATACTAGAATGGTACGAGCCAAGAGTTGTGTCATTTGTCCTACAATTTGATAGATGTTTACCTTCTCCTCAGTTTACTTTCTCCAAACATCTGTGGGAGCAAATATCTTGTATTTCTGTATTCATTGTGTTTACACTTGCACTATGACATGTGCTGTAGTAGATCCACTGCCTACATATAAGGATGTTTATTGGTCGTCTACTATTCATTCTGCTCAGGAAGAACTAGCACTTATTATGGCATGAATAAGTCAGCGTATCTTACTTCATATCTGTTTCATGTGACTTAGGAAAAAGAGTATTCCAGCAAACAGTTTTCACAAGAGAAGAGGGAGCTAAAACAGGAAATAGATAAACTCCAAGATGACCTCCGGGAACACGCAAGGAATAATAACACGTTAGAAGACAAAATAGTCAGTCTAAATCAGGTAATTCACAACAACTCATGCAATTTACATGTGTATACCTTAACAGACATGGACATAAAATCACATGTACATGCTGTATGTGTTGTTAATAATACATATACGAACATCTGTATATTAACAATATATTATACACACAACGTAAATAAGAACACTTGCATATTATTTGTTGTGTGTATACTACTAGACATAGACAATGACATATTTTTAGCATCTCTCAACTCTCAGCTTGTATGTTCAGACAGAGGAAGACTGAGAGATGCTACATTACACATATATACAAATTGTATCTCAGTTTAACAATATAAGTTATATGTATGCTTTACCTTCTCTACCTGTATTTATGGCTTATTGATGCCTTAGATTTTAGCCTACATTAAATTCCTACGGTATGCAAGCTCATAATGTACATTACAGAGGTTGAATGCGTCACAGGAATTGTCTTCTCAGCAAATCACTCAGCTTGAATCTGGAATAAAACTATGGAAAGAGAAGTATGAGAGCGCTGAGAGTTCCGTGCAAAAGAAGGACGAAGAAATTGCAACAATGTCAAGGAAAATGGCAGAATATGATAGTCAGGTGTGGATGCATGTCAAAGATCACAAATGTTTTAAGTTTTCTAATCACAGGAGCTTTTATCTGATTTTTGTGGCTTCAAATTTCAGTTGGGCTATTACTGGCAAAAGTTTGAGAAAATTTTGAACCTAGTGTGCTGGTCTGTTCAAATGGGTATCTAAAATACCAGAGGTCTTGTGTGCAGATTCTAGACGACATATAAAATGTCCATGCCTCTACTCAGAAGAGTAGCCTGGTTACTAATGAGACAAACATGCCCAGTAAATGGGAGGAAGTCTGACAATCGCTGGATTTATAGGAAGGGCTTCACAAATGGATCAAAAACAGGTTTTATCATCCTAATGGCAGACTCATGAAACCTGTATAGTATTATACATTAGAACAATTATCAACCTTTGGTATTATTTAGCAACCATGTAGGATACTTGGTTCTTGTTAAAACTTCACAGAGATTAAAATTGCTCATTTCTTGGCCTCATTTTTCAGATGAAGGTTCTGTTAATCGAACAGGAAGCCAAGAGAATAGAATATGATAAATACAAACAACTGCAAGAGGAAAACCAAAGGTTTGTCTATATCTACATGTAGTGTAACATATCCATAAGTGCATGCTATGAAAGTATCGCAGTGTGCTAAGTGTCAATACACAAATAGAAGTAAGTTGTGCCAATACTACATATTTGCAGCAAAGTCAGCGGCAGCAGGAATCTCATAAAGCTAGTGGTCAGAAAATTCCTTCATAACTATTTTGAGTACAGAACTCAATCGTGTATATACTGTATATACTGTACATGTATACCATAACATATGTATATGTATATACTGTACATGTATACCATAACATATGTATATGTATATACTGTATATGTATATCATAACATAAGTATATGTATATACTGGTACATGTATACCATAACATATGTATATGTATATACTGTACATGACTTGTATACCATAACATATGTATATGTATATACTGTGTTACATGTATACCATAACATTACGTGTTTTTTCACCGCCAAAAACTAAACTACTAAACTACTCGTTTTAGCACCGTCACCAATCAAACGAAACCTTAGTTTTTCTATATTGCATTAACGCTTACGTTGTGGTGTAGCCTCTTTATGAAATAACGTGTCTTTTGTAGATTGACCTTGCTCAACAGACGTATAAATCAGGACAATGCAGAAAGTGAGCAAATGGTGCAGCTGTTACAAACACAACGAGATATATATGCTAGAAGTGTACAGGAATATACAGGGAAAGCACTACAAGCAGACCAAGTAACTGAAGAGAATAGACAACTCCACACTACTATAGAAAACCTACGGTATGTACATATTGTTTCATTGAATTGCTATGGTTATGGAAGCAGCTAAAGATGGCGGAACAGACTGGCACACATGTACGTACATTGTTGAATGCAGTATTATGTAAGCATACATTATACACTGTACTGTAAGTATGCTGACGTATGCCAACTTGTACTTGTATGTACATTGATATATTGTAATGGTACAGGACATTTGTATACGACTCCAACTACCGGACGAAGCTCCACCGCACCCTAAGTGCCTAGTAGTTGTTACAGCACTACTCATCTGACACTCACACTCTCATAATTAGCTGTTCGTATACTTATATTCAATTGCATTGCATGTTAAACCATTAATTACTGTCTATATACGTGTCTCCATGTGTTTATACCCGTTACTTATTCATGTATTGTACTCTTATACTATTGTATATGGTTACATGATTATTACTAAGTCTTTTATGCCTTTTATACCCATGTACAGAGGCCCGACCTCTCAGAATCCATTGATATTCATTTTGTACATGAATTGGACCATTATAAGCAACTTTTGTATAACCCGACCTATTTTGGGTCGGCCGTCGGGCTTCCGGCGGCCATCTTGTTGCGCAACTTCCGGACGACCACACGTCGTCTTTTCCCGACCTTACGTCGGCCGGAAGTCCTTATACTATATAAAGGGCACTGTTTTACTGTTCATTGTCTCAGTCTTCACTTGGCTTTTAATAAAGACACATCTATACTTGATACAGAGACTTTCACTTCCTTTTGTCAGGTCATTCGCTTAGCGAACTGCCTACTAGGTCGGATCACTCTCTTTCAACGTATAGTCTGAAGGTCAGACTTGGGACCAGATGGGTCGTCTTTGGTAGTTATTGGGCTACTGAGACCGCTCGATCTTTCATGTAATGCGAAGTCCTATTACCACTCATAGGCACTTCATTTCTGGGTCGATAGTCGTCCAAGGACGACCGCACCAAATCGCAGAAATCATTACAATATATAAGCTTGGTGGTATTACAGCAATGCAGAAGCCAAGATGGTAGAAGACTTGAATACAGCTAAAGAACTAAGAAACACTCTCCAGGAAGAAGTAGGCCTACTTTATATCATATTTGTAGCTCACTTTGCTCTAAATAATATTGAACCTATAGAATCCATGCAACATAATATAATATTGCTACGCAAATTATTGCAGACCAACAAAATTTAGTTTTTATTAGTAAATTATATTCGCTTTGAACTCCCCTTGTAAATGTCGTCATCTTGAAAAGTAAGGGCAACCATTTTCAGATTAAACAAATGAGACACAAGTCTAATCTGGAAATGGTTGTTCAGGTTTTCGCTCTTCCTCTGCTCATTTTGGTAGCTATACTAATCCGAGGACTACACGCACACGATGTCCGAAAATGGGTGCCTGGGTCACATATTGTTCTGAAACTACTTTATTGCATAAGCTGTGAAAATTATATTACCTTCAGTTATACAGTGCCCTCTTCACACGCTACAATTCTTTCTGCAACTTGTTAGTAACATAAAATCATTCAGCACCACACAAAATATTTTAATTTTAGGTTGAAGCACTAAATAATAGAATATCAGCCATGAAATGTGAAAACAATGAAAAGAAACAAGAAAAGGACAAACTGGAACAAGAAAACTCACTTCTGAAGAACGCAGTTCAAGAGAGTTACCAACTAAAGCAGCAGTTAAGCAGTATGGAGTCTAATATGGCAGCTTGCCAAGTGGTGAGTCACCTAGTTAAAAGAGACTTGTTCAGCACTTTCACCTCCTACTGAATGAGCGGTTCAAGTTTGTTCACCGTGTTGGCTACCATCAGCCAGTGAGCTTACTTGCCCATAGCGATCTCTCCTTTGCTTATTCACACACTCAGGTTTTTTGCTGAATATAATACGTCTCATATTATCTGGAGTCAGTGTATTTGTGTATTATCTGTGACTAAAAGTTTGGTTATGAAGACATGTACTCATTCAGTATAACCTTGTGACAGCTAGCATTCTAACTGAGCACTGCATGTTGTGATAGAATAGAAGCAAACGAATTCTCAAAACACAGACCATTATTTTGACGAAGAAATCTATTTCTTTTTAAGAAAAAATTGTTTTTCTACAAAATGTTGGAATTGTATTACATGTAGGCTATATTATTTATATCACATATTGTATTTCAGGAGCTTGAGGAAAATCATGTGGTAAACTTAATTATTTCTTTCTTACTACATCCCTGCTCTATTCTTGTCCTAGTGATTTTAAAATTTTGGTATCGGCTTAAGAGTAATAACAATATACTCAAGTTTAAGCTGATCATCACTATTATTTTCTTTCTTTAGCTTCTGGTAAACCATGGAACCAGATCTGTTTAGCACAAATAGTACAAAACATCTGTTTAATTTTGGTGAGCTTTTAGTTGAATTCCAACAAAAATAAGTCACTTGTAATTAATCTCTCCCTTCCTAGCACTCTCCTTTTCTACTTAGACTTGAGCAAAATAATGTGAACATTACTTTTTTTCTTTGCCCTGCACTGACACTTAGCAGAGCATTAGAGAGAGTTTTTAAAAGTATACAAATTCCAAAATATAGCTGTGAGGATCAGTTTTGGTGATTTCAGTGCGTCCTGTGGCTCTCCAGTAAGTCGGTAGTCAGCATCAGTTAATCTTATGTCTGTCTGCTGTCTGCTGTCTGCTGTACAATCTACCCACGACGGTTGAGTTAGACAGTGAGCTTCCTCATAGTGACTTGGTCAAAGTCTTAGTATTGTTATATAACATCGATACTCAGTAACAGATTCAGTTCCATAATTTATCACAACACCATCATGTTACATAGCGAGTAATTCTTTGTTCAGTAGAACTTGAACCCATTCTTTGCAGTTTGTTTAAGAGTCCTGTGTTCACTAAATCTCTTTTGCATTTCAATCTTCAGGACAAAACAGTGATAGCCCATCTAACCAAACAGAACACAGCTCTAAACGGTCAGGTGGAGGAACTAAAGAATAAGCTAGACTCTGTCACCAGAGAGAGTCAGACTGCCAACCTTGGCCTCTCTCAGGCTAAGCAGACTGAGAGCAAACAGTGTGAAGATATCAAATCTTTGGAACACAAGCTAAGAATAGCAGAAAGATCTGCAGACGAATGGAGCAAACAGCTTCGGGAAATGGAAGACACCCTCCACCAATCAGAGTTGGCGCGGGCAAATCTCAACTCTCAGCTCACTAGATCCCAGGTGCGTCTCAACTTCTAAACAAAACATAACTTTTCTTAGATGCTGGATAAATGAGGAGGAAAGAAACTGGACAAACTTATATAAAATGCCGTCTTACTCATTCCTCTTTTGTTCATTTTGAACACCTCTTGCAGCACAATACTATTTATTCTATTATGCCTAGGTGGATATACGATGTATGTATGTACTGATATTCAGAACGTACTGAGAAGTTTTGCCAACTTCAAAGATGCCATAGTACATTACTAAAACTTCTCCTTTAATGTATTAAAACAGACAACCTTGGCCTAAACTTTGTTGGTGTGTTTCATAATTTGGGATTATTAATACGAATTAATGCAAAGAAACTTTTAAGATTTGAATGAAGGTGGGAACGGACTAGCGAATAATTTCACCACGTTGGTTTCAAGCTTTACCAACATAACAACGTTTTCCCACTGTACAACGCGCACTAGCGATGATGCCTTCATGAAAGCAATCTCCCGTCTGAGTGTGTACTAAGAATGGCAATTATTTTCATATACACGCACAGCTTCTACGTAGACATCATATTATAACAGCAACTACATGTCAATGTGGAATGTTTGTTTGCAGACAAAAGTGCGGCATGGGTATAAACTTTGCTGGCCAATTAGAAGCCAGCATCATTGAGAGCAAAACGCAAAATATTAGACATGCTTCATATTGGGTGAACAGGGCATTTTCGCTCTACTTTATATCGCCCTGTCAATTCACGGAGAACAACAGCTTGAACATCGCTAGTCAGTTTTAGCCTTGATGAGCCAATTAAATCTGTTGCACTTGTACCCATATTTATTGCAGACACAAACCGAGAAGGTTCAACAAAGATTAGAAGACCAACAGATCCAGCTAACGAAATCCTCCTCGGTGGAGAATCAATGTCAGAAACTTCAACAGGAAATAAAGGTTGTTGATAGGCAGCACTCTGTTGCATCATACATTACGTACTGCATACTTCCATGTAACTACTTACTCACATCGATTCACCAAGGGTTTTCTACATTTGCAAACACAGGATTCCCTTTTATAACAAACCTCTTTGCTAGAGCCACAGTAGCAGTCAGCCATCTATGTCAGCTCTGAAAAGGCGCTCAAATAAACCTCTTATCAAGCCTTTATTAAAGGAGGAGCCTCCTTCTGTGGCTAGAGCTACAATCGCATAGTCTTCTGCAATATATTTGCAGTATACAAATTTCTGTATTGCTACACAAGTTGTCTTCTCTCTTGCTTTGTCAGTAACAAGGAGTTGTCCGCTTTCAGGAGTTGACCTCTCAGACTAAGGAAGCTGCAGCTGAAAAAGATTCCCTTCTAATCAAATTAAATAAATTGGAAACAGAAGTTCACATGGCTAACTGCAGTGCAGAGGAGCAGAGATGCACAAACCGTCAGCTAACCTCTGACCTTTCTATTGCAAGCAGAGAGAAACAGCAGTTACAGAGTGAAATAATGAGGCTAGAACACAAGATACAAGAAGCACAACTATCTGCTGATAACCAGGTTAGATGATAAAACTTTTTTTGTAAATTTTCTCAGTTCTAATACATCATTGTAAGCAGCAATCAAATGTTTGTTAGAACCATGTCTGTTCCCTTATCTATAGACCAAAATATTTTGCAGGCAGATCAAATGTGGGTAAGTACCTACATGTATGATGTAGAGCAGCAGCACTAAGCTTGAATGAACTCATATCTAATATTTCAAGCATTAGCACGAGATACTTTTTCGATTACCGCTGTTGTAAAAAGAAATATTGCAAGTGTTTGTGTACTAACAGCAAAGAAAAAACAAGATAAACTAAGAACAAAGACAATACAGAAGTCTGTGTGCTAAAACACAAAAATTGAAGGCGGCTTTTACTTTAGTCCGTTAGATTTCTGTGCTTAATTTTGAATTATCTTCTCTTAAAACAGGTAAAGAATCTGAGGGAGAAGTTAGGTGAGGCAGAAGACATAAAGTTGTCCACTCATCAGAAAACGCAGCTGGAAAGACAAGATTCCATCAACAAGCACAGAAAACTAACCAATGAACTCGCAGAGAAAAGGTGATATAAGTTCAGAAAAGCGTGATGTCATCATGTCATATATTTTCCCCAATGTCATAAGCCATAATGTTATGCTCTCAGATTCAATCTACAAGCTCTATAAATATAAGTAGCACTTACCTACGTCTAATCTCACAATCTACGTTGTAATTGTCTTTCAGGAGTTTAGCTGTCTCCTCACCACAATATCACTCATTCTACAATATGTCGGTACCCACTACCATGACGCCTAATGTGGGTATTCATATACTTACAGTGAAGAGATCGTCAAGTTACAAGACCTGACTGAATCGCTGAGGGCCGAGTTACGTGAATCACTAGAACTCAATGCCAGGCAGGAGAACTTTATCTCTACTCTGAAAGAGGAGACGGGACTTCTCTGTGAGACTAACAAAGAAGGACAGGAGGTGAAAAGGAAATACAAGGAGCTGCTACAAACCAATGAGGAGCAAGAGCAGACAATTGCTACTCTTAAAAAGGTGTCCGTTTATATAATGTTTTTACTCAATGATTTGTAGTCATGTGATTTGCCTTAAAGCGAGTAGCCATCTAGGCTCTTGGAGACACTATTATCTCTGGGACCAGTTATATTTCAACTGACTCGCACATATAACTGCATTGGTTGGTTAGGCAAGTGCATATAGTGTATGAATATATAGCACATGTCATGGAATACAAGCAACAGTAAGATGTGAGTATATATATATAGTATATAGTATATATACTCCAACATTCTAAGTAGTTTATATACTATACACAGTATACAGGTTAATACACATGTATAGTATATACATGTATATGTTTATTCCCTAATCGAATGCATCCATTCAGTATTCATACATTTTAACTCATACAATGTACATTCATGCATCAGGAAGCGGAGCAAAAGGAGCACCTGCAGAAGCACCTGCAAGAGATAGGTGCTGACCTGGTTACAGTGAAGAGTGAGCTACAGAGAACTTACGCCTCCATGGCACAGAAGGAGCTGGAGATGGAGAGATTGCAACAGTTGTACAACAATGCTGTGCTTGATGCTGAAAACAGGTACTCTATCTCTACAATACTATAGATTATAAAGATATAGCAGGTGCTTTCTCTGCCCACTAGCACCATGCAAAGCAAATGTGATATATTGTACAAGAGGAATAATATTTCAAATAATATTAAAGTTGCTTAGTGAAATAATAGCCACATGTATCTACTGCCTAGTTTTATTTGAAGCATTGATCGACTTCACTTCCTACCACAGAACACATACATTTCCATTTGAAGTTGTCTTCTTTTCATTACCACTATAGCTTATTCTTCCATTCAGGAGAAATACAGCAATAAAATGGTATAAATGCTAACATACATGCAGCTGAATGGAGTACATGTAACCTGTTTGTTTTATTATAACTTTGCACATTGTCACCACACATGCACTGTCCTTTCCAAGTTATATGGTGATAGCATACAACATCAGTTTGCTGTTTCTTTGTTTTATTATTTATTCCTCTAAGAGACACAATATTAGAACTTTAGCTACGTAAACATTGGACTGTTACTGAATGATTGCTTGGTGCTTTGACAAATAATTTCATGCAAAAAAAAAACTTTAAGAGCTCTCCATACTGATAAATTATTGATATTATCAAACTTACCACTTATTCTTTAATTGACCTTTCTTTACTTTCACTTATTAAAATTATAAATTTGATGCTTCGCATAAGAGATTCAATACTGGACCAAAATAATGAGAAATTGTTTTGTCTTAGATATAGTGGGTGCAACTCCATACTGCGTAGACTGACACTGCTGTGAATGGTTCTTCTCTTCACACTGACCTTTTGATCTATAGTATTTATCTATATAGATAATATTTCAAATGTACTAGTTACAATTGAGAGCACGACTCCACTGCCACATAGAATTACCGCATGCTGAAATATATGAGTGCAAGGTGTGGGGTATGCTGTGCTCACTTAACCCTTGAATAACCTGTCAAAGTACCCAATGCATGCTATTTACATGCTCAGATGTAATGTAATCATAGTTTTGTATCGTTTCCATGATAGTGAAGAGAAATCAGCCGAGTTGAAGATCAGGCTAGACCAATCAGAGAAGGCAAGGGAGGTAACTCTAACTACCTTACAGGAGAAAATTCACAGGTGGGTTTATGGAGCATCGTTCAATGTGATCAGGTGTGTATTTGTACATGCACACTGTATAACACCATTGTATAGGTGAGCATACTTGTACATACACTGTAGTCACTGTATAACACCATTACATAGGTGAGCATATTATATCTATATGAATGTCAGTTCAGAGTTGTCCTCTCTTTACCCCTACAAGGCCCATGAGAGCACAAGTACAATGAAAAATAAAATCTTGTAGTTTCTATATTCATTATATGAGTTGTTTGAATCTGGGTATGCATGTACAGTGTAGATATACTGAACCTGGTGTGTAAATGTAAATCTGTAGCCAACAGCTAACAACCTTGGGTAGGTGTATAACTAGATACCTTTCAATGAGTAAGGGTGGCATTAATTATTATCTTGTTCATAGTTTTCACTTATCAATATTACAACATACTGCAATGTCTAACCCTGCAACTCACTTGTAACCAAACTACTGAGTACTATTGCACATCTGTGAATGACGTCAGCTAGAAAAGTGTTTTTGTTTGAAAGCAAATTTGAAAACTGGATGTCTAAATTTGCCATTGCACTTGTTACAATAAAATAGCTTGGCATTCATTAAATATATCCAGATTAGTAACTTTTTGCACAGAATATTAATTTTTTTTTCACTACAGTAACCTTCTTATATTCTAAAATTCTATGTGCAGCACAAAGGAAACCTCTGTACACTCTGTTGTGAAATGGCAATTTGTGAGACCGGTTTTGTTATTTGTTAGTTTGGAGGCTGAAATTCTGACATACAAAACGGAGATTCTAAAACTGGAGCAGCAGGTGGCAGACCTGAGAGGTAGGCTAAGCAGTACTTGCAATGAGCTCAATCTTACTAATGACATCTCTGCTCTGGACAAGGATTCACTGTCGTCAGTGAAAGCTGAGAGAGATGGACTAATTGCGGAGTGCAGCTCCCTCAGAGCACAGAACACAAAACTCCTCTCTGAACAGGTTAGTCAGTTATTTATTTCCTGCATTACGCCTAAATCTTACAATTCAAGTCTCATCAGCTCTTGGCAGTTATTTAGGTCACTTATCCTTTTCGTTTCGAAGAATTACATGACATTGAATAAAGCAAGCTAGTACATTTGTGCAAGTCGGATTCTTCCTCGTAGTGAGTCTAGCATGTAAGTTCACAATCCATTATCACTTTTATTATCTGAAAATGACCGTCTTATGCAGAATCATCTGGAGTCTGAGAAAAGGAAAGCACAACTTCAACTGAAAGAAACAAAGATTGACATGTTCAGAGTGGAGAAGGTAAGTCACGTAGAAGTGAATCTCTCTGTTACAGTATGTAGTGCATCTGCAGACTGCAGTCATACGTCTGCTATAATAGTGGGTAACTCGCCTGTGGTTTTACCATCGCTTAGGTCAGCTAAAGTTTGGGCAATAAATTCAAGCATTCATAAAGTATTCTGATAGTCTAACCTGTGAGTAGTATAGTGTAACAGAATGTAAGCAAGTGTCCAACTCACTATCTCTAATGAATACGCTGATCTTCATTTTGTAAAATGCAAAGTCTGCATACTTGTGTCTGTACAAATATGCAGACTTACATGTATGTTAACAAGTTCAGTTGAATTTGGTTTACTAACTGATTGACTTGTGACTAAAACAGGAAAAAGAAAACCTCGAAAGATCGAATAGCCGACTTGACTCTTCTGTGACCGAGTGTAATAGATTACTAAAGTCTCTAACATCGGAGTTTGAAACCACCAGAACTAAACTGATGGAAATGGAGAGAGTCAATGACAGACTACAAAAAGAAAATAGCGCTACTAAGGTGTGCTAATTAAGTATGGTCGCCAATAATATTGCTATTTGGTGCCGGTGTTAACACCTGGTTGTTGTGACCTAATATTATTCTACATACTGACTCGGTGTATTCATACCGCCATCTATAATTACAAATCCATGAACTTCCACCTAGCATCCAGTTTTTATCAATAAGCTTAAGCAGATGCCAGTCTGACAACTTCATACTCAAGGAATTATGCTAATTACATCATACATGAGTCCTACAAATAGTCATCATCATTCCTCTAATATCAGTCACAAATTGGCCAGTCTAGCGACTCCAACTTGAAATCAAACTAGAATTTGCATTCGATAACTTGTGACTTCCAATATGACTTTGTCACTATTAGACTGTGTTAGTGAGATGACCTCACATAAGTGTTAGTGTGACGAAACAATACATCAGCACATATTTGTAGGCAGAAGTGGCTGACCTCTTGGAAACAGGGTTGGAGAAAGATCAGCTTCATCAGCAAATTAAGCAACTCAATGGTCAAGTGTCTGACCTCAAAGCCCAACTGCGGGAAATCGATTTTGAGCAAGCCAAGTCAAGTATCCCGCAGCAGTTAACGGCTACAGAACCTATTTCGAAAAGTAACTTTAGAGACTCAACCAAGTTATCTGTAGCTATAACCAACTGTCAGTTTCCTTCTATATCAGCGGAGAAGACTGAACCATCAAACCGTGTCAACACTTCCCAGTCAGAGAAAACTGAAGACTCCAAAATCAGTTTGACAATCCCAAACAATCATCCTGTAAGTAGAACCAGTGCATCTGACAAAATGAGTCCATTGGGTGAAGTGTTGACAGACTCCAGTGATAATGGAGGTGAAAGTGACTCATTGGCAGACGCCTGCACACAGCCAGAGCTTTCAGACGCCTTGTCATCAGGGAAACTTAAAGATATGGACAATACCTTAGAAATGTCTCGTCCAATAGCAGGAAATGACGAAATAGACGGCAGCCAATCGCCATTTAGAGTGCATGAAATTCCCGTTACTATAGCGATAGAACACGGGAACTCCAGTATTTCTCCTAGAAAAAGAGGAGAAATGACTGACTACACGCTAACAGTTGAGCAGGACACTGATACAGATTCAGAAGAGGATTCTGAGACAGCAGAGGTTGGCAGCAGCAGTTCTGGAGGCCGCATGCTGACGCGCGATAAGACGATGAAAATATTCAAACAGTTGAAAAAGGCTAAACAGAGATCTAAGAAATGCTTAGCCCCAACACCAAAAGTTAACAAAAGCTTACCGGAGCTTCCAAAGGAGACAAGGGAACGAGAGAATTCTTTCGAAAAACCGGATACAAAAGCTCTTAGGGATGAAGAGGCTGTGGAATCTACAGACATTAACCACATAAAAAACGACATCTTGGCAAAATCAGGTATTTACCATTGCATTCCATCAGTGTAGGCAAAACTATTTGTGGTAGTATATACAATGTACATATACAAGTTGTGTCTCCTGCAATGGCCATCATAAAAACATCTTCAGATTCAAGATGTAGAGTTGTCTGTTCTTGGATTATCGACCAACACTGTATGTGTGGAGGGTGGGATTATCAAAGTCGTAGGATAGTGCAATCTATATACCCGAAATGGCAGCAAGCAATATTGTAGTATAAAATAGGCATATTTGTAATACTTTCTGTGGAGTATTGTACAAAATGTACAAATAGTACCATTAATAGCAAGATATGTTTAGGTCGTGTGGAGTGGAGGGATGACCCGAGGGAACCGCACCGTCGCTATCTCTCCTCGTGTGATCTCAGCGTTATAGCAGATGCTGGAGAAGCTGAACATGAACCTGACAACTCTTTGGCGGAAGAAACAGATTCTGTGTCCTCAGAGTACACAAGGTCTCTCTTAAACCTGCCCTCTGTCTCTCACACCGGTTCACTGGAAAGTCTGCAATCTGTGGGGGCCATGGACAGCCCCCAACTACCCAGAAGTACTAAGCCTAACTCAGGTATCATGTACACCATGCACACATGAGATTTTTGGCAATTTTAGTTGTCAACCTTTAATTCAGAGTAAACCTTCTCATTCTCAATGACTGTTAGTAGACACAAGTTACACATTATTTGTTATTATTATTGTGTACAATTGTTGCCCACAATTTAAAGTTGTCTTCCTTTCTTCGTACTAGGTGTCAACTATTTCAGAAATTGGGCTACGGCCAATGAATGCAACATGTCTTTCATACAATGTTTGAGATTTTATTTTCTAAGTTGTTGGGTGGACAACTCCAAATGGATGTCACATTTTCGCAGTAATGCATGCATAGTAAATTGAAAGAGTTGCTACATACATGTACATTATTGATGTTTTTCTTCTGTGCATCACACCATGGTTAACCAGTGTATACACTTGTATATTGAGTAAGGGAGCAGCATAGCCTTAGGACTACTAAGTTCTAAGGACCGGTTATAGATGTACCCGCCATGTCAAACTTCACCGGTGTAGCATTTGTAGATCATATCAAATTATTCCTGGCAAGCGAACTTATGAATTGACACATTTCAGGCACTCAACAGTCTCCTAGTTTATCCAGCATAGAAACAGGAAAAGTGGATTTCCAGACCAAAGAGGAGACAATTCCAAGAAAAGGAAACAGATTTAATAGCTCAAAGCTTCCAGTGTCTACTTCACCCCAAACTTCTCCACTACTCTCAAGGTTAGTCAGCCAATCAGCTACATGTACCTGGACCATTCAGCCAATCAGCTACATGCACCTGGACCCTTCAGTTAATCAGCTGCATGTACCTGGACCATTTATATCCAGTACAAGTGTGAGAAATATTGTATTTCCATATAATTTAATAACACTGCACTTATATCATATTATATTGTTTACCAATTCTAGCCATTTAATCAAAATATCATGTTTATTTGATGAAAGTATAGATTTTTGATTATTCTTCAATCTAAGCAGTAAACTGCTGTTGTAGGCTAATAGATCAATATATATTATGTTAGTACAAAGGAAGCAACGCTTTACCTCTATCAAGTAGTTTTGAAGTTCCATTATAACATTTCTATTTTTACTTCACATTGAATTCAGGAACTTTACAAGTGTGCATGTAGTGTGCATGTAGTGTGTATGTAGTGTGTATGTAGTGTGTATGTAGTGTGTATGTAGTGTGTATGTAGTGTGTATGTAGTGTGTATGTAGTGTGTATGTAGTGTGTATGTAGTGTGTATGTAGTGTGTATGTAGTGTGTATGTAGTGTGTATGTAGTGTGTATGTAGTGTATATGTAGTGTGTATGTAGTGTGTATGTAGTGTGTATGTAGTGTGTATGTAGTGTGTATGTAGTGTGTATGTAGTGTGTATGTAGTGTGTATGTAGTGTGTATGTAGTGTGTATGTAGTGTGTATGTAGTGTGTATGTAGTGTGTATGTAGTGTGTATGTAGTGTGTATGTAGTGTGTATGTAGTGTGTGTGTAGTGTGTGTGTAGTGTGTATGTAGTGTGTATGTAGTGTGTATGTAGTGTGTATGTAGTGTGTATGTAGTGTGTATGTAGTGTGTATGTAGTGTGTATGTAGTGTGTATGTAGTGTGCATGTAGTGTGCATGTAGTGTGCATGTAGTGTGCATGTAGTGTGTATGTAGTGTGTATGTAGTGTGTATGTAGTGTGTATGTAGTGTGTATGTAGTGTGTATGTAGTGTGTATGTAGTGTGTATGTAGTGTGTATGTAGTGTGTATGTAGTGTGTATGTAGTGTGTATGTAGTGTGCATGTAGTGTGCATGTAGTGTGCATGTAGTGTGCATGTAGTGTGTATGTAGTGTGTATGTAGTGTGTATGTAGTGTGTATGTAGTGTGTATGTAGTGTGTATGTAGTGTGTATGTAGTGTGTATGTAGTGTGTATGTAGTGTGTATGTAGTGTGTATGTAGTGTGTATGTAGTGTGTATGTAGTGTGTATGTAGTGTGTATGTAGTGTGTATGTAGTGTGTATGTAGTGTGTGTGTAGTGTGTGTGTAGTGTGTGTGTAGTGTGTGTGTAGTGTGTGTGTAGTGTGTATGTAGTGTGTATGTAGTGTGTATGTAGTGTGTATGTAGTGTGTATGTAGTGTGTATGTAGTGTGTATGTAGTGTGTATGTAGTGTGTATGTAGTGTGTATGTAGTGTGTATGTAGTGTGTATGTAGTGTGTATGTAGTGTGTATGTAGTGTGTGTGTAGTGTGTATGTAGTGTGTATGTAGTGTGTATGTAGTGTGTATGTAGTGTGTATGTAGTGTGTATGTAGTGTGTATGTAGTGTGCATGTAGTGTGCATGTAGTGTGTATGTAGTGTGTATGTAGTGTGTATGTAGTGTGTATGTAGTGTGTATGTAGTGTGTATGTAGTGTGTATGTAGTGTGTGTGTAGTGTGTATGTAGTGTGTATGTAGTGTGTATGTAGTGTGTATGTAGTGTGTATGTAGTTTGTATGTAGTGTGTATGTAGTGTGTATGTAGTGTGCATGTAGTGTGCATGTAGTGTGCATGTAGTGTGTGTGTAGTGTGTATGTAGTGTGTATGTAGTGTGTATGTAGTGTGTATGTAGTGTGTATGTAGTGTGTATGTAGTGTGTATGTAGTGTGTATGTAGTGTGTATGTAGTGTGTATGTAGTGTGTATGTAGTGTGTATGTAGTGTGTATGTAGTGTGCATGTAGTGTGCATGTAGTGTGCATGTAGTGTGCATGTAGTGTGCATGTAGTGTGTATGTAGTGTGTATGTAGTGTGTATGTAGTGTGTATGTAGTGTGTATGTAGTGTGTATGTAGTGTGTATGTAGTGTGTATGTAGTGTGTATGTAGTGTGTATGTAGTGTGTATGTAGTGTGTATGTAGTGTGTATGTAGTGTGTATGTAGTGTGCATGTAGTGTGCATGTAGTGTGTATGTAGTGTGTATGTAGTGTGTATGTAGTGTGTATGTAGTGTGTATGTAGTGTGTATGTAGTGTGTATGTAGTGTGCATGTAGTGTGCATGTAGTGTGTATGTAGTGTGTATGTAGTGTGTATGTAGTGTGTATGTAGTGTGTATGTAGTGTGTATGTAGTGTGTATGTAGTGTGTGTGTAGTGTGTATGTAGTGTGTATGTAGTGTGTATGTAGTGTGTATGTAGTGTGTATGTAGTGTGTATGTAGTGTGTATGTAGTGTGTATGTAGTGTGTATGTAGTGTGCATGTAGTGTGCATGTAGTGTGCATGTAGTGTGTATGTAGTGTGTATGTAGTGTGTATGTAGTGTGTATGTAGTGTGTATGTAGTGTGTATGTAGTGTGTATGTAGTGTGTATGTAGTGTGTATGTAGTGTGTATGTAGTGTGTATGTAGTGTGTATGTAGTGTGTATGTAGTGTGTATGTAGTGTGTATGTAGTGTGTATGTAGTGTGTATGTAGTGTGTGTGTAGTGTGTGTGTAGTGTGTGTGTAGTGTGTGTGTAGTGTGTATGTAGTGTGTATGTAGTGTGTATGTAGTGTGTATGTAGTGTGTATGTAGTGTGTATGTAGTGTGTATGTAGTGTGTATGTAGTGTGTATGTAGTGTGTATGTAGTGTGTATGTAGTGTGTATGTAGTGTGTGTGTAGTGTGTATGTAGTGTGTGTGTAGTGTGTATGTAGTGTGTATGTAGTGTGTATGTAGTGTGTATGTAGTGTGTATGTAGTGTGTATGTAGTGTGTATGTAGTGTGTATGTAGTGTGTATGTAGTGTGTATGTAGTGTGCATGTAGTGTGCATGTAGTGTGTATGTAGTGTGTATGTAGTGTGTATGTAGTGTGTATGTAGTGTGTATGTAGTGTGTATGTAGTGTGTATGTAGTGTGTGTGTAGTGTGTATGTAGTGTGTATGTAGTGTGTATGTAGTGTGTATGTAGTGTGTATGTAGTTTGTATGTAGTGTGTATGTAGTGTGTATGTAGTGTGCATGTAGTGTGCATGTAGTGTGCATGTAGTGTGTATGTAGTGTGTATGTAGTGTGTATGTAGTGTGTATGTAGTGTGTATGTAGTGTGTATGTAGTGTGTATGTAGTGTGCATGTAGTGTGTATGTAGTGTGTATGTAGTGTGTATGTAGTGTGTATGTAGTGTGTATGTAGTGTGTATGTAGTGTGTATGTAGCGTGTATGTAGTGTGTATGTAGTGTGTATGTAGTGTGTATGTAGTGTGTATGTAGCGTGTATGTAGTGTGTGTGTAGTGTGTATGTAGTGTGTATGTGCCGATATCCTTAAACTAGCTTAACTAGCTACATTATTTGAAACTTGGCACAAAATTTGCATTTAGAAAAATAGAAACATTTTATATCATATATTAACGATAAAAGTTTCTAATAGAAGCATTAATTCTCCTCTAGTCCAACTCTGTATGGCTTAGCCTGAGCTCTGTATGGCTTAGCCTGAGCTCTGTATGGCTTAGCCTGAGCTCTGTATGGCTTAGCCTGAGCTCTGTATGGCTTAGCCTGAGCTCTGTATGGCTTAGCCTGAGCTCTGTATGGCTTAGCCTGAGCTCTGTATGGCTTAGCCTGAGCTCTGTATGGCTTAGCCTGAGCTCTGTATGGCTTAGCCTGAGCTCTGTATGGCTTAGCCCGAGCTCTCATGGTTAGTCATCCTCACACAGTGAGAGAAACTGTTATATATTTACATTGGATATACTAAACATGCTATTCAATAGTGCCTAAAGCTGGATTCTTCCTCTATAATAAGAATAATATTTTTGCAGTTAATGTTCTACCTACGATCTATTCTACTCGTCACCTATCCCAGGGTACTGTGTAATTGCGTCAATATCTATTACAATAACATGCTAGAGGCGTAACTAGTTACCACTCTTATACCCTCATTACTGTTGTTGTATACTTACAGTAAATCATCAAATAAAAAAGATGGGAAAACCAAGTTACCCAAAATGAGTTTGTTTAAGAAGAACTGGTAAACTCTGCAAAGCAAACTGCAAACACCTTGGAGGAAACAACTGTTTTATTGCATAATCGTAACCATGAAACATATTTGCTTTTGCTTACATCACGATTTGTTTTAGTAATAGAAGTAAGATTATATATTATATAGTTTTCTTTGTTATTTGATTTATGGTACTTAATTACCTATGTGCTGATAAGTGTAACATGTAGTCTATTATCGGTTACATATTTTCCAAATGTCAACATGAGGCACGTAATTGCATACAGATAGCTATCAATATATACCAGCTGATAACAATATTACTAAGGGGCAGTATTATACTCTCCCAACCCGCCACTCTGACTGGGTTATATTGACACTGGCTACGTTTTACGATACCTTCTGATGCCTTTGATCTCTAGCTTTACAACGTTTTCCACTCAAGATAAAATCCGTCCCTCTCCCAGCATTTACTGTACAAAGCTCAAGGTACATGTCTTTAACTTCTACATAACAGTGATGCTCTGTACTTCTTTTTATACTTTTATTTGATTTAAAAATAAAACTGTATAATATATTGCTAGCAATCATACTTGGACATGTTACTCCAGGATTCTTTAAATTAATTGGATTTAATCCTGCAGCACTTTGCAATAATATTGCAGCAACCAACACTCCATTACTTTGCTAATATTCTGTAAGTTATACTGCTTTCTCTATCTAGCATATTATATAGCACAATATTTACAAAAAAATATAATTATACCATTAGCATAGTTAGAGTTGTCTACCCTTTATTCTACTTTGTACAATGGAAAGCTTTTGTTTGGGCCTTTTTCTATTCCATGGTCTCAACGTTGTACTTAATGACAGGAAGTATGGTATGCCACTGAGCTTCCTCTAACCTGCACGGCTGTGAAGACTCTTTCCATTGGCTAATTGCCTGACTGCTTGTGTTGTCGGACCCAAGTAGAACGTGACCAATTACATCATCGTATGGTTTACATCTACTCTTTTCTACCACTGAAATTAGAATAGTATAAATTATTGTATAATGTATTTTTTGCAAGGAATTTATACATTATACAATATATAGAAAATGGCCAAACCCCCTAACATTCAGTATAAATTATGACTTGATAATAGACATATGGGTTACATAAACCTGCATTTCTTAACAAATTTTAGTAGAAAACGGCTGCACTGAAGTCTGCTAAAACTTGTTAAACATTTCGAACTGTTTACAGTCCCTCTCATCCAGTCACTTATATAACACGATAGAAAGGACAGGTCATAATAAAGATCATATCTCCAAGGGATATCAACAAGTGATGACCGGTCATACCTGTGAAGTCTAAGTAGTGGTCATCTAGTTGGTTGGTCGTGAGGTCAAAGAGAAAAGACTCATTCCAGATGGGATTTTCTCCAGTCTGAACTCCAGAGTGTTTAGAGCTCAACATCTGGTGGGTGTTGCGGTTGTACAGCTCTATGACCACCTGGTAGTCTGAGAACATGACAAAACAGGACTTCGTATTTCAAATAAGAGAGAGCATTAAGCATTGAGAGCCAATTAAGTCAAAAGAAGAGTTAAAGTTATTGTAAAATGAATTACTACTCTCCTTATTGCAGCTCCTTATTGCTGCGTTACTGTGATATACCAGTTGACGGAATTAACTGTATAGCATTTCATAACATACTGTAGAGAAGGGTTTTATGTCTGACAAAAGCATACAGGATAGTACAGTAGATTGTATAGAAGTCATGCTTAGCCCTAATCACTAAAGTTTGATCATATACTGGAATAAAAACCCATACCTGCTTCACCTCACAACTTTAATAATTTATGCATTTTTATATGTTATAAATTTATAATGTATACCTACATTTACATTGTGTTGTAAGCCAGTTATGTATATGTACATGTATATACAATCATGTACATGCATAAGCAGTGGTATTACAACTCTAATTGTAATATATACTTTTACTCAAGGTAATTACCCCTAGAGGATGTATCTAGTAGGATGTGAAATAGTATGGACTTTACTGCTGGGCATGCACAATGCCACTTTCTGTATTGAATAATGAGGTCAAAATCAAGGAAGAAGTTTGCTGTCAAAAATGCAGTTTGGGTTTCTTGTAAAATGATTATTTTATCTAAAAAGACCAATGCTGTGTTCCATGTTTTTGTTAGTAAAACAGCAATGTTTTCAAAAATTAGAATGCAGCAACATGACATCATCATGAATGGATAAAATTGTCAGATTGACAATATAAACTAATTGTACCGGATTTAAAGATGGTGGACTCTGTCCGGGGTAGCTGACTAGCTTTGTTGACTTGTACTTTGAGTCTGTTACGTATAGCCTGGTAGTGGAGCAGTATCATGATCTGCCCCAATTCTACTTGAAGTAGTTTCTCTAACGTCGACTTCTACAAATAATTATCCTGCTACATTTAATCTTACCCTCAGCAGAAGTACAGCAGTGTAACTCTACATGATTTATAAAAAGTTACATAAATTCGACATAGCCAGGGTTATGCATTAAAATTCTAGTAGGAGAAGTCGCCTTCTCTATCATATTTCCTGAATCGCTCCAACTGTAGTACAAAGTCTTAGGCTAAGTGAAATCGTAAAATTTTGCACCATGTACTACATTATCCTCGGATATCTGTAAGATTTGAAGGCTATCAATCATCATTTGATTTAAAATACATGTACAATGTAATTAATATTGAAACTATTCTTTACCCGTCTGCTACGAGGTTTGGTGATAAGTGGAAATTTGAAGTGTGACGTTAATCCATACTCAAGGTTTATGGCAGCTAGATCGATAAACAGCTCAGCAATTTGTTTGTGATTGCTCGACTTGTTCAAGGTCACCATCAAGTGACTCGTCGGTAGGTCTAGAATCATGATCTTATCAAAAAAGAAGCATTCGTTGAACTCAGAATCCCGAGCTATGACGTCACGTGTTCTCTGCTTCTGGTGGTGTTTTGGTCTAAGCACCGCTTGTACATACACATTGTGCTCATCCAACTTCTCACTCAGATTTCGTATACAGAGAACAGTGAGGGTCAGCGATGCTGCCATGTCATTGTATAAAATAGACAAGATTATCTCCGGATTGTGGTTCCCATTGAAGTCCCAATTAGAGCCGGTAGAGGTCTTGTGAGTAGGATTGTTTGTGGAATGCACCGCTTCCTGTGCGCTGGGGTAAGACTCTGGCGACGTTATGCTATATGAGGACTTCTTTGTCTTACTCCACTTTCTCGGCACTTTGTTTAGACCGTCTGATGAACCAGATTGCCTTGAAATCTTCTTCATGATACCACCAATTATTCCTCCAGATTTCCCTTTTTCTGATGCTGATGGTGATAATGGTCTTTCGTCTAAAATGACGTAAAAGTGGCTGTTAGGCCTAAGTACAGGTTTAAACAGGTAAGTAAATTGCACAGGGTAGATTACAGCACCATGACAACTGCTCTGCATTTAGCACCTGTCCGTGTGAACTTTATTGAATAAATTATTGGGCACTCGACAAGCTAGAGGAAGAGACTCTTCAACATTAAGTGCTGGACTAACCTTCGTCTTCGCTTTCGTTGATTGTTGGGTCAATAACTGGAACCTGTACAGCAGTCTGCTTGACTTGTATAATTCCTATAGAAGTATATGTACACTACTGTATAATATTTAATGACACAGATTAATAAAAAAAATCACCATACAAGGATACATGTGACTTCTGTGAACTATTATTACTATATAAACTAGCGAATAGTATTTGGCAGCTTATAAAAATTTGTCCTGTATTTGCTTCACATGTGTTTACTGGCTTTGTGTGCATGGCTTTATATACACATGAACATGACATTAACTGTATAGTATAAAATGAAATGCTACTAGCACATCACTGTATAAAGTGAGTATGAACATTGAGCTACAGAGCTGAATTATTCTGTGGTCAGAAAAAGCAAATCCTCTCTAACCGACCAAATTTTGAATCATACGATTGTAGTACAGTCTGTGCAGACGTACTATACAAACATACACTCACTATACTCTCACACCTCATACCTCCAGCTATCTGACCAACACCTGGTCGTCTCGGAGGTCTGTTAATCATCATCATCTCTTCTAATCTTTTCTGCTGTTTCCTCTCGATCTCGGCCGTCAAGTTCTTGTGTTTCCTGTGCCGCACCACTAATATTAGTATCGCTATAGCAATGAGCGCTATAATGGTGGAGATAACTCCTAATACAATGCCGGCATACATCCTGTATCAAACATGAAGTAGAATTTTGTTAGATATAAATAACATTGCCTTGTCTAAGCTGTGGTGTGGCTCCCTTGCTCTATCAAGTACTAATGAGAGGTAGATGAGATTTAGCTTCAAAAGCACAGGCAAAGTCGAGCCTAAATGATAGAGAATAGATATAATTATATCGTCAATTCTGATTGGCTACAACCATTACTTAGACTGATTACAGTTTAATAGGGTTGACTAAATTTAATTGCCTAACAGATTTTATTTCAAAACAATAATTAATCCTATAACACACATTATGTATACAAAATATAGAGAATCAGTAGTTAGTGACTGAGATAGTGTGTACCTGATGTGTGAATTAACAGAGCTGACTTCAATGTGCTGCCAGTTAATCTGCTCTACAGTAATAACACTGATTACTCCAGCTCTAATCAAGTGAATATAACCTAATGATAAGAAGGTGGTCCAATAGGCAGCCATAGCTAGTATTGTTACATAGCATACATCCTTGACAACATGCATACTATCAATATTAATAAGCACTCAGAGAGCAGAATGGACATATATTATATACAGTATACACTCTAATATAGTATACACTCTAATACGATATACACTCTAATACGATATACGCGTGTGCATATATATACAGTATACACTCTAATAAGATATACGCGTGTGCATATATATACAGTATACACTCTAATACGATATACAGGTGTGCAAATGATGTTTGTGAATTTATCTTTGAGCTGTCAGAGACTTGTTTCACATCCATGAAAATACCAGTCCCTGACTGGGCTTTGAACCCGGGCCTCTACGGCACCTAATTGCCTACCACAGTGAACAGAACATACTAACACTACACTAGCTCAGCAACCTTAAAAAACTAAGCTGCAACACAGGTTAACAAAAATCACAAACCAAATGCATTACTTTGTACATGCCTCTGTCAAATATCTATATTATGGTTTTAGGATATACTGTGCTATTGATACTAATACTATATTGCTGTATGTACTTGACACTTTGGTGTAGGTCACATAGTATACTCATATCTGATGGCCATAAGGCTAGGATGTAGCCATTACATTAAACCCTGGATAGTAGATAGTACGTGTTATGGTAGTAATGTAGATAATTCTCATTTCCACCCTCCTGGGTCTAAGAATGGGATCTCCCAGCCCAATGCTTAACAGGAAACAGCACAGTATGAGGTGCTAGTTTATATACAAATTGTATAATTATTATATAACTAGCCAATTCCCACCGGTCTTCTAGTAATTCAAATATGCAACAGTAAGACTCCCAGTTCTGGGTCAAGCATACAATAAGAACTAATGATCATGGCGAGCACGATTTACCTGTACCATTATATGAGGACAGGAGGCACATTGCCATTGCTATTGTCTTATTAATTTGACCTCTAAATGTACTTATGTCTGCTGCCACCTACCGCCTCTGATAGTCGAAAGCTATGAATTATTTATTGTGATTATTTGTGCTTACAACCAGACCACCATATCTCCCCACTACAGTTTAAATCACCCACCTCTACTGCACATATGTATGTATGTAAATGTATGTACAGTGTATGTATGCACAGTGTATGTATGTACAGTGTATGTATGCACATATCTGCACTGACTACACAAGTAGTTATTATATTATGTGTAGTTGCTCTACCAACTGTGTTTTAAGTGAAAATAAAATCTTTGAAGGATACATGCTCATCAGAATCACAAAGGTTCTGGTGAATCTAACGTAACGTAACTTATTTGGCTATACTAGATCAAATTTAGTAATTTTGAGTATTTTAAGTACATTATTTAAGTATTATTTGGTATATTTGCTAAATTAAACGGTGAGCAGTTGGCGGCAGCAGATACAAGTACATTTATAAATCAAATTAACAGCACAATTGTAGCTCAGGTAGATAGTGCTGGCCACCATCTTCAGTTCATACTGTATGCCTGAACCAGAATTAGAAGGAATGATGCAGTACCCTTTATTATACACCTCTGTTTCAATGATTTCCGTATGTTGTATTTTCTCTGGGATAAACCAGTCCAAGTTGAACACATAAATATGCATCAACATGTACATTGTACCACCACATTAATGATGGGTGAGTTGACAGTCTGATGTATTTTTAGGCAAGGAATTGAGGACTTGACATGTATAATTTTATAACTTGTGTAAACTACTACATAACAGTCATAAAGACAGTGTTGGGTATGACATATATCCATTAATTCTATGCTAGTTTGTACTAATAGCTTCACTAGTGCCCCATCCTAATAGTTACATCACCAAAGGAAGTAATTATAAAATAGTAATTATATTCGTACTGACGGCAGACTAATTGGTAGAATAGGGGTAGGTGGCATGGCATACCACAGATATTATGTATTCATGTAACATATTACATTATACACTCACTTTATGCATACTTGCGTAGGAGTATAATAATATTGGAGAATAGCGGTAGAGCTTCCTGTAATAAATGGTGAACACAGACTTCATGGAAACTGGAACGGTCTATTACAACTTCTGAACTTACCAACTACAACATGAATAAATTAAAAATTACATTGTATATTCGACTCTACTGTTGCTATTATACATACTACATGCGGAGATATACATGGTGAAGTTATTGTATTTATAGCAGAGACTTAAGATCATTTGTCACCAATGTTCTCTATTTTACACGTTATTAGACTACAATGTAGTCATATTGATGGTGACAGGTTTTAGTTTTTCAGTGTTTCACTTTTTAATGACATGCAATAGAATACAGTCCAGGAATCCTCCAAGATTCATCTGCTCTGCTGTTAGAGTTGTGTCATCGTGTAGAATGAATAGACAGACAGACATAATAATTAGGTAGTGATAGAGACAAGAGGACATAACTACGAGTACATGCAATTCCTACCAGCCTACTGTCACACACGCATAACACAGTAGAATAGTAAATTATTACTAATACATGTACAAATATTGTGACATATACACGTACATAAATTTGTGTGGCTTATATATATTATATAATTCCGTATTGTACGATAGTATTTCCACTTCACTTCCTTAATTATACAGCATAGGAGAGTCATACCACAGTATACTATAGTTAATATAGCTATAGAGTGACAGTCTATTGGGAGACAGTCAGCTCCATATTGTTGCATAGACTTGATTGGTGATTAGGGTGGAATCTGAGTACATAGACTAATTATTGGTCTCTAAGTGGCAGATAATAATGCAGTAATTAGAGGCGTATCATAGTAAATCTCTAACAAGGGGATAGCTGTATGGATTTTTAAAATCTATTCCTCAAGTAGGTAAACTATTAGGTTAAGGTCTGATATGACGATCATGTCAAGTCTCAGTAACTTTGTAAGACAACCAACCCTAGTATATTGTGGTGCAACACTTAAGCATCCCCAAATATAGAGACCTCCTTATTTCTATCAGAAAGACTTATTCAATTATATTATAATTATTATGTTCAAGCTTACAGATCAAATACTAGCTGTTTCTATGCCCATGAAAGGGCAGCAAGAGATATACAGCCTCTCCAGTTAGCAAAACAAAACAGCCTGAAAACTCTGTTTTATTGGAATTATTAGTAACATGGTGTCCTATTTGTCCCCATCATCTTCTCTTACTTCCTGCCAGCATATATAACCTTGACCACTGTACGGTGACTAGTATGTGTTGTCTCCTCCTCACCGTCAAATAGATGGATATGTACAGAATCGAAGGCTTCATGCCTCAGGCTCTGGTCACTGTGTGTAAGACATAACAATGCAATGTATAAGTATACTAAATGCTGCATGTGCACACAAGCTGATAGTCATATTCAGAAGTTGTCCTTTCTCCTATTGAGAGAGGACAACTTTTTATCATGTCCAATAGCTTATCAAGACGTACCCATATTTGCCAAAGTTACAACGCATAGATGGCTACCAACTACTCAAGTATAAATGTTTTAACTCATTCTACAAGACTGGAGGTGAGTTTAGTAAGCCCAGCAATGAACAACCATTCGATAACTGAGTCCAACTTTCAGCCTCAATTTAGAAATTTTTGTTATAATGTTGTATGCAGAGGTTTAGAGTACACACTGATTATCGATGATTATTATCAACATAGATACATTGTAAAAGACTGTATAAGGGCATTTTACAAGTAATATGTATGCACCACATTGCGTTCCAGTTAACAAGATTGGAAAGTAGACAGTGTAATAAATCTAGTTAAAAGACATTTGCAAAAATCTAACCCAGCGAAAGATGGGAGTGTCATTCTCATATACATGTAGTATACATGATAATGCTGTTCAGAGCAGGTATAGATCAGTTACTACTTGTAAATCAAGGAACCCGTTTCTACTCTGCTGATGACAATAAGTGAAACCATTAAACACAAAAAATATCTGTTGTTTAAGATCTGGTAAGCAGAAAACACACATAAAAATTATATTTATACATGTACAATGTACATACAAGGGCTAATTAGCTAAACAAAATTATGTAGAAAGGAGCTGTTAGTAACAAACAGCTGACTAAAATATTTATAGAAGCACATTCTATAGAATTACAGCAACCCAGAAAGGGTCACTACTACATTATTTTGCTACAGATACATAATTAATCAAGGTGGAAATATTTTACTACAGTTTTACAGTATGATTGCACTACTTACAAAATAATGTACATACAGTAGATCTGGAGTTGTGTGCTCAGTAAGTTTTATATTGTGTTTGGAGTTGTCCACTATACATAGCTGGGGAAGCAAATACTCGTCGCTATTATATTCTGCACAGCCAATCAATGGCTATGATAATTGGGTTTCCGATAAGATTTCTTGATGGATATCTAATCGTTTGTGCAAATGTTATTCCCCGTAGACTTGGTAGCAATCTACAGGAATCTAGGCTAGAATCGCAACTTTCTTGGCGGCCAGATAATTTTCGATTTGGTTATGGTCGAAAGTTGAAGTTGGATCTACAAAATTTACCAATATGCCTGGCATATTACATTCGTTGGAAATCGAGAACTTTAAGTCATGGAAGGGAAAACAGATAATTGGCCCCTTTGGCAAATTCACAGCAATAATCGGACCTAATGGCTCAGGTATGCTCAAACATAATCAATCATAATCGATAATAATGATAACAAACATAAGATGATAATTATTTTTGTATTTCATTTTAGAAATTATTAAAATATATAATAAAAAGTATAATGTTTAATTTATTTCTATTTTATTTACTCTAAAGAAAATTAGTGAAATTGAACTTTTAACTTAAACTAATTAGTAAGTACTAAGCTAAAACTAAGCTCGCTGCACTAATGAAAATCAACTATAAAATAATAGTTGATTTTCATTAGTGCAGTGAGCTTAGTTACTATAATTATATAATTTAATATACTTATTTCTATTGATATAGGGAAATCTAACTTGATGGATGCTATCAGTTTCGTGCTAGGGGAACGACCTTCTCATCTAAGAGTGAAGAAGCTAAGTGTGAGTACTGGTTATATTGCTCATGAAGTATCTACTCTGTAAAAACAAGGAGTAAGAGGGGAAGGAGGCTCGTCTTTGAAAACTTGTATATACAATGTATGTTACAATGGGCTTCCGGTGTTTGATGTGCGCCTTGGGTACCCGGAAACTTTGTGTCAAGATTATAAGAGCCATTCAAAAATATTAAAATTCGCACAAAACTTCCAAGCTAACTATTTTTATACAAATAATAAATAAACATAGGCTACTAAGCTTTCAATTACCTCAATACAAACCGCTTCAAAGTCTTTTCACTAAAGTTATTATTCTATAAAGTCCGTCTTTGGTTAAAGAATCTGCGCTCTGAACACATGTCTACACTTTGTAGGCTAAGTGTAACAACTGTGATGAACCCACCATAATTTATTTACATATAGAGTCAAACTTGCTGAAGTTGGTAGGCTATAGTTGAAAATAAAATCTTTACTATTTCATAATAAATAAATTACAATAAAATTCAAATTCTGGGAAAACACGCTAAATTTGTGTGACACTTTTCTCTCCCTACAAATTTTTATTAGCCAACCTCTAATGCTAAAGTAATAGCTGGAATTCTAGTAAAGTTGGTAGGCTGGCAAGTGAGCTACTGCAAAAGCCCTTATTAAATGAAAATAATGCTATAAAACCTAGGTTACTTCACATGAGTTTGTCATCGAGATAAAGTATTAGCAATGTGATTGGCTACAATCACAGTGACATATTTAGCGCTAAACTCCACTATCGCAATAACATTAGTGGCGTTTGTGTTAATATTAATACACTGGCGAAGTTGTCCACTCTCTGCAGTGAACATTCAGCGACTCAACTAAACACATTTAGATACCGAGGCGCACATTGAACATAGATTTCTCAAAGACGAGCCTCCTTCTCTTCTTACTCCTTGGTAATAGAAACCCCCCCCCCCAAGTCTAACCTTGTTATGTTGGGAAATCACAAACATTAAACATTGCTTGTTTTTGCTAAGCATTGTTAATTGAATAGGCATACTGCCCAAACAGCAATAATATTGATTCTGACATGATGGCCGTGGGTCAACAGTATAGACTACATATATATAGAGTTAGGGCCTACCAGTCTCTCTTCTTGTGGGTTATGGAGTTATCCTACTTACATGGAGAGGATAATTCACATGCAAACTGTATGCTAGGACTGATTGCTGATGGAAGTCATTTTATGTTATCAAGATCTGCTCACCATTCAGATGCATTGTAACATTTAGATTGATTAACGTTAGATGTTAATTGTAGGACTTGATACACGGTGCTCCAGTTGGCAAGCCTGTAGCTAACAAAGCTCACATCACTGCTATCTACAGAGATGACGACTCTGGAGAGGAGACTCACTTTACTCGAGGAATTGTAGGATCTTCCTCTGAGTGGAGACTGAATGGCAAAGTAATGCTTATAGAGATTTATTCAGTATAGCCAGTCTTACCAGTAGTGTTAGTATTATAATATAGCCATACATCGGTATATGTGCCGTACAATCTCAGTGCATGTTGTTTACTATAGAAATGTGCGGAAGCCGAGTACGTAGCAGCTCTAGAGGATATTGGTATCCTGGTTAAGGCGAAGAACTTTCTGGTCTACCAGGGAGAAGTGGAGAGTATCGCTATGAAGAATGCCAAGGATAGAACAGCCATGTTTGAGAAGATCAGCAAGTGAGTTGGCCATAATGTGCGCCTTAGGCTATGCTGCCGCAATAGCCTTAGGCCTACAACATCTGTTTGTGTTTATGTGTGTGTTTAGGTATGACGTAACAATGTATGCCTCCTATTGTAGACTATATATGTATATATCTTATACAGTAGATATGTCTATGACTGCATGTATCGGTATGATGTGTTAGTTGTGCTCTAATGACCTGACCCTATGTATCCGTGGGCATAAACTATTCACTGCTCAATGATTGATCTGTCGTCACAAACATAGTGGTCAGCCAAGCATGAGTCATGTTGGAATTTTAAATAATTTGCTAATTGTCTATAACTGTAGTATATGAATTATTATCGGTTGTGCTAAAACCTAATTGGCTAGCAATACAGCCGGCGTCAAGTCTGTGAAAATATAAGGTCACAGGGTATGTGCATGTGTAGGTCTGGTGAACTAAAAGAGCAGTACGAGACGGCCAAGACGGAGGTGAAGAAGGCTGAGGAGGAGACACAGTTTAACTTCACCAAGAAGAAGGGAATCGCAGCTGAGAAGAAGGAGGCCAGAGTAGAGAAAGAGGAAGCAGAGAAATATCAGAAATTATCTCGGCAAATGGTAGGTAGATTGTGTACCAGGGGAGATAATCATTGTATGGTCTAATGGTGTCACTACACGACGTTATGTCTTGTGATATAATATCTGAGCCAGTTTGAAGGTCTTTCGATAATAATTTTACTAGAGTACTAGTTTGGGTAGTTTGTTGAACTAGAGGTAGGTTATCACTGGCCGTAGTTTGATTGAACCAGATACTGTCTGTGATTACGGTAGGAGTCATTTCCAAAGAAATTGGAAAATCCACATTCTGTGGATTTAGTATAGTAATTGGTTGATATTGTAGTCTACTAAGTATTTCCTGTGGATGCCGTATTGTGATTGGTTGATATTGTAGTCTACTACGTATTTCTTGTAGATATAGTATAGTAATTGGTTGCTATTGTAGGCGGCTAAGAGACTAGAGTTACAGCTGTTCAAGCTTTACCACAACGACCAGGATATCGAACACTTGGAGAAGGAGTTACGATCTCACTGTGAGTTATTACTACATGTATCATTGAGCTGTTTACATGTTAACTATTCGTGTTGTCAGCAGATATGACTCACCTTGTCAGATACTGATAGCGTAATATTTGTGCTGATACTGATAGTATAATACTAGTACTGATAGTGTAGTACTAGTACTGATAGTGTAATACTAGTACTGATGGTGTAGTACTAGTACTGGTACTTATATCATTACTGCAGCTAAGAAACTAAAGAAGGAGGAGAAGAAAAGGGAGGAAGTAGAGGATGAGGTGAGGTTAAAGAAGAAGGAACAGGGAACTGTAAACAGAGAGCTGGCTTCTCTAGAGAACAAGTACCAATTACTGGTGAGTATAGCCTGTATACCTGTGGTAGGTATAGCCTGTGTACCAGTAGTGTATAGCCTGTGTACCAGTAGTAGGTATAACCTGTGTGCCAATATTGTAGGAGAATGATTTGAACAAGAAAAAGCCCCTGTACATCAAGGCTAAAGAGAGAACAGCTCACATGGTGAAAAAACTTGAAGTGGAAAAGAAATCTCTTAAAGCAGCCAAGAAGTCACATGAGATGCACCTGAAAGAGGTATTTATCTTCTTACTGATTGGCTGGTGTTATTAGTATCCTCTTATTGATTGGCTAAACAGTATCCTCTTATTAATTGACTGGTTTAGGAGGGACAACCTTCCACTAGAACTTTCTGACCTTGCTCAGTACAGTTTGTATCTCTTCAATGTATATTTCCTACGTGTTGTGTCAAGGTCATTAGCAAGAGATGGGGTCATTGTTTCACTGCTCTTCTAGTCCATAGTTATAGTATAGTTCCTGGAACAAGATGTTTTCATTTGGTGTCTGTTATGTTACTTTCTGTTTTTTAAGTCCTCACTTTTGTTAGATATTATGTAAACTGAGCTGTGAATATAAATCAATGTAAACGATATACTTTTGGTAGATTGCTGATCTGGAGAGAGAACTGGAGGAGTTTGAGGAAAGGAGGAGTAACTGGGAGAGGGAGATGGCAGAAGAGTCACAGTCTCAAGGTCGTAATCTACAGCTGGAGAGCAAACAGGTGATTGTCTGACTGTTAGATAGCTTAGCTTAGCTGCATGTAATGGGTGTAGTTTGAGAATATAAGAGGGTCAACAACAAGGCAATCATTCATTGTATAGCTGCACTACATTATAATATATGAATATACATTGTATATGAGCAAATAAAGCCGCTACCATGCACAGTAAAAGGTGTGCTATATCTATTTGCATGTGATAAAATATATCTCACTACAGATGAAGGAGTATGAGAGACTAAAGTCTGAAGCAGCTAAGCAGTCGGCTAAGTATGCCCAGGAGTTGGACTCTGTGGAGAGAGAACAGAAGATGGACCAAGATAAGTAAGTTCAGGAATACAGCAAGCCTACTACTACCTAGATTATATAGTATATACTCTGCTGACCCTGGCATTAGTGTTTATAAAGTTTTGGCTACTTTCAGTTGGGCTGATGCTGAGAATATTGTTATTAGACCAGCATGAGTCAGTTTGGAGTTATAAACAGATAGTGCTTGTTTTTGTTGCTAAAACATTGAAGACGAAAGTTCAGTGGGGTAGTCTCAAAGATGCACTGAGCTGATGAAAAGTGGAAAATAAAGCATTTACCTACAGTCAAAAACTGCCTGACGTTTTGTGTATATTTTCTATCATATTCCCTGCGCCTTTAGTAGGAAGGTTTAGAAAGGAGCATAGTATAGCTCTCTGATTGGCTGATTGGCTGTATAATTGTTGTAGATTGGATAATGAAGACAGGATGAGGAATGAGCTAATGGCTAAGATCAGGCAGAAGGAGAATGAGAAGGAGGAGAATGGACGAAGGTTGGAGAAACTGACTGAGTACATAGCGTAAGTATTTACTGTACATGTATATAATATACATAGTGTAAGTATTCACTGTACATGTGTATAATATACATAGAGTAAGTATTCACTGTACATGTATATAATATACATAGTGTAAGTATTTACTGTACATGTGTATAATATACATAGTGTAAGTGTTCACTGTTTGTGTACATATGCATAGTATATACTGTACATGTACCTGTATATATGCATAGTATATACTGTACATGTACCTGTATATATGCATGGCGTGAGTACATGCTGTAGCCATTTTAGTGCAAATGTGAAACTCTCAGCTATGATGATAAAATAGCCAATTATGATTGGTTCACAGACCTCCAATGGGGTCTGTTTGAGCCACTATGATTTGTTTACACCGTGAAGCACCAATATCTGAGCTGAGTGGAACACATGTCTGTCTGCTGTTGCATCCCAAGACCCCGAGTTCTTGAATTAAATGTTTAGATATATTTGTGCCTGTGAATTTTATGCAGGGGAATACAAGTACATGTATATTGTCCTCTTACAGATTACACAATAGCTTGTGCGCAGTATAAGTGAGAATGTACAATACAATATATACACATGTCTACATGTACACGTACATTTCATCTCTACATATGGCTATATATGTCTACACATATTTAGTACAAGTGAAAAGACGATATCAGAGCAGAAGGCTGTTGAGGAAACTCTATCGGTGGAGGTAGAAAGTGCTCAGGGTAGACTGAGTACTATAAACTCAGAACTTGAAGACGTTGTGTCGCAGCTTGGAGAGGCCCGTGTTGATAAGAATGAGTCTTCAAGGGCACAACGCAAAGCAGAGCTCATTGACAATCTGAAGAGGCTGTATCCAGGAGTGGTGAGTGCATGTGACTCCTGATAGGGCCTCGTCTCTTGTTTATACCTGTTACCAGTCAATACAATTCTATACGAGTTACATTTTGAGTATTTGACAAAATGTTAGACAACTTGCTTTTGGTAACTTTTCTCTCTATACATTACGTTGTCATGACACCTGTTTATATATGTATGGGTTATTATTGCAGGTTTTGACAGTTGAAAAAGAAAGCATGCATGTATTAACTGAACTTGTGTGGTTAAGTTACTAGTTGGCTATATATGGTGGCATTCAGTAATGTAGTGTACTATGTGAGTGTACTTATGTGAGTGACAGACTGTATACATATAATATGCAGCCAACCATATAGTGGTTGATCTGTTATGTTTCCATGGTAACCTAGTCTCGCTCTTCATCTCACAGCATGGTCGACTACTGGACATGTGTGTACCCACCCACAAGCGCTATCATTTGGCTGTGACTAAGGTTATGGGTAAGGATATGGATGCTATAGTATGTGACAATGTGAGGACAGCCCAGGACTGTATACAGTACATGAAGGAACAGAGAATAGAACCAGAGACCTTCCTACCTCTCGATAACCTCAAAACTAAACCAATCACTGAACAGTTGAGGTACGCATGTTCTACGTCCCCTCTTGTCTTACGTAGCCCTGTTAGTGATAGTCTGTAGGGACACATGCATAATAGCTGGGCACAACTCTCATACTGTGAGCTTCTATTCCATATAGGACCACAAGACTGCCTGTATCACTGTATTCATCTACAATGATATTCCAGTGTTACTCTGCAATGCTATATCAATAATAAATATGGCAGTGTTACTCTAACATGATGTTCTTGTGTTACTCTGCAGGGAGATCAGGCAGCCAGCCAATGTGAAGCTAGTATTCGATGTAATCAGATATGATCCACCTGTGATTAAGAAAGCATTGCTCTATGCTTGTGGGAATGCATTGGTGTGTGAAACAGTAGAGGATGCTAGACAGGTAGGTAGCTAGTGCAGGGGAACACATGCGTTGGTACAGGTGGACACATACATGTAGTTGTTGTAGCATAGCACAGAACATTGTAATAGAGTAAACAAAATGTGTGGCCAGTGTGAGTATTGAGCAGTATTGGTTGATCCCTGTCTCTTGTTATAAAATCAGTACATACATCAGCCTGTGCAAGCTACTGTACCACATGTCTGAAAGCTACACTCTATCTATGTTCTAGGTGGCATATAACATGGATCAGAGACACAAAGCTGTAGCCCTAGACGGTACCCTCTTCCAGAAGTCTGGGATCATATCAGGTGGTGCGAGGTGAGACAACTTCTCGTTTATAAATATTAGTTTTAGAAGTGTGAACCGGTAGTTCGGTTCTTGTATAACATACCAGGGACTAGCAGGAGACATAGTCTGGTAACGAGATTGGTTGTATTCAGCTTACAGATTTGGTGCAGACAGGCATATAGTCACTGTTTATCATACAGTAATACGGCGTACTACTAATACCTAACTAATGTGAACTACATTTAACTAATGCATGTTATGAACAACTTTAACAGTGAGTTTTGATGTTTTTACTATCTGTCTTGTCTATACTATAATGTGACGTGTTGTGACCGTTCCCCTACCTAGTGACCTGAAAGCTAAGGCTAGGAGATGGGACGAGAAGCAGGTAAACAAGCTAAAGCAGAAGAAGAATGAACTGACAGACGAGCTGAAGGAGGTGCAGAAGGCGAAGAGGAAGGAGTCAGAGCTGAATACCATCAGGTCTCAAATTAAGGGGAACGAGACGCGTCTCAAGTACACCATACAGGATAGGGATAACACGGTGGGTGCTAGGGCTAAAATGTGACACAGTTGTATCTTAGTAAAGGCTTCGCTACACAATTTCACTAAATCCGAATTGGGTGTCCACATACAGATGCCACAAAGTCGTTTGAAAAAAGGCTGACCAGACGTCACAGTCTGAAATTTTTTGCAGACTTACCAGCTTGCAACAATCAGAACTATTAAATACTGAAAGTCTATTTAAAGTTGAAATTTGCCAGATACTAATACCCACGTTACGGTCTTTAATATCATCGGCCAATCACTGATTGAGTGAACACTCGTTGCACATATCAAAGTTCAGCAAGCGGAACTCCATTGTTTTTAATAATTCTGCGAGATATGATCATATGACTGAGCCTTCTGTCTCCAGGAAACCACGCTCTCTTATCATTCGACAATATCGTATCTTATGTCCCTCTTTCTTTTTGGTTACGGTTTGAGGAAATATTCAGTTTACGGTTTTCTTGTTAGGTTATTGAATTCTTGTATTTTAAGTTTGTTTATATGTTCTAGGATAGTGGTTCTATACTGCCGTAGTAATGCATGGATATTGTAATGGCGTAGTAATACATGCATTTTGTAATGGTGTAGTAATACACTATAATATATATTGCAGAGGAACAAAGTGATGTCTAAGAATGATCAGGATATAACTAACTATAAGAAACAGTTGGACAAGTTTGCTGTAAGTATGTCTAGTAATAAGGAAGCTAATCTGGTGTCGTATAGTTACTGTCTCTGTTCACTGAATCAAGTTGGAACCACTATATAAACTGTAGTGGTAATATCTCGGGCCGCTGTGCTGGGTGATTAGATGCCCCAGTCAGGGATGGGCTACTTCCATCAATGTGGAGTCAAGTCTTTCTTGCCAGAAATATATAACCTATTACTGTACTACGAGTATAATGGTTATATTACTATACTACGAGTATATGATGTGTACTATTATATGAGCAGCCTGCCATGAGGGAAATAGAGATGAAAATGGAAAAGAGGCAAGACAGGATTCTGGAAGTGAGAGAGAAGATGAACACAGTGGAGGACAATATATTCTCTGACTTCTGTACCCAGATAGGGGTGGATAACATCAGGTAGAGTATTACAGATAGGGGTGGATAACATCAGGTAGAGTATTACAGATAGGGGTGGATAACATCAGGTAGAGTATTACAGAGAGGGGTAGATAACATCAGGTAGAGTATCACATATAATTCCAGTGTACACTTACTATCTGCTAGTAGTACAAGGTATAATGTCCTGTTGTAGAGTATATGAAGAGAGAGAACTGCAGGAACAGCAGGCCAGAGAGAAGAAGAAACTGGAGATGGACAACCAGAAGAACCGGTTTGTAGAGCAGCTGGAGTTTGAGAGGTCAAAGGACACCAAGACTAAGGTGACCAAGTGGACCAAGGCAGTGACCGATGATGAGCAGGAGCTGATGAAACTGAAGGTAGACGAGACGAGGCAGATGGAGGTACGCATAGACCTAGACATGTGATATAGTATACACGTTCATGTGATATAGAATGTATTACACACATAGAGTGTACTATGTCTAATGATAACTCACCCTCACCATAATATTCACAAGGTCATGCTACGTCGCTCTATTTTGTATTATCAAATTTACAATGTATGGCTTGTAGGCTATTTAGTGCGTATATTGAAGTGTTCTCTTGGGAGGTCTCCGCGTTTAGGAATAAAAAGAGAGACAATTCCATTGTTATTGCAAATATAGTCCTACTTGACCTCTGTCTAAACATAGTCATACATGATGTCTATCTTTCTGTTTAGAGTATCGAAGATGACTTGAACTCTAAAGACGAGTTGAACTCGAGGAAGACTACACTTAAAGCTCAGTTTGAGCAAGTCGAGCTAGAGATCAGTGAGGTGAAGAAGAGGCTGAGTGCTCAATTTAAAGAGATTAATGTAATACAGAAAACCATCACCGGCACAGAAAATAGACTAGAGCAGAAACGCAGCGACCGGCACAGTCTACTACAGCAGTGCAAGGTATGACTTATATCTACTCTCTTATGGCTTACAGTGTGGCCTATATCTGCTCTCTTATGGCTTACAGTGTGACCTATATCTACTCTCTTATGGCTTACAGTGTGACCTATATCTACTCTCTTATGGCTCACAGTGTGACCTATATCTACTCTCTTATGGCTTACAGTGTGACCTATATCTACTCTCTTATGGCTTACAGTGTGACCTATATCTGCTCTCTTATGGCTCACAGTGTGACCTATATCTGCTATACTTTGTATACTTCTACTTTGCAGATTATATCTACATGTTGTGTCTATCTCAGCTGATATTAATGTATTTCATATCTTAAAGATGGATGACATAAGAGTACCGACACGAGGTGGTTCACTAAATGACCTTGACAGTGAGTTCTCCTCCCAGGAGACTGACTCTCAGGCTATAGACAGCATGTCCAGTCAGGAAGCTAAGCAACTCTACGCCAAAGAAGCAAAAATACAGGTTGACTACTCCAGTCTGGATTCCGATCTCACTCAGGTGCGTTGCCTGTCAGTTATTGGTCAGTATAACAATCATAGTGACCATATCTCTATTTTTATTGGTCATAGTGACCACATCTCTATCCATTGAATCATGTTGTTTTGATTGGACGGACATATTGTATTTTAATGAATGAGATTGAATATGGCTGCCACTACCTGTTCTCTCTTCCTGTAGCTGGATGGAAACGATGAGGTACAGAAGATGAATGAGCAGCTGGCAAGAGAGATAGCAGACCTTGAGTCTACGATACAGCGGATAGCAGCTCCTAATATGAGAGCATTAGAGAAGTGAGTGATTGGGCTGTGTGCCGTGTGGTGCTACAATATCTGTGATCATTCCATGTGGTGACACGGCTACATGTGTATGTATTGGGAAGGACTATACACTATACACTCTTTTATATTGTATATTTTGGTTGTAGACTGGAAACAGTACAAGAAAAGTTTGTTGAAACAGCAGATGAGTTTGAAAGAGCGAAGAGGTCGGCAAGAAGAACAAAACAGGTGTTTGAGAAAGTCAGACGCGAAAGATTTGAGAAGTTCAATAAATGTTTTGAGAAGGTGGCGGATCGGATAGATGATATATACAAGGTAATACTAGCATAGTATAGATACGATAGTGATATATACAAGGTAATACTAGCATAGTATACATACGATAGTGATATATACAAGGTAATACTAGCATAGTATAGATACGATAGTGATATATACAAGGTAATACTAGCATAGTATACATACGATAGTGATATATACAAGGTAATACTAGCATAGTATACATACGATAGTGATATATACAAGGTAATACTAGCATAGTATACATACGATAGTGATATATACAAGGTAATACTAGCATAGTATACATACGATAGTGATATATACAAGGTAATACTAGCATAGTATACATACGATAGTGATATATACAAGGTAATACTAGCATAGTATAGATACGATAGTGATATATACAAGGTAATACTAGCATAGTATACATACGATAGTGATATATACAAGGTAATACTAGCATAGTATACATGCGATAGTGATATATACAAGGTAATACTAGCATAGTATGCATACGATAGTGTTATATGCAAGGTAATACTAGCATAGTATACATACGATAGTGATATATACAAGGTAATACTAGCATAGTATACATACGATAGTGGTATATACAAGGTAATACTAGCATAGTATACATACGATAGTGATATATACAAGGTAATACTAGCATAGTATACATACGATAGTGATATATACAAGGTAATACTAGCATAGTATACATACGATAGTGATATATACAAGGTAATACTAGCATAGTATACATACGATAGTGATATATACAAGGTAATACTAGCATAGTATACATACGATAGTGATATATACAAGGTAATACTAGCATAGTATGCATGCGATAGTGATATATACAAGGTAATACTAGCATAGTGTTACATAGAGGTCTCCTGTTTTTCATAACAAGGTATCTATTATAAGCTATACATTAATATGACTAGTCAATCACCTGCTATGATCTGTCACAGAGTCTGACGAGGAATCAAAGTGCTCAGGCATTCCTGGGTCCAGAGAACGTGGAGGAGCCGTATCTGGAAGGTATCAACTATAACTGTGTGGCACCTGGTAAGAGATTCAGGCCGATGGACAACCTTTCTGGTGGAGAGAAGACAGTGGCTGCTCTGGCTCTGCTGTTCGCTATGCACAGGTGAGTTAGTTGCTGGCTCATACCTATGTACTTGCAGGTGGCCTATGTAATACAAGTAGAAGATCATCATGCTGAGGAACCATTCTCCTGTAACATTTAGATTAGTTTCATATTCCGTAATATCCACATTGTTGTACTATTCCATTAAAATACAACTGTGTATGTTATTATGTTACAATAGCATAAAGTATGTGGTGATTGATTGATTGATTGATTGATTGATTGATTGATTGATTGATTGATTGATTGATTGATTGATTGATTGATTGATTGATTGATTGATTATGATTGGTTGTAGCTTTCAACCAGCTCCATTCTTTGTTCTGGATGAGGTTGATGCAGCTCTTGACAATACTAACATTGGAAAGGTGAGTTACACGATTAGCCCAAGTTCTATAATGTATGCTGAAGTCTCCTGGATAATTTGGATTTGTCATGTTCTACTGTCAATTGATTATTCAAACAGCCAGTACTCTGGATTCCAACAAAACTAGCCATAAAATTGGGACATTTTGATTATAGGTAGTTTTCTTCTTTCTACAACTGTCAAAATTCAGTTGAAAACAGGAAATGGCATAACATGGTTGCCATGTTGAAAAGAGCAGGCTAATTGAAAACAAGAAAATTTGGTGGGCAAATGAAAAGTTTTCATACCAAAAGTATTTATTTACCTCGGCATTGATTTAATTATATTAGCAACATGCTTATGATTATGTTTCTGTCCCTTTGGTAGTTTGAACCACTGTTAATGAGGATCACAGCATATCAATCAATTGAGTGCTAAGTTAGATGTGGTTTACATAAAAAAGTCCTATCGGGGCGCATTGGGACGCATGTCTTGGGGGCTAATTGGGACATGTTCCAATTAGCCCCATATGTATCATCTTTAAGGCTGATGACGCGAACAATTATTTTGGGGTTTTTGGAACATGATTAGGAACAGAAAACCTACTGCTAGAGTCAGGCATAGCCATGAAGAGATTCTTCAAGCAGTGAAGAAGGTGGTTAACAGGGAACTGACAATTTGCGAGGTTCCAAATGTTACCACAATCAGCAAGTCAATTCTTTAGCAAGGGCAGTTGGCAAATATTGACAATCTATGTATTTGATGGATCTTAGCACTAATATTGCTTATAATTACTGTTTTAGGTTATTCCTTCACTTTTCAAATACATAACCTTGTTTTTGGAAGAAAATATAACTCTTGAAATAAATCTAAACCAACCACACTGTGAACATATAGTCCCAATTAGCCCCGACCCTTGTCCCAATGTACCCCATATAGGGGGCAGAATGGGACAGTTGACAACTCTATGTAAAATTCACTTTATGAAAAATTGGTAATTGCTAGAACATTTTTACTAAGGCTCTATATAAAAAACATATGAAAGCATGTTTTAAAAGTGATTTCAAGCATTTATTCAAAAATCTCAGCGAGCAAAACTGAAAAACTGTAAATTTTGTCCCAATGTGCCCCCCCCCCCCCTTGGGGGGGCACATTGGGACAAAATTTACATTTTTCAGTTTTGCTCGCTGCGATTTTTGAATAAATGCTAGAACATTTTTACTAAGGCTCTATATAAAAAACATATGAAAGCATGTTTTAAAAATGATTTCAAGCATTTATTCAAAAATCTCAGCGAGCAAAACTGAAAAACTGTAGATTTTGTCCCAATGTGCCCCCCCCCCCCCCTTGGGGGGGGCACATTGGGACAAAATTTACATTTTTCAGTTTTGCTCGCTGCGATTTTTGAATAAATGCTAGAACATTTTTACTAAGGCTCTATATAAAAAACATATGAAAGCATGTTTTAAAAATGATTTCAAGCATTTATTCAAAAATCTCAGCGAGCAAAACTGAAAAATGTAAATTTTGTCCCAATGTCCCCCCCCCCCCCCCCCCCCCCCCCCCCCCCCCCCCCCCCCCCCCCCCCCGTCTCCCCTATATGCAGTTAATTTACTTACTATTGTTATCATAATATTATGTGCAAGTATATACAGTTGTATAATATACAGTTGTATAATATACAGTTGTATAATATACAGTTGTATAATATACAGTGCTTACTATTTCTATGTAATTTCCAGGTGGCTGCTTTCATGAGAGAAGAGGCAGAGAATAATTTCCAGCTGATAGTCATTTCACTGAAGGAGGAATTTTACTCCCATGTTGATGCTCTGATTGGTGTATATCCCAAGGTATGTCTACCCTATACCATTACTTACTGTATATCCCAAGGTGTGTCTACCCTATACCATTACTTACTGTATATTCTAAGGTATGTCTACCCTATACCATTACTTACTGTACCTCCCAAGGTATGTCTACCCTATACCATTACTTAATGTATATCCCAAGGTATGTCTACCCTATACCATTACTTACTGTATATCCCAAGGTATGTCTACCCTATACCATTACTTACTGTATATTCTAAGGTATGTCTACCCTGTACCATTACTTGCTATATATCCCAAGGTATGTCTACCCTATACCATTACTTACTGTACCTCCCAAGGTATGTCTACCCTATACCACTACCCTATGTCTAATTATCTTGCTAATGAACACAGTTGTGCTTTATACCAGTATCTAGTGGCAGCACCGTGACTAGCCAACCACATCCTGTTCTGTTGTGTTTACAGGAAGGAGACTGTGTAGAGAGTCGGGTGGTCACACTGGATCTCACCCCGTACCCTGACAACACTCTCGTAGAGAATAACAGGAAGAGCCCGGTTAAGACACCGTCACGCCACCGATAGCCTAGTGACAACTAGTAGTACATTAATACTATGGTATATGCTGTTACTATGTATCAGTGCACACCAGTACACCATACTTATAATGGTGTTCCATGGGTTAATGGCGCTTTATATAAGGTCATGCAATGTACATCTACTAACAATCTATACTGTTATAGACTGTGGACCTGCTTAGTTAGCTGTTGTATCAATACTAACTGTAAATATGGTATGTTTATTTAATATAGCTATGATATGTCTTTAATTTTACTGTGTTAAATAGATGCACTGTATATTTTAACAATGTTGAATAAACCACTTTCATTCTATCTAGATAAGGTAGATATGGTATTGTGTACTGTCCATATGATGTGGAGAGCCCTCTGTCAGTGTCAACCATGAGCACAATATTAACTGGTAATATACATACATGTAGAGTCCTGTGTAATCTATTTATACATGCACCTGTATATTATATTATTATATACACTCGTAATAGTAATACGAAGTTGCCTTTTCTCTGAAATGAGAGGACAACTTCTTATCGTACTATTCTTGCTTGGTTTACCAAATATTTTAACAATATTAAATTACACTACAGCATCTAAAGACATTATATTATGAATTCCATTATTAAACAATAACACAAATGCATATAAGCAGCACAGTCTTTACACCATGTGAGGGGTATTTGTACCACAAAGTTACGTGTACAATGTTACTCATTTCTACCTTGTCCATATGCTATAACACTGACGCAATTTCCATGTAGATATATGCAGTGGTCAAAGTCTAAGAAAAGAGATCGGGAGTCTCTAGGGTAGCAGACATAATCACTTGAGGGCGCAGCACGCCAGTGGAGAGGAGCACCGAGCTCCCTCCCGGAAATTGGAAACTATCAAAATTAGACACCGAAATGATGCAAAATCCAAAAACTCCAGGTTGCGATATGGTCCAAGATCTTAAATGGCGCTGCATCTTTTAATTTATTATAATAGTAATCTGTAGGGGGTCTATCAGTCTGAGGGATCCCTGAAATTTATGTTGGGGTACAGTGTCTCATCCGCGAGCCCCCAACTTTGATTATTGAGAATATAAATATAATAAATAATTGCACCTACAAGTATACAAGAGTCATGCATTTATAATAATTATTTGGTAATCCTTTATGTACAGTAACACACCCACAAAAATATAACTACCCTACTAATATAACAAGTAGTAGTACATTTGTAAGTTGGAGTTATCTACATTTTTATCTACCTTCTGGTATATCATTATGCGATGTGGATGCTTAATATGGAGTTGTCTTCTCTTGCTAGCTCAGACAGCTTTACCTAGTAACTATGCAGCCTAGGCAGGGGGTGGTACCAGTGAGGAGGTACCACCCCCTCCCTAGGAAATATATCCCCAGGATACTTGCCAAGGAGCAGGAGCAAAAAATCTGGACTTTTTGGTTCAAAATCCCTGGATAAGCTCCAGAATCCCTGGACATAGTTTGGGTGTGTGTTATTTGAAGGAAACTTATCACTAAAGTATCAAATCATCCATTTTGCGTTATTTAGTGTCTTGTAGTTGCAGGATACTTTCTTCAATGTAAATGACTTATTTTAGGTTGTATCTTGTGTTTTATGAAGTTGTGTAACATTTTTACCATAGATGAAAAATCAGGACAGCTGGTAAATTAGTAGGGACAGGCGCTTAAACCTGGGGGTGTCACTACAAAATATGCACACTTGGCCAGTATAATCCGCAGATGAAGGACATACAGTACCAATTATATAAATGTATAGGCTATAATGCAAAATATATAAATGCATTTATATTATACAAATGTGATAAATAATATATCATGTACAATGTATACTGTATGTGTGTAAGAAATGAAATTACATGTACATACATGTACACTGTATATTACAATATTATGATTTGTGATGAAGAACTAAGTGTAATTATGTAACAATCATGTGTGTCTATGTCTATAGAGTATATACAAGCTTATAAATACGTGTCTATAATTGATAACATTATACAAAACAATTGTATATACATGTATTTATTTATTGCAATTACAATGTACATATCACCCATGAATACTTATCTATAAGGACACTTCATTGGACCAGTAATGCTGTCATTGGTATTTACTAGGTTATGGCTCTGATGAGGAAGTGTTTCATTCCCTACCACTGTAAAGTTGGCAAGTTGTCTGCAACTATGACACACACCTAATCAACTTCACACGTTGAACCAGTACTAAAGCATGGCTATCACTCAGGCTTGTTACCTAGGATAATCTTGATATACATATTGTAAAATTGGTCAGTATTTCTTCCTATCTGGCATTATATTTTTATTGTATGTTTTATGATATAAAAAATAATACGTATGAATCAGTTATAGTTATACTAATTTACAGTCATGGATCTGTAAAATCTAAATTGGAGCTGTTGATTATGCTTTATAACACACATCATTTCCTCAAATAATTGGGTGAAGCAGGAGCAAGCAGCAACTTGCATGTAATTTAATTTTCTTTTATCATCAACTGTGTGTACAGTGCAGCTAGCGCCAAACAATCTTATTTTAGAGGAGTTGGCATCTCATGAGAAGTAAGAAAGGACAACTCCAAATGTTAACGCACCGCTTATTCACATCAAAGAGGTTTTGTTTCCATTGATAATACGCATCGGGATTCATTGATTGGCTAACGTGAATGTCAGTATCCAATCATAGTTGCTGAAAATTACGGATCAAAATTTGCAGATTAGAATTAATGTCACCTGTTGTCAGGTGTTCGAATCACCAATGTTATTGTATCTGAGGTGGAAAGTCGCCTATCACTTGTTTGTTAGTACATAAACAGGTTGCTGTTAATGTTTACACATCTGAATCTTCAGTGACACCCAAGTGTGTAAATCTCTACGCTCTACCGTAACATTTTTGACTGGGTTGATTTTTCTTCGCCAGTCTCACTCGAGGAGTTGACCGCAGTATTCTTCATAGCAGGTGAGCAGCTCCATGTTTTGTTATGATTATTTTGTAGTTTACTATTCTATCGTTAAAAATACTCAGCTTGCATGTAGGTAGTTTTACTGTAATTGTATATTAATCTTTTACTTTCTTTTTCGAGTATTTATATAAAATTAAATAAGCCAATAAAATTTTTTGTTATCATAAATTTTAATTTAAATTTAACTAGGCCCTATTTTATAATTATTATAACATATAATAATAATGTATTATTAACATATATGTATATATATACATGTGTATATATTATAACATATATGTTAAAACATATATAACATGTTAAAACGTTATAATTATAACATATAATAATAATAAAGTAATATCAGGTGTGTATATAAGCTAGGATACTTATTTTTAACTATTCTTTTTTATCATTTTATTACAATTGGGTCATTTGGCATAACATAATTATATACTTGAAGTAGGCCTACATGTATATTAATATTAGTTATATTAATATTATCATTTGTGTCAAATGTAGTAAAATAAAAATATTAATAATAATGCAACTATTCTATACTTTTGTTTAGTATGCCTACTAGCTTTATTTTAATTTTCTCTAGTTGTTGGAATAATTTCATCTGTAGGCCAGGTCTATATTATTTGCCAGTGGCAGTTGGCCTAATAATTCATTGTATTATGCCACCATCTTAGCCGAGTTGGATCATTCACATCAAGTATTAAAAGTATGATATATATTATTTACAATAATCAGTAATATCAGGCATGTATATAAGCTAGGTTCCTTATTTTTATTACAGATTGCTATCCAATTTAATTTTACCCTCATTCCTAGTCGAGTAGCTTGTAATACAGAGTAGGTATCTATTATGCTATCTAACCTCATCCAATATGATTATGATTAAGTCCATCATAATTCGTAACAAAAATATGTTTAGTCTACCTACACAAGACTTTGTAGTTATGGAGTCAGTTAAAACTGTCATGATGAAAACAGTGTCCTTACAGATTTTGAGTAATGATCATGTTATAGCTAGTTTCCTAAAGACTTGCTACATCAAATATTAGAGAAATTTGTGCTGGGATTTTCTTACATTTTTTGTGAAGATCCACATATCATTGTGGTCGAGTATGACATAGCCTAAATGTTATATTTGCAAATAATCATATTGTATAGCCTACATGTAGCCTATATAATATGATAATGTATTAATGCAAAAAAACCAATTATTTACCTCTATTAAACTAATTTTTTGCAATAATTTTGGAGAATAACTGCTTGTAGACACAATAATGTTTGCAATAAGCTAGCTATAAGTTGATAACCTGGAATTTCACAACCAGATTAGAGGTGACTAAGGAGAATTTTTGTGAATAAATGGATTTCGTTCTACAAATTATTTATTTGAAATGGATGCAGTATCATTCGATGATGCATGTATTTCACCGTCTAGCACTATCAGTGAAAGCAAGCCTTGTTAGGCCTCTCGGAGTTGCTAGCGTAGGTATTAGTATTGGGACAGTTAAATCTAGACAGGTAGACCCCAGCTGTCAGCATCCTCATCATAGTGACAGTGTTTGTTCATTTCTATCCAATGTTTCCCTTTTTGCTATTTGCTTTTCCTTGATAGGGATTTGATATTAGCTCCAATATTTGTTTAGTGGGCTACTTTAGGAGCCAAGTATAATGTAATGTAGGAATAGAAGACTACTAAGAAATCCCTAGACGCTGCTGGTGCACTTGTATAATACATGTACATTATGAAGAAAGTGCTATATTATAAGTAGAAATATACATATTTGTAGATAATAGACTATATTGACTGTGAGTGGACAAGAAGCCGTCTGTTGGGGAACATATTGCTGGTTGGAGTTGATGATACAGAAGTAAGCTAAGCCTGCCTCGACACACTATGTAAGTTTCACATTGCCAGAGCGAATATCAACAGTGTTTACTCTCCTCTAACATTTAACTAGTCAACTCCCGTCCCTCGCTGCTAGAGTTCATACTTGGTGACATTTCTGTCACGCCGATTTCGCACAGTTGGCGTCTCATAACCAAGTCTAGGAAACTTCCAAAGCTAAACAACCTGTAGCCTAGGTAGGCCTACATCCTGTGTTAGGTATATTTGTATGGATTCATTGTATTGCTGAGCATATGCAATATAATTTTTATTCATCATTTATCAAATACAATAGCAATAGTTTGGACAACAATAAAAATGAGGTAAGCTTTGATGAGAGTTGATAATCTGAAATGTCTGACAATGAGCTTAGGTGGTAATAAAACCAGCCTTGTGCAAAGGATTGACGTCATTGCTAGCCATCCAGATAGTCGTACCGTGTGAGTGGACCAGTGAACACACCAATACGAACAACGTAATTCATCAGATAACATGCCAATACCATTACTTGCCAAGTTTGTTGAACTGATAAAATCTAACCATAAAATCAAGGGATTGGCAAATGGCCTAATAATGTAACAGCAAGGTGTGAAGACTGCTTTGCCCTGTAACATTAGCAATATGTATCTAAAAACTGTGCCTGTCCCGTCTTTGTGTTTTGGAAACATCATTTTTATGAATATGCCTGTAATAGCCATTCTAGTCAAGGTTTGAGTAACACAACATTCAGGAAGTGGTAGTTTTCATTCTTTGATTTAGATTTAGATTTAGTGGTTAGTGATTGAGTGGTGTATTAGGCAAGAATATGGTGCCAAATTTGTTGGTACCAAAATAGGCCTACCGTTTTTATGTTACATTTAGCAAATTTTGCCATTTTTTCCAAATTACCCTAGGCCTGCCAGCACGTGTAATAGAATTATGCAGTCCTCTATCAATTTCTTTCAACTTAAACGTCCATTACACTTCCTATTTTCACACAGTTGGTCAGTTTAGACGATATATGGTGAATAACTATGATATTGGTCTCCAAAAAGGCAACCAAGCTACTAGTTATTGCAGAAGGCAACTTATGCAATGTTTTTGAAAAACACTGGTCTCAGTTACATAAATCAGTGCATGAACATTATACAGGAACTAGTAGTCACTGCAATAGACTACTAGCTATTAAATATCAATTCGTAATGATTTTTTTACAACTCTGTACAGCACAGAGTAGCTCAGTTGCCTGATTAAACTGCTTGCAGATAAGTTCGGCTGAAGTTCCAGTTCCTGTAGGTGCTCACAGGTGCCAGTGGATGACCAGGACTAACAGTATGCCATCTACAGAGTTTGAAGTACCTGTAGGGCTTGACAAGCTGCTGCAGGAGTTTACTGTGGCAGTGCTCAGAAACAGACCTGCCAACCTTAATCTATTCGCTAGAGACTACTTTGAGAGGAAATGTCTAAACGAGAGAGCGGACGAAGACTATCACAATAACAATGGCTACAGTGACGACGAATCAGGTGTGTAGGTGTAACCAGCGAGCAATATGTCCGACTGTATATGCTATTGATAGTCTGCGCGAATATAAAGTTTTATTACAGGTAAAGTGTTTTATAGACTATAATCTAGTGTGATGACAAGCTTGAAGCTGGCATCTGGCTGATAACATAGCAGCATAGAGTAGACTGTACTGTGCGGCAGCGTAGTTGTTGCATGGATAACCTACTTACGCACTGTAGGCTTTTTTCCGCGTTCCACGTTAGCATTGCTTCAGCGTCCATGTAGTCAGAAAGAAATATTTGTTTGAGAGGCTAGATATGGCTTGTAGGGGAAATATTTAGCTTGTTGTACGTTGCTAGTTCGGTTTCTACTAAAACAATGATAGATGGGAATTTTAAAAAATCAGTAAATTTGCCTTGATAATGGAGTACACCTACATTATATACGATGTACACTGTAGCCTATGGTATGGTGTATCCCTTACCCTAGGCTATGAGGGAACCAACAAGTATAATCCTCCAGTTATTAATCATCCAATGAGGCACTAATCCCCAACCTCTGCCAACTAACAACTGAGGTAAAGAATTACCTGCCCTGCATAATCACCACTATATGAATCAATAAACAGCCAGCTGTGGTTTTCTACAGGATTATGGTTAACCACAGCTAAGTGTGGAGAGATGGGGCCAACTTGATTTCATAACAGACATTTCTGTGGCCTTGACATGTACATTATTATTAGCAGAGCCATTGCTACTATAATATAATACAGTAGAGTACAGTGATTACTGTGAACCCTTGAGAGAATAGTAGTAAAGAGAATGACAAGCAGCAAGGATATTCCTTTACAACAACCTCAGCAATGAATTCCAGATGTGTGTAGATACTATGTAGATGTTGTTTATACTCTCATACTGTTTACACAATTTACATTCTACATTCCTAATTAATAATGAAATACCAACTCCATTCAAATATCAAGGTAGCCATGTTTACAGTTAATTCAAATTACCAGCATACGTTGCACACCTAACTTGCACACCTAACGTGTGGAGTAGACACCCCAAGTGTAGAGTAGACACCCCAAGTGTAGAGTAGACACCCCAAGTGTAGAGTAGACACCCCAAGTGTCGAGTAGACACCCCAAGTGTAGAGTCCGCTGGTGTATTTCTAATAACACTAACACCCTGCAGTAAATGAACTCTGGGGGTATCGCAGTCTTGCAACAAATGAGTTATTGGCAAAGGGTGTGAAATATGCATTCACCTTGAATACCATTGCACCAACACTAGTATTTGGTTCAGCACTAATACAAACTCTCTCTAGCACTGTCCAACACCCAAAGCTAGGTGCTGCCACTTGTCTATAAACCAGCCATAATATCTTAGTGCCTTCTTGGCAACACTTGAGAGTAAAATTATCACAAGATAGAAATATTATCAATATGCCAGCTAATAATAATAATATAATAATTATTGGTCTTACAAGCCTGCAGTATAACCCGCATGGATATGAATAATTATGATTTATGTTGACAGTTGACTAACGCTACTTGTACAAGAGCTGGTCTGGTCTAGCCAAGTAGAACACACTACCACTAGGGCAGTAATACTCAACTAGTAATACAATACTTGATTACTAGTTGAGTATTATACAATTGTACTTCAAACTACTTGTAATAAGAGTTGAGATTGAATATGCATGTGCAATAGACGTACATTATAAACACACTGTATTATTGTGTTCAATTGCTGTCTTGCACAGAACTAAGTGCTTAGGCAGCAGTTACATGACAATAGAATAAAACCAGAGTTTGTTTAGATAAAAATAATATGCCGTGTATGGGCAATCCTAGATTTACCTGCGACACGTTATACTCACCTTGTGTCTACAATTCGGGTCTCAATGTTACAATACGCTGGGTTACAGTCTTCCTCCAATGTCGACTATGAGTGAGAGAGACATTCACTGCGCACCAGTCATCCAACTTGACTGAACTACTTGTCTCAGTTATACTAATTTGTTCTTTCCAACTGTCAGTCTCCCACATAATTAGTTTTAGCTCTTCACAGCTATCATCCTATAATAGAGACGCATGTCTATTGCTTTGCCTCCAGCATTTTCAGTTAATAATGAAATTAAGTGGCGTTTTTCACATTCGAATCAGAGCATCAAGGGTTGCTCATCTTATATGTTAGACACAAGTTAGAGAGCTGTGGACGGACGAGACAGCATATGCTATTCCTCTCTGCTTGTGTACATTATTTAGTAATACAATGGCGTCTTGCTGCACCGACTCCGAATCTAGTGGTTCGTACATTTTCCTGCCGTGACTTTCATTCCGAACTTTCAATCATTACAGAAATCTGGTGCTAACGTCTGTAATTTATTTTACTAATCAGTGTTGTGTGACATGACTTGTAGTGATTGTCGTAGTTTATAGTTTTATCATAAGTATGATCTGTTATAGATTGTGAGTCACCTCCCCCTGAATACCTAAGCAAACAGAACAGCAGACGTAAATCAGGTAAGTCTTGCATCTCTCTATCACTTCCACATTCTCTGCTTTAGGATAAGATAGTAGAGATCCGACTGACCCTTGACTGGCATATCTGTTTGATTGATATAATATAATGCCAAGTACAATAACTTTGTGTTGATATGGAAGAAAGGTAACTAATGGAGATGACTTCCACTTTACCTCTTCTCTCTATATTATCTACTATATTATATACTTCAGTGGTAGTACCCCCACTCTGTAGGTTGTATACTTCACATAGTAGAGTATAACATAATAATGCATACATAATATAGGGCTATGTATAGCTTATATTCAAGTAGCTGCTCCAGTACAAGTGTATGTAGGACAGGACTAGAAGTATGTCCCTCACATTTTGATACCGATTCAGCCATGCCTATCTCCCCATTCTCTATACAGAGTTAATGTTATACACGTATGCTGACATGAACTGAACTCCCTCTAATGTTAGTTTATATTTATATAATTATATCTGATGTTATGCAAGCTATGTTATGTAATATAGACTTCTCCCCTCTAGATGCTATGTCCACATTCCTAACTCCCTTGATGAACTCCATATGGCAGCCCTGTTAGCTGCTGCCTTTTAGTGTGTAGGGGGCATAATTCCCAATTAGACAGATAGCGTATATCACAGCATACTTACATTAGCTTTGCATATCATATTACACAGTGATGAATGATACACAATCATTTTATATCTGCTAATCACCATTTTGCCTGTCATATTATTATTATTATGATATGCTAGTAATATAGTAATGTCAACATTGAACAGCTATATACTAGCCTGCAGTTACAACACTGGAAGTCCAGTACAGCTTGTCTACTTAATATAATGAGATATCTCCACCATAGAGGTAACACCCCATAGAGCAGGAACTCAAAAATTTTGCGCTATTAAACGCCGATTGGTCACTTGATGCCAGTTTTCCCCACGGGCGGCCATGATGCGATGGGGATTTCGTCCGTTTGTTTACATTAGTTACCATTACAATTATATATAAAACATAAAACTTTTCAACGCTGTTATTTACAGATACTATTTGTGTAAAATGTTTTGAATTTATATTTAAACTGTTTAGTAACATCTCTGCTTTTTCACAATAATATTGATTTTAAAAATTTCTTTGTAAAATAGGACTTTACAGAGAAATAAGAATGAATGTTCACTCGACCAAATAATACTAGTAACCGACTAGCGCGGCAGCGTATATCAGTAGAAAGTCTGTGAATGCGTTGATTGGTTAACCAAAATAAAGCCGCATGTTATTGGGTATTAAAATCTCTAATCGCTAACATGATAGGCTTATTGTACACAATTATCTACCCATAAAGGACTTTCAATAGCACGCGGACAATTCTGTTTATTTCAAGAAATGAGCATGGAGCTAGTTGTACTAATGACATTCCTGGAACAATAGTTATACAATCTCATATAGTTAACATTGGTGTAATTGCAAGAGTATACTTTGGGTTTCTTTGGACTAACAGTGTGGTTAGTAGGAATACAGTACGGTTGCTGTGAGTTGGAACTGGAAAGACAATGAAATAAATTCAATTCTTATTTATTAGTAGTTATTTATTCTATTATAATTATAATAATAATTATTGTTGTTGTAAAATTAAAAATTTACTCCATAATAAATAGTATAATAATTTTAATTAGCCCAGAAGTTATAGCAAGTATCATTGTTTAAAATTAAGAAGCACATTCATTTGTCTAGTAATAGTGGAATCTCTCGGTACTGTTATTGATTGATTGATTGAGGCTGAGTTAAATTAACTTTGCTCACTCCACTGTCACTGCTGTACCTATAGTAATGGTAATAGGCTACTACTACGTAGTAAATATAGTAATACTATCAGGTGAAGTTGTGACTCACTAGCAATTTATTACAATAGTCACAGATCAAAAACACTACACTCACTCATCAGATCAGTGACTATACCTACTAACTATTATTTTAATAATTCAGGTGATTTCCATAGACTATTAATCAACATGAACATGTTTATCATTGAATTGATTATATTTATATAATTATTTTATAATATTAATATTTGTGATTGTAAATTAATTTTTTGGTGATAATAAGTGTAATAGGCCTATTATGATTATGATTATTGTAATTGTGCTATAGGCCTATCAGCATTACTTTGAATGTTAGTATAGGCTAACTTTATATTGCTAGGAAGTTTATTTAAGAAATCTATAAACTATGACTTTGTTTTGCAGATGTGAACTTTCCTTTGTCCATTCCTGTCTATAGTTTGATTCCGAGGCTTTGTAGTATCTAATTGCATAGCGCAGTTAATAGCCTAAATACATTATAATCAAAGATCTACACCAGCTTAGCATAATCTTAGAATGGTTTCAAGCTAAACTATAACTGAAAGGAAAGATGATATGGAAGGAAAAATCTAAATTTATTAGGGCTGTTAATTAGTCATTAAACATTATAATGTAGAACATTGAATAGTCTTATGCAAGTTTATAGGCCTACGTCATTTATTAATTTCTTAGTAACAGTTTGTTTAACCACAACTTTCCTAGCCTTTCTACCTGCAATAGAATAGGTGCAGGTTGAGTTGTAGCATTGATTTTTTTATCTATAGGTTGAAGATTAAAGTGAAATCTGGATACCAGGATGCACATTGCCACAACTCTATGTGTGGCGCTCATCCATCATACCCATCAAGTAGGTTATGATTATGAACTCTTTTCCTGGGACTCGTGCACACAAACTGTAACAACTGCTTTCCAATTAGAAATGGGTTTCACGGTTAAAATGAGATGCTTGATTTAATTAAGGCTTGTTATTTTGTATATATGTGTGAGAATGTACTTGGTAGATTTCTGTCGTCTATTATAGAGCTGTTATGGATTTAATTCATAGGTAACATCCAGAGTGATCAACTATATCAACATATATGTCTTATCAAAATCGTACTTTATTTTACTCTGATATAATGTGATGCCAATTTGGCAAGAATCATGTAACTACTAATAGCTGTACTGTTATGGTAGGACAGTAGGCATTGAACATGTTTCATGTGTGGTAAGCGTGAAGCATTTATTTATCTGGTATCAATTTCCTAATATAGGTCTACTAGACAGAATATTGATTTGTGCTGATGCTGTGAATTTTGAAGAGCTGGCTGATCTTATTCCTAAGAATGGCAAGGAGTGACTTCTAAATATTGAATAAGAGTTCTTATGCTATTTTTATTCAGTAAATATTTAAAATAGATTTGGTCAAAATATTGGCATTTATACTCCATGTTATGAATTGGTTTTGTCTGTCTACATAAAGGTTTTTATTTGTAATATGCAACTTCTGCAAATCTGTTCTACATATAGAAATACACCTATTAGTATTTATACTCTATCAATCATGTGATACCAGGATAATCCATAGGACGTAGGACAATTAACAACTACAGTAGCTTTAGCTGTATTCTAATTTGAGGTAAAAATGTTACTTAATGCTACAGCTGTTAAGTAAAGTAATCTTGCCTACTGAAAGCCAAAATAACTAGAACTAGGAGCTGTGTAATAATAATTTTGTGACGTACTAATATACTAATGTACAATATTTGCAATTACCACGCAGTTACTATCAAAGTTACAAAATATGATAAATATAATAATTATGTTGGTCTGAAATAATTGGAAAATATGAGTGCAACAAAAAATTATAGATAATTGGTAGCAAAAACAAATTTGGACTACTAACTAAATGACTAACTAATCATAGCAGCGCGTGGGTAACTAATGTAAACAAACGGTAACTACCCCAACACATCATGGCCGCCAGGAATGAAAAGTGGCATCACAAAATTTACGGGAGTTCCTGCTCTAGGGGAGATAACTCTATGATCTCCACTGCCATAATTCCCGGGTTCACCTAACTTTGACATTCAAACCTGTCAAAATAGATTGAAAAGAATTTGACAAATATAATATTGATTTTATTACAGAGCTAGAATTATATGGAAAATATTTATAATGGCATGAATTGTTTGTATTAAACTGGCATTTTATATCCATAGAATGTTATTATGATGTAGTTTCAATGGTGGTGTGTTATTACTTAGCCTTAGGTAGCTTACCGACAGCTATATGTATGGTATTACAGTATAATAATTATACATCATACATACATTGTACATTGTAATATTATATCTCATGGTTGGAGTTGTCAGCACACACTGTATGGTATAATACAGAGTTCTGTTTTATTTCTTAGTTTCTGCTGAGAGATATGATCCAGAAGTATCTGATGAAGAGGAAGGAGAAGGAAGGGTAGGTACCCCCCCCCCTCACTGTTTCATGTGTGGTTCTAGGTCTAGTATGTGCTGTACTAGCAGATCTGTACCTTGCAATCCTGTACCTACAGTCTACAGTCTAGGTTATACAGGAGTACGTACTGTAGTAATAGTATTAGTTGTAGTAGAAGTATTAGTTTTAATAAAATTAGTGGTAATAGTATAACTAGGGTTACTATTATAGCTAAATAGTTTAGTATTTTATTGCCTACAGCTTAAAATATATACACAATATATGAATATAACACTGGCCTGATGTTACTGATATAGTGGTTGATGAACACAATTGTATAGTCTCTCTTGTATAATATGCCTGGCCTGTAACATAATATACTCTACAATATTATTATGTACATGTATAATTATACTTATTAGAGAGGTAGTATTGCATATTTATTACTGACCATAATATTATTCCTACTGGTAGATGCAGGGTTGTAGAATTCACACAAATGGTAATACACACGCTACATACTACATGTATATACATACATGTATACCATCAATTGCATGGCTAATATATAAGATATATCTGCTGCACATGTATTATTATATTATAATAATGCGATATGACCATTTCTGTAAGTATATCCCTCACCTTATCATAATTGTTATTATACATTAATATATTATAATATATGGATTGTCATGAATGCATTTATATATAAATTATGGCCACATCCCATTTTATTCTATTTTCATTTTTTTGTAAAGGTGTTTACAGAATATTTCCATATAAGTTTGGCAGCTGACTTGTGGTCCTATCCTTTATTCTAACTTATGTTTAGTCCCTCCCCCTTCCTCTCCCCCTGTACCATGGGTCCTGGTTGTCCCTTCACTATAATACAAGTATACATTATCAACCCTGTAACAAGTATAAAGTAACCTGTATATAATACCTTATATCTACTCAACAACAGGCAAACACTGCTTGTATTTACACTATCAAAGTGATACGAAATGTAAACATGTTGTAAGAGAAGTCGTTGTACTGATTATTGGTAGTTGTACAGTGAGTGAATTATTCCATCTTATCTTATGCAGTGTTTGGTTTATAAACATGTACAGTGTGCAGTGACAGCGCTGTATCTACATGTATGTAATAATGTGCCACGACAACGCTGTAATAATGTGCCATGACAGCGCTGTATCTATGTATTGCTGTGTATAACTACAGTTACTAGTGGTCACCTGTTTGTGTCTGTCAGTATATTATACTAAATAAACCTTCACCCTGTATAATTATTAGCTTGTAGCATTTCCAGTGTCTGACTGGACTGTGTATGTACTGAATGTATGGCTACAACGTGTAATAAATATAATATAAATAATTGTATAATATTTATATTACAGACAGTGAACCCAAAGACAGATGAACAAAGATTGAAGCTTAATGAAGCTGTTAAAAATATTCTAATATTCAAGGCGCTGGATTCTGTAAGTACTACAGGCTATATACCATGTAGGTGTATGTTACCTGTACTGTTGATGTAATGAACCCAACCATAGACTGACTGCATGTAGGAGGAAAGTGTAGTAGGCCTGTGTATATATACACTACAACTACATAGCACTACCTACAGGGTTAGTAGACAGTTGGATGGGTTTGTTATCACACATAATATTCAAGGCTGAATCTTCCAATCCAGTTTGATAAGTTCCTATTAGATATCGTAGTTTATCTCTATCAATATACAGTGTCTGCTGTAGTGTATACAGTGGAGGTTTCTGGGCCTAAATAAATAATGCATGTTGCTCCAGCAAACATATGTTTATTACAATAATGGACCAGTGTTTGATAGAATACCTTGTTATGTAAATATATGTTTTTCTGGGTATATTTTAGGAACAGCTGGGCTATGTTATAGATGCAATGTTTATGAAAGAGGTATGTATCAAACACACACTGTTAGTAGTTGTGTATAACCACACATACATTGTATATAGTGTATTGTGTATAGTTGTAGGGTTTGCCTAGATATGAATGGGACATTCATCACACATTGTATTGTACTATAATTACTGGATTTACCACCATCCTGTGTAAAGAGGCATCCTTTTGTATTACTAGATAAAGCTACAAGCATTGTATAAAATACTGATTCACTTTAGCTAATCTCTTCCATTGGGCTGGCAATAAAATAACATCCTACTAAATATATGCTGTATATCAGCTGCTAGTAGCTACTGTTAGATGTGATGTAGTACTAACCAATGTGTATAAGCCTACACTGTAATTGCCTTACTGACAACCTTAAACTAATTCACTCCTGGCACTAGTATATATATATTTAGTTTGAGATTTGGAATTGATTTTTAAATTAATCCTAGGGAAAGCTGCATACAGTGCTTCAGGCTATCATAATGTACTGTTTCAGTGAAGCTTGTCTCCGACAGGCAGTGTTATGTTGTATGTCTCAGCATATTCACTGAGCACGAGTTCTAATTATTGTTTGTAATTGGGAAATTTAATTGCCCGATATTTCTGTTAGCTTATCATAATCTATGAACTGCAGCTGTAAGTTGCTGGTCGTGTCCCCCTGGCATTTCTCATTTCTGCAGAGTTTTGCATTACAACTAGTTCCTTAGGCTACAGCCAACTCTTGCTGCCGGTTGCGCTCTACAGCCCTGATACATTGGTCCAGTTATGGGTTTCGCATCCAGTGCTTAGGGAGAAGAAATTTATTAAATTTTATGCATAAAAAGTAATAAGTAAATTCTATGTTATAATTTATTCAATTTCATATGATTATATAGATCACAGCAGGTGATGTCATAATAACGCAAGGTGATGAGGATGCAGACTACTTCTACGTTATACAGTCGTAAGTAACATAGATATATCAGTGTATATCTGTAGATATATCAGGGTGTATCTGTAGATGTATCAGGGTGTATTTGTAGATATATCAGTGTGTATCTGTAGATATATCAGTGTGTATCTGTAGATATATCAGTGTGTATCTGTAGATATATCAATGTGTATCTGTGGATATATCAGTGTGTATCTGTAGATATATCAGTGTGTATCTGTAGATATACAATGTATCAGTGTATATAGTATCTGCTGCGGTCGAATTGCGTGATATAGTGTAGTAAGTTTGTGAATATATAATATATCGTTTGGTTATTTGACGTGAAGATGATAAATTACCCAGTTTATTAGTTATGCAAAGGGAACCATCTGATACCCTTACATTGTATATAAAACTGAAAATTCTTCTCAACTATATCCAACTGATTTAATATCTGCTAATACCTAGAATTACACAGTGAACAGTGTAGCACTGGTCTCCTATCAAATAGTATTCGTTAATTACCATGTCACCAAACTAATTAGCCAACATGTGAGTTTACTCGTGTTTAGCCCTTCTTATTAACAGGGTGGAAGTCATAACTGTAAACTATAAGACAGTATAAAACAATAAAACACCAACAGACTACACAGTGGAAGAAGTCATTTACATCACCTGTGAATTAAAACATACTTTTTATTACTTAAAGATAGTATTATCAGCTAGATTACTGAGAAAACTAATCCCTCATCTTGCGAAACTTGTTGTTTTATGAGTCCAACAATAATTTAATGTACTAGAGGAGTAAATATGGTGACTGTTTGGAATTCATTACCCAGTCTGTAATACGCAGTAGTCGTCATGTAAAGACGACATGCATGTACACATGATACCTGTGGGTTTGGTATCAGTCAAGTGATCTTATTGATTTTTATGAAGCGTTAAAAATTCATTTGTAAAGTTGAGAAATGTTGGGGGACGATTCAAACTCACTCAAGGCCATTTAATAATTTATCCAATCACAATGGGAAATGTGAATAGCGTCAACAATGCAAGGATTTTACTAACTTAATATGTAAGATAATCTATACTAGAAGTAGACTTATACCAATACATGGGCACAAGAAAACCAGTGAAATGGCATAATATACTGTAACGTCAGACTTTGATACAAGTTGTTGTACATATATATACTTATAACCAATCAACTGCAGCCACTAATTAAGGGGTGATAACTTCCAATTTAGTTACAAAACTAACTACTGTTTACAAGCCAGCAATGGAAGATATGATGCTTCACTCCTTAGATGTGGTTTGATCTCTCTACTCGCCAATCAGAGCCTCTGTTACATATTTTGTTATTGAATAATTTAGGTTGTTGGCTTCATGAAAGTGGTATTTTGTTTACTAAACCATTAGCATAGCATTTCAATTATTCCTTGAAGTTTATCCTGAGTTTAAATTCTGGTTAAATAGTTGGTTGGGATTAGTATACCATAATCCGTCTTTCTGTCGGCCTAATCTGGTAATAGTTAATTCCTCAGCAGTGACTAGGAGCATGTACAATGTAGAAGTGAAACTACTATGGTACAGTAGGTAACAATGGCACAGGAGGTAACAATGTCAGTTATGTTGTTAATTTTGCAGGTCCTTCAAGGTTGTATCCTGTATGACACCTTACAGTGTATCCTGTATGACACCTTACAGTGTATCCTGTTTTTTATTTTAGAGGAAAGTTTGAGACGTTTGTAAATGATAATCTAGTCTTGACTTATGACAACACGGGCAGCTTTGGAGAGTTGGCTCTCATGTATAACACTCCAAGAGCTGCTACCATCACTGCAGCCACCGACGGGCTCATCTGGGCTCTGGTAAGAGAATATGATTTGATAGCCTTAGTTCCATGCCTTCTCGATGAAAGGGTGGATATGCTAGACTGCATAGCACTTGATTAGCATAACCAACCCATTCTTTTGGGAGAGCTTAGATAGAATCCAGACTAGGAATTTGTATGTCATAATCCAGGAAAGCTCAGTGGTTTTTCTGTTTCTCAAATGTCCCATGTGCCACCAAGAATTGATTCATACGCAATTAAGCACATAGGCTACTTGGTGATAAGTTAAGGTCTACTCTGAGGCTATTTAACTGCTGTGGACAAAGGCAAATGAGCAGTCATAAAACTTGGTAGTAGCTTTTAATTCTCAGCGAATAACTTGTAAAGTTTTGTAAGGGGATTCAACAAATGCATTAATTGTCTAAGACACTTCTAGGTTTCTATCATGTGTGTTTTACATATACATTGTATATAAGTTACAATAATAACACAAGCATAATATGTATATTTTATCTGATGGTTTTAATGCTCCTACATTACACATATCAGCTGAATCTGAGGGGAAACCTGTCTCTGAATGTCAGAGAAGTGACATTTGATTCTCATTACTTTATAGATAAGGTTATGGTATTGTAATTAGGCTTACTCTTACATATTAGATTCAAGCTTGCCCTGTACTGTATTTTCATTACTCTTGGAATTTTGTATAGTACCACCATAAATATCATTTTAATGACATAATAGTTAGTTGACGTAAACAATCAACTGTTCAAAGTCTGGTTGAAAACGACTTTCAGTTAGTATGGTGGCAGTGAGTGCAGAGTGAGATGAGGGTCTGACATAATATCCCACAAGGTTCAGGTGGGAGATATGATAGAAAGATGAAAGTTTTACATTCTAGACTGCCAAATCAGATATCGGATACTGTTGGGTACAGAAATTAAAGTTAAATTTCCTAAATTACATATATTCAATTTTAACTGACTGACAGGACGTATAGATTAGGGCTTCAAGTAGAGCTACTCAAGGAAGCTCAGTGTTCAGATAATAGTCAACATCAGAGCCGGAGGTGAACATCAGGAGCCTCGCACTTCCTTTAGAAATCTTTACTCTGATTGCCAACATCACTGTTGATCTTACACGAATTAGATAAATTTTTTGAAATAACTGGTAATATAGAATCTTCATTTTATGAGTTTTCATCTATTATGTTGAATTTCAGTTTAAATCCTTAGAATTGTCCAGATTAAATTAGGTCTGACTACAGATTTTGGCGTCTCCTGGTGTTTGATTATATAAAAGCTCTATATTGTTGAGCCACAACATGTAGGTCTACATATGGTGTACGTGTGGGGTATACTGCTTCAAGTACGTTTCTGTTATTTTATAACAAGACGACTATATTTTATTTTAGGATAGAAATTCATTTAGGAAGATTGTATTAAAGTCGGCATTCCTCAAGCGAAAAATGTATGAAGACTTCATTGAAGCAGTTCCGATACTCAAATCTCTAGAGGTAAGTGGTGTGTGATAGGCCTATCCATGTTACTAGTACACGGTGCATATCTGTAGAGGTAAATGTATTTGCTGTCATATCTAACTACCCAGCTCAGCACATATCATACACATAACTCTATGAATTCAAGAGAACAGTCAATACTAAACTTGTTATTACAAAGATAAGAACGTATAACTGACTCTCTGGGGATTTCATAGGTTTCCACTGGACAGCTTGAAACATAATTGCTTTGAATATGAGATCCCTGGGATAGTATTTACTGCACTTTATGAGTGATGAAGATATATTATAGACAGATAGCTCTAGTAAATTGATAGCCCAATAAACTCATCCTCCCTGTTCAGCTAAGATATTTCTCTCCATTTGTGTGAAACTCTGTGATTTAATTGGTGAATCATACATTTTACATCGGGATAAACCAGTAAACTTGTTACTTTGTTTTCAGCCATATGAACGAACCAATGTATGCGACGCCCTCACCTCTAAAACCTACGAGGATGGGACGGAGATTATCCGTGAGGTGAGATTTTATTGGATTAACTAAATGCTCTCATAGACACGTTCACCAACAGACTGTCTGATTGTGTATAATTACGTATGAGGGGATTATCATACAGGGGATTATAGGAAACGGGTGTGGGGTTGTTCCTGTGAGACTGTGATTAGTGATAATCCTTGGATAGTAGGTACTGTTTGTCTTCCCTGTGGTGGATCTAAGGCTAGAGAATCTGGCTGACGTCTGCAAGATTCAATCTGTTATGTCACATGACCATATCGCAGTACACTAGTACTCTCATTACTAACTAATGTTATGTGTAGCCACCAGCCAGTTGATTCTATCCAGTATAGTCTATTGTTGACTCCATACTACCAGCATACTACCCCAGACATTGGCGTCATTCACAACGTAACTCGCATAGCATTCTTGTAGGTAAGGTATGGGAGTACATGTATATGTCATCACATGTGTTAATGTTAGTTAATATTGTTTTCTATTCAGGGAGATGAAGCTCTATGCATGTTTTTCATTGAAAGTGGAGATGTACGGGTCATGAGAACGGTAAGTCATTTCCTGTTTCCATTGATCACCAGGTTTATTATAACTAGTGATTATATCTTGGTAGCTATTTGGGTCTACTACATGACAAGGAAACACTGTTTACTCTACTATATTTTGTTAATTACAAATTTACGGACTATATTTGTTTTTTTTTCAGAGGAATGATATTCGCAAGGTTTGATACATAGTGCTAGTGCATATGCATAATTTAAATAAATAGATACATTATAAACTTTGTTGTCTACTGATTGACAGCTCAGAGATTGGGCTGTGTAAGATCATATATAATGTGTAGACAACTCCTGACCACGAAGGCTCATACTGGTTGGTTCTACGTTTTCACCTGCATGTACATCAATCAGCATGCTATACAGACTTTGTAAAATTAGTTTAAAAATAGAAAATAATTTTTTTAGTGAATTACTGAAAATAATAACTCTGTGACTCTCAGCAATCAAACACTGAAACGTTCCATAGCAGGTTCACAGAACTACTTGTACTGAAGGGACTAAATGCTCTTTAGCCAATTATATTCATTGAAACAAATCTATGTTCTACCCCTCAATTGAATGAAATTTGATAGACATACATTTACATAAAGGGTATTAGGGTGTGTCTCTCTTTCTCTCTCTCTTGGTGTAGTGTGTAGGTGGAGATTTTATTGGAACATTATTTGCTGTTATATGGTTGCTGTTGCTGGCGCTCCATCTATAATGCTCTTTGGGGGTGTAATAATATAGGCTAAGCCTCTTTACTATACACTAATTTATTGTAATCTATAGCAATGCTAGACTACACTGTTGACTACAGTTATATATTAGTTTACTGGTTGCTCAACTACTGGGCTCATTCGAACTAGCGTAGATAGCAATTACACCCACAATGCATTGGTAATTACACCCATGATGCATTGCAAAGTGTTTGTTAGATTATGATGAATGTATTCTCTGTGCAATCTTTAGAGGCATGTAGCACTCTGCGGGTGTTGATCTTGGTAGTCTGTTGTAGAGATCTGGTTATATTACTGCATGGTAGCGTGATATTCTCCTTCCTTTGTTTGCAGGGCAGCAATGGAGAAAACAGAGAGGTAAACAGGTTGCATAAGGGCCAGTACTTTGGTGAACTCGGTCTAATTAGTAAGAAACCAAGAGCTGCTTCTGTATTTGCAGTAGGAACAGTTAAATGTGCAGGTAACTTTTTACCTAAATTATCATAGTTATACTTGAAGTTGTATAAATATTCATATTGATTACTATTGGCTGTCCAAAGACAAGGTAAGGCACAGTCGGCTCACTGCTGTAGGAGTTACCTTACCTTATTAACAAGAGTTTGTATTGAAAATCTTGCCTACTATGGGAATTGATGTTCTAACATAGGAGGTGACAACTCCAAATTCTTGACATACTGTACTAGCCCTGAGGAGGATTGTGGTTTACATTGTATAACACACTGTTTATGGGTTGATATGTTGTAGTGCTAGATGTGGAGGCATTTGAGAGACTGCTAGGACCCTGTATGGACATCATGCAGAGGAACATGGCTGCATACGAGGAAGGCATGATCAGAGTGTTTGGAGGAAAAGACCAAATATCTGACCTCCGATAGTAAGTATGATTTAATGACTCACTAGTATGTCATTCACAGCTTATTGAGTGTCTAACATGTCATCCTGTATCCTGGTGTGTGTTTATGTAGTAGTAGTAGTAGTAGTCTATGTGATAGATGGTGTGAAGGTCATCATCCATCATCTTCCACCACAGCTACTTGGTCATTATTATTATTATCAGCAGACAACCTACTACTATCTTACAATCAAAGACAAGTAGCATCATAATTTTGTTTTCTGTACATATTGAAACATGATTTTAAATTGGTTTTTATTGATTTTAGTTGACATTTTATAATAAATATATATCGCTATTAAAACATCTTTTTCATGTTTAACAATCAAGGCTATATTTCCATTCACAGACAAGTATGAAACAATTTATTCTCTTAGACTTCAATAATAAATGAAATAACTCGTCTGTTGGTTTATATTTGTAGAACTGAGTTACAGCCTACATTCCTACCAGCGGGCCCAGCCACCTTGCCTAAGCAGATGACACAAATCATTCTATATGATTGGTCAATCAGTATATGCTAAGCCTACGAAGGCGCGAGGGTCCGTCTATTCATCATGGCAGTATAATAACTACCCTATCAAATCAACTTTTTCCACTTTACGCTCAAAGACCATATACTGGTCTGTTGGTAGGCATCATATCATGATCAATAGCTTCTCTACTTGCTAGTCTCTGTCCAAAATGACATGGTTTGCTATCAGTCTGGTAATATTTCCACTGTGAAATTAGTTAGCAAACTAGCTAGAGTTATCATTTATTTTTCTTTGTTTTTTAGTGTTGTTTTATTTATGCACTGCTAGAATTATACCACTATACTCAGTTGAACGATGCAACTGTATCTGTTATCACTCTCTGTTATCAAGTTGTTATAGTTGTAAGCACACTTGCACTTTGTATCTGGTAGACTTTCTACTCATTGTTATAATATAATATATAATGATACAATTAATATACTACTAGGCATGATTGTAATGTGATAAATTAAAAATGGTCTCCTATCATATCCTTAAAAGAAGATGATTATTTTTACCTGTGAATATTTATTTTTATGGCTGTACCTGAGTTCAGTCCCCTACCTAATTATTGTAATTTCTATTAGCATTCTCCATACTCACTCTTTATGTATCACCAAAAGATATTTGTGTACTATTGTGTACTGTATGCATAGATTCCTAGTCACAGTGACATGTTTGTATAGACTTTATTCTTGTTCAAATATATTAATGTTATTATACAATATTTACAATATATAGTTATTCTACTGACTAGTAACAATATAAAAACCCAATTATAGTTTGAATTAAGAGAGAAGTGAGTATCAGGCCATCCACCATCTTTTTTGGGATGTTATTCCTGTTTAATAGTCAGAGAAATCCAATCTTCTTTCTACAATGACATCATAACATATTACATATCTACTCAGAATCTGATGGAAAGCAGCCAATTATCAGGCCATTCCCATAAATCTTACAGATTAGTTAACATTGTTTATGCAGAACTTATACAAATACATAACGTTATCTCCATGGAATTAATTCTGTACAGCTGGACAATAAAAATAATTATCAAAAAAATTTTGCAGAGTCATAAAAAACGTGCTCCAGGTGAGGCTCGAACTCACAGCCTCCGCATCTCATACTGTATATAAGTACGGCGCGCTAACCGATTGCGCCACTGGAGCATGTAGTTGCTCTGACCACCTTCATAAAACCATGAAGTTAGGCATGACAGTGGTGACAATGTTTTTCATGGCATGACCAACAATAGTACATTTAATTAGAGTACTGATGGACAGATGGATTACATTATGGCCTCAGGAGGCGTTGGGACGTTTGGGCTAGCTAATTTTTTAATTTTGACATTTATTTACATAATCAGTTATGAATTATAATTTAGTTGGCAGTTTTTGCATGGGTACATTTATACAGAATATTAATTAGACACAATCACAATATAGCACTATAATTGTATAATTATGCATTTGCTAAGAACCTCCAACACCACCTGCCTAATATCTGAGTGTGAGGCTTAGCTGGGGTTAACTTGAGATTATGAAACTATTATAGTACTTAGGACCTGACTGCATATAAATCATCAACAGTGCACCTTGCTATAACAGTAGGTTATGACCTGAGCTCTACCTCAATATTTTCAATTGAGTAGCTTCAAATGTGCCATTAAATCGGTCAGCCTGTTGGGTCTTCTACCAACACTTGAGCTACTATACTGCAGGGCCTCCTAACTAATATGTTATTATGGTAATTCATTGCCAAATGGTAATTAAATCTTCCATCTATCGAAACTAACTGCCTATTTAAATTATCAACTGACAATTGCAGTTTAAAAATTATACATGCTAAAACTATTTATTATAGAATTGAGTGATTGAAGCTAAAGTCGAACACACTACATGAGTTAGTACGTGATGACATGGCATAGTAATAGAGAGGTGGAACTACTAACAGTATAGGAGCTGTGTATATTAATATAACTTACCCGTAAATTATCTGAGTAAGTATTTTCCAAGAAATGTAGATAATCAAATTAAAATATGTGAATTGATTTACCATTTTTCCAAAAATTTATGTATAGTGTCCTATAGCTGAATGTTACCCAGTAAGGGGAACACTTGGAAAAGTTCATTTGGAAAACAAATGTTTGTATTTGGGCTCATCCATACCGATGCACTTTTATCAACTATCATTTTTAAACAATCATTTTCCCAGTTTCAAGTAGTGCCAGTCATACACAGCGTCTATCAGGTATTTGTGCATATCAGTTAAGCTATCCAGGATCAAACCACATTTTGAACCTGGCATACTAGACTACCACTAGTACTACTACTGCTGCTGCTGCTGCTACTACTACTACTACTACCCACACTCGGTGTAGATTATACTCGACTCTTACCAGCTGTCCAATCACCATCCTTGTGGGTTGGTGTTGAGATAAGGGATATGGGATGTGATGTTTGTCTACCCATAATTCTATACAGATAATAATATGCTGTCCTTGTTACCAAACCCCAAACTCCAACCACCAAACCCACCAACTGATGATACTTTTTAAGGATTATGGGTAAAGTGCGCCAGATCAGAAGGTTAGAGGACGAAAGGAAGTGTCGCAAACAGGCATGCAGTCTACACAAATGTAATTGTACTTTATCATAGTATAGAATATAGCCGTGAATCACTAATTCCTGTAGCTGTAACCTACGGCTAGTCGTTAACTACAGGTTTACGTGTGTACATGTCTGTGTGGTTGTTATAATCTATTTCATAGTGCAGTATACTCCACACTAACAACTGGAAATATAATACTAGATGACAAATTAGTGATTAATAGATAAAGAAGGTATTAAAGCTGTTAAGTATTTACTAATGCCTGTTTATACGTAGTCTATAAGAGATATATTATTGTGATTGATGAACTAAACCTATCTTTATGTCTACAGAGATACAATCTCACGTTCAATGGAAGTGGAAGACGGAGTTCTCCAGACCAGAAAGTCTCATCTTAATTATTGTACTGTGTAGCCATAATACCTTACCTACTTATCGTATGGCTGCACAGTGTGTGAGGTGATACTATACCACACTACACCACACCACACTACACCACACCACACCACACCACACCACACCACACCACACCACACCACACTACGCTACACAAGAGATGGTATACATACATGTAGATACTGACAAGTGAACCCACCTCCTTGTTTTTGAGCACCTTGAGATTCATGTCAGCTGCAGTAGCAGCCAGAGCATCCAACTCTCTCCCAGTGTATGACCTAGCGTCCAACTTCAGCTCTGCTAAACCTGACTCCTTGAACTGTCTGCAGCAAATAGACACATACAAAGCAATGTGGAGTTGTCCCATCTTTGTATACATGTACATATGTTCAGCGCTGTAACAACCATTTTTGGCTGAGGGGGCAAAAATCCCAGGCCGGAGTATCGGGCTGCCCAGATTAATACTAAAAGTAGCTTAAAATGTTCTCTATCAAATTCAAGTAGATATACAAAATCACAGGCCACTCACACTGTCTTTCAGACAATAATATTGGCCCTAAATTTGTGATCAATGTACTCAAAGTTCCATTTTGAGATTTGCCACCAACAAATATGTGTTTTTGGACAGATTTCTGGGGTGGCAAATGCCCACCTTGCCCCCCTGGTTGTTACAGCCCTGCATATGTTATATAATTATATAGCCTTACTACATAGACACCTCTATATACAGTGTAACATATAGCCGTAGTACATAAACAAATATACATACAGTATGTCATTTAGTACATGTAGCTAATGACTCACTTTATCTTGTCGACATATTCCGGGGGGCAGACAGGCGTATCCTTTCTCTCACCGGTGGACAGCTGGAACATCTTCTGACACATCAACTTTTCTCTCTTCTTCTCTTTCGTCTCACGACTACAGAACCAGACAGCAAACATTTCATTGAGCCAGCATTACAAGCAGTTACTACATGCGTAGGGTTCTTCGTGCAGCAGTTATCCTCTATGGCTACCTTCCCATCCTCAGATAATGGAGAAAATATCAAAATGTGGAAAAAAGGTTTTGCTACTTGATTTTTTTCATGCAGCAGATGAGTTGATGAAATGAAACTAAATTTGGTAGTGTCAGTTTACCAGATCCCTTAGTAAGAGCAACAATTTGCACCATGTGAAAGGTGAGCACTGGAACAGATGTCAGCCCTATTATTTTATAGTTTGGTGGGTGAAAGGGCTGTGATTGTCTTAACCATCACATGGGTAGATAACTCTCACTGCATGTGAATAAACAGTAAGACTTGGTGGAGTAACTGGGTACAGCCATGGATTAGCAGTTGCAATGGTTAGTCAACAATCACTGAGTTGAGTCACAGCTATTGTGTTCACCTTACAGGGTTTATAAAATTTACCGCTTGCATCATAACATAAATTTATATAGATAGTATAATATCACAGAATGGTACATAGTAGTTACATTAAAGAGTAGTATTAGATTCATTGTTCAAATTTTATTCTTTTTATATTTTGATAAAGTCTTGTTATTATTTCTTTACTCTGACGATAATAAGAGGACTAATATCGCAATATTAGGGGAATGAAAACACAAGTGTCCAGTGTACTACTCTTCATCCCACACTAGCAACTTCAAACACATGATGCATGTAGGTCATTGTACACAGCCTACTGATCCCCATGTTTATATACTATACAATTATAACACATATGCAGTTATAGTAATAATAAACAGGTATGACCTCTTCTATATTCAATCAAGTGACACTTCAAACACCAAGTAGAGATAATTGCCACAATACCTTTAAATGTTTCTATTGCCACTGCAATACCTAAGTGGGTGAATAGAGTAGGTTGTGCAGTAGAAAAGGGTGGATACAGTCTACAGAACTATGTAAGGGGTGTTGGTGTACCTGTCTATTTCCGAGAGCAGGTTTCCTATACCCTGATCGTTAGGGTATTCACTACGTGCCAACTGAACTATCTTTTTAGCAGAAACGTAATCGCCAAACTCCATCTTTGCCTTCGCTTTCCTAAAAACATAATTTATAACAACAATGTAGAAATGCATAAATGTGGGTAAACAAAATGGGTGGCGAGCCCTAAGGAAGGTAAACTACCGCCTATAACCAAGTAAGTACTCTGTTAATCCAATACTAGGTCAGAGTGATGTTTCCAAGTTTGGTGTAACAATGGTACGACAAAATATATTCTTATATTATTTCTCAGAGTGTTACTAAATTTCGGAGAAAAAAACTTTCCCAGTCAGTTTTAATAGAAGTTATTATTATCACCTGAAACCTGTGAAAGTATTTTATTGTATATCAGGGACGTTTCAAAATGAGGAATCTCACAGGAAGAGTACACTATATTGTGATTGGAGACAGACAGAGACTGGGAGAGACAGCTAGGTAGAATACCTGTACAAAGCTTTAGGGTTCTTGGGTTCAATCTCAAGGGCCCTGTTACTAAAGGTGATAGCATGGTCCCACTTGTTCAGCTTGAGCGCACACAATGATCTGTTGAGATAGAGCTTGACTAGAGCTCTTTGTTGCATCTCCTCGTCAGCATCATCCTGTAGATTCACTTCTTCCAAGATACGTATTGCCTAGCAACCATAATAAACAATGCAACTATTACATGGCAGCAATAATCCCCCAAATAAGCAAACAGCTAGTAAATGGCTACTTATTCATTGTACAAAGAGTCGGGAAGGTATAACAAATGATATAGACCCCAACTATGATGGTAGACATTGCATAGTCTTTACTCTAGCCCGTAGATCGCCCAAAGCCTGACAGCTTGGATGTACAACAGGATATAGGTAATAATACGATAATGTTAGTTGCATGTATACATGTACACATGAACTGACTAAATCCAAAGTTGTCCTATCATGGTAGTTTTACAAATTAAGAAGATAACTCCCAACAAGTATCAATAACTGATCATATAATAAAATAGATGGTGCTGTAGTGTTACAGTGTCAACATCAAGATAAATTCTTACATTTATAAATGCAGGTTCAAACAGAGAAAATGTAAAATGCACTACTCGTACCATCCTTATGTTTATCTGCTAAGAAAGCAACGTTTTAGCTGGATACCAAAATTGCCAAATCTACAGACTATAAGACCAACTACAGTGAAGACGTTAGATACTGTTTAGAAGAGATAGAACAAACACATGTACATTGGATATGATTCACAATGTGTGTTGTCATACAAATAGACACTTACTTTACCATAATGGTAATTAGCTCCCTTGAAATCAGCTGCATTGTAAAGTTTATTGGCTTCTTCTCTCTGTTTACTGCACAACTTGACCAACTTCTTAACAGGTACCAATTTCTTATCCTCCTACAATATACAGTACTGAAGGTGACGACTGTAGCATCTGTAACACATGGTGTGAAGGTGTTGACTGTAGTGATTGGAACATATTTACAGCTGGGTGCAGTAGTGAATGTGATAATACATAGTATGTGCACAGGAGTCAACTGTAGTGTATAGGGTACATTTACTGAATACCTCGATACATTATATTGACTACAGAACTAAGGCTATTATATTTACCCTTGACATTTTAGCGTAGGAGTCGAGTTCTGTGGTGGCCCAGTAATTAACAAGTTCAATTCGATATCTCACTGTAACACAAGCATACCATCATGTACACAGCTATGATAGCGAGTTAGTAACTAGTGTGATTATAGTAATATACATGTACATATTAGTAAAGTATAAAATATACACACATACAGTTACATTGTAGATGTACATACGTGTTGCATTAGGCTGTATTCTAGGTGGACAACCCATAGCACCAAACGCATAGTCGGGGTGGATGAGAAAGTCAGCCACTTCCTTATGACTCATACTAGAGATAGCGATACGGAACCCAGGGAAGAACTCATTGTTGAGGTTAGACTTCTGTGGGCGGTTGTCTCTCAGATACGTTACGTCAAACGGTTCAGTATCAGTCTCCTGGATTCCAGAGTAGTGGTCTGTAACCATAGCAACCGTAGACAACACGCCATAGTAACCATAGCAACCGTAGACAACACGCAATAGTAACCATAGCAACCATAGACAACACGCCATAGCAACCGTAGACAACACGCCATAGTAACCATAGCAACCAAAGACAATATGTCATAGACAAAATCTACATATTATATAATATGTGATTATTATAACACTAGTATTCTAGCGATACACTGCCACTACACTGCGATCACCAATGTGATTGTGTCTGCTCAGGTTTAAGGTAGCCAGTGTTTAACAACACTCTGCATGTACGTGATAACAGCACACCAGTAAGTTGATTTGGCACATTGACAGGAAGTGATGAAATATACTGACAGGCAATTTGTATATCATCCATCTCGAATGTTCTACGCTCTCCTTCGGGTTTCTCTCTTTCCTTCTGCTGTAACTCCTCAACATATTCTGAGATTTTTGGCCCCATACCATCTCTCAGCACTCGTTTCATAACCCCTGAGTAGAAAGCAGAGTCATATCCGATGCAGTCTATAACTACATATCCATCCTTATTGTAAGACTAAAGTAACAACTAGCACAATATTTAGAGAAGGTTTATGACTGTGGCTACAGCGGAAACATTTTTATGAGAATTTGCATATTTTGGTGAATTTAAGCACGTCTACATTGCACTAACCTATAACGACAATCCCAATACCATTGAGTTCTCATTGATGGTACAACTACTATAAGTTGAACGCTATGAAGAGTAACAGCATATTGTATGACCAGTCAACCATCAACCATCTATTAGCTATTCACACGGCCATTATTTTACGATCTATCCAACTAATATCGTCTATTATCAGCTGATTGAACAGTAGACTAGCATACCTCCATCTTCGGTTACAGGGGTCATCTTCTTCCTCAGCCTATCAAAGGAAGTCGATGTGTCATCCTCCTCGTCTTCCGAATCACTCTCCCCCATATTGTAGAGCTCAGAGTTCTTGTACAATTCAGCATGTTCAAAGTAAGCACTACTTTCATCTATAACATTGACACATACATGAGCAGACGAATCCCTGCGACTCAATAAACCAATCATGTACAAGTAGCCTATATCATGTATACATGTACAGTTATTAGACCTCACCTGGAGCATTCTTTGACAGAGTACTGTCATCGATAGTGAACTCAACTCCTTTACCGTCCCGTAGTTCATCCAGATCTAAATCTCCCTTCAGTCTGACACCAATATTCTATAAAACAGCTGACATACTTACACATATATATAACATGATAATTATAAAACAGTTGACACACCTACATGTATATATAATATGCTATAAAACAGTTGACATACTTACATGTATATATAATATGCTATAAAACAGTTGACATACCTACATGTACATATAATATGCTATAAAACAATTGACATACCTACATGTACATATAATATGCTATAAAACAGTTGACATGCCCACATGTACATATAATATGCTATAAAACAGTTGACATACTTACATGTACATATAATATGCTATAAAACAATTGACATACCTACATGTACATATAATATGCTATAAAACAGTTGACATGCCCACATGTACATATAATATGCTATAAAACAGTTGACATACTTACATGTACATATAATATGCTATAAAACAATTGACATACTTACATGTACATATAATATGCTATAAAACAGTTGACATGCTCACATGTACATATAATATGCTATAAAACAGTTGACATACTCACACGACGAATATTAGAGAGTAGTATATGGTGTAAAAGCGCAAAAATGAAACACGTTGAAATTTTGTACCGATGAACTAACGGAAGCCTTATAAAGGGAGAGCAAAACTGCTAATAGGCCTTAATATACATGCAGTTGTAGAGTAGTAGCTTGACAGTGGAGTATTTTCATTTGCTGGTCTAAACTAAATATGGACAGTACTACAACATAACCAAGTTATGAGCACAGCATCGTTTCAATGAACGGTTTTGTCTCTCGGGTGTGTGATATTGTAATGTCTTCGGTCACATGAGTACGATGGTACGGGTGTGGGAAGTGCCTATGAGTGGTGCTAGATATTCCTGATAACATATAGAGTGAGTAGTACTTGTAGTACTTGTAGTACTTGTGGTACTTGTGGTACTTGTGGTACTTGTGGTACTTGTGGTACTTGTGGTACTTGTGGTACTTGTGGTACTTGTGGTACTTGTGGTACTTGTGGTACTTGTGGTACTTGTGGTACTTGTGGTACTTGTGGTACTTGTGGTACTTGTGGTACTTGTGGTACTTGTGGTACTTGTGGTACTTGTAGTACTTGTAGTACTTGTAGTACTTGTGGTACTTGTGGTACTTGTGGTACTTGTGGTACTTGTAGTACTTGTAGTACTTGTAGTACTTGTAGTACTTGTAGTACTTGTAGTACTTGTAGTACTTGTAGTACTTGTAGGTCTCGGAGTCAATGCTTAGATAAATCTTGAGAAAGAGATGTTCTACCCTAGCAGAGAGTTCAGGCTTGAAGGACCAAGAGCTGGAACTAACTTAGCTATGAAAGCAGTATAGATGTGTCTTTATTGAAGTCCAAGCATCAACTGAATCAGTAATGAAAAAGCATACGCTTTATAATACTATTGCGTTTCTGATAAAAGGACAATGTAGCATCGTCTGGAAATTGCGCAACAAGATGGCTGACAAAAGGACGAGGTCCGGCCTCTTTAAGGTCGGCTTTTACAAAATATGCTTAAAATTATGTATATCATAACAGATTGATTGCAACTAATTCTGAGACCTCGGCCCCATTACATAGCTATAAAAGGCAAGTTATACAATAGACTATTAAGTAAGTTACAACCAGTAATCCCGGAATTGCATAATATAGGCAGTTTACACATAAGTATGATATGAGTACATGCATACATGACAAGGTAAGTACTAGAGTAATTAGGCGAGTATGAGTTGAGCGAGACAACTCCCAGGCACTAGTGTGTATTGAATGTCAGACAGGGAGCCTGAGGCTATATTATAATGAAATGTCCCCTGCCACCATAATATGAATGTATATATCATAGCATTAAGTGCACAGGTACTACATGCATATGATATAAGACAACTCACCGCGTCCTCATCGTCTGAATACTCTCTGGGTGCTGAATCACCAGAAGCCATATTCCATCAGCCAATCACTATAAAATTAAACTTCATTTAATTGTGTAATAGCTATAAAAATACCATAACTGTGAGAAAATATTCTGAAAATACGTTTGAAGAGAAATAGGCAGCCCTAAGGGCTCGGCTACACGAGAAGCTGATTGTTCTTTTTCGGCCGATCTAGAGCAAATTGGCGCACTGTTTGTTTGGCTATGCAAGGACCAACATGTTTTGGTGATTAGCTGGATATTAATTAAAGCCCCTCGTGGACCTATAGAGCCATGGCAACGAACAACGAAGTTGCTCCACCAAAGCTATCGGCCTCTCGTGCAATTGAGCCTTAAAGCATTAAGGAAATCACGTTTCCATGTTGATATTCAAAATCTACATGTAATGAGCCTCCATTTGAGTATTTGTTTGACTTGCTAGACCCAGGGGTTCAAGAAATACGAGTTGTAAAACTGGACTATCTCTCTTGCAGTTATAGGCTATGACGTACATGTAGATGTCATGCGGAAATAAAGCCAAACAGTTACTGAATAACTACTTGTTTACATTACATGTATGATAAGAGTGATTAATCACTAATAATAGCATTTGATCCAATAATGAATACGTCAGTTACAATAAAAGTGTCAACATAGTTAAGAACCACAACTGGTTTTGTAATTTGGAACACATGCTTGGATGTTTTCCATGCAATGCACATCAATGAGAACATCGCTGCGCACTGTTCAACAGTATCGACTGTGTCACAATTATTTTTACTATTTGCTTGGACTTCCCATAAATAACTGGGCAGTGAATAGAAAGTACCCCAAGCTATAAATTGCTGAAATATTATTGGATATTTTACCTTAGATTATAATATATTTATTGGTGAAGGTTACTATATAACTACTGCTACAGTGGTGCGGCTTGGCATCAACATCACAGGTCAAAGGTCACCACAATGGTTTCTCATCTACATGTAGCTAAGTTTGTACGAGCGTTCTTCTACAAGGTAGATTTCTGGGGGCTATATCTCTGAATATACTAGGTCCACAAAGACAACCAATAACTCAAAATGTAGTTCAATACCTCTAAATTGTGAATATACACATGTCAAGTAGTTTCCTTAATGCTTTAACCTTGTGAACTGAGCATTACTTATATTCAAATCAACACACTGTGATAGTGATTAATTCTTTGTTCACTTTGACTTTATATTTATAATCGATGAATTTATACTTATTTTGTGCGAACATCTACAAAATATATTACAAAAATTTCAAATTTATAACTATAGATATAATATAAACACTAGATAGGACACCCTGTGTTAATGCTCTAATGCTCTTTGTCCTACTAAATTATGGGAATTCCCCACGACTTAACGTAAACTCACCGTGATACTTGCAGCCTGCAATCATGATTCACACTACATATTATAATGGTGTATTGCAGCATAAACTAGCACCACTTTGGTTTTAAATCAAGCCTTGCTGCCATAATATCTGTATCCTGGCAAATTGATGTCTGCATAACACATTACCACATAACAAGCTATCAAATGGTACTAAACGCTACCTATTTACACCGTATAAAAGGGCTAAAAAGCGATAATGTAAACCTACTACATGCATGTTTCAATAGAACACTGCACAGTAATTAGGCTGCTTTGATTATAAAACTGTTTCCAAAGTCCTTGTGTTTTGACACAATTATGAATGTTTTGCAAATTTATTACCATGAAAAAACTGGTCAAGTGAGGCTAATGTTCATTACCATCTCCCCATAAGTAACTGATTTGTTCAAATATTTGAAATTATATTTGTACTGAGTATAAAAATTGAGCTGCATGTTGTTTTGTCAATAGTTAGACATGTGTTGACCATGTTAAAGTATACATGTATCTACAAATAATATAAGTGCCACAGATAATTGCAAAACAATGTTTGTAGGTGGCATCATCTTGCATTCTCCAGCAATGTAATTATTGGTTTCTCCAACAATTTGATTATGAAAAATAATTATAAAATTAGTATAATTGTAGGTGAATGTTACACTTTGTTAAATGTTATTGTGCAAAATTATTCTACTCGGTTTCTATCGCAGGTTTCCTTTATCACTCACTTTAGATGTCCCATGATGTATGCGAATACTACAGTACCTGCTGATAACTGTCTTTATAAGAGAGTTGCTATGGCTAGCACATGAAAGTCGCTGGGGAATGTTATTTGTGGCAGCACAGGAAAGTGTTTGTATAACAGCTTTCTTATGTATGAGCTTACACATTCCTTCAGCTTGCAACATATGTCTGATAGATTTCTCAGCAATCTGACAGAGTTCAGTGATAATGGGGTTGGGGTGTGTTAAACCTCCACGGTTCTTGATAGATATTAGGCTTAGGTCATCGTAGGCAGTAGTGGTGTGATTTTTGTATGGCTAGAAAGTCTTGGCAGTCACTACATGGAGTGTACATACATGTACATGCTGTGAGGATGGGCAGTATTGTTTTATATCCATGGACTGAGATGACATGTTCAAGTCTTGTGCACAATATTTTATTATACATGAAATGCAGTGTCAATAACCTAGGTTATGTTACTGACAAGTGCATGCACAGCATTATTATTGCTTTTAAAAAATATCATAACATTTTTATCCTCACTTGATAGGTCGGTAATTAACAGTGTGGCACTTAGATATACTTTAACATGGTCAACACCTGTCTAGCTATTGGTAAAACAGCCGCTCTAATTTTTATATTTAGTACAAATATAATTTCAAATATTTGAACAAATTAATTACTTATGGAGAGATGGCAATCAACATTAGCCGCACTTGACAGGATTTTTCACTGTAATAAATTTGCAAAACATTAATTTACAATGATAATAACACAATGATAGTATATTATCATTGATTAATATGTTAAAACACAAGGACTTTGGAAACAGTTTTATAATCCAAACAGCCTAATAACTGTGCAGTGCTCTATTGAAACATGCATGTAGTAGGTTTACATGCATGTTTCAAACCCAGGACATCCACTTTATGACAGAATTTCTTTTAATAACTGCAGAAGAACCTCTCGCTCAAAGACTCTATATAGGCCTGTAATAGCACGAACTGCAAAGCGATCCAACAGTTTTTTTCAATTTTTGTGAAATTTTTTAACAATGGTAATATCTACACTATGTGAATATTGAATAGAGAGTATGTATATGTACATATACCATCAATTCCATCATCAGTGCCTCTTACTGACTGTATGGTAAATAAAACTAAACTCTAAATTCCCTTTTTATACCTTTCAGACAGTGTAAATAGGTAGTGTTTAGTACCATTTGATAGCTTGTTATGTGGCAATGTGTTATGCAGACATCAATTTGCCAGGATACAGATATTATGCCAGCAGGGCTTGATTTAAACCACAGTGGTGCTAGTTTATGCTGCAGTACATTATTATAATATATAGCGTGAATCATGATTGTATGCTACAGGTATCATGGTGAGTTTATACTACGTCGTGGGGAATTCCCATAATTTAGTAGGACAAAGAGCGTTGGAGCATTAACACAGGGTGTCCTATCTAGTGTTTATATTATATCTATGGTTTAAACTTAGCGAAGATTGAACATAAAACAAGAAAATCAGTCAATCTCCATTCCTTGATTGCAGGATATATGTTGATAAATTGCGGAATTGTACAATTTTATATGTCCTCCAATCGCTTTCGAAAAAATGTGATAAAATCTCATTCTGAAAATCAACCAAGAATTTGTTTATTTATGGACGGACCCATATAAGCGGGCATATATATAGAATTTAATATTTAATAAAACCGCAATTGCTACTAGCTTTGTGAACAACTTGCACAATGTGATCATCCATTTCAGTTTACTAGAACATGTTATCAAGTAATAATTGCTATAATAAGTAATAATTGCCCTCAGCGCGGCATATTATGATGATCTACTGGCCCAGCCGAGCCAACAGTGGAAACGGTACAGGCCCACTCCCAGTCTTTGGGGCTCCCCCGGTCGGTAGGGGCAAACAGCAACCGGCATCTCAATGGTTTCTTGCCAAATATTATAAGAGATATAAGGATTGAAACCAACCCAAGAGTTCTAGCTGAGTGGCCTACAACCGCAACCTACACGCAGTCAGGCTAGATAGTCCTGAGGTTTATATTAATTTCTGTTTGTAAATATTTAAGCTTACAAAGCTTTCAAAAAATAACAACACAATAATTATTTTTTTTTTATGCATTTTCTCACAGAGACCGCACTTAAAAGTGCGTAAAGTCGTGAGAACTCGATTGTTTTTTTTTTTTTCAATTTTATGTTAAAAGTGCTATTTTTGTAATCATTTTCTTTGTTATATGATATTTATATATATATGTATTTTTTTTATGTTTTGTGATATATGTGTTATTATTAGTCTCAGTCATTCATTCAGACCGTAGCTCTCTCAGGGCTCTGGGCCAAAATGAGGAATAAAAGATATTTGTTCTGATGTGTGGTGTATATGTATTAACGGCCTGTCTTGTTTTGTGTATCTTATCTAAATTATAATTAAAAGTTGGCTCAATACCTTCAGCCAGGCACCTTGAAAAAAGTGACAATCTTGCCTCCTTCCTCCGTTCTTGTAAAGACTTTATGCCTACCTTTTCCCTCAGCTGTTTAAAACTAACTTGCCCTCTAATTTTATAAATAAATCTTAGACCTTTATTTTGTACCTTTTCAATTTGTTTAATTAGAGTTTTTTGATGAGGGTCCCACACTTGGCTTGCAAACTCTAGCAAAGGTCTTACTAATGTTAAATATGCTACTCTGCGTGTTGGCATATTTGCATACTTTAAAATTCTGCGCAGTTGAGCTAGCCTTAGTGTTGCAGTGTGGGTAATTTTGTTAATATAGCGATCCCATTTTAAATTAGACTGCAGACAGACTCCGAGATACATGTGAAATTCAACTTGTTTAAAAATTTGGTGGTGTAAAAGATACTCTTGTTTATCACTTCGTCCTTTCCGTCCATATTGTAAAAAACTACACTTTGAGACATTAAAACTCAATTGCCACTTCTCCGACCACATTTCTAGCTTATTTAGATCTTGTTGTAAGATTGATGCATTTTTAACGGTATTATAAATGATCACATCATCTGCAAATAACCTACATGGAGACTTTAATTGTGAAGGCAGATCATTGATAAAAATTAAAAAGAGAAGTGGCCCTAAAACTGAACCCTGAGGAACTCCTGATGTCACAGGTCGACAGCTGGAGTTTTGACCTTCTACAGTGACATATTGTCTTCGATCATTCAAAAATTTTGAAATCCAGCTGACAATAGTACTGTTGATACCAATATGTGTTAATTAGAAAATCAGCTTCCTATGATTTACTGTATCAAATGCTTTCGAAAAATCTAAAATAAGTAAGTTTATGGTGTTACCTAAATCATACAAATGGGAAACATGTCCAGACTATGGACGAGTTGGGTATCACAGGATCTGTGTGGACGAAAACTATGTTGACCATCAGCAAAAAAGTCTACTTCTTGTAAAACACGGTGTAAATGGGAGGAAATAATGTGCTCAAGAAGCTTGCATGTTATACAAGTCAAAGAGACTGGGCGATAGTCTTTAGGTAGCTGTTTACTTCCCTTTTTATGCATGTTTATTTGCTATAAATATTTCATTTAATAGTACAACAGCTATTTCATTTGAATATACTCATTATGATAAATAAATATAATCATAAGTAAGATAAAGAGGAACAAAACGTAACACATTTTTTTTCTGTAGGAAACTTGTAATAAACGTAATCACTTGGGCTGTTAGTGGTCCTAGTAGTATACGCACACTAAAGCGGTACTGTGCTGTTCCGTGCCGATTTTATAAACGGCACCACTGAAGCCATCAATTTCCATCAATGGCGTCAATCTGCATCATGTTTGCTAACTAATAATCATTAATCAAAATAATATAACTACGTTTCATGGTTTGCTTACTATGGCACAGTAATGACCGAGGTAATACACCACGTAACTATTAACTAGTTCAGAAATACATGGCCAGATACTGGAATTACCGCCTTGTTAATTCTCTGCCGTCGATTTCATTTTTGTTTCAACTCAGATCTGCAGTTTGTCAGCTAACAAGTCTGCATATTGATACCTTGGGTTTCCCAGTGTCGGAATTGTTGGAGTGAACCAGCGAGGTTTGATAGTTATGAACTATAATATAGTTCATAACTATCAAACCTTATTTGTTATTAGTGTTTTAGGAGCAGAGCTGTAAAATAAAGGCTATATTTTCAATTTTGAAGGTTTATTGTTCATATTAATATAATATAGGCCTATGGCTATTGATATTTTATAAAAAAACATTATTTTCTCGAGCTTAGCTATTAGACAAGACTACATAACATTACAGTAAATAAGCTGCACCTGCTTAGCCTTGTGTACTGCAACTGTCAATAAATCAATATAATTTTTTAAATATTGATATAAGCCTAGGGCTTATAATTAATAATATTTAATATTATTAAATATATAGATTACAATTATTGTTCACTTCATATAATATCTTAGCCTACATCAGGCTACACAAATTGAAATTTACTACACCTGCTTATCCTTATGTAGGCCCTACTGTAACTGTTAGCCTGTTAAATAAATTTTATTTAACAGGCTAACTATACTATGCTAACAAAGTTCCTACATATAAGTTTATCCAGCAAACGATACGCATAGTAGGCCTAATTTGCCGTGGTTCTCTCGACTAAGTTCAGAGTTGTCGGTACGTTTCTCGTTGGCGAGCACCTAGGCAGCAAAAAATAGGTCGATGTAGTAGTTGATGGTTTGCGCAAAGATAGTTCTTCTACCATCTTTGGTCTGCACTACTACTCTCCACGTGCTCCGTAGGATGACTTGAACTTTTTGGGCTTTTTTTCTCATGTTTAAGTTTCTCTAAATGTTTGCTTTTTTGATTGGTGCTATTTGTATCAACATCATGTGCCCTAAAAATAATGGGCTAGCATCACAGATACTTCTAACCAATCTAAGAACAATTTTTTCGCTAATCTTGAGACAACTCCATTGTTTTATCGGTGATTTTTCGTTTCCGCTCAACCACTTTTAGCTTGGCCGTCTGTTAGGTCAGGTTTTAGAGTGATCCTATTGGTGCAGAGCACCATGGAAAAACCTAATAATATATAAACTTTGACGCTAATGCTAACTTAGTGGGGAGAGTGCGTGACACCCTACCGTTAATAGTAGACAGTAAGAGGCTATGAGTTCAATTTAGTAGGATATCCTTATGTAAATTGTGCGCCTTATATTATCAAATATGGTTCCGGACCGAGGTCAAAGGGTTAACCAGATTAACTCAGATTACAAGTAGGCTATGATAAAGAGTATAAAGTCTATTTATCTGATCAATAAAGACTAGGCATATTCGGATATTGCACCGTGCAAGTTTATAAATAGCAATCTGCGGCAATAACTATTTATTTTATTCAATAACATAGCGCTAGCTATAATGCAAGGTTAGGCATGCCTGGTAATAATATCTATTGTTAACAAGGGGGATTCCCCTTCAGAGCAACCATTAGTCACGCCTGAATGCTCAAGCTGTGTTCGAATAATATAAACAGTCTCATATGAACTAGTACAGTTTACAAAGACGCCAATTGTGGACACCTACTTTAGGTGTCCACAAGAGGCGTCTTTGGAAACTGTACTATATGACCTAAGACGAGGGGGGGGGGAGATACATGCCAAAGATACAATTGCAGGTGGGTTGATAGAAAAGGGTCACAAACAGCACCCAAACAAGGAAACATAATATAATTCACACCACAACACAATCGAGTAAAGACAAGGCAACGCGATATGGCGAAAGTCTATGTAAGTTGGGATTAAGTGTTTATAGCCACTTGAGGAAGCAGTGTCTCTCAGGACACAAAAATATAGCAAGTGGCATGTGGCACATCTCATACTTATTATTTCCTGTCTTAGGATCCAATATCATGGATAGCCTCAAGGGTCCTGGATCAGGCTTATAGTTCAAGCACAATTTCTGGGCTTGCTGTAAAATTAGTGACATCCCGACCCAATTGTCCCAACGACTAATTAAAAGACTGAAACTGTTTTAGAATGCGTATATTAAGCTCTAGATTTTGTTTGACACCGGCTCAGCTCATCTCGTTATCTTATGGTGTTTCGTTTATAGACAAGTGGACTCCGCCCTACGATACTGAGAGAAGGTGACGAGATAGAATATGGACAGGTGGATGATGGAATCTGGTCATGTCCTTTTTGTGACCCCATCAAGAAATTGTTTACTTCCGCTGAAGCTGTCAAACAACACATTCATATAGAACATTCCAAGAAGCGAGTTGTGCACAATGGTAAAGTTCTAGTGTGACATCAATTGTCTGTAGCAATAGTACTGGCTATCACGAGATGTGTAACCTTTATAATTTCATATTGATTGAGTGGTCATCTGAAGGCTGGTTTCTAGTTGATTATAATAGTCAGCCAATGATCTGTCTCGACAAACTGGTAACTATCTCATACCGTCACATGTTAGAGACTGGTGATCCAAATCAAGATTCTCATACCACCAGGTGGCTAATAGCTATGTAGTAAACAATAATACAATGTACGGTGTAATGAGAAGACACATTACATGGCCGAGCTCTAACTATCCACCTGTGATTGGCTCAATTAGATAGTAACTACAAGTCCACCGGGAATGGCCATAGATACGATGTATTATCTCTATGAGAATGACCATAGGTACGATGTATTAGCCAATATCTATGGGAACGACTCAATACCAGCATAATTTTTATGATTGTTTTATAAGGAATATGATTCTAGAATGGAGTTTTGATTTACTGATACTCTCATTGGTTGAAGGTTGGATCATATTCAAGTGTAACCAGGAATGTGGTGTACTGCGGGAGAGAAGTCACTACCACTGTCCTACCTGTGATAAAGCAGTCATAAGCAGAGGGGACTTTGTATTTCATCTCAAAGGACACGATGTGAAGAAAGGATTAAATTCTTCTAGAGGTCGTAAGAAAACCTTGGCTACTGTTATGAATGATGAGGCGGGGCTGCAGCACATTCAGGTGAAACTAATAAGGTGGTCCTCAATGTCACACCTGTTTACCTAATAAACTAGTTATAAACATTCTACTCTGTGATATTCACAGCCCAATGCTCCGCCATCACTACAGTTCAATCGAGAAATCACAAGATCAAGTGTTCTGTTAATTTTCCCTTCACTTTGAGGTAAACATGATTTAAAGGACCAACCACATTTGATTGTATAGTTGTTTGTGTCGAACAAAAGAGGGACAGTCTCTATACAGGCTGCATATTCACATAAGATAGAGAGCTGTTTTAGAAGAGTTATTATTGGTATCATATTGTGTTCATATAATAAAATTTGTATCTATTTGTGCAGTTATTTAGCCACGCCTCCCTTGTCGTTTCACCAACCATACTCGATCTCATTGAGGATCAGCAGAAGTTCTGGAATGATCTGCAGCTGAAGACTGGAATGACGTGTCTGAGGGACGGGGAGGAGGGGCAGCAGTTCTGCGTCCTGCAAGGTCCGTGTATGACACAGTTATATTCAAGATGCCAAACCAAAAATAGAGGACATAATAACTAAATTTCGTCTTCAATGTGATGTACATGTACATCTATCTATATGCTAAAATCTTGTGATTTATTTGGCGTTCTCATTCAAACAAGAGACTGTTCTTGATTTTCATTTATCAACAAGAAGCAAACAAAAACTGTTATTGAGCTGATAATTGCAAACGAACCGTTCAGTTTAGTTACTTACTGGGTGACACAGAAAGTGTATGATCTACATAATAATGTAAAATCTAAGCATCGATGTCTAGTGTTTGTTAGCTATCCAAGTTATGCAATGTACTGTATATCTGTGTGCAGGGCAGTATGACAGTGTTATTAAGGCCAACACCTTCCTGGAAAAGTACGTTCTGGATAAGTTACAGAGAGAAGTTTCCTCCCAACTAAACACTAATCTATCTGCAGTTGATCATGTGTCCACAAATAATGGTAAGCCTATCTACAATATGTACTTGTATGTTATAAAGGGCCTACTATATGCGGTTCAAAAGGTGTTAAGGTGTTAGTATTATTTCTCTCAAAGTATTTCAATTAGAAACATGCTTATTGATGAGGAGTTGTCTTTTCCATAAATGAGGCAACTCCAACATGGTGCCAGCAAATGACTCATGAACACATGTATAATTATAGTTTGTGCATAGTGTCTATTCCACACTGTGTATCATCATAATATACAGTGCATGTAGCGCTCACTGATCACTTCATTATATTATTAGAAACACAACCTGGTGAGTCAGGTGAATCACAGCAGCCAATCACTGTTCAGAACTCAGGCACCAGAGAGAGTGAATCATCTACAGATGTGAGGAAGTCTGGGAGAAAGAGGAAACCGAACACCATGTTAGATGAGTATATCACGCCTAAGTCTGCTAAGTTGGAGTTTGGTGAACCCGAGGTACATACAGTTTTTATACATACATATACATGTAATAACTTGAGGCATTTATTTACATTCTTACTAGTAATATAGTACAAGCATTACTGTAACAGGCGTTACCTGTTTAGATAACACTTCAAAATATACATGTATGTACGTAAAGTGACAGCTCTACTTTTGGTTTGCAGTATAGCAAAATAAACATGTGTTCATGTATATGAGTGTATTATTGTATTGTGTTATCATGGTATGTCTGTGAATAGAGTACTGACTATGCATTGTAGTCTAGCAGTGCTGCAGCCGTCAGACAATCAACCGTAGCTCAAACATTGAAGACAACTGTAGAACAGGAATGTCACGTCACTCTATCCAAGAATATACAAACTGGTAAATATAATCATACTACTCGTACAGACTCTCATTTTGTAATATTATGATCAAGTTATTATATTAACCATACTGGGCTATTTGTATTCACATGCACCAAGTATTAACCCTGCTGGGCTAATGTATTCACATGTACTAAGTGTTAACCCTACTAGGCTGTTGTATTCACATGTACTAAGCATTAACCCTACTGGGCTAATGTATTCACATGTACTAAGTATTAACCCTACTGGGCTAATGTATTCACATGCACCAAGTATTAACCCTACTGGGCTAATGTATTCACATGTACTAAGTATTAACCCTACTAGGCTATTGTGTTCACATGTACTAAGCATTAACCCTACTGGGCTAATGTATTCACATGTACTAAGTATTAACCCTACTGGGCTAATGTATTCACATGTACTAAGTATTAACCCTACTGGGCTAATGTATTCATATGTACTAAGTATTAACCCTACTGGGCTAATGTATTCACATGTACTAAGTATTAACCCTACTGGGCTAATGTATTCACATGTACTAAGTATTAACCCTACTAGGCTAAAGTATTCACATGTACATTGTGCTAAGTATCTACAGTAGGCTGTAACCTGGAAAGCAAACAATTTTGTTATTTAGGCATACATGGGAATGAACCTCTAGGACTAAACAGGCTACACTATGATTATATTTTGACTGATTATATACATATCTAGGTGAGTACCAGGTACATCTAATGTTCCCACCTCCACTTATCACTAAGCCACCGGAAGAAGAATTACTTCCTCCTGCAGACACACTAGCCGAAGAGACGGGTATGGAGGGAGACAACCCTCTAGCAGATATCGATGATGGTAAGCTTCCATCTAGTGAATAGTTACTTCTCTTAGAGAAATGGTGTTATATTTTACACATAGCCTAAGTGAGATATTAAATACAAGCGTGTAGTGCCTGTGTTCTATGTGCATGATAAATCTTCCCTAACTGTATTGGGTGGCCACATCTTGTGCTATAATTTATGTTTTGCCCTTCCTCACTGAGTGATTACTGTTATTTCCTGTCAACCTGCTGGGATAGAGCTTGGAGTTATCTGGTTGCTGTCAAAGCATAGAAACAGGAAATAGGAATGCTTGTTGATTAACTGATGGTATAGAATGTGTGGGCTATTGTGATTGGTCACTTGATTACATGGTATATGAAATCTCTAACCACATTGGTGTACTTGTGCAGACGATGCTGATGAGGACTATAAGGTTGATGCAGAGAATGCAGGCTCTGACGAGGATGAGATAGATGCAGACGCCGATGAGATTGACAACATGGAGGCTATGCAGATTAACCCGAGCGGCTCTCGGGTATATTTCAGGTAGACTTCTCTCTCTATGATGCTGTCATCATGCTGAGTCACCAAACATTGACCTGTTTATGTGTCTGTGTGGTGACGGATAAGCTGGTATTTGATTGGCTGATTACTGTGTGTATTACCAGGTGTAACCAGTGTACCATAGACTTCCCGTCCATTGACCAGCTGATGAGGCACAAGCAGACCGTCCACAGCGCCACTCCCACCGTGTTCAATGTTAGACCTGACCAGGCAGCCAAGAGAACCGAGTACAAGGAAAAGAGTGTGTCAGAGTATCGGGGTAACACTTCTGGTGTAGTTGGACCCCTGCACTACTGTAAGGTGGGTAAAGTTTCCCCTGCACTACTGTAAGGTGCATAGGGTTTCTTCCTGTATTACTATATGGTGGGTAAGGCAAAATAGTTATTTAGTGATGGTATAACCTGTGCTATTGATCTTTACACTGGAGTTACATCACATCCCGCTATTTTATCTGAGCTGTGTACCTATGTAATACTCTGTTTACCAGGAATGCGACTTCTCTACCTCTATAAAGCAGACATTGAAGCTGCACATCAGTCGAACTCACAGAGAGAAGCAGTTGGAATGTCTGGACTGCGGTGAGAAGTTTGGTCCACTTATTGACCTCAAGGCTCACATTCGAGAGACAGGTATGTGTGATGTAGGTGTGTGTGGACTGTTGCTCTGTATGAATTGCATGTTGTGCTAACAGGTGCTTGTGTTATCTACCTGCACATATATTATACTGTAGGTTGTTTGTATTAGTACTAGCAGTATCTTTGATGCTTTTATTGGTGATTAGACTTTGGGTCAATTGACCAAATTGCTCCACATAATATGTAGACCGAACAGTTACAGTTAATGATAGACACTTGCTGCATCAACTACATTATAGGTATAGTAAATAGTACACCTGTGTGCTATATTATCTCATGCTGTTATGCAGACAGCCACACTGATAGTCAGTATAATGTGTACAAGATCATAATCTGTACATATACATGTATTATTCACATTTTGGGATATTTGTCCTTGGAAGGTCACAGGAAAGGTCAGCACACTAACCTCTACAAGCAGATGGTTGAGTGTAAGATATGTAATAAGAAGCTTCAGCTGAAGAACCTCAGGTCCCACACTGAGCTCGTACATGAGAAGGTGAAACCATTCAGCTGTGAAGTGTGTGGGAAGATGTTTGGGACTCGATTCTTGGTGAAGGAGCATCTAGAGAGTCATAAGGTCAGTAGCACCGGCATATACATCTAGGTGCCAGCAGTTTATTTATTTTCATGTTTAATGTCATGAGTTAAATATGTTATCTACATGTACATTGTACATGATGCATGGTTAAATCTTCTATATAATTGTACTTGTGATAACATAACGTATCAGTTGCTCTTATACATGTATGTATGTATACTTTTATATGTAGAACTTACACGAGAGAGAACGACCTTGGAAGTGTACCATATGTGGCCAAGCATTCTTCAAAAAGCTTCCACTAGATGAACATATGAATAAACACATGGGGACCCCCCAGTACTCGTGTGACCAGTGTCCTAAGAAGTTCTACCACCAATCAGGCTGGAAGAGACATTTACAACACCATGGGGTGGACAGGCCATTCCACTGTAATGTAAGTAGTTAGTAGTAGTAGTGCTGGTAGTAGTAGTAGTTAGTAGTAGTAGTGCTGGTAGTAGTAGTAGTGGCAGTAGTAGTAGTGCTGGTAGTAGTAGTAATAGTAGTAGTAGTAGTGGTAATGGTAGTGGTAGTGGTAGTGGTAGTGGTCGTGGTAGTAGTAGTAGTAGTGGTAGTGGCAGTAGTAGTGGTAGTAGTAGTAGTTTCTGTGGTGTTGGTAATAATAATGGCTGTTTATGAGAAAGGTGCACACACATCACCCCAATTGTTTGCATTGACAGGTCTGTGGCAAGTCATTTAAGACGAGCACTAACCTGAGTGCCCACAAGGCAGTGCACACTCCTATGGCATTCATGTGTCTATGTGGTAAATCCTACCAACAGAAGCACACCCTCAAGTACCACCAGGAGAAGTGCCCCATGCACCAGGATATTGTAGCCACTCAGCTGGCTGAGGAATCGTTTCACTCGTCCCAGAGGTGAGCAGGTTTCTTCATCCGATCTGTGTTCCCTCTGTGTTCCTCCTCATACATGTAATACGACACTTAACATCGTACCGGACATTAATGTATGTAGTAATAAATGGATGATGTTATAAGCCAGTGTATTCGTGCCTGTAGGTGCATGGTCGTACGCGTTGGTACATGTTCATATGTGTTGGTACATGTTCATATGTGTTAGTACATGGTCGTATTTGTAGGTACATGTGTGGATTCTGTCAGGAGACGTTCACAGAGTTCAGCGTTGTCCAAGAGCATGTAAAGCAGCACGTTCCAGATTCTGTACAGGTTGGCTACTCTAACTAATACTAAGACCTCTTACAGTCTGTTAGCCTGTTCTACTATTTAATCAGTGAGAGGTAGTAATGGAGATGTTATGCTCAATATAAAATACCGGAGACAATATCATAATTTATGATCCTCTCTTTCAGGTTGAAGCCAACTTTGAAGGTACGTTATCCCTCACCCACCAGAATACAGATCCCCAGGCTATAGCTGACATATCGGGCAGTGGTCTGGAGCACTTGGCTATGACAGCTGCCCTTGAGCAGCAAAACATGGTAACTACTGAGGTATGCACATGTAATAATATAGAGGGTATGACAGTCAGGTCTCTGTGACTTAATACTATTGGATACTGGAGTGTACGCATCGTTGTATGATATTTATAATGGTAACAAAGTTCACACAGTGATTCAAACAAAATCAATGATATGAACCATACATGTATAAGTGGAAATGGTTTCATATAGTAAGGATGAACAACTCCAAAAGGACGGAATGTTGTAAAATTCGTTTATTCATGTCTTATGGTCTTTGGGCGATGCACTGCAAAAGAATATATGTCACTTCCTGTTTGTATTTTAGGGAGGTCGTACTCTAATAGTGACAGACCTGAGTCAGGAGCAGCTACAGTTAGTAGCGTATCCTAATGAGACAATTATGGACCAAGACGGGCAGGTGTTGGACCAGTCCCACCAGCAGTTGATGGGACAGGAGGCTAGGATTGTGGAACAGAGTGGCCAAATGGTGGAGCAGTCTGACCAGCAGCTGACTGCAGATCAATCTATAAATATAACCATCAGTCAGCCTGTGTCATCCATGGACCAGGTCGGGCAGGGTATGGAGCCACCCTCATCCCAGCAGCAATTCACTATTAGTTCAGGTGTTCCGGTTATGAATGGTAAACCAGTAGAAGTGGATATAGTTCAGCAATGTGACAATAACACACTGGTAGGGGAGGAGCAGATCACTTCCACATTACAGTGAATATAAAGTATCCTAGGAATCTAGGGCTACATACAATGTATTGTATCTTATGAAAATGTTCCTCAAGTATACATTTTGATTATCTTTGTGAAATAGTTTTAAAATTTTCATTGTACATAGTAATGTTATTGCTCCCACCTGGTAGAGCAAGGAATAAATCTCATTTAGATAATTGATATAATAAAATGATATTTAAACACTTACACCGCGTTGTATATGTTATAGTATATACTGTGCAGTTTTAAAACAATATTTTAAGAGAAAGCACAAAGAAAACTTAACTTACAAGGCATGGTGGGTGATTTTGAAGAACTTAATGAGACAGGCTTGCCAAGTTCAACTGATGAAAATCAGGGAGATTCAGCATTTGGGGAGGGGGTGTCCATTTTGGGTGGGGGAACAAAATTTTAGTTGAAAATCAGGGAGACTTGGTAAGCCTGTAATGAGACCACGAAAGTTAACTGGAGTGCCAGAGTAAAGAGCAATTAGTACTATTTCGAAATTATCTTCTCCCGGTTGTGCTTCATAGAGAGAGGACAACTTATATAAGCGTCACTTTTCTATACATGTAACATTCAAAACACTCTACTGAACACTATTAATATACATTAACAAAAATTACTTAAATCCACAAAACTATGTTATTAAATTTCATCATATAGTTTGAATTGTTTAGTTGCTGTAACAGTACTATCTCAAGTCATATATTATAATGTAGGTTGAAATCATACCGTTATAAGTATATATGCACACCACAGTAATACAGTAATACAGTATTACAGTAATACAGTAATACAGTATTACAGTAAATTTAAGTGCTTGAGCAAATGTAGTATTTATAGATGCAGGAAAACAGTCTGAAGACACTCACCTGGTCCAGTAGGCAAGTGTGGCTGCACACACGTCTAATTAAGCAAATACAAATAACCTAGAATCCCAAGTCAAACAGGAAACAATATAGTAATAGCTGTATTTATTGGCAGTCACAGTTACATTATGTACTATAAAAATACTGTACCATTACTAATAATCCTGATCAGTTTGAATTGCATACAATCCTGCTACACAGCTATCCATGCAGCATAATAACACATGATAAAAAGCTTATGGGTATATATACTAATTACTAACATACAGACAATAATACATTATATAGTTTAAAGATTTCAGCAAGGGTGAAAATGTGTAGCAAAACATTATAAACATTTGATAGCCACATGAACATATTATTATATCATAGTCAGTTATCTAGTGATTGGTCCTACCAATATAGAGGAGGCAGTGGCCATATGATGAGAAGCAGAAGCACACTGTCCCAGATACATCCTAATATATATGATGATACTAATATGTGTTCATGTATTGCAGTATGAATATATAGCCTACACTAGGTTACAGTTGATGCTCTGTGTTAGGGTTAGTCACTTTAGGTATATACATATCTAGCTGTGCGAAGGCACATGCACCAATACCAGCTCTAGTCATCTCGTTCAATGTCTCAGTGGTGTGACCTAGAACTGTCTCTAGTACTGTAAGGGGAGGTAACCCATGTGATTCTATAAATAGAAAGACCGAGAGTATAGTGTAGGGTGTGTTATATAGACACGTGCATCATTGATGTCCCCTACTGTACTGCAGCCATGAGAAAGACAGCATTATAAGAAATCAGTGTACTTGATTTACAAATTTTAAATAAGAATGACTTGGTGAACTCAGATATTATTAGGGGCCCCAGACTATGCTATGATTATTGTGAGACATAGTAAACTATCAACCCCAAACCCCTCCTTGTCTACTTAATGATTGGGCTTTATCATATGGAGTGGTTTCCCCTTATACTGATCAAATAGTCAATCAAATATGAGGTAACAGTCAATTGGGACTAAGATAACAGTTTTTGAGCAATCAAAAATCATGGCTTGCAATGAAACCCAACAGTGCTGTTGGTAGTGGTGTTGGGGGGGGGGGGGGATGTTGGTGGGGATGTTGGTGGGGATGTTGGTGGGGATGCTGGTGGGGATGTTGGTGCAATGAAATCAATGGATAGTCAATGAACATTAATCTTACCTAATATAGCACTGTTGAGAGCAGCACACACAGGTTCTCTCTGAAGTGGGTCAAGTTGACAGCCAATAGGACTATTCCATGGATCTGAGTATGCCAGTAGACTGAATATACGCTGTATAGTACAGTATAAGATATATAGTGTGTAGTATAGAGTATGCATATACACTGTATAGTACAGTATAAAATATATAGTGTGTAGTATTTAGAGTATGCATATATGCTGTATAGTACAGTATAAAATATATAGTGTGTAGTATAGAGTATGTATATAATGTAGTATGTGCATATAGGGTACAGATCGGAAATTAGGGCTTAAGTGTAATATAAGGGATATAATATTTAGGGGTTTGACCATACTTTTTATTAATGCACTCATAAAAGTAGCACCAAACTTATCACCACCCCATATATAGCAAGGTAGCCATAGAAGAGGGTGTCGTGTGTAATTGGTTCAGTATACATCTACTGCTCACTGGCAAGGCTTTCGTTTAAGGATGCTGAGCTGGTGCAGTGGTAATGTGTTCAGTTCACTGTTATGGGCTATTAGGTGCTGTAGAGGCCCTGGGGTCAAACCCCAGTCATTGATGGGTTATTATTAACACAGATGTGGAACCGAGTCCCTGACTGCTTATAGATAAATTTCTTTGCGAGAAAAATATCACATATAAAAGAGTACAATATGGTATGAGTATATAGTATAATATACGGTACATGTATAATGTATAGGATGTATATTATATAATATAATATACTCGTGTATATATATAGGAATATAACATACAGTAACTAATGGTACATGTATAATGTATATCACCTACCTCTAGCATGACTTTATTCTCTACATTGGTTCCCCTTGTTTCATCTAGTTTATCGCTCATTTGTTTAAGCTCTCTACCAAACTGTAGAATCTTCATTAAGTTGACCTCACTAGTTGAGTGTATGGTGGGACGGAGAAGAGATCTTGGTACATCAACCTCTACACAAGAAAACACAGTGTGCAGTTAACACAGCTGTAGTAGTATTAGGGGCTTGCTTGACAGTTGATCACATTATATGAAATAGTATAGCATTGCCTTAATGATTTTTTCTATTCGCTGCACACATAATATCCACTATCAGCTGTTACTGTAATTAATTATATGGTTGGTCATAGAATTTCAAACTAGAGTTTGTAAGGATAGATTTGGATACTAGTAACTGATTGGCTATATGCCAATATGAGTGAATACTAAAGCCCGTGAATCACTACCAGTCTTCAGTAAGTAAGTAAAAGTCAATAGGATATATCTATACCCAGCCAGCTCTCTCAGACCCTTACTTACCCATAGTATCTTCATCTATATCGGCTGTACAACTATCACCTTCGCCATCTACAATATGGCTGCTACCGTTGACCTCTGAGGCCGTGATAGTACCGTTAGAAGAGGGTAGTAAGCTACCACCATTAGACATACTAGTTGATACACTAAGTGAACCATTGGGTGTGACGTCTGTATTGTGTGATGTTATGGTACCATTGCTATGTGTGGGTGGCGGTGAGCCAATATTTGGTCTATAAGGACTGCTGGCCGCTGAACCATTTCTACTGCTTCTACAATATCAAACACTAATGTACATGTAATATAGTGATCAACCCCTTGTACAATGTATCACTAAACTGTCAACTACAACTAACCAGTGGGTACTGGAGCACATGGGGGTGAATTACAGAGTAGCTATTGGTGTAAAGATACCATAGAGAAATTAACCCAATGTACAAGGCCGAATTATTTAATCAGTTACAAAGCATCCAGTTTCTAATCACTGTTAGTGTAAACCAAATGTCACATCACTGGTTTAGTACTCAATACAGATTTTAATAGTCTAACACTAAACCCACCCATCATATTGGATACATGAGGCTAGGTATAATAATAGTCTAACACTAAACCCACCCATCATGTTGGATACATGAGGCTAGGTATAATAATAGTCTAACACTAAACCCACCCATCATAATGGATACATGAGGCTAGGTATAATAATAGTCTAACACTAAACCCACCCATCATGTTGGATACATGAGGCTAGGTATAATAATAGTCTAACACTAAACCCACCCATCATAATGGATACATGAGGCTAGGTATAATAATAGTCTAACACTAAACCCACCCAACATATTGGATACACAGGGCTAGGTATAATAGTGAAACCATAGCAATGGATGCAGCAGTAGAAACCTTTTTAGTCTATATTGATCAATATAAATGACATGAAGTTATCCCTGGATTTTATGTTACCCACCTTATAAATTATGGGTTGTAAATAGAACTGTAATACATTGCCTTACATAATATCATTAATACTTCTCACAATGCACTGATACTATCTCACAATCAATACAGTTACATACAAAAAGTAGTAATAGACTAGAGACCAAAGGGCATATCATGTAACAGTACTGTATAAGTACCATACTAAACTTACATATAGCTGTGAGGTGACATACAAGGGCTAGATTTGGAACTGTGGGCAGGGAGTCTAGGAGATCGTTTAGGGTTTATATCTGTGTCGGTTCCATTCACCATTTCCACAAACTGACGGCACTTGAGCATAAATAATAGGTTGGGTTTGCTCTCTAGCAGCCCTGGGAAGAGTTCCTGAGTGGTGGTAATGGCTTCACCTATCTTACCATTTAGTACCAGCTTCTGTATACCTGGAGTAGAGAGTGGGCACTGGTCAAGTAGTGGGCAGTCATGTACGAGTAATATATACATGTGCATGTGTATATATACATGTATATATAGAGGGAGAGAGAAAGTAGAAAAGAATATTGGTAAGGAGAGCGGACATTGGTGGTATGTAAAGAGAAGACACTGATATGAGGAGTGGACAGTGGTCAGTGGAAAGGAGACGGAACTAACAGGGACAGAAATACAGGGTATCAAAACAGCAATAGGTGAAGTGTTGTGTATCTCTGAGACAGCTCCTAGAGTCGCTTAGATCATTGAAGGACTTACACAGAGTTAAGGTAGTATAACTCCACACTGAGTAGTGAATGCAGAGGAACACGCTAATGCATGCTGGGATACTCACGCTAATGCATGCTGGGATACTCACGTTGTCTGTTACTGATGGAGCCCAGCAGCTCTGCATCAAATTCCTGCCCAGAGTTTCTTGCGAATGATTCAGCTGTGGCTGAATACCCATAATGCACCAGATATGATGAGACTATGCTAAATAATAACATTATAAATAATTATAACGCAACCATATATATCGGCTATTAAAACGATCAACAGCAATAATATTGATATATATATGTACAATGGAACTTGCTTAATTCAAACTCTAAGGGATCACCATACTTGGTTTGAATTAGGCCTAGTTTGAATTATGTGATCCCTTCATTTTATATAATGACATGCATCACATGTACTACAGGACAACAGTATAAAAACGCATTTACCGAAGGAACAGTAAAGCAATTAGTGGGTTTTCCCAGCCTAGTTTGAGCAGAAACGTATTGCAGTAGCAACTACTAATAACTACTATACTAGCAACGATTATTAGGTGACTAATGCTGGCTGTGATAGTATTATCATTGATTATAGTGTGAACCTAAGCTGCATGAAGTTTGAATTACAGATGGTAAGTTTGAATTATTTGAAGTCATTTATATAGTACTCAGCAGGGACCAAGGCTAACAGTTTGAACTAACCAAGTTTTTTAACTATCCAAGGTTGAATTAAGCAAGTTCCGCTGTATATCATTATTATAAGTAAATGAATAATACATGTATGCTATAAATTAGAGCAAATTATGCAACCTGTCTAACATATTCCACATACACTACACAAGGCACCTGTAAGCACCTGTCCACACACAATATAAATGATGTTGCACAATGTATAGTAATAGGGCACCTGTTGAGAACTGACTGCCATAAGTCAGTGTTTTGCTGTAGTGAGACTCTCTCAATATCTTCCTGTACAGCTAATCTGTATTCCTAGAAAATATACACATAGGCCCTGAGTGTAAACATTCACATTGCCATTATATTCATAATACAGTAAATAGTATACTTTATAATGGTGTCTACATTGCTACTACAATCATACATGTACATGTATATGCTCATACAGGGCAATGTATATTACATAACACATGTATACCAGTGACCACACACCTTCATATAGTCTTCTATATCAAATATAAAGGGTTCCTGACCAAAGTTAGCTTGCACAATCTCTCCAGGAGTTTGTAAGCCGACAGTGGGATACATACCATGCTGTCAAGAGGCAAAAAGGTCAGTGTTATCACACACCACCAACTACATTACATATTATACATAGGACATTTGTGTTATATGCTTGTATACTGCATATACAACACATGTGTAAGTAAGCAAAATTACATACAAGGCCTAAAATGGATATAATAAACGACAAATCCATCAAAGTGGGTAATACTGCACAACTATAAACCTGTTACTTAGCAACACAAATACAGTGTTATTATAATAATAACAATGTTATTACTATTCTACCATATTCATTATCACTATGTCATTGAGTTGGAATCCTGCCAAATATTTGCTCTACACTACAGGGTGTACCTTGTTATACCGAGTATATCATATACATGAGTGTACATGTAGATAGCTAGGACTAGATATAACAAGATATTACCAGATACAATCTATGGTATGACCAACATTTATAAATGTACCCAAGTTTTTACAAATAAAAAGTTATTACCATACAAACATACATACATACATACATACCTTACCATACATACATACCTTACCATACATACATACATACATACATACATACAAACATACATACCTTACCATACAAACATACATACCTTACCATACATACATACATACCTTACCATACAAACATACATACCTTACCATACAAACATACATACCTTACCATACATACATACATACCTTACCATACATACATACATACCTTACCATACATACATACGCATACTTCACCATACAAACATACATACTTTACCATACATACATACATACCTTACCATACATACATACGCATACTTCACCATACATATATACATACCGTGATTCTTTCAAAAGCAATTCCTACAAAATAGACAAAAAGTAAGTACATGTAGCATAAAGGCCTGCATAGGTATATCAATGCGTTGTACTAGTATTATATGTGATATCGGATTAGACGAGTGTGTATTGTATGAGATACACATGTACATGTACATACGTGTAAACTACAATGTACATACATATAGTATAACTACATGTATTAGGTCTTAGATATAGATATACATTTGTATATACATCTGTACACTACAATGTACATACATATAGTATAAATGTATAGGCCGTACCTAAGTTGACACCATTCTTTGTGAAGAAACAAGTGCTGTCTATCAAGTTAACACAGCAGCCAATCACATCATTTGTTGTGAAAGTTGGACCATAAGGCTCTCCATGGCCCGAACAGCAGAAGGAGTGGCCGTCGTCTCCGTGGTAACCATATGATTTATTCTCCCAACCTGGGCAAACAATGGTAGGTAGTACGTACTAGTCCACAGTATAACTAGTAGATACTAGTGAGATACCACACTCAGGTTACTAAATCAAACAATAGTTTGTAGTTCAATGAAACCTCTCTAGCTTTCATTGAGAAGGGTAAATTGTAACAAATGGAGATATGCCATAAATAGCAAATTATAGCAAATTTTACACCATAACAGTGAAACGTTGCTTTGAAATTTAAACTATTGGCACCACTTTGTTATAATATTTCACTAAAACTTCAATAACAGCCCAATAAATCTATTATATAAAAACCTGAGCTAAACAAGAGAAGGATTGACTTGTGACTTTATTTCAAGTTGATTTAGATGACTTGGGTTTTTGGTGATGTACATAAGTATATAACTTGTACCGTCAAAGTAGCCAGTAGTTCCAATATTAGTTACTAAGAAGAATTGACTTGTGCCTTGAATAGCCACCACTAAGAGTTGGCCATGACATATACTGCAACCATCTCTGCTACTAGCAGTGGGCTGGCAGTGGAAAGCACTAGTTTGTTTATATTATAACAATGTAAGTTATTGAAATGAGCCATCTGCTGTGTTACAAAAGCAGCAGTAGCTTATAATGTCATATCAATACAACACAGTCTATTCAGTAGCCAACAATAGTATACACAGTGACATACTAACCAGTATTATATAATATACTTTTAGTACACTGAATTTATCCATGCAGTGGTTAATAATGTAGAGTCTGCAGTACTAGTCTGTACAAAGCACTATTTCCACAGAGTGAAATTCATGTTTGCAGTTAGATAGATTGAACTGGGGGTAACCCAAAAATAAATAAAGCAGACAAATTCTCTTGCTGTAAAAGTAAAACAAAAATGTAGAATGTAGGTAGCCTAAGGGTAAGGAATACCACACCGTAGAGGGACCACAGGCTATTACTGAAGTTAGCACTAACCTGGCAGTCTGTTATTACTAACGTCCGCACCACTCAGACCAATTCCCATGTAGCTGTAACATTAGATCGAACAGGTGGTACCACACACACGTACATATGCATTATATATATGCGCTATATTCATATAGTGTACAGTGTACAAGACTATCTTTGTGTAGAACTAGCTGTTAGTACACCAAAACCTCCACTAAAGTGTGGGTCTGTTAGCAACAGTTCTATATATTATATTCTGTTATGTGTATAATACATTACATACCCATCTCGGCCTTTACTGATAATAGTGACTTCAAAGTAATATATACCGCTAGAAGGTGGTATGGGGTGATTACTCCTCACACTTGCAGCATCCTTTGGTATCTTACCGTGACCTACAAACATATAGGTCAACCAGTTGGCACAACCCTACCTGAGCGGACAGTCATTTGCTACCAACACAAACAAACAGAAGAACATTCTCATTACAATCTAGGGTGATACCCTGTGCTAGCTTTATAATACATAATATAGTGAACAGATGTGTTTCTATTGTAGTCATGCTAGTTACCTATCAGCACAATACATTACCTATGCAATGGACCTATCCATGATTATATCCTATATGTCTATCATAGCTCATAGCCTCTTTCTCATAGGGCATGTACTTTTAATTATCGAAACAACTCCCAATGTTGATGAAGATTTGGAATGAGAAGAACGGTGGCACTTGTTTCCCTATCAGGTTGCCTAAAACTATCTTTAAACTCGCTAATAGAAGAAAGAATTGGGTGATGATTGCCATGATTTACACTTCTACATAATATAAGATTAGTAAACCTTAGTCTTTACCAATGCTGCTCGCATACCTTTGTAGTTTATAGTTAGACAATCTTCTGAAAGTCCAATAAAGCCATGCTTGTCTTTCTGGTTTGAGCTCCAGCATGTTGGTAATGGTGTATCTAACTCATTAACAGCTGGATAAAGGTGCTTGATTCTCTCATACCCACCGGTGCTCATCAAACTCTTAGAGCTACAGCTACCATCAACTTCTTGCATTGTGTGAACTGGACCTTCTCTGCTTAAACAAATGCCAATATTATAGACTACTTTGAGAGGTAATTCTACTAAAATAGCACAAGAAGTGCTTCCCACCAGGCCACATCATGTAAACCCTTATGTGGAGTATCCGTGGCCTGAAGACATGGGTACTCCACATACAGAGTTGTCACAATTCAGAGTGCATCATTTAACAGCAGAAATAAATTTAGTGACACTCGGTGAGTAAACCTAGTGACACTCAGTGAGTAAACCTAGTGACACTTGGTGAGTAAATCTAGCGACACTTGGTGAGTAAATCTAGTGACACTTGGTGAGTATATCTAGCGACACTTGATGAGTAAATCTAGCGACACTTGATGAGTAAATCTAGCAACACCTGGTGAGTAAATCTAGCGACACTTGGTGAGTAAATCTGGTGACACCTGGTGAGTAAATCTAGCAACACTTGGTGAGTATATCTAGCGACACTTGGTGAGTAAATCTAGCGACACTTGGTGAGTAAATCTGGTGACACTTGATGAACTTCTAGCTTTAGTCAATCCAGTCATACAGTCATACAATAACTGTCCCTCAATCAGTCAACCAAGCGCTAATCGAACTTGTTATATTTAAGGTAACTTGTTGCATTCTACAGCTTTACTACTTAGAAAAACACAACAGCAGAGTCTATTACCTCGCTTTAAAATGATATTAAAATAATGGATGAAATTGATTAATCATTCTGACATATTTTTTCTATTAGCCCATGAATTGACTATTTAGGCTAATAACATCAATATGTTGTTGAACTTCAATTTGACTGCTACTGCTACTACTACTACTACTTCAAACCAAATAATAGTGGAGTATTATTTAGTATAGTATAGAACATACAATACGTTTATTTGACTTTATATTAATATTTATAATTAGACTACTATAACTACACTAAGTTGGTAAGTAGACCTAGTTATAAGATAATAGATGGCATAATGCATAAAATCATGATGATGATAGTCATACTGGTCACTAGATAGACTCTCTAAATAATGTATAACAATAATGATCATGATGATTTATTTTGAGCTTTACAGAGCCAGTTTTAAAAGCCCAAGTCTGAATGGTTGACTTGAGCTAATACAGCCAATAAGCTTTTGTTTGAAAATACTGAACTGATTCTATCAAAAGGTAAACAAACCAAACGAAAATGAAATCCATGTGGAAATATACTAAAAGATAATTATTACTGCAAAAAAAATAACACGAAACACAAAAAGAAGCTAAGCAGATGCTGAAATTGGATGAAAATGATAATATTTTATATGCACTCTATTAGTGAGTGTTACAACGTCACATCAGCAGACAACACCATCGATAATCATTCATTTCATATGATATTCAATCAATGACCAATTAACATAAATGAACAAACATTTCACAATGTTCACTGGGTTGATATCCAGAAAACCCAACTGGGCACACCCTGGTACCTTTAAATATTAACTATTACTTTATGATTACTTAGATTAATGGCAATTGGTAATGATTGGTGTGGGGAAAACCTTGTATATTTGCTTCTCTCTAGGCGCATACTGCGATCAGCTGATTGAAGAGTGCCGTCCGCGCATGCCCACGCTAATTTGTTTCGTTTGATATTTCAAATGTCATATCTGAGAGTTGTTTTCTCACCCTTAAGTTACTTCTATAGAGTTGTCTTCCTTGTTTGTTTCTATGTAAAATCAAAGTTTCTATATACCAAGTTTATCCAGCAAACGATGCGCATACTCATTTGCCGTGGTTCTCTTGCCAAAATTAGCAAACCGTTGCACTTTAACGAGCGCCCATCCTGTGGCCAGACGCTTAGGCTATAGAAATATAGGTCGGCAGTAGTAGTTGACCGTCGGCACAAAGAGCGTACTTTTACCCTCTTTGGTTTACACGAGGCATAAATAGTCCAGACCACGTGATCAGTAGGATGGCTCGAACTTTTTGGGCCTTTTTTCCTATATTTCTGCTATTCTAAATGCTTGCATCTTCTATTGATGCTATCGGTATAAACATTATGTATTCTGAAAATAATAGGCTAGCATTACAAGTACTTTTAGCCAATATCAGGGCAATTTTTTCGCCAATCTTGAGAAGACTCCATTGTTTTATCGGTAATTTTCCGTTGCCGCTCAACTACTTTGAACTAGGCCGCTTATTAGGTCAGATTTCGCGCGATCCTATTGGTGTATAAAGCCGTGGAACAACTTATTAGTTCTATAAACTTTGGTAAAATGTTGTAGACAAATGTCAAGGTTGCTTAGTCAACCACAAGCCCAAAGATAGTGGGCTTTGCACAAGCCATTGCTCTCAATGTGTAATAGTCTGTAATAGTCGCATCTCATTGTAACCACTGCATGAATTTTCACTCTGAGTTTCATATTACTATTTTATTTTCTATGATTATTAATTGTGAGTATTATTTAGTTTAGGCAACTGTGGAATATTGTTATATCTTTAATTCTGACACACTAGTTTTGCTCTCAACCAAGGAGTAACTTGTAAGAAGAGACCCCCAAATCCCTTTTACTCCTTGTCTCAACCAAGCAATGAAACAATTAAAACAATTATTAATTATTTATAGATTATCTCGTGTGATTATGTAGGGCCCATTATTATTATAATTTTTATATCAATGATTCAATGTAAATGTACTGATCTGTACGGTAAAGGAGTACGGTAAAGGGACATTTCGAAAAAGACATTCAAACTGTACAAACAGTGCATTTTAATTTTGCAATTCCTAATCATAGTTTATATACCCACAAAGAGAGGCAAATGGAAATTCAACCGATTTAGTAGTGTTAATCTTAGTGAAGATGACGAGATGAGTAATTGAATTGAACTGATTCCCAGTACCGCTATATTTGTACATCATTTTTATGTCAATTGAAAACCAACTCCAAGTGAAGTTATTTAAATGTTAATTGTCTTATGTTAATAGAAAAATTAATTGTTTTTGATTATTGATGAAATATAATTATATATTAAGATTGAATATAAATATATTTATGCAAACTAAACCAGATTTTAATGATTTAATGGCACACATCCCTCACAGGGTCGCGAACACACCGGCCTGGGCCAAAAGCAAAATCCTCATTTTCGTGTGAAGGAGTCAGGTGTGACGATGAGCTAAGGATAGTTTCGTCCGGCTAAGCAAAATCCCAGGCCAATAGCCCTTCTGGCCTAGGTCGGATGACCATCTTGTGATTTTTATTTGCAACCCAGGTCCGTCCAAGAGGTCGCGAAGACGCTAAGATAGGGGTGATGTAATGTGTGCTATAGCAAGGAATAAGATGCTCGTCTTTAAAAACTTACTAGGCTTATATGTATTGCTATGGGACTTCCAGAGTGCAATGTTCACATCAGTAAGGGGACATTTCGAAAAAGACGTTCAAACCAGGACGTTTCGAAACCGGGAATTTGGAAAATTGCATTTAAAGTTATCATGCACCCTAGGCTTATCATACATCGTTGCGCTCCATTTTCCAAGGCGAATCTACTGATTTTTAAGAGTTGTCTTCTCAGTGGAGCCATTTATCACTGGTTTTAGTAGTGAAATGGCTCTGCAATTCAGAGTTATCTTCTACAAAAGTTGTTTTTTGGCTGTGCATGTAAAGTTGTCATCTCTCTACTTTTGCTAAAAATAAGTTGTGCTAGCAACACAAATGACAAGATTGCAATAATATGACCAATGTCATAAGGCTGCTGTGCTGCTGAGGAATATCTGACCACAATGATAACACTCCTCACAGATAGTTCATTTTTGTGTTCTACAAGTTAGTAATAGTAAAAACAAAAATTATAATATTAAAAATAAAAATTTGTTGAAGTCTGGGGTTTAGGGTTTAGAGTTTCGAACTGGCAGTTTTCCAAACGTCCAGTTTTGAACTGTAGTTTTTGACACAGTCGGGTACTCGCCAACTGTGTGGTGAGATCATATGAGCTTTACAAAAATATTAAAATTTACACAAAGCTTCTAAGCTAAATATTTTTCATCTCAATAATAAAAAACATACTAAGCTTTCAATTAGCTGCAATATTAACTTCTTCAATTAAAGATATTATTGTATAAAGCCGCGGCTCCAGGTAATAATCTTCACTCTGAACACAATCATGTCTACACTTTAAAAGAATAACAGTTGTGCTCAATCCACCAGAATTTATCTACCTGCAGAGTCAAACTTGCTGAAGTTGGTAGGATATAATTAAAAATGAAACCTTTCCTACTTCATAATTAATATATTACAATAAAGCTCAAATTGCTCAACATATGTGACACATTTCTCTTACGACATCTAATGCCTATGTAATAGCAGGGATTCTAGTGATGTTGGTAGGCTGGTAAGTGAGTTACTGTAATAGTGCTGTACAACCTAGGTTACGTCACATGAGTTTCTCATGGCATGCAAATATGAGCATTGTGATTTGCTCCAATCCCTGTGAAATTTTGGGCACAAATCATCACTATCACAATAATATTAATATCGTTCATGTTAATATTCATATATCAGCGAAGTTGTCCACTCACTACAGTAAATATTCAGTGACTCAACTAAACATATTGGAGACTGAGGTGCACATCTCAACTAGCAGATTTGTGGGTTGAGGCACTGTGTTAGACTGTGAGAGGCATGGGTCATCTACCATAAGGTATAGACCGACGTTTTCAAGGGTTATCTGTGTGGCACTGATTATGCGTTGAGTTCAACTAGTATCCCTAGACTAACCTGAAACCCATGTCCTATATGTTATACTGTTAGCAGTCACAAATAGAAAGTCTCATACGTTGCTAAGCCAAGAAGTAATAATGAAGAATATAGAAAACTAGTATTGGGTTATTCGCTGCAGTTTCAATATATGTAGACCTGCAATATATTTACAAATCCGATGCCCACATTTCGAGAATAAAAAGTTCTCTTTAGTCTTTTCTATCGAGCAAGAAATTGGAAACTGTTGATATTACTCCCAAACCACCAAGTGTCTAACCTTCAGTGGACTAGAGACAATACATTCACCTACTTTATTCAGAAGATAATTTTTTTGTTCCTCATCGGAGTTGATAGAAAACCTTAGTATATTAGCAACTTTAGGCTGATATTTTTATTCAGGCAGTAATTATCTAGCTGGTATCGTTTTGTCATTAATTGCATAACTTCAAATAATAGAGTCTTATTTCACCTTGGGTGTCTGTTCATGCTATCATATTCTAGTCTTAGTATGATAATACCTGCGCTCCTGGCTCTTATCAGAGTCTCATGTATATTCAGGTGATGACCTCAGTGCTTAGTCCACTGATAACAACTAGTCATGTCATTGCCCCTTTCAGTACTGTGTGCCCCACTGTGCACTTACTTCTCATCACTGCATGGAAGGTAGACAATTCTCACCGTTATGTCACTTGTAGTACAAGTTATACCTACACGTAATCAACTCAGCACTGAGATGGAAGATAATATGGAGTGACTGGGCTACAGTTATACCTCTCCATTCTACAGCTAGACGTCTTTACCTTTGACCTCTCTACTACTAGTCAGCAGAATGACATTGAAAGACGAGTCCCGGAACGGTAGTGAGCAGGAACTACAGTCTGCTTCCTCCTTCAATAACGTTACTTCATCTAATGCCGCTAATAATCTTGATGGAAGCTTTATGTCTTACAGAAGGCGATACATTATAGTAGCCATCTTGTTCTTTGTGAATCTCCTTAACTATATGGACAGATACACGATAGCAGGTTACTATCACCTTACCTATATATATTATTGGTATGCATATTATATTAAATGCATGATATATGCGTATAATATTGTTAGTTCTAACTAACTGGAGGTTTTAGGGTACGCTAGATCTTATGGGGTGATATAAAAGCAGTGGTATTATTGTAGCATACTAGGTTATGTAGCTACTGGGTGTAGTATGTCATCTCTAGAACTCTTTAGGACTTGATGGCCACAGTAAATAGTAGACTATTAATAATGCTATTCTCTTTCCCACTACTTCTTACTTGTTATATAATGTGGTAGACATTGTTCATATTCTACCCATAGTAGACATTATGTATTTTATTTACATGTACTGCCCTTAGTCCTCTATCTGTAGGCCTACATGCAGATACACTACATAATATAGGCCTATATAATGTTGTTTACCTGCATGTATATTAATAGGTGTATCTAGTAGATTTTACTAGTAATAATAATATACAATGTATTATAGGCCGTTGTTTGAGTAGATTCCACATGAAATGCTGGCACCCTCAATATTGTTTATATCTTCATATCATGATGTTAGTCCGTATTTAGACTATTCAGGTATCACTATAGGTTGGAGAGTCTCTCCCTACCCACCATAGTGTAGTAACTTATATATGATGGCAACTCAGCTAATACTTGTGCCTAACAACAGGTGTACTGGTGGATGTACAGACACACTTTCAAATTGGAGACTTTGAATCTGGAATCCTACAGTCAATATTTGTGGTGGGGTTCAGTGTCACCGCCCCTGCCTTTGGTTACGCCGGTGATAGATATAACAGGAAGTGGTTGATGGTCGGAGGTATTGGTCTCTGGACATTGGTCACTTTCGCTGGGTCTTTCGTCCCTCCAAATGTAAGTTATCCCATCTTGTCTTTTATAACAGACAATGTGTAACGCTGTCAGGGTTTATCACTGTCAAAATGAATAAATAACGTTTTGTAGAAATTAGAAATAAGAAATATTTAATGTCGAATGCTAGATGCGCACGACAAGAAATTGAGTGCTCAATGCGTTTGCTGACATGCATACATTGTATAAACCATGTTAGTTAATGCACTGCAACACATGAGTGTATTTTATCTATATCCACCGAATTACTATACATTATACTTATATTCCCTGCATTTTACTTACATGTCTAACAATATAGTATGTTTAGACAGTGTCACCAGTAGACCAGTAGGCACTACCATCATAGCAGTAGATAGATGATGCTCTCATCCATACAGGACGTAGTGCCGCATTCCCATTATATATTGGTTCTATGCGTTATTCTTACAGATGTTCTGGTTGTTTGTTCTACTACGTGGTGTAGTAGGCGTGGGAGAGGCTAGTTATGTTACCATAGCACCTACACTTATATCTGATCTCTTCGTCAAAGAACAGCGATCTCTTATGCTTATGATATTTTACTTTGCTATTCCAGTTGGAAGGTACGTCTAGCTATAGCCTCTTTGTTCACTTCTCAAGTCTTAGTACTGAGACTTTTATGGAATTTATTCATCCATATGCCCTGTTGTGAGTCAGCTAACTACATGTACTCAGTGTATCATGAATCTGTTGTAGTGGTCTGGGTTATATTGTTGGCTCCAAAGTAGCAGTCTTACTCAAGGGTTGGGAGTGGTCGCTCAGGGTAAGTCACTATGTTGCGTGATGTCATAGTAGCGTCAAAGTTTCTATATACCAAGTTTATCCAGTAAACGATGCGTATACTCATTTGCCGTAGTTCTCTCGCCAAAATGGGCAAACCGTTGCTCTTTAACGAGCGCCCAGTCTGTGGTCAAACACTTAGGTTATAGAAATATAGGTCGGCAATAGTAGTTGACAGTCTGCACAACGAGCGTACTTTTACCATCTTTGGTCTACATGAGATATAAATAGTCCAGACCACGTGATCAGTAGGATAGCTCGAACTTTTTGGGCCTTTTTCCTATATTTATGCTTTTCTAAATGCTTGAATCTTCTATTGATGCTATCGGTATAAACATCATGTATTCTGAAAATAATGGGCTAGCATTACAGGTACTTTTAGCCAATCTCAGGGCAATTTTTTCTCCAATCTTGAGAAGACCCCATTGTTTCATTGGTAATTTTTCGTTGCCACTCAACTACTTTGAACTAGGCCGCTTATTAGGTCAGATTTCGCGCGATCCTATTGGTGCATAAAGCCGTGGAACAACTTATTAGTTCTATAAACTTTGGTAGCGTGATGCCATAGTAGCGTGATGTCATAGTAATGTGATGTCATAGTAACGTGATGCCATATTAACGTGATGTCATGGTCACGTGATGTCTTGGTGGCGTGATTTCATAGTGACAAGATATCATAGTAACGTGATGTCATAGTAACGTGATGTCATAGTAACGTGATGTCATAGTAACGTGATGTCATAGTAACGTGATGTCATAGTAGCGTGATGTCATAGTCATGTGATGTCATAGTAACATAATGTCATAGTAACGTAATGTCATAGTATTGTGGTGTCATAGTAACGTGGTGTCATAGTGACAAGATATCATAGTGACGTGATGTCATAGTAATGTGATGTCATAGTAATGTGATGTCATAGTAACGTGATGTCATAGTAGCGTGATGTCATAGTAGCGTGATGTCATAGTAACGTAACGTCATAGTCACATGACGTCATAGTCACATGATGTCATAGGCATGTGATGTCATAGTAACGAAATGTCATAGTAACCTAATATCATAGTATTGTGGTGTCATAGTAACGTGGTATCATAATGACAAGATATCATAGTGACGTGATGTCATAGTAACGTGATGTCATAGGCATGTGATGTCGTAGTAACGAAATGTCATAGTAACCTAATGTCATAGTATTGTGGTGTCATAGTAACGTGGTGTCATAGTGACAAGATATCATTGTGACGTGATGTCATAGTAACGTGATGTCATAGTAACGTGATGTCATAGTATTGTGATGTTAACGTAACCTGGTGTCACACTTTATGCTAGTTTAACTGATTGCAGGTGACCCCTGTACTGGGTGTAGTGTGTGTTCTTCTCATAGCTATTGTAACCAGGGATCCTCCCAGAGGTATGGCTGAAGATGGGGCCAGTCATCATTCCAATTCTACCGTCCTACAGGATATTAAATCACTTGCGAAAAAGTTAGTGTATATGTATGAATGTCATCAATTATTGGATTCTCCTTGCATGCAGTATTATCTATCAGCTACATCAGTCATAGCTTCAACCTGCCACACTGCGCTGATGTTCATCATTACAATCTAACTTGAACTTGAATAAGTTTACAGGGTCTTGTAAACTTATTAAACGTAGACCCGGCCTGTTAAAATTTGAAAGTCAATCATTTTTTATAAAAAACTATTAGTGTCATGCAATGGATGAAAGTAATTCGACTGCTAGCTGTGAGTCACAAGACTGATTGACTCGTTGATCGTGTTCATATCCTGTGAAGCCAGGTGTGCTGATAATATCTGATTTGACTAATATTGAGTTAGTCATTCCATTTCTACTCTTGTGAATCTCATCTACTACTAAGTATTTGACTGAATCTTCTTTTACAGCAAAACATTTATCCTGTCCACACTGGGCAACTCGTGTGTGACATTTGTGGCTGGTGCCTTGGCATACTTTGCTCCTAAGTTTATGTTGAATGCCTACCGTGTGTCTGGAGACCATGACATACAACTGGACAAGTGAGTAGCATTAGTAGCAGCAGCAGTAGTAGTTGTAGCAGTAGTAGTAATAGTAGTAGTAGTGGTAGTAGCAGTAGTAGTTGTTGTAGTAGGAGTAGTAGTAGTGGTAGTAGTAGTAGTTGTAGTAGGAGTAGTAGTAGTGGTAGTAGTAGTAGTTGTAGTAGGAGTAGTAGTAGTGGTAGTAGTAGTAGTTGTAGTAGTAGCATTAGTAGCAGCAGTTAGTAGTAGCAGCAGTAGTAGTTGTAGCAGTAGTAGTAATAGTAGTTGTAGTTGTAGTAGTAGTAGTAGTGGTAATAGTAGTAGTAGTAGCAGTTAGTAGTAGCAGCAGTAGTAGTTGTAGTAGTAGTAGTAGCAGCAGTAGTAGTTGTAGCAGTAGTAGTAATAGTAGTTGTAGCAGCAGTAGTAGTAGTGGTAATAGTAGTAGTAGCAGCAGCAGCAGTTAGTAGTAGTAGCAGTAGTAGTTGTAGCAGTAGTAGTAATAGTAGTAGTAGTGGCAGTAGTAGTAGTGGTAATAGTAGTAGTAGTAGTAGCAGCAGCAGTAGTAGTAGTAGCAGTAGTAGTTGTAGTAGGAGTGGTAGTAGTAGTAGTTGTAGTAGGAGTAGTAGTAGTGGTAGTAGTAGTAGTAGTAGTTGTAATGGTAGTAGTTGTAGTAGGAGTAGTAGTAGTGGTAGTAGTAGTAGTTGTAGTAGGAGTAGTAGTAGTGGTAGTAGTAGCAGTAGTAGTTGTAGTAGGAGTAGTAGTAGTGGTAGTAGTAGTAGTTGTAGTAGGAGTAGTAGTAGTGGTAGTAGTAGTAGTAGTAGTTGTAGTAGGAGTAGTAGTAGTAGTAGTGGCAGTTGTAGTAGTAGTAGTAGTAGTAGTAGTAGTAGTAGTAGTAGTAGTAGCAGCAGTAGTAGTAGTAGCAGTTGTTGTTGTAGTAGTTGTAGTAGTAGTAGCAGTAGTAGTAGTAATAGTTGTAGTTGTAGTAGTAGTAGTGGTATATTTTTAATATATATTCCAGAACCATGTATTCTGTTGTGTTTTCATGATTCTATTTCTTCTCAGGATTACCACGTCGTCATGTAACATATTAACATAGGTAAACTATCAGAGTATACACGTGGATATATTCCTCTATCTCTTTATTGGTCTCAACTCTAAACACTGTGACAGACTTTAAGCTTTGACCTTTACCTTAAATTCGGTGATATCCAATCTTAATGGATTGAAGACTGTATGTAATGTAATTGATGATAAGAGATGGTACTCTATCTACTATCTACTATGGGTTGGTTATCTGTTCTATAAATACCACCCAACCCTCTACCTTCACACATACACCCAGTTAGTCAGGTGCATACAATCACACTACTGTATGCTACTGAGTGTGGACTTCCCTCTCTGGTTCACACCTACCCCCTTGCTATCTATGGTGGTGAGACATACTGTACATGTATATATACCAGGTGACAGGCTCCAGTGATCAGATGCCACTGTGTACACATACTACTTCCAATACCAACACATTGTATTATTGTTGAAGCTTCTTTTAGATCTTCTGCTAGAAACCTATTTTACTCTCCCATATGCAGTGGACTTGTATCTAACCATAATTGTCTGTGAATGGGCCCATAGATATGTATGACTAGCCTTAACCACATGTAGATTGTACTTGTATTGTCCAACTGAATCATTTGTAAACATGAGCACATGTCTTGTATTGTAGTGTATCCCTAATTATGGGTGGGATTACAACTGGTGCTGGATTTGCAGGAGTAGCCTTAGGTACCGCAGTAGCTAGGTATGTGAAGAGGGTGCATCAAAACGGCGACGCTATAGTCTGTGCCTTCGGTATCCTTGCTAGCTCTCCATTCCTCTACGGTGCTCTAGTGCTCTGCGAGTACAATATGATTCTAACCTGGGTAAGTGTACTAGTTGGGATTATACAGTAAGGTACTTCGGAACCTTACTGGGATTTGGGGTTAGAACAAGAAAAACAATTAGTACAATTCTCAGTGGAAGAACCTGACGGGTTTCACATCCAGGTGTGGGTGGCACTATGGTCTGTTGATTTAGATTAATTAGTGTCTTATCAAGCATGGTATATGTTGTGTACTTACTATCTGTAGTACATAGTACATGTGCACTTACTATCTGTAGTACATAGTACATGTGCACTTACTATCTGTAGTACATAGTACATGTGCACTTACTATCTGTAGTACATAGTACATGTGCACTTACTATCTGTAGTACATAGTGCATGTGCACTTACTATCTGTAGTACATAGTACATGTGCACTTACTATCTGTAGTACATAGTACATGCGCACTTACTATCTGTAGTACATAGTACATGCGCACTAACTACCTGTTGTACACTTACTATCTGTAGGTTCTGGTGTGTATTGGTGAAACTCTACTATTCATGAACTGGCCTCTTGTAGCTGACATGTTATTGGTGAGTAACCTATTTACATTCACGTAGTCTATAGCGGGTGCTCCTATAGCAGGTGTTTCTTTAACAGGTACTCGACAGGTACCCCATCTCACACAATCTCCATTCTATATCTTATGTGTGTATCTGAATAAAGATAACACGGCATCTGTACATTCCCTTGCATACTGCTCATACTCTACATAGTTTGCTTTTGCCAGTTCCCCTCTATCACATGCCTGTGATCATGTGATACTATTCCCGCGTTGTAGTACATCCTGTCATCTCCATTCTCATCTCTGTATGTGACTAACTGCCACCATGCTGTTGGCTGTCAGCATCACTAGCTGCATACATGGTATACTCAGCTAAGTGGTGCGCTCAGTACCACTAAATAAGCACTAACTATAGATAACTTCACACTACCTTAGTCTTTTAGTTGAGAGTATACCCTCAACTAATGAAGAGCTAACTAAGACTGACGACCTACACATCTAGGTACTCTTTCTATCTGATGGTGGATGGTCTGCCATCAGTTTTATCAGTAGAAACGAACTCTTATAATGGGCCTATCAGCCATCCAATAACCATTATATCAAACCATGGCTTTCTCCTACTTATCAACCTGTCTTTCCACCAATATACACACATTCAATGGTAGCCTATGGAGCTCCCATCAGTTTGTAAAAATATAAAAAATTATAGCAACAATTGCTACAGATATTTACTAAATTATTTGCTGTTTTCTCAGGAGTAACCATAGCAGCTGTATATACAAATGACATTCTACTTTCTTACAGTATACTGTACCAGCCACCTTGAGGTCCACAGCTGAAGCCGAGCAGCTCTTCATCTGTCATATGTTGGGAGACGCATTCAGCCCGTTCCTACTTGGTGGAGTAAGTTTTATTTAATTGTTCTCAGGCTAGTTTACTATTAATTCTCATGATTACTGCCGTCTGTCAGAGCTGTGGTATATATACACACATGTTACTGTGGTGTTATATTATATACACACATACTACACTGTACATCTACATATATACACACATACTACACTGTACATCTACATATATACACACATACTACACTGTACATCTACATATATACACACATACTACACTGTACATCTACATATATACACACATACTACACTGTACATCTACATATATACACACATACTACACTGTACATCTACATATATACACACATACTACACTGTACATCTACATATATACACACATACTACACTGTACATCTACATATATACACACATACTACACTGTACATCTACATATATACACACATACTACACTGTACATCTACATATATACACACATACTACACTGTACATCTACATATATACACACATACTACACTGTACATCTACATATATACACACATACTACACTGTACATCTACATATATACACACATACTACACTGTACATCTACATATATACACACATACTACACTGTACATCTACATATATACACACATACTACACTGTACATCTACATATTTACACACATACTACACTGTACATCTACATATATACACACATACTACACTGTACATCTACATATTATACAAACATACTACACTGTACATCTACATATTTACACACATACTGCACTGTACATCTACATATATACACACATACTACACTGTACATACAGATGTCACAAGCTCTAGGAGGAAACAATGAGAACATTTCCATAGCGTTCACAGCCCTGAGGAATGCTCTCTTTATAACTCTGTTTGTCTCGGTGCTGGGAGGCGGCTTCTTCCTATTCTGCTCCCTCTACCTGGTCAAGGACAAACTGGCAGCGGAGGCAGCTACTCACGGTAAGGCGGTCTATGTACACCGCCCTCTAATCCATATTATACTAGTGGTTATACTTGGGCTATAACTTATAGAGTGGCATACCTGGTAATTGACCTCACTACACAGTAACATCATGTCTGTTATCAAGGTTGTTCTAAGGTCAACAATATTATGTAGATATCAACATTCCTGTTAAAATAGCCTGTGATCCAATGATTTAGTCAGCCTAATTTTGGATAGAGCACTTCAAGCTACAATCGTGGAACATACTACTACATTCATATTAACAAATTATATGTATGATACATATTTAGTAAATGGTTGTCTGTTTAAGCTCTTCCATTGGCTAGGTCTCTACCTGTGTTACATGTACATCCATGTGTATATCTCTACTACATACAATGTACAGTATATGACTATGCAGTAATTTAGTTATATTTAGTATATACCATCCATGCACACACTCTCTTATCAATACCCTACCCAGGACTCTCTCCCTCCGGTCATATTGACTTGGATGCCATGGGCTCCAACTCTGATACTAAAATATCTGAGATATGACCACCTCACAGGTATCCAGCACAACACCGCTTGCTATAGCTATATATAGACAGGGCTATCACTGTATTAGCCTGATCAGTCCACTGATTCATAATATATACTTGTATATATATCTCAGTAAATAGTGTCTGCTTCAGCTCATCTCTGAGGGTGATCACTCAGAGTGTTGGATACAAAATTCTCTTTTGATTTGGTATATTGAACATTTCCTGTTATAAAGACAGTTGTTTTAAATGGAATAGCTATTCACTGTGTCCTGGTATTATGCTAGTTGATATGACTTGTACTTGTGTACACCGCAGTTGTCCCATCTCAATGTTACAGGAGAAGATAACTTGTTATATATATAGAATAGTTGCTATTGTTCACCTATCTCATGTGTATGCATTATCATTGACTGTATGTAAACTATTAATTACAATTTGAAGTTGTCCTATCCCAATCTGGAAAGGATTAATATAATATATTAATCACTACTGGGCAGTTATGGGCTACCATTCACAGTATATTATACTGTGAATGGTAGCCCATAACTGCCCAGTAGTGATTGGATATGATTAGATTTCAGCCTAATAATTACTATAATAGCTGCTACTAATTTGGCTTGTCTGATTGTCTGTTCTACATTTACTTGGATGTAAATATACCTTATCCTAGTATTTCTATTAGATTATCCTTGCTTGCTCCCTGATTGTATATTGTATGTTTGATTACATATGTGTATGTCTATGTAGTTGTTGGTGTGTATAACATATGCACTGTGCTACATGTGTTGGTATATAATGTACATGTATGTGTTACAGGTACGGCAGTTAGAGCACCTGATACTGGTACAACAGGTGCCCCTAGAAGGGCCCAGCAGACCCTACCACTGGATGACCTTGTACCTCTCATGGAGGATAACGATGATGACACAGACGATGCACCTCTCCCTAAGTTAGCGTTCCTCCCCACTTAGTATACATTATATATTATATAGCTTTGTATATTACTGTTCATTCATATCACTATATATACAATGTACCTAAGTATAATATAGGTTAACATTTAGTTAGGAGTTATGCCGCCTTGGCCCGAGTTGTGTCTGTCTTTCATGGCTGTTGTACTTCCTAATATGCTATGCCTTATACCTTATAATATTATCTGTACATAATATACTCATTTCATAGTATGGGAAGACATGATTGTATTCTATATATATATTTATTATGAAGTTTTATCTAAAAACAGTTTTACCAAATCCACAAGGTGTTGTGAGTCCGTGCAGGGTTTTTTTCTAAATTAAAATATGTTTAGGTTATTTGCTTATTCTGTTTCATTTACATCTGCAAAAATCACTTATTGATTCGTTTGACTAATTTGTTATTTTTATCTTTGGGTAGTTATCTGACAGAAGTGATTACAGATTTAAATTTTCAGTTGTAGTCATATCATACTATGTCTTCTCCTCCTTACTATTGCTACCCTGCTGGTGATTGTAGTATAATTCAATAGTGCTGTGCATACAGTGATGTCAATTCTAGTTAAATTGTGCTTCTCTTTTATATTACCAGGTTCTTTGTTCCTGAAATGGTTTCCACCTAAGTTATGAACATTAACTTTCATGATTGGGATATTCAACTTGACCTAATTGTTTTAATAAAATAATTTTTTATTGAAGTTAAACTTTTTAATTGAAAAATTAATTTAGTCATAATAAAACACTTTTATAAAATCTATTATTTTCTATGTATTTTATTGTTACCTGTATAGACATGTAATAATACCAGCATACATGAGTTTTTTTATTGGGAGTATTTTCTTTCAAAAAATATCTTGTATAAAAAGTATGGCCAACACCTGTATACATGTATTGTATCTGCAATAGAAATTGGATTCTTGTGGATACACTGTATGACTCCTCAACATACTCTAGCTATACACTGTATGACTCCTCAACATACTCTAGCTATACACTGTATGACTCCTCAACATACTCTAGCTATACACTGTATGACTCCTCAACATACTCTAGCTATACACTGTATGACTCCTCAACATACTCTAGCTATACACTGTATGACTCCTCAACATACTCTAGCTATACACTGTATGACTCCTCAACATACTCTAGCTATACACTGTATGACTCCTCAACACACTCTAGCTATACACTGTATGACTCCTCAACATACTCTAGCTATACACTGTATCACTCCTCAACATACTCTAGCTATACACTGTATGACTCCTCAACATACTCTAGCTATACACTGTATGACTCCTCAACACACTCTAGCTATACACTGTATGACTCCTCAACATACTCTAGCTATACACTGTATGACTCCTCAACATACTCTAGCTATACACTGTATGACTCCTCAACATACTCTAGCTATACACTGTATGACTCCTCAACACACTCTAGCTATACACTGTATGACTCCTCAACATACTCTAGCTATACACTGTATGACTCCTCAACATACTCTAGCTATACACTGTATGACTCCTCAACATACTCTAGCTATACACTGTATGACTCCTCAACATACTCTAGCTATACACTGTATGACTCCTCAACATACTCTAGCTATACACTGTATGACTCCTCAACACACTCTAGCTATACTGACTCGGTGACAAACCTGCCTCCCAATCAGTCATTCCTTACCAAATTGATGGAGGACAACTTTAAATTGTAATTCATAGTTGATGATTGACAGGTATGCTTGTGGTATACTCATGTCTGTAGTAGTTTGTACTGTGATTTTCATGAATAGAAGTTATGGATGTCGGAGCATGTATACTGTGTTATGTGCTATATAATGTGACCGTGATACTCGCACTATCACCTGCTCAGCACTACCTGCTACTGGCAAAGACTGATCAGCCTTAAGTACCTGTAATTGTAGGTTTGCGTTTACAAGGTTATCAACAGGAACTAATCAATTGTTGGTACACTGGGCTCAATACCAGGAGCACGCAGTACATGCTATTGACTGTAGTTGTATGAAGTTGTCTCCTCTCTCTAATCCTTGGTATGCATGACTTGCATCAATAGTTGATGACTAGGAGTACCCTTGTCGCAGGTAAGGCCTCTTACTCAGTACATGTACTTACAGCTGTAGAGATATTGTGTCACCTCTAGGAAAAATGGTCACCTAGGTGACCATTTTTTGGATATTTATGCAAATCTATATCTAAGCCAAACTTTTATAGCTATAAAAGTTTGGCTTAGATATAGATTTGCATAAATATCCATAAACTATAATAACACCTGACCACATGTACATATCACCCCCCTGGTTCTGTATATTGACCGAGTTGGAACCCTGCCGTGGCTCTGCTTGGGAAGCCAAGTTTGAGTCAATAAAATGTGTATCTATCTATGTCATATTTTGGAAGTAAATTATATTTTACTAAACACTGTGACATCTCAGGTAGAGTTTGTTTGTGTCAACACTATCCTTGCTTACCAGACATACAAGTCTATAATTATATTTAAAGTGAACACAACATTAACCATGCTATTGTAGTTCAGCTGAGGTGCTGACTAGGTCAGCACAGGGGCTACTTGATTAAAACAAAGCATGCTGTACATGTATAGGTGAACTCCTAAGAATGTGTGGTTCTTTATAATAATAGTCTAAACAGTACAATACTATACAATAATGATATATGCTCTAGTGATTGGCAATGCCCACTAACAACACTATCATGTATTTTATTTTTTTAAATATGAAAGGGGGAAATATTCTTGCTATTTATTCTAAACTCACATGTTTATTATATTGTTGTTGTTGTAAACAAATAAATATTAATAATAAACAAACATGTAGGACAGTTACAGATGTAGTTACATGAAGGCTTATAGGAGACAGTTACACTACAACCATCAGATTGTAGCCTTACCAGCCCTTCCATATACATATTGTACATGTATAGTATCTAACATTCAACTAATGCTATATTAGTCTATATTTAGCCTGAGGTCCTAAACTTCCAGCTGAAGAGCACTTCTTGGTGTTAATGGTCAACCTAAAAGCTAAGTCTCACCATATCCACTGCTGTTATACTTATTGTACGCTTATAGAGAAGTGTGGCCTACCACGTTGTGTACCAAATCTTTGGAGATGATTATTTGCCTCTGAAGGAACCTCAACAGCGTTGCTATGGGTTTAATAATTGTAACTAATGTTATATTATTATTCTTCATTTGTAGAATTCAGTCTGTCAGTAAAAGGAAGGAAATATGGGTAACAGTTTCTGTTACAATGTTTGTACACAGGACAGTATATGTATTACAGTCTATCAATTACATGTAATGTGCTCTTATCAGCCCCTGAGTATACGTACACAATGTGCAACTTGCAATCAATATGAAAAATTAATGTTATTATTATTTGCACCGAATACAAAGTAATTTCCTGTGGAAATATCTCATCACCAATCCAATAACACCAACATCCGAGAATAGTAACTCATACACTGTAGCAAACTTACCCAGTTATTTCTGCTTCAAATAGAGAGAATTGGGGCATGCAGAGGAGCTACCTACATTGTATGTACAATGTAGCATAAACTGTTTAATATACACTGCGTATAATTTACTAAATCAACTTTATAAATAATTGGGTATTTCACAAAAAAGGTATTGTTTCACTTATATTGTACATGTGCAATGTGGAAACAGCTAGTCCTACAACCTATTACTGTCGCTAACAGAAATAATCTAATCTTAGCAGACATGCTTCCACATTATAATGACTTGTGCTCTTTAACATCATGATCCATGAGCTACAGAAATACCCCGCTTGCCGTGTTCTGAATGACTCCTTTAGTAACACAATATTGCTTTGCCCATTGGAAATTACTTAACTTTTATGCAAGCCATAAATTATTTAGCTAAAATTGGGAGGAAATGAGGAGTTTTTAGCAAACTAGAAGCAGGGTCTCCAAAACTGGAGCATCCCGCCTAGATCAGGAAGTCTGACAAGTACGAGTAAGGTGCTACTCTGGTTGCATTTTTGTCGACTTTGAATTAAAGCATTAGTACTGTATTCTTAGTTTGGGAGAAATAATGGAATATTTACACTTTAGTCTCAATACTCTGGCATCAGATGCGTGAATATATCCTTTATTTATTACAAAAGCCCAAAGTAGTGTTGAAACACTGTATATAATTATCACTTGACATGCAGTATTTCGTTCATTTGCAAAAGAAATATTTCTCAAGGATTGTATGGAAATTGTACATAGGCAAAGCTCAAACTTATGCTTTAAATATTGCATGTATCTACACTCTGCAGGCTGGGAAATATGTTTAGGCAGGTACACAGTCTACACTGCTACACTTCTACGTCTGTTGGTCACCATGTCATATTTGCTCTGTGTTGACTTAGACGATAAATGTGTGGATCCCCGCAAGAGAGCCTTGGGTCCCGTGAAAGAGACGGAGGAATGACGCCGTTTAGCTGCTGCATTGGCAGGAAAACTTGTAATATCTGTTAGTGTGTCTTTCTCTTCAGGCTCAGCTGAGGTGGATGCTGCTGTAGACATCGGTGTGACAACGGCAGTCTTACGATAGGATGAACTATAAAAAATACGTTCTGAATTATGTGATGATAAGCAAGCTCGGGGCACCCACCTATCTACTGAGAATCCTGACTCTATCCATTCATACCATCGAGTGTTTGGAACGCAGGCTATGCTTGCACATGAAGGACAAATTAATGTATATGTAAACAATGTATATGTTTTGTCATTATTCAGCATGAAGTAATTAAGTACCATTTTACACTTTTTAACTTCTCTTGGATTTAGAATTATGCAGCCGCTTGTAAAATTTAAAATAAAATTGGTGTAGTGGTGGCACATGAATAGAAACTTGCAGTTGTTTCAAGTAACATTAATGTGCATGTATATTACATGTAGGTAAGTACATACCTGTATATTACATATAGGTAAATGCATACCTGTATATTACATGTAAGTATAAATACATACCTGTGTTGCTGGGCATACCTCTTCCACATCTGTGGTAAAGTCTCTCTCCAACTAAGGCTGGGTGCAAGCATCACCACATCAATACCTTGTTTATTACTCTGCCTGTCATGTCCGGCTCTCAGCCGTTCAGCTTTTACACCGCTACTCTTACTCTCTTTGACCTCTTGACCTGCTCTCCGACTCGTGTGTGTTATAGAGGATGTATTCGATCGTTTCCGCAGGTAAGGTTTTGGTTTCTCTCTTGATGGCAGCATATTAATAGACATCTGTTTGAAGTTTTGACTGCTCAACACCTTTATATGATCAGGATTCAGAATATCGCTAACATCAGCTCCTGCCGATAATAATAATTTTACTATGGCAGTATGACTGAAGCCTATTGCCAGTTGTAACGCCGTAACACCAGCCTTATTACGTATGTTCACACTGAGTTTGTATCTGGTCATGTGATTAATAAGTTTGCAAGCAATGTCTTGATTACCGACAATTACCGAAAAATGGAGAGCAGTGTTTCCTGTGTGACAGCACCGACTGTTTATACTACCATCCAGAGCTGACAACAAGACATCTACGAGTGCAGACAATTGCTCTATACAGCAGTAATGTAATGCATTCAGTCCGCGTTTATCTTTGAGTGAAACTTTTGCTCCGTGCTCGATTAAAGCCCGGGCCAATCCGATGGCTTTTCTCTCTTCTTTTATAAACATACATTTGATTAGTGGTGTTTCTCCGCTTTCATCACAAATATTTACATTGCTTGATCTCTCTATCAGACCCACAGCTCTCAGATAGTCTCCATGTTGGATTGATTGCAACATAACTCCGGGTATAAACAGTAGCAAACACAGTCACACTTTAGCCTCGCAAACTCATTGAAGTCAAGCTAACAAATTGTACACATTGTACACACATGTATATATACTGTGTATATGAGCCAGTCTAGGTGTTTGACCAATTCTTCAATAATCAAACGTTAATGGGAAATCAATCAACCAGTTCGACGGCTGCACTTCAACTGATATGAAGAAAAAACATATTTATCAATTAGTCAACAGCAATCAGCAAAATATTGTTATTAACTTAGTTTTATCCGTCATTCGTGATGCAATTAAATGCATTGATAGCATACCTTGTTATGTTAAAACACTTCAAAGTAACCATTCAATGCCACTGCTATGCTTACTCAACTCTCGTGAAAAGGAAATAATAATCATTGTCAGACTTTATTGAACAAATAATTTAGATTACAGAGTTTGTGTTGCAGAAAAACTATGTACTTCTAACTCCCTGGTTTTACACTTCTAGGTATTACCCCAAATACCTTGACATGATTTGTTGTCAAACCTTATTTATTTTTGCTTAGAAAATGTTAGTTAATTCATTGATGTCAAAAACTCTGCATTTGAGAAAAGTTTTCACGTACGCGTACGCGTACGCGTACGCATACGTATACGTGTATGTACACGGCTGGGACTAGTTTTGTGTAGATGCTGTTTATTTTGATGTTGTTCTGTGACTTTCTGTTAAAAAACTCTTCACACAGTAATTTAGTTAAAGTGTTGTTGTAGCGCTAAAGTTCCTGTCGTACATTGCATCACTTGTACATGTGCACTGCATGTACTTACATGTATGTACACATTCACCCTACAAGTACATGCACATGTAAACTCACATTTTAGTCATTGGAATTGTGAGATGTAATTATCATATCCATATGCTTGGTTTACCGATATCTGTTCGTACTGCATGTACAACTACAGCATGCTTGTACATTGTACATGTACTGCTTTCTCAAGCTACTAGATATACATGTACCTGGTCTGGTTGTGCTATACGTCTACTCCTACCCCATAGTTTATGTAACAAGATAGAAATGTTATAATTATAACACATGGTTATAAGTTATGTTATTAGCGTAATAAGTTATATAATATCATAATATAAATGTTATATTATACGGGCTGCATTTAGTATATAACTAAACCACAGAGAATACACGTTTGCTATGCTAATAGCTAGAGGGAAGAAGGAGATAGTAGTAGAGTTGAACTGTAAGAAGACAACTCCATAAGCTACTGGCTCACCCTAGTTTGATCACAATCTTTATTATTTTAAAACAAGTCGTCAAATCATGTGAGGACAATTTCTTCTCATGACCAGTAAGTTAAAGGTGACCACGAGTTCATCCCTTATTCCAGGAGTGAGCATAAAACATTACCATACTGTCATACATAACATAAAAATATTGCATAGCTCAAAATGCTATACTGCAATAATACACATGTACGTGTATGTGTAGGTAATAATATGTGCATCCTGGATTCGTTAAAACATATGCATGTACATGTAACTGTAGATTGTGTACGCAGTATGATATGACTCGAGTGTTCTGTAATAGGAGGAATAATATATATAATATTTGTAGTAGCAATATTACTACTACATGTACAAGGTTGTACAAACTTATGGGGCTATGCTACCGGATATACATGTTATACAATTGAAATGTAATTAAATACAGTACATGCATGTACATGTATCATTGAAAAGTTGTGGAAATACAAAATGTAACTGTATGTACTAAATTAAATGTGATGAGATAATAGTATTCAATCCAGAATTGTGTGTAACCTGGGATTCAGCTGCTTGTTGCCTATTATTTGTACCACTCAGATGAAAATAGCTTATAAGATAAAATATCCATAAGGAAAAAGCTATAAATACAGCTCTAAAACCAATTTTTAAGTTTATACATTTCTGTACATTTCATTAGAGTAATATATTTATATAAGAACTAAGAAGATATACAGAATGTACATTATATAGATAAATCTAACTTCCAACTCCCATTTATTCATGCTGTAAAATAATTTTGATTATTGAACACTGGAACAATTAAAATCAGTCCACTATCTTTGACTGGAATGTTGAAGGACAATATAATATTGTATGTAGTTGTATGTGAATAAAGAGAAAAGTTATGGGATCAGGACATTGTGTGACTGTATGATATGCAATGAATCTAACCTCCAGAGCTACACAAAGGACTTGGTAATACTGTAATGGTCAGGCCATTTGCCTACACGGCCTCAGCTTGCCTGATGGACAATACAGTACCTTAAGTACAGCTAGTTGTCACAGCTCTACTCATATGCCTACATTTGACTTGTATTTGTTATGCATGTTATACTGTTATAATTACTATATACTCATACTTATTGTATGCATTACTGAGCAACTATGTCCTTTTCATACCCATGTAAAGAGGGCCGACCTCTCAGAAATAGCTGATATTTATTTTGTACATGATTTGGATGATTTTAAGCATCTTTTGTTGTACCCAACATGTTTTAGGTCGGCCATCTTGTTGTGTAATTTCCGGACGACACTACGTCAGCCTTTTACGACACTACGTCGGCCTTTTATGACACTACGTCGGCCTTTTACGACACTATGTCGCCCTTTTTACCGGAACTTTATCTGGAAGTTCTAATAGTACATGTATATAAAGCACACTGTTTTTATATTTGTTGTTTCAGTTGATGCTTGTATCTCAATAAAGACACATCTATACTACTTATATAGAGTCTTCTCTTCGTAGTATTGGTCGTTCCAGTTGACAAGATCCCCGACCTTGCCTCCCGAACTGCATGCTAGGTCGGAGCCTACTCTTTCTCAGTATAGCAAGATAGCATTGACTCGGGACCACATGGGTCGTCTTGAGTAGTCATTGGACTACTAGTACCTGTTGATTTTTCATGTAATGAGAAGACCTAGCACCACTCAAAGGTTCTTCATTTTGGCAAGGGGTCGTCTTAGGACGACATACACACACAACCCCCCAAAACATTACAATACCAACAGAGTTTTCTGAGTCAAACTCTATATATTTTATATGCATGTATATACAATGTATGCAATATGATGTACATCAGATGTACATGGAAATTTACATGTACATGTACACCAGTACATGTACATGTAAATGCAAAATAATACAACTCTATGGAATATAAGGAATATAGATTTTATGGAGCCTACATACATTATTATATGCATTTCATCACAAACACACAGTCTAGTTTATGGTAGTATTTTGAATGAATGTATTCGTATGGAGTTGCTACCCATCTGATACCACAAGCTGATAAACCTGTTGTAGTTATCTCCCCACCTACTGTACATGTATTATGTATATATTACATTATATCAAGAGTCTATTGGCCCCGATACCAAACCCTATTATACACTGTATTGCCAATATCAACCAACCTGCTAGCAATCGAAATCCAACATGTTTATTCTTCATTATAAATAGGTTTTCGGCTAAAATAGTACCAGGACAGAAAATGGCCTGATCCCCACATTACAGGATCCTACTCGCCTGCCAAACCATGCTACCCACCACAAGTTGAAAACTGGATAGAGATTCTAGTAATATGCACACCAGCTTCTCTCTGAGAAAAGGTTGAAAATATTGACACAAGAAATAACTGTAGTTTACATGTAGGTGCATTTCTTATTGCCTCATATTTAGTGGCCAATATTGCAGCAAGCATACTAAGAAAAGACAGTGTATAATAATATAATATATTATTGTAAAAACATATCTAGCTACTAGCAATAGAAGACTTTGTTATCTTGAGAGATATGCTGATGATATTGTTTGTTTTGTGTTTAGACCTTGGAGTTTGATCTGTGGTAGCAGGGTAACTGTATGTATAGTGGTAGTGCCAACTGAATATCTGTATTAAATACACATACAATACAGTCATATGCTTCAAGTCTATGGAATAATAAATTCATCGTCATGCTCGTAAATATATAATAGTTGACCTTATGAACTTTGGGTAAACTATAAGATAACATAATCAGTCAGTAGCTCCTCACCATCTTGTCATTTGTTAAGGTGTAGCAGACAACAGACAGCATGCTGGCTAAGGTTTTCATTTTCTCTTGCTTTGCTCTGGCAGCACTAAGCACTGGTATGTCTATTTATAATTTGTGATTGTTGATTTTGTAAATTAATATTTTTGAGTAAAATGATCCCACAGTTTGACTTTGTTTAGTAAAACGTTTCCATCATTATGATACTTACATGTATTCCTAGATGTAGAATAAATAGAATTGTCTCCAAAGACGTTTGTTCCAAAGTCGTTCGCTTACAATCCTAACCTTAGATCTTAGCCAGTAATGCTAGTTTGTAATTCTGTTCAGAGAGGGAACCGTGGGAATGGGCTGTAGAATTGGTAACTGACTTGGCAAGTGGATACGTCAACATTACAGGAGTGTCTGGCAATGATTATGGTAGTCACTGTACAGTTTCCTCCAGTTGTGATATTGTATTACATACACGTGCATGTACAGCGTGTAGATACGCTGAATTAGGTGCAATTTACTTTAATTATATTTACTTTGTATGAATTAATGACAACACATCCGGTTTGTGACGGTAGCTGTATATCAGGTCCTTTACTGTAGGTATATTATTATGTGCAAATTAGGGTACAGGTGCTTTATTTATGGCAGGTAAATATTATATTATGTTAAGTTGGTTACTGCTATAAGTATACTACAGTCTACAGGGGTTGTATTTTAATGTACATGTACTTTATGTGTGATTTTTATAATGTATGTACTTGCTGCCTACATTGTGTGTGGGACAGTGTCTGTCCTGATCATTGAAATAACGGGACGAGCTGCCATATGACACCTCAATATGTAACCTGCAAACAAACAATGGAATCCAAGTCGAAGAATTGAATAGCAACATTCTAACTCAAAACTAAGTTTGCAAACGGTCCAACATGCTCGTTGGATTTTTAGAAACAGACAGCCCAGCCTATGTGCCCGCATAGTCTATACGCCCGCATAATCTATGCGCTCACTTAGTCTATGCGTCCCCTTAGTCTATGCGTCTCCTTAGTCTATGCGTCCCCTTAGTCTAGGTGTCACGCTACCCTTAGTTTGGTTTCATTGCAGAACAAATTCCTCCTCTTGACGACTGTGCAAACATTGATTCTCAAGTTTGTCATAATTTCCGAGATCTTCGTCAGAATGCGATCAATGGCCAAATCAACATGGAGCTGCGAGCCAGCTACGTCTACATGGCTATGGGTGCCTACTTCAGCAGGTATGTTTGATTCCACCAAATCTCATCCAGTTCAGCTAGACGTTGGCCACAGCACAAATTTACGAGTGCCATCCCTAACTTGAAATAAAGATAAATGTTCATCATTGCAGATACATGCACATGTATATTATGATATTGTTTTGTTTACATACACATAGATTTTTCTCCAATCAAGGGTTACTTGCCCCTTGCTCCAACCAATCTAATACATGCGCACGTAACTTAAAATGTAATTCTTGCAGAGATGACCCCAATCTGATGGGATTCGCCAAGTTCTTCTACGAGGCATCTGTTGAAGAGCGAGAACACGCCCTCAAGTTGATCGAGTACCAGAACATGAGGGGAGGCAAAGTTAAACTCACCACTATCCAGGTATACATGACACTCCTTGGATAACTTGAATAGTGCATCATACATGTACGCCTATAGAAGTTTAAATTATGGCACCACTTAGGCAGCTGTGCTACATGTAGTTACTTGGATAATGGTGAATGGTTTCACATATATTTCGTGAACTTCAGCTCTACTTTGCATGCCTGTCGTAATAACATGTAGATACACTGTGGTTGCCGAGTGTTGGTTTATCTGTTGAGGTTTAGATATACAAATTGTACATGTGCTGTGTCTGTGAGTGTGCAGGTATTAATATATACTTCAGGCACCCACCTCTTTTGAGTGGGACAACGGTCTGGCAGCACTGGAAGAGGCTCTGCAGCTGGAGAAGACAGTGAATGCTGCTCTACTTCGTCTACACAAGGCGGCCGAAGATGACGCTCAGGTAGGTCTACCCTGCTGTAACCATGTGTATTTATTATGGAGAGTACAATAGCAGGATGTGGACAACTAGTGTACATTATTGTGTAATATGGCCATATCTGCACACATACATGTATTACACACACATGTAATATGACCGAATCTACTGCGCTTGCATTATATGTGTAATGCAGCCATAGCTATGCATATATTACGCGACTTTGTGTAATGTGGACAAATCTGTGTAGTATATTACATGAGTAATATTACCATATCTACGCGTATGTTACATGTGTAATATGACTACACATATGACTACACATATGACTACACATACGTACATGTGTGTATCTGTGAGGTTGTATAGACTCTACACCCTCATGACAGGACAGAGTACAAGGTTCATTATAATTTGTCCTGCACGTTCCTACATCTTATGTTTCTATCATATCTAATCATAAAGATTTCTCGTGGTAAATGGTGATAAACGCATGAGTGAATGTATCACCAACTAAACTGTATGAGCATGACAGAGTAGAGGCATGTTCTATGTTGTACAGAATGTGAAGCACTCCCATTGGATACATTCTTTGAGAAAGTCGGACAGAAGAATCTCTGGGCTACTATGTGAAACATTTTTAGGGATTGTTTTACTTTCAGTGTTTGTTATACAGAGTTAGTAGGTTGTACATACATGTAATTACAATAATATACATTGCAATAAGGAATGTTCTGTTAATTGCCCTCTCTTGGAAATAATAAAATAGAGGTTAGACAACTTCTAATACAACAGCATGAAGTGTATTGCCCACGGACACACAGATTTTATGGCCATCATTGAACGATATAATATAATATAGGAACAGGTTCAGATGGTCAATTTTGTATTTTCGGTCTTCTAAGATGAGAACAACAAACTAAGAGAGCAAGAAAGGACAAATCTAAACATGAGTTTATGGCCTGTTGATCACACTGTAGTGTGATACTAGAGTCAGCAGTGCTTTATACACATGTCATGTTGTTCTTTGGTCAAGTGAATGTTGGGTGGGAGAATTATAAACAAATGACATGTCGGCTTTTATGAAAGTTGTGTTGTGCTCGTTTTATGGTTATGTGAATTTACATTTGCCCATTGTATTTACATGTAGATGCAAGATTTCTTGGAGGCCAACTATTTGGATGAGCAGGTGAAGTCCATTAGACAGTTGGGTGGTTTTATCAGCCAGCTAAAGAAGATGACAAAGAAGGACCCAGGACTAGGAGAGCATATCTTTGACGGGGAACTCCACAAGTAAACAACAACTGTCTCCTGCACACATGATAATAAGCCAAGTAAATTGTATAGACACTAATATGCTTACAGTGTAGTTCACATCAAGTATACTGACAGTGCATAGCATTACTCTTATGCATAACATGATACTAAATCAGCATATTTATGCTTTTATTGCCAATGAATTCTGCTTATATGTTGCAAGTTTTAAAACATTTCTACTTTTTGCTACAGAATATTTGTAAGGTCTTGTTTTAGCAGAATTAGCAATGACTCAATTTTATGAATAAAGGATCTATTATGCCCATTTACAGTCAGGTGTTGAAGTATACTGTGTCATTCACCATTAGAAAAGAGCTAGGAGATACATGTATAATATCTAACTTGTGTGTTGTCATGCTCATTGCTGCCTTATCATATAAGACATTAGTAAATAACAGCATGCTTCTCTGTAGTCCTTATAAAAGTGTGGAATTTAAACTGTGCCATACATGTATATGGTTATGTACATTTGGATATGCTCTACGACTCTCCACACATTGTCACTAACAGTATAAGTTGGGAGTTGTCTGCTTTCCCAATTTCATGGCCAATGTAATTACAGCTGCTGCACATACAAGTAATTTCACTGTCTGGTCCTTATAATAGGAGTTGTCTATCTCTTGCATACATGTATAATATTATGAACTAATGGCAAAGTTGTTCATACCACATGAGTGGTCAGCTTCATATAAGATAAGTGTGGACTGTAGAACGTCATAAACATACCAAACCTATGCTGACCTTGAACTCTGTATAAGTAGCATGTACCAGGATGTAACAGTAACGATTGTACACTATCTTCTTATACTGTGAATTGAGAAGTTCAGGTGTTACAAACCAGTGCAGAGATAACACACCCAAGATTCAAGATAGCCAGTTGTAAGCATTGAATAAACAGCAAGTAGCTAGCCATTGTGAAAGCTCATGTACATTTTATTCATAGAGTAGTTTAGTAGTAACAATACATGGCCCTAGTTCTATACAATGTGGGTAAGGAGGGTCATAGGGTGGCACTTCAGTACCGAGCAGCCAAAACAGACATTACCATTTTTAACTCATTCTAAAGAAAATATAATTAGTACTCGCATATGATAACAGTTGTATATAAGCCTTTTACAAGTTCAAGGAAAGAATTAAATAATGTTACGTATTTACAGTTAGTAAAACTTTGCAAAATACTAGCATAGAAATAACTGTACAATATTTTTCACCTTCCGACTGCAACAGGAGTACATACATGTAATAATAGAGGAAAGAGATTAGAACACTTGGAGTTGTCATATCACACACATATAGCAGATGACTCCTAATGCCTAATCAAAGGTTACAGACAGTCCATAAGGTTTGAATGATATAATATTGTTTATCAACACCAGGTCCATGTATGGTGGGTTGGACGGGCTGCCTGTATGCCCACCAGTGGTTATATTGAGCTAAAATTCGTCTCTGCCTGGACTCACAGCTTCCATAATAAAACCTACAGGACAAACACACGTGTACGTGTACATGTACATACTGCAGCTATGCGTATAGGATACTACGTCGATCATGATACAGTAACTACATGCATAATAACGTATTATGACTTTGCTCCTGTAGAAATTATCAATAAAAATCCATTGACTGTGTTCCCAGTCATAAACCCACACACTATTTGGAACATACATGTACATAGGTATAATTCGAGATGACTGATGTATACAGATAGGTAATGGGACCTACATGCAGATATAATACAGGTAGTAGAAGATGGATACGTACTGTAAAGGTAGTATAGAGGAGTAATGTGGACTGCTGCTGTGTGGACTTAGTTAGTGCTCTCACTAACATTTCTGCTGCGAGATGCACTGGTACTCTCAGTTGGTGCAAAGTCCTCTGGTTGAGCTTCTCGAGGCTTACCGCAGCCAAAGATGGATGCTTTCCTCATGCCCTCAGTCACTGCATCCACTTTTTTACTTTCATCATCTAATGGCTTGGATCTGGGGAGGAGCTTTAATTTCGGGCGAGCCGCCGCTGACTCTAAATAACCAATCAGAGCCTCAGAGATGACCGACGTAACAAGTGTAAGGTCACCGAGTAACCTTGAATGTAATATACAATGCACATTCATGTTTGCTCTAATCATGCAGTTAGGCTACACATATATATGTAGCTTCAAATTTCTAGTCGACTTCCGAGTGTTTATCACCATCAGTAACGACGGCCTACTGTAGACACTATGCACATGCCAATACAAAAGGTCACAAGGATACACTCAGAGGAAGGAACTTACCAGGAGAAGGTTCCCTGAACTGCTCCCTGTCATTGTACGAGTCTCTACGCTGCCTCCTGTTATATCCAAAGTCATCACCTCTGCGTCCACCTCGATCACTAAATCCACCCCTGTCGCTATATCCACCCCTGTCCCCTCCATTCTGTCGGTATCCACCACCTCCTCTCTGTCCACTCCCTGTATGGTATGGTACTACATGCTGTGACTTTCATACTTGATAATGAATAAGACTACAGTAAAATGCAAACAAAACCATCATATTCTAGGACTAGTAGTGATTACTGTGGAACCAGGGCTTACTGGGCCCTCTTGCACTGAGTTTCCATTGTTCAAACTAACTAATAGCTCGCACTAATAACTGTGGCTAGCAGTACATACTAAGCCATCCCATGTACTACTAATAGCTGGCACTAATTGTTGGCATATAGCCAGCTAAATGAATGCGATCTGAGCTTAGACTGCACTGAGTTCGAACCATGGAAACTCCGTTTTGGTTAGCTGATCAATTCGGCACTGCTAGTGCTGTGCTACCTGTCCAAGAAAGAGTGAACATTGGTGAACATTACTAATAGTACATACATATAACAGTAAAACATATACAGTGTATCACATGTATATATTTACATACATGTAGTACACTCAATGTGGTACGAGTCCTTACCTCTACGATCATAATAATCCCTGCCCCCTCCATTCTGATCATATCCACCTCTTTCTCCCCTTCCACCACCACTGAATCCGCCCCTTTGATTATCAAAGCCCCCTCGGCCACCTCTACCTCTGCCCCTGTCATTACCCCGTCTGTCCTCTGCTATATCCACCCGGATACTTTTATCTTCAAATAACTGTAAAAGACATGACCATATAAAGCATGTCCTATATAGCATAATAACACAGTCATGGTCTGTAGTCGTGACAATATAAAGCATGTCCCATATAGCACACGGTCTGTAGACGTGACCATATAAAGCATGTCCTACATATCATAATAGCACACAGTCTGCAAGACGCAAACGGTAGATAACTGAAGGGGAAATACCTAGTGGTTTAGTTGGTCCAGTGTATAACTATAGAGATAACAGCCCTCAGTTATAACATTCTATAGCCTTATCTACCTGTAGTCTACATGTGTATGATGATATACACCCCTTACTTCACAGAAATAAGATAAATGGGCATGAAATACAGCACTTGATAAGAAATATTAAGATCACACAGAATTTGCTATAGGCCAAAAGGTAGGGTAAGCTGTATATTCTAACTCTAGCAGAGCTCACAAACTATAGCAGATCCCACCAAACGAGAGGACACCAAGAGATATTCTAGATATGTGGATCAACTTACAGCACCATCAAAATCCAGAGCACTCTGAAGTGACTCCCCATCTGCAAACTCCACGTATGCAAATCCTACAACCGACAACAACAAACATGTAAAACATGTGCATACTAAATACAGTAAGCTATTATATGAACCACACACTCAATTACTGCCCTAAATTTGTCTGCACAACTTGGGGGAGTGATTAGCACAACAGCAATAGGCGAATCAATAATTTGGTCTAGTTTTTGATGCAATATGGAAGAACAGCTTTCAATGTTCACATCACAGTAGATAGTAGAATAGCCACAGGACCTAGTGTGGCCCACCATGACGCCCCAGTATATCACAACACTTGACTCTTGTTGTAGGTAACCTGTCTTACCTTTAAACTTGTCCGTTTCTCTGTCCCTCACCAATCTAACATTGACTATCTGTAACACATATCAATGTACAACTGAGCTTACACTTAGGAATATGGATGAGGAATGTTACACTATGTAAATATCTCACTCTGACCTGAGCTAGACTATCCAACCCCACATGATATGATATGATAATAAGATGAACTATTATATACTCCCACACTGCAAGTCTATACTTCTGGCTCGCTGCTATTATTTAAAACTCTAAAATACAGTCAAAATGTAACACACAAGAGTGGTGAACATACATTTTGGTGTTGAAAGATCATTTCTATATCGTTTTGCACTAGTCCTTCAGGAAGATTTCCAACATACGCTTTATATGGTGGTTCAGTAGGAAATGGCTTTCTTCGACCTCCGCCATAACCGCCTCGCCTGTATAATCAAACAGACACAATTATCAAATGCGAAGCATGATGTAAACAGCTGTAAACCAAGGCCACAACTACCTTAAGGTATTTTTGCGACCTCTTGGACGGCCCCGGGTCACAAATAAAAAATCCCAAGATGGTCGTCCGGCCTAGGTCACAAGGGCTATTGGCCTGGGATTTTACTTGGCCGGACGAAACTATCTCTAGCTCATTGACGACACACCTGGGTTTTTCGCACGAAAATGAGGATTTTGCCTTCAGCCCAGGCCAGTGTGCTCATCACATAAAAGATGTAAGTCGATGTAGGCCTAAGCTGCATTAGCTTGCTGATGCTAATTGATCTGCATTTTAAAAAACTAAAATTTAACTATTATATCAAGAGCCAACTTTTGGCACCAAAATATCCAATGAGAGAGCACATGCAACAGATTCTCTGCAAACAGACTACTGTTCTTCAAGTCAGATCTACCTCCTTTTTTGGCTATGATAGAATCATTGTAGGCCTACAGAAAAACAAAAGAATAAGATGGACTTAATGATATATAGTGCTACTAAGCTTACTGTCCAGGTGAAAGTTTACACATCTTTAGTTTCTAACGAGTGAAATTTATTTTTCTAAATATGCATCAGTAAATCAGGTACTAGGCCTACTTATTACGGGTTTTGTACTGAACCACAGCAGGGCACCTAGCATAATTTGAGAATCCCACCACATTCTCTCAACTTGTAAAGCTGGTTATAGTGAAACTGGTCTAGTATCTAGGACAGGAATACACCAGCACAACCTAAATCGATTAGGCTATAACACTGATGTGTACCAGAGTTGATTTTACTGAAGGAAGCAACAAGTACAACCAACATTTATTGTTGAGACTATGTGAAAAGTGAAGAGCTTCTCCTTTTACACTGCTATGTCTCGTATTGAACCAACTACACATTCCGAGTAGATGTTTTACCTCTACTCACATTACTGCATGAATGCTCAACCTTGTTCCTTGTACATGTATGTATTGGCATTAGTTGTACTTTGCACACTTTTATCGTATTATTCGTACTAATGTTTAACAAATCATCACTTAATACCTTGTTGGTAGTCCTAAAATTACTGTATAGTTGAAGCATAATTTTTCTCCTTTTTAGGCAATCCTGGTCTTTTGTACCGACTGTAACTCAGACCACGTTTTGGTCCGAAACTGACCTGAGTAACCTTTTGACCTTGGACCGTAACTCGATTTAGTATATACAAGTAGCTCGATTTTACCTCCGTAGTTCAGTTGTCTGTAGACCGTAGTCAATAAATTTTTACTAAACTGAACTTAAAACATACTCATACTGTGTACTGCTAACATTAGGGTATCAGGCAGTGCTTTTTTTGTAGGGGACTACCTGGGCTCCCGAGAGCTCCCTCAAAAAATCATGGTCTGTTGAGGGGGCTCCTGGGAGCCCCCCAAAAAATCATGGTCTGTTGAGGGGGCTCCCGGGAGCCCTCTCAACAAATTTTTACCTTTCAGTTTATAAGTGGCCATAGCCAGGCACCATGCATTGAATTAGGAACATACATGTACAAGTTACCTGGTACATGTATATCAATATGCTATGGTAAACCCCATGTTAACTCATGGTTCCACAGCTGTTATGTCCTAGTCGCCCTTCCCGGCACTTTGTCGGACTATGCATATTGTAAGGACCGATTGACAGTTATTTTACACAATTTAAGTATACAATGTAAACACATTTATTGTATTTTTCCCTGAGCTAGTATGATGTATTACGGTTTTTAATAACATTTATTTGAGCATCCATGATTATCCATAATTTTGTATAGGACCGACCCCCTGGTCACCCCTCCCCCACCGGAAGTGGGAGGAAGTGAGTTTACCACTATATAAATGAGAGCTATTTGCTGTAGTAGTTACATGTAGTTGTTCCTTGGACTACAATGAAGACACTTCTATATACTTATATACAACTCTGTGGTGCTTCTAACTAGGAATCTCTTAGGCTAGGTTCGTCACGGAACCGAAAGCCAGAGCAAATAGCACAAGATCATACCCATGAGGTTATAAACACAAGGAGGAACACCCGAACCTATGGGTCATGATAATAGGCAACTAGTAGCTCGTGCTAGTTAATCCCATGTATCACTAAGTGCATGTAAAGTGGAGGGCAGCTAGACTATTCTCGGTCCCTTCCACATACATGCAACTACAAGTGTACGCAAGAACTTCACCATATAACATCTTAACGTCAGCAGAAAACCAAAGAGAGCTGCAAGATGTGACATCTAGTTTGAATGAGGGGATTATTGAGATTGGCGCAACATTCGCCAGTAGATGGGTGGCCGCTAGCCTGAGAACTATAAAAGCTGTGAGGAACTCCTTTAATACCTTAGCCACCTCATTTCTGAAAGCTAGCAATGATCAAAGCCGAGCATCCAAGAAGTGAGTCACATTCACAAGCTTACACACCCATCCGACGTCTGTACACAGGTCACCACTCGTATTATGGCCACCTTGCTATATATTGGGTGTTAGGCTTGGTCAGCTGGTTCTGATTCATCTCCCCTGTGCTCTAGCCTGTATGTTGTACAGATGCACCTTAGCTACCCAGTCGGACACAACAATAACAATACAAAACATCACTACTCTACTCCAGCTTGTTAATAAGTTGGGATTCACAGATGCTCTTGCTCTAAAGTATCAAAGCTATAACCATTACTATAGTTGGCAAGCTCAATTTGTGCTTTAGTATAAGTATTATGTTTAATTTTAATCCTTTTCCAATGTCGAATGTTAAGATGTTATTTAGCCTCCTTAACAGTGCTGCATGGTATTGTGAAGAAGTAAGACGTACACTCGGAGCTCATGTTTGCCTGATTGAGAAAATTAGAATAGCTTGTACTCATCGTGGTTTTAAAGTTATGTGTTTCTCGAGTATAGGTGTGTAGGCTCAAACTCTGTTTCAGTGGAGTCTCCAGCCTTACACGTTTTCTATAGGGCTAGGCCACACACTGTCGTTCAATGAACTACAGACTAACAGAGCCAAAACCAATGAATTCTGAATCAACAGGCAGATATCACCTTTACAGAAGATTTTGTTAAAAACGTTACTGGACCAGTCCAGGTACGTTATGAATTATTTTCGTAAATAATTATTATAATCTAATGAGTATCGGTATGACTATACTATTGACTGACTGTCATAGTCGATAGTCTAGTGAATGTGATCGCCAGTCAGCAACCGAGTGACCAAGAGCATAATGCTGCTTTCCAAGGAGTCTGAAAAGTGAAAAAAGATTATGATGAATAGCCATTGGTAAACCATCGTACTAATACTAAGGGTGAAGCACTAGTTAACAGATACCGTACCGATTATCGTAGCCACCACCTCGGCCATGTGTATAATTGTCTCGATGATAATCTGCCATGTTTTGCAATGTTTCCAAGTGTCACGCACGCGCGATAATTATGGGACTCGATACAAAGATAGCTAATGATAATGATATGCACAAATGGAGATGTCTTTCCTAAGAGGTTAAGAGAAAACAACGAGCTAGTGTTTATGCATTTCTATAGCCTGTCTTTTATATGTTTGCAAGTTTCCAACATGTTCGCTTTCGCTTAAAATAACGAATAATTACTTTGTTGATCGAAGCTAAAACAGAACACAAACTACATTAATATAAATAAAACCACGTGCGCGTCCACTTGACTCGTGGTTTGGTGCGAATGAATTTTATTTTCAGTGCCATTGTCCACGAAATGCATCTTAGAAACGATGAAACTATGGGTGATATCTCAGATTCGACTGCCAGCCACCCAGATAAGTCAGTGAATCATAGATCTAATGTATCACAGAAGTTATTAGATTTATTCTGGGTGCTTGCTGCTACGAATGAAGAGGAAAGGATTGAGGCCTCGGCTAGTCTTCTACAACTCGTAGAAAAAGTAGGATAAGTAAATGCAATAGAGCAGATTTAGATTAACATGCAAGCTCTTTGAGCACATTGTTTCCTATCATCTACAACGTGTTTACAAAATATTTATATTAATAATTATAATACTTTTTGCGGATAGCCAACATGGTTTTTGTCCACACTGATCCTCCCGTCCCTGCGATACAAAAAAATGGAATACTCATACCGGGTATTCCGTTGAGTTGGGTCAGTAGAGTATTGTAGTCTACTGTCCCAACTCATGTTGCCCACTTCCTTGGTGGTTTAGCGCAGGGGTTCCCAACCTTTGTTAGCCTAAGTACCCCTTAGCAGAGCAGTCATGTAGCAAACATTAACAACAACGTACTCCGTTGTAGCAAACAACGTACCCCCTTGGCCTTTGTAGCAAGCAACGTACTCCTTAGTAAAACTGTATTTAATCAAGGATATCTGTGGTTTAATTCGATTAATACAACATGTGCATGTATGCATTATCAAAAGGCGTCACTTAAACAAGTAAATAAATGCAGTATGAGTATGGCATGAAATTTTTATTTATCGGTTATTTAGTGATAGCTACGTGATATAACTTTCATCGATTGTGGTGTTTTGGCTTTCACACTGGTTTAGCTCAACTTCATTTGCATCAGTGAGCCATTTGATGATCAGTTCAGTAATAGGCCTAGATAGTGATAATTCATAATAATATAGTCTGAAAATCAATGTCAAAAATCTATAAAGTTGATAACTTGTTTTGTACCCCCTAGGTTTCTAAAACGTACCCTTAGGGGTACATGTACCCCAGGTTGGGAACCCCTGGTCTAGCGTGACAATGAACTTCATGTAATTCCATGCTCTTGGACATGTTTCCTATTATATTTCGGTAAGACCATCGACTTAAAATTATTTTGGGTATTTCTGAAGCATTTGATTTTGATACAGGAAACCATATAAAGCTGATTTCAGATCGAAACAAGTTGGTATTAACAGAACTATTGTCAGTTGAATTACACATTCTTTGAATGATTGTAGACAATATGTCATTGTAGGAGGTCAAATCTCTAGCTGTTGACTGGTAACATCAGGGGTTCTTCAGGGTTCGGTTATTTGCAGATGGTGTGATGATTTATAACACCGCTAAAAATGCATCAACCTTTCAAAGTACAGTTTATTAGAAATGGGGCAGAAAGGTCAATGCGATAAACAAATTTATTTTTTACACTGGTATCAAACTTTGCAAGTTAAATTTCACTCGTGTCTCGGAGTTTGTTTGCCATCTAATATGAAATGGGATCAGGTGTGGGACCTCATCAGAAAAATCAAATTAAACAAATAAAAAAGATTCAAAATAGAGTAGGTCCAAGAAATCGCGAAGACACCAAGTATTTCACCTGGGTTATTCCTACGTTATTATCTACATGCGTGTTCAGATGCCTTTTGGAGGTGGAACGGTATAAACACCGTCTACGACAACAAGATAGGTAGTGGAGGTAACTACATGTAGGTATCCCTAATAGGCTAATGAAATATATAATAGAATATTCATGAGAGGTTGTGTCACATCTATTATTGTCTAGGACTGTGAGAAGAAGACTAGTGATGTGGAACAATGTTCATCCCTTCACTATACCCTTAGACGTCTTCTCACGGGACTTAGCTCAAGTCGACAAGCTGCCCCTCTTGGATTTGCCACTGCGCTCTGTGAGCTGCTCTCAAAGTTTGAATCGAGGTTAAAGTTGTCGGAATTGTTAAGTCTTTTGATGGAGTGTTTACAAGCCACCAAACAAGATAACAGAGCTGTAAGTATGAGCCATCAAAGGCTAGGTATCCATAGAAATAGCCACCTTGCCCCAGGGGGATGTGCGACGCTATCTCTCATTCATTACGTGCTTGGAAATTATGACGTCTCTTTGTTTTCTTACTCAGTTTGAATCTGTTCTGTAGGCATGGTCGTTTAGGGGGTGGGGCAAAAATTACATCTCTTTCGAATACATGTACATGTAGTACTAAATATGTGAGGAGCCTTCTGTTTAAGATATTATATTGTAACTACAATGTACATGGCTATGACCTATATTCATCAATGTAATATTATATCGTGTATAGCAAACCAATAGATAGTACTGTGTCACCTTGTAGCATCACAGTCACTGCAGTCTGGGAAGGATACTGGCCTATTCAAGTATAATCCGCTCTGGTATGATAAAGAAAGTAAGTACAAAACCTGGCAGTCTGATTGGATACTGATACATATCCCTGTCCTCTAAATGGCTATTTACTTTCACTCAACCCTGCACTTGATTTGCCATCTTATTCTGTTTGAAGTGTTCCTAAGGATTGCCATGTTTATCTACACGCTGTATATATTCCACAGGCTAGCAGTGAGGACCTCAGGCTGATAGTGGAGGATATAGCTAGTATTAGAGGCAGATTCAGTATGCTGGGAGCCATTACAACTGAATGCCTTACCCAACTGTCTACAGCAGTAAGTGTACATTACACTCAACTCAACACACAGGGTGTATCTGAATGTTATAGGTAGAGCTGTGCTAAGGGTCTGTAACATGTTAGGTGACTCATTGAGTGACCTTTCAACTCTAGGTTGATGCTGATAAGCTGCGTGACATCATCACTGAAGTACTAAATGAGGAGCTGACTAAGGGATGGGAGAGATGTACACCAGATACTCTACAGCTTCTCATGGTTCTACAGGACGAGGTGGGTGTTAGAGTACCAGCTGAGTGTTCCAGTACCAGCTGAGTGTTACAGTACCAGCTGAGCGTTACAGTACCAGCTGAGTGCTACAGTGCCGGCTGGGTGCTGCAGTGCCGGCTGAGTGCTACAGTACCGGCTGGGTGCTGCAGTGCCGGCTGGGTGCTACAGTGCCGACTGGGTGCTGCAGTGCCGGCTGGGTGCTGCAGTGCCGGCTGGGTGCTGCAGTGCCGGCTGGGTGCTGCAGTGCCGGCTGGGTGCTGCAGTACCGGCTGGGTGCTACAGTGCCGGCTGGGTGATACAGTACCGGCTGGGTGCTGATTGTTCATAACAACTATGTTGTGATGATCTTATAAGCTGGTCAACCTTCAACCTTCTGATCTCACAAGTCTACCTCACAAATCTACAGGTACATATACAGTGGTAAGCCTATGTATCCTATCCATTGTTATAACGGTAGTGACTATATCTATTGTATGTATATTCAACTCTGGAGCACAAGTCCATGGTGGTAAACACTGTGTTGTTCCGTGAGGGGGCGTCTGTGAGGGGGCGTCCGTAAGTGGGCGTCCGTGAGATTGTGTCCCGGAAGTTTTGAACCCTGTATCAGACCTGTATCAATCCACTTCATAGCCTGCTAATAATAGGTATCAGCAAACCCACTACATAATGTTTTCGTTTCTGTGGGAATGAGAAAACAAACTCGGGAATAAAATGTGTAGCCATAGAATTTGGTATTCCCACCTCTATATGTGTAGGTAACGCGGCACACAACTAGCATTTTACTTTTTTTAGATCGTGTAAAATAGAATATATTTAATTATAATCAGAATGTTTTATTTATTATTTTAATAAATGTAAGCAAGTAATGAACATGCTAAATAGTCTTTTAGCATTGAAATTTTTGTTATTTTTTTTCACTCACTAATCATGCTATACTATTATACTGTAATTATATTTTTTATTTTAATACATCTAATGTGCACAATTAATGCATTTTCACCATGATTAATTTTTGCTACACCCAGCTCACATGTAAATGTACAACTAGTAGAACTTGTATACTGATTATCTTCTGTTCAAAGAAAATTCGTTGATTATCACCCTCTAGCAAAGCAAAAACTTTGATTTAAACTTGTTATCTATTAAATATGTATTTGCAATATTATATTATAGTACAGTAGTTGAAATATAGTACAGTATTTATATACCCCTTTGATTAAAATCACGCTGAATTTTGGGAATTTCCACTACAAATCACACAGGTTGGATCGTTGTTTTCGCCTAAAGTTGGAAACTCAGGCCAGTGTTAGACTTCATTGGTGTGGATGAGTTAATGGGTCACAGTATAGAGCAGACAACTTCATGCTTCTTAAATTATTTTCTGGCGGCTCCCAGCAGCTCATGGGATAAATATCATAATATCCGACGGAAAAGAATTCTTCTATTAAAACGCCGGCCGTTTCACGCGGAAGGCCAAAAAACGCAACAGTGTCAGGGTGTGGACTGTAGACTCAGGTTTGGAGTGTTGCTGTTGTAACTCGTATAGATAGCAAGTTGTCGTTAAGTCATGTAAAATATAATTCTATATTGTGACTTACATACACTGTAATTGTAGAATATTCTAGACTCTGAGTACTTGAGTGAGAACTGGGAGACGGATAAGTTGGTAGGAAAGAAGACGTTACCTCACCTAGCGAGGGTGATGATACAAAGTATATGTCACCATCCAATCATACACCCAGTGAATTCTATGATAGTGGAGAGGGCAGCCTCTGCAGGTCATAAACTCTTCAATAAACTGTGGAAAAATGTTATCATAGGTTAGTATGTGTATGGTAACACAATAGTATCATAGGTTGGTATGTGTATGGTAATACAATAGTATCATAGGTTAGTATGTGTATGGTAACACAATGTTAACATAGGTTAGTATGTGTAATATTGGATATTATGAACTAATAGTTTATTTTGTAGTATATTATACAACATGACATACAGTTATTATTACAGGAGAGGTATACAGTACTGATAAACACTCCAGGAGTTACATGGTCTACCACATAATTCCAGATACACTCAAGTCTCATGCTAAGCAACAGTGTGTAAGTTGTCCCCTCTCTGTTCACTCCACACTGTCACTACACTATCATCTCTCTATATATATATATATATAACACGCTGTCTCTATACTAATCTCATTAGTATGCTGTGTACTAGATACTGTATCTGTATCAGAGAGGTACATGTATATACATCTTCTAGTAATTCACTTTGAGTCATACTTGACCCAATTCACTCATCTACAGGTCAGTAGTATTCTCTGCCCTGAGCTGATTGGTCCTCTCATGAAACAGATGACCAATAGAGAGGCCTATCTACATAAAGCTGCCATTAAACTGGTAAGTCTATAAACTGATCATATCTATAGAGTATACTAATGTACATTTATGTGTGTGTAGTATAATACTAATACTGTGCTGTGCTGTGCTGTGCTTTGCTGTGCTTTGCTGTGCTTTGCTGTGCTTTGCTGTGCTTTGCTGTGCTTTGCTGTGCTTTGCTGTGCTTTGCTGTGCTTTGCTGTGCTTTGCTGTGCTTTGCTGTACTGTAGGCCTACTGCGCTGTGTTGTACTGTACTGTAGGCCTACTGCGCTGTGTTGTACTGTACTGTGTTGTACTGTACTGTGTTGTACTGTACTGTGTTGTACTGTACTGTGTTGTACTGTACTGTGTTGTACTGTACTGTGTTGTACTGTACTGTGTTGTACTGTACTGTGTTGTACTGTACTGTGTTGTACTGTACTGTGTTGTACTGTACTGTGTTGTACTGTACTGTGTTGTACTGTACTGTGTTGTACTGTACTGTGTTGTGCTGTACTGTGTTGTGCTGTACTGTGTTGTGCTGTACTGTGTTGTGCTGTACTGTGTTGTGCTGTGCTGTGCTGTGTTGTGCTGTGCTGTGTTGTACTGTGCTGTGTTGTACTGTGCTGTGTTGCACTGTGCTGTGTTGCACTGTGCTGTTGCACTGTGCTGTGTTGCACTGTGCTGTGTTGCACTGTGCTGTGTTGCACTGTGCTGTGTTGCACTGTGCTGTGTTGCACTGTGCTGTGTTGCACTGTGCTGTGTTGCACTGTGCTGTGTTGCACTGTGCTGTGTTGCACTGTGCTGTGTTGCACTGTGCTGTGTTGCACTGTGCTGTGTTGCACTGTGCTGTGTTGCACTGTGCTGTGTTGCACTGTGCTGTGTTGCACTGTGCTGTGTTGCACTGTGCTGTGTTGCACTGTGCTGTGTTGCACTGTGCTGTGTTGCACTGTGCTGTGTTGCACTGTGCTGTGTTGCACTGTGCTGTGTTGCACTGTGCTGTGTTGTACTGTGCTGTGTTGTAATGTGCTGTGCTGTAATGTACTGTGCGTGTACTGTGCTGTGTTGCACTGTGCTGTGTTGCACTGTGCTGTGTTGCACTGTGCTGTGTTGCACTGTGCTGTGTTGCACTGTGCTGTGTTGCACTGTGCTGTGTTGCACTGTGCTGTGTTGCACTGTGCTGTGTTGCACTGTGCTGTGTTGCACTGTGCTGTGTTGTACTGTGCTGTGTTGTACTGTGCTGTGTTGTACTGTGCTGTGTTGTACTGTGCTGTGTTGTACTGTACTGTGTTGTAATGTACTGTGCGTGTACTGTACCGTGTTGTACTATACTGCGCTGTGCTGTAATGTAATGTACTGTGCGCGTACTGCTACATGTGCTGTGTGTATATATTTAAAGATGGCCGACTTGGTGGACGTGGTGAAGACTACAGAAGACGCTAGTCTACAGTTAGAGATACTGAGATGTCTGATGACTGATCCAGGCTCTTACATGTTTGACTCGATAACTACATCCAGGTCTCTCTCCAATATTATCTCCCATGTAAGTGTACTATCTCCTCTAACATCTGTCGTATGTGTTTATAATACGATAATGCAACAATGTATGACAAATAAGTATAGTAATCATATAATTATCATATATTATAACAATTATAGTTATCTAAGGATGCTGCCTCAGAGTTTGCTGGAGATTTGATGAATGTCATCTCAACAGAGACAGCTCTCTGGTATGTCTTACTACATTGTGACATAACTGTGTACATTGTGACATAACTGTGTACATTGTGACATAACTGTGTACATTGTGACATAACTGTGTACATTGTGACATAACTGTGTACATTGTGACATAACTGTGTACATTGTGACATAACTGTGTACATTGTGACATAACTGTGTACATTGTGACATAACTGTGTACATTGTGATGTAACTTGTGTACATTGTGATATTGCAGTGGTCGCCGTGGTGACGGGCTCATATTATGGTGTTCTCTCACTCTGGTACACATGCTCACTCTACCATCTGTTACCCACAATGCATCTGATGACTCATGGCAGACAGAGATTCTCAAGTTACTTCTGACTCACAGCTGTTTCAGTGTCAGCCAACCTCTGCCTTCACTTGGAGTGAGTGTATCCTATGTCCAGGAGATGTACTTCTTCTTAAACCAAACTATTATCTTATCAATTTTATTTTACAAGTAAAACATGTTTCACATAGTAACATGGAATAGGTCAATTTACAAGTTAGTGAGCCAGCCATGTGTATAATATGTAATGTGAGTAACAGTCAATGATACATACACTGGGTTTCCATGGCTCAACTCAGTGCAGTTTAAGCTCAGCTCGAGCCATGGAATAACTCAGCTCGCACTCATTTAGCGAGCTCAGTCAGTGCGTACGAAGTCGCGAGGAGTAGTGCGAGCTATTATTATTTCATGGGATGGCATAGTACGCACTGCTACCCACTATAATTAGTGGGAGCTGTAGGCTAATTCTAACAATGGAAACATAGTGATGTACTATATTATTTATTTGTATAGTATAAAATATGCTCCATCTTCTTTTGTTTAGATTGGTGGTGGAGTTAACATGAATACTACAGACAGAGCGTCCATGAAGGAGGCTTTACTCAAAGGTCTAAACGTCCTCTCCACCTATCAGAATGGTAGGCCAGCTACCCTCTCTTCTCTCTTGATTATATACAACTTCAGCTTTAAACTTTGCCCTAGAATATAAATTCACACATGTGGTTCATTCCATCTAGACAGCCTATTTATAAGTCATGTGATGTAGTACTTGTTGGTGCAAGCAATCAGCTTTATATCAACTGATTTAGGATAATAAAACATTTGTTACCCTTTAATTGGGTTGCAATGCAACTATTGGTTGCTGGCAGCTATTGTTCTGGAGCTCTTTACTATTCTAAACTCCAAGCTCTGCCTTTTAGTCCACATTATATACATGGAAGTGTTCAATAGTGTATATATGTATTCCCTTGTCTTTATATTGTAGTGAATAAAGGAAAGACTGCTAGTATTAACTATACATCCATACTTGACTCTCTCTTTAAGTACGCTGTGGTAAGTTATGTACTCTCTCTTTAAGTATGCTGTGGTAAGTTTTGTACTCTCTCTTTAAGTACGCTGTTGTTAGTTATGTAAATGGTAAATGGTGCAGAATTGTTATGGTTATGGGTGTATTTTGGTTACTGTGTCCTATAATAGATCCAATGTATATAAAATATATTATATCTTCTGTATAGAGAGAGACCTATGTGTGTGATTTACAACTAATTGTTCTGCTGATATTTATGTAGAAATTGGTGAAATCAAGCCCTGAAGTTGAGCCATTAAGGGGCGTGTCATCTGAGGTGAGTGGTATTTACTAGGTTATACTGTATTTACTACATGAATTAACACTGTCTGCCCTAGCACACATGGAATGTATAGTTATTCTCTTATTTCTGTTTACTCAGGAAATGAAGGTGTGGGAAGGTGTTGGTAAAACATGTAAACAGATAGCCAAGCATAGGAAGGTAAGTAATGTACATGTATCACATATCCTACATGTATGTGTTCTCAGCTCTCATTGGCTAACAGTAATTGTATGGGTACTTACTGTGGTACTTTACATTGTACAATATATACATACAATCATATATACAGCACTTGTATGTATGTAACTAATTCTTGGCATAAATTATGTATTATCTTATATTAGGATTCTTCTGATAGTAAATTATATGCTAGGTTCACCGGAGTGATTGTCAATGGCTGATAGTCCACCCATCACTACTTTCACAATATCACAGAATTACACTAGAACTGAACTCATGTGGATCTGGCATTAAACAAAATAATATACAATAGTTACCACTGTGTATGTTTGTTGGAGTTATCTATACAATGTTATGCTATCATAATGTATATAGGAAGCAGGGGAGGACAAGTCCAAGTCTGCCATGTTTGAAGCATTCCAACTGATGCTGCAGCTGTTTGGTCTACACATATTTATAGTAGAGGAATCAGAGAGAGGAGAGGTCATTGACACCATCCAGGTATTTATCTACATTCCATACAGAGTTAGTACGTGTATAATGTATAAAATAGCTACTCCAGATAAATAGTATATATAATATTACATAGATATGCATAGAATATACATGTATATCACCAACACCTGCATGTTATTTGTAGGAAATTAGCCTGTGTTTCCAGAAGGCTGTCAGCAGAACCAGGTCTAAGAAGGAAGGTTAGATATATTTAGTTATAATATACCAAAGAGAGTAAAAGGAAAAAGGGATCACTCCGGCCAAAAACTGTCCCTCCTCCGCCTCTAAACGCGGTCCAAATGAAGAAGAGAGTTGTGCCACCTTGTGTACAAATCCAATATGGCTATTGGCGTTCCGCGGACCAATGAGAAGCGCTTCTTTACAACGAGCTCGTATAAACTCTCTATTTGCATTAACTAGATATCAATACAGTATCCTAGATATAACAGTCGCTAAACTGCGATTACAGTCGAGCAGCTATCTGAAATATCAGTAGGCAAATGGCGGGAAAGTGAATCACGGAACGTCGGGACTGCCAAATTGGGCGTATTTGGTGGGACAGGGTATTATCATTGAGTGAACCCTCTTTCCTTCTACCCTCTTTGAATATACACTTGGTGTTTGCTTTAGACGCTAGACGTCTAGGAATAACATTCTGAAAATATTGATGGACGTTATTTTTGTACATTTAAAGGAAACAGCTGGACAAGTCCGTAACTAGGCAGTGTATGTTCAGATAGCCTGTGTACCAGACCTACTAGTCTATACCATCAGTTGGTGTATATTCAGATAGCCTGTGTACCAGACCTACTAGTTTATACCATCAGTTGGTACAGTTTAGTCAGTGTAGTAGGGAAGGGTAGGCCAGGGAAGTCTGAATGTGGTAATCAATTAGGTTGTCCTCTGTGACCATTATATAGCTAAGTGTACATACACTACTATACTGAACTAGCACTTTTAGGCAGTGGTGTTTGGTATCATTTGATAGGAATTTATGTTGTCATGTGTTACATAGACATCAATTTTCCAGGATATGTAGGGTAGGCTTATCTAGCGTTTCTATTATATCTATCCAATGGTGATTCCATACAGGACCCAATACATCCTTGGAGTTGTCTAATCATGGCGTTTTAATATGCTGTGTACATAATACACATGTATCACTATATAATACAACATACCGTATACATATCAAAATATACTATATACATGTGTTACTATTCTCTACTCTATAGAACCAGAATGGTGTGAGGTCATCACAGAGGTGCTCATCAGTCTCATGTCAAAGTCATCCCACCTGCTGAGAGCTGTCAGTGTGACTGTGTTCAATAAGATATTACCAATGTGTAATACTTCATCTATACAGCTCATTATAGATGTAAGTTAGCATTTATTCATGTGTACTTGTAGATAGCCTCTTTCTCTTGGCTGGGCTGGGCTGGGCTGGCTGGCAGGCAGGCATACTCTGTGATTATCAAGAGTGAACAATAGTTACGTTGTGTTATATATTAAATCCTCCTGTGTTTACATCCAGGTGTTCCAGTCGGAGGACGATGAGTTTGATGCTGATAAGGATGATGACGGAGAGGATGAGGAAATGATGTCACCAGATGATGCCGACACTAGTACAGTGGTATGTGGTTACTTATAGTACATTTACTAACAGTTCCTATCCAGTACACCCTCTACTCATCCATGTATAGGTTATAGAGTGTGTAGTACATCACACCAAGCATCAGTATACTATATAGAGTCCTCATTGGTTGACATACTATACGGTCATGTGACCTATCGTTGGCGGTTAACCTGCTTGTATTTCTACACATTGCCGTAACTGAGGTGCTTTGCTATGATGGTTTCGTGATAAAGAAGTTTGAGGCAAACATGGAATTGTCCTTCTAACAGAGCTGCACTACACCGACATGTGATCGTCTTTCCATCAGACGTTTTGGTCAGACAAGACTCGCTTTGTTGCTAAACAACATGCCATGTGACCAACAGGAATTGCGTTAGAGTTTAACCACCGCTCTGTTTAGTTGTAAATGCAAGTCAACTATTGGTTGGAATTTCCCACATGTTGAGACTTAGTAGTCAGTGTGAATAGTTACTAGGCCTATGATGAAAATAGGAAGAGTATTGAGGGTTATGTTTGCGTCAAGGAATTATATTTTATTATTTTTCTGAAAGTAAATATTAAAGTAAGAAAAGTTGAGCCTTTCAATGCCAAGCGAAAAATATACACTCCCTCCAGCCCATAGAATTTGTTACGCACCATCTACTGTGTGAGCCAAAACTGCCATGTTTATGCTGAAATCGGCCCAGTGTTGAAAGTTTTAAAATAAATCGTTTAATTTCTTGACCCATTAACTCATAGCCTCAGGACCATGTTTCTTTGTTCTATACGCATTGCATTCCCACATGTCTTGGTGCTGTAGAGTAACGAGGAAGGTGAAGACGACGCCATGAGCTCTTCAGATGACAGTGATGATGATGATGATGATGAGGAGGAGGGTGAAGAAGTTAATGATCATATGAGAGCCACTATCCAGGCAGCTCTGGGATCAGCTGCTGCTACTGAATCCGGAGAGGAAGACGCTGATCTCTCCGATAGTGAGATGTTCAAGTTGGACGACGCTCTCTCCGAAGCGTTCCGTAGTATGAGACGGAAGAGTAAGAATTCCCCCGAAGAGCTTGAGAAGAAGAGACAGGTTATCCACTTCAAACTGAGGTCTGTAGAAATCTGATGAATTTGTCATGCAAGTGATATTATGTATGTGTAGTGCATTGCGTCGTTGTCATGGTAACAGATAAACAAGCACCTGGGTAGCAGTTATTAGTTGGGATTGTAGAGCTGAAGTATTAGATTTCTTAGTGGTTATCTTATCTATAATTAGAGATATCCTAGTAGTACCAAGATATGTGCCATTTATCTCTATATAGTGGATTATAGATGATGTGCAGTTGTGGCCAAAAGTCCTAGCACCTCCCATTGTTACCCTAGCCACTGAATATAAATGGGATGTATTTTCGATAGACCTTGCACATTACATAGTCCATTTAAACCATGCAAACTATACATGTACATCATTGTACAGCTGAAAACCTACACTTTCTAGGGGAATTAAAGTGAAAGTAGCCCCAAAGGCTGGGTAGTTTTCCTGAGTTGTCTTCTCTTTTATGGAATGAGAAATATAATTGGAAACCTTTTATGCCAGATTTAGTTATAGATTTTTCTTTCGGCGCTAATATTGTTTTACCACAGGTATGTTATGTATATTTAAAAAAACTGGAAAATAAGCTACCCACTACCTCTATTCACTCATGGGAGTTTTTAGAAAATATGAAGAAGTTTTCTCCTCATTGTAGTATACCCACAAATAAATGAGTGTATTGGTGTATTGTATTGGCAAAAATTCTTTTTATTCGTGTTGTTTTTTGTACCCTAAGATTTTTACAGAATAGAAAACATCACAGTCATCTAAACAATGTATAAGTAATAGAAATAGAAATATGTTATACTGCTCTTCGTAATATAAAATTCACTCACAATTGGTGATCAGTTTCTCCACTCATCAATAGAGTTAATTTGTTATCCATAAGCATGTACCATCTGTCAATGGTTAAAATTGGCTTCTATCTGTGTCTTTGCCACCTAAATTTTGGACCCAGGCTGATTTGTGAAAATATTTTCTGGCACACATTCGTCACAGAGTCGCGAACACACCGGTGTGGGCCAAAAGCAAAATCCTCGTTTTTGCGCAAAGAAGTCAGGTGTGCCGATGAGCTAAGGATGGTTTCGTCCGGATAAGCAAAATCCCAGTCCAATAGCCCTTCTGACCTAGGTCGAACGGCCATTTTTTGATTTTTATTTGCGACCCGGGTCTGTCCAAGAGGTCGCGAAGACACCTTATATGACTTGATATTTAACATATTGGGTTATTATTATGAAGGCTACATTGAATATGTGATGTTTACCCAGCTAGTATTAGAATAATTGTGGTATGTATTGTACACACAACTCCATGTATCTTACTATCCTGTGTATGTTTCAGGTGTCTGGATCTTATAGACATAGTAGTTAAACAGTCTACCAAGGGAGAACATCTACTAGTGAGTATATAGACTAGTCACTTACTAACTACTTACACATGTATAACATCTTATACACTGTATTACTATTACTCTGTTGGTATTTAACAGGAAGTGATAGTGCCCTTGCTGTCCATAATAGAGTCGGGTTACAAGGACAAAGAACTGATGGAAATAGGGAAGAAAGCGCAGACTATCTACTCACACCTGACATCTCTTAGAAAGTTACCCTCCTCTACCATCACAGATCTGGATGACGTTACGCAGAAGGTGAAGGATGTGCTGACCATCTCAACCAATGGTATGGCTCCATCTGTCTCCTTATATTCAATGTGTAGTCTGTCACTCATATGATTATTTGATTGCTAGAGTAACTTATATTTAGTTTGTTTTTATTCGCTATTCCAGCCTACGTGTGGCCAATCATGAAGGAGATTTCAAGTGCTTTGAACCTGATGGTACGTTATTCTTCTATTTACTCTATATATAGCTTGTATATACTGTACCCTATTCCATGCCAACATAGGCTCTACATTATACTGCTCTGTATACTGTACCCTATTCTAAACTTTATACTATACTACTCTATATACTGTACTCTATTCTATACTCTATACTATATTATCTCTATATTTAGATCAAGCTGCTCTCTCACTCTGAACTGAAAGGAGAGGAGACAACTAACAAGTCTAACTCCAGTGTAAGTTACTATAATGACACACTATTCCCTAACTCCAGTGTAAGTTACTATAATGACACACTATTCCCTAACTCCAGTGTAAGTTACTATAATGACACACTATTCCCTAACTCCAGTGTAAGTTACTATAATGACACACTATTCCCTAACTCCAGTGTAAGTTACTATAATGACACACTATTCCCTAACTCCAGTGTAAGTTACTATAATGACATACTATTCCCTAACTCCAGTGTAAGTTACTATAATGACACACTATTCCCTAACTCCAGTGTAAGTTACTATAAAGACACACTATTTATTTCCTTTGGTATACTACAATGTAGATGAATGGAGAGTGAAATAATTTGGGTAATTTTGATTATGTAATTGTGTTTGGTTAAGTTTGACCAATGAGGTTGGGGGCGGTGACAACTTATGCAACTTCTGGTTTTGTGTCGGCGGAGGACCGAGGATTTGACCTTCACCTTCCTGTTATTTATTTACAGGATATGAAAGAGTTGCTGGTGACATCTGCTGTTGGCCAAATTAAAGCAGCCCTCGCACACTTTCTAAATAAAAGGTAGATATTCCCTATGAATAATATTATATAGTAAGCATACATGTGAATCTATAGAACTATTAATATAGAATATGTATAATATATATAATGGGGGTGCTATATCTATAGAAATATAGAGTATGTATAATATATAATAGGGGTGCTATATCTATAGAAATGTAGAATATGTATAATACATGTATATAATAGGGGTGCTATATCTATAGAAATATAGAATATGTATAATATATAATAAGGGTGCTATATCTATAGAAATGTAGAATATGTATAATATATAATAAGGGTGCTATATCTATAGAAATGTAGAATATGTATAATATATAATAGGGGTGCTATATCTATAGAAATGTAGAATATGTATAATATATAATAGGGGTGCTATATCTATAGAAATGTAGAATATGTATAATATATAATAGGGGTGCTATATCTATAGAAATGTAGAATATGTATAATATATAATAAGGGTGCTATATCTATAGAAATGTAGAATATGTATAATATATAATAGGGGTGCTATATCTATAGAAATGTAGAATATGTATAATATATAATAAGGGTGCTATATCTATAGAAATGTAGAATATGTATAATATATAATAAGGGTGCTATATCTATAGAAATGTAAAATATGTATAATATATAATAGGGGCGCCATATCTATAGAAATGTTGAATATGTATAATATATAATAGGGGTGCTATATCTATAGAAATGTTGAATATGTATAATATATAATAGGGGTGCTATATCTATAGAAATGTTGAATATGTATAATATATACTAGGGGTACATGTTGAGCTACCAGTGATTCAGTACATGCATTGCTATAATAGTTATATCTGTCATGGCATGATCTCTTCACAACACTATATTCTATATAACATGATATTATTGTATATTATATTATTACAGAGAGAGTAGATACAGTAATACACTATTCCAATATCTATTTGAGAGACAGCCAGTAAGTGATATTAACTCTGTATTATATTGTCTCATGTACCATGTTTGTACCTTAGTTAAAGTTGGACTGTACTGAAAATTTCAGAATGTTTTTCACCAAACTAACTGTGTTAGTATTACTTGCTTGATACCTCTACAAACATAATGTCTAAACTATTTTAGTAGTAGCTAATTAATGCTAAACTGCAAAAAGTAGCCCCTACTTTCTAAAATAACCTTAGTGATGTCGGCAATAGAAGTTATCTCCACCTTGTTCTATGTTAATTCTCAAAAATTTTTTGATTATCTCAACCCTGGCACACTATATAGCAACAATATTGAGTTGTATCAAATTGCAAACTCAAAAGTTATTTGATAATTTTTTGTAACAAATTGTGTTTTTTATTGTCTAGGAATATTAACTAGCATAATTTGTTCTACATACCCATTTTTCCGTTTTGTGATATTCCTAGTATCAAAAGGAGAAAAACTCCATTAAAATTTTCCGTTTACAATCAGTTTATAATAACATAATGCGTGGTCTAGCATTCACTCCCGGCAATGATTTAATTCACAAGTTTTAACAGAGCTTAGACCCATAATGACATCATGTATCCCAGCTGGTATTGTGCTAACTTGTCCAGTTGCTACTAGGCTTTCTAATGGTTTATTCAACTCATAACGTCAAAATTTCAGTCAAACAGTATTTATTGGTCTGGTCTTTACATTACATTCTATCATTATACTGACACAGATGATGTCACTGTATCATATATACTGATGATGTCACTATATCATATATACTGATGATGTCACTATATCATATATACAGATGATGTCACTGTATCATATGTACTGATGATGTCACTGTATCATATACACAGATGATGTCACTGTATCATATATACAGATGATGTCACTGTATCATATATACTGATGATGTCACTGTATCATATATACTGATGATGTCACTGTATCATATATACTGATGATGTCACTATATCATATATACAGATGATGTCACTGTATTATATATACTGATGATGTCACTGTATCATATATACAGATGATGTCACTGTATCATATATACAGATGATGTCACTGTATTATATATACTGATGATGTCACTGTATCATATATACAGATGATGTCACTGTATCATATATACTGATGATGTCACTATATCATATATACTGATGATGTCACTATATCATATATACAGATGATGTCACTATATCATATATACTGATGATGTCAGTGTATCATGTATTGATGATGTCGCTGCATCATATACTGATAACGTCACCGTATCATATACTGATGATGTCATCGTATCATATACTGATGATGTCACTGTAGATGTTGTTCTGGGACAGTAGCAAAGTACTACTAGAAGCTATATCCAACAAAGAGACCAGAATCTTCTGTAGGGTGAGTAATACTATACTACAACACACCAGTCGTATAACCTTTCTAGAGGGATATATTAATGCTGGGCGGTTTTGATTTGCATGTGCATTCAGTTTTTTTGCTGATTTTTCTACAAAACTGAATGAAACCGAAGTTGTCTTCTCACCCTCGGTTTAATTCATGAAAAAACACCGAATCGGAAATTAAATACTCAATATTGGGAGTTGTCACACCCTGCTTTTAAGCTGTATTGGCGGCCATTTTTAATTTTCTCTAATAAGTTGCAATTATTAAATGCCAATTATCTATAATAATATGGAAGTATAACAACTGGAATTCAGTGAAACTAAAGTAAATCATCTCTGGGTAACAATGATGGTTGTAGCTAAGTCTTTATTCAAAGGATAACATCGAATTATAAATATTGAAAGATGCATAACATAAATTCACGTGTTCGGAGTTTTAGCCATTACCGGAAATGGCCGCCATTTTTATTTTGGTCAATAATTTGCAATAATTAAATATTAATTCTTTATAACAATATGCAAGTTTGACTACTAGAATCAAATGAAAACTATAGTAAACCCTTACTGGTTGGCATGATGGCTGCAGCTAAGTCTGTATTCCAAGGATGGCGTCGAATTATAAGGATTAAAAGAAGTACTAAAATGGCAGCCATTTTCATTTAGTTTAATAGTTAACAATTATTAAATATTTATTATTTATAATAATATGCAATCGTAGCTGCTATAATGAAGTGAAACTTCAATAAATAACCACTGGGTGATAATATTATGGCTGCAGCTAAGTCTAAATTCCAAGGATGGCATCTAATTATAAGGATTGAAAGAAGCATAACATGAATTCACATGTTTTCAACGCCAGCCATTATTGTAAGTGGGTTTGACTTTTAAAACCGAATAAAACCGCACCGCCTCATTCGGTGTCGGTTCACACTTTAAATTTAGGCGGTTTTTGAACTGAAAGAAAAAAAACCGAAAAACTGAATGACACCGAAACACCGCCCAGCACTAGTATAACCTTTCTAGAGGGATATATGTTGCAAAGTGATAATATTCTATATTACATGTATTACACATGCTCTGCACATGGTATACTATTCATTGTTATGATTACAGACTCAAGCATGCTGTATGTTAGCCCAGTTAATCAACAGAACCACTGTAAGTTCTAACTACATTGTATATACTATGTACTATAACAATGGTAACTTACTGTGACTTACATTGTACTAAACATATGTAAGTATGTACTTACCTGAGTGATAGACTCAGTAGATGTACCGGAAATAGTCAGCCATGTTTAGTCTTTGATCTCTACACCTTCAGCTCTATACTGTAGAGTACGATGTGTGTAGTCAACACTAGAAGTACACATGTACTTGTATGATCAGTAGTGGTTGTGTTTACAGTCTGTGGAGGTTGGAGAGACTTCCTGGAGAGAGTTTACGGTGTCACTACAGAGTGTAGTAACCAAGGTGTGTATGATTCACATGTACATATGGTAGTCTATCTGGGAACGATATATTATATATATATATTCTTACATCTCACTAGTTGGTCTGTTGACTTTCCTAATCTATAAATAGCTATAGAAGCTACATGTATACATGTACATATACAATGTATGTACATGTATATGCTCTATATTATAATATATCCATGCTGGCTGGGGAGACAGCTCCATGGTTTGACCACGTTCTATAAACCGCCCAGCATTGATGTGTGAATTACTCTCTTATCTGTTTCACTTTCAGGTTGGAGAATTCATGGCTGATAGTTACAAACCAGGGTTTCTACTTGAGTTGTTCAACTTACTACAGAGAGTCAAGTCAGCAGACACACAGCTAGTATGTATTACTCTATTCATGTTGTCTGTGTGTCCTCTATTTGATATTCATATTATATGTGATACACTGTATCTATATAGACTATGGTCATTGGTTGTTATAAGGGCAGTCGTGGCTAGTGGTTCGGTGCTGACTATGAACTGAAGGATCTAGTGATGTATTACCACATTGTCACTCCCACATGGTCACTCCCTCATGGTCACTCCCACATGGTCACTCCCACATGGTCACTCCCTCATGGTCACTCCCTCATGGTCACTCCCTCATGGTCACTCCCTCATGGTCACTCCCACATGGTCACTCCCTAATGGTCAGTCACACATGGTCACTCCCTCATGGTCACTCCCACATGGTCACTCCCACATGGTCACTCCCTCATGGTGATACACGTACATGCACTATGACATCACAGGTACTGGATCTCAACTCATATGAGGCTATCTGTGGCAAGTTTAACAAAGACCTTCAGAAACTATATAAGAAGCTGAGACATCAGCCTCTCTCTCAGTCTACTACCTCAGTGAGAAGGAAACGGAAGTCATCTGTGACATCACATACGGAGTCGGTTAAACCTGCTGGTGAGACTAAACAATCCAAAACCCCTAAGACTGTTTAAATAATGAATATTCTACTATTTCCATGGTTGTTTGTACTTGCAGTAAATCCTATATGTGTATACAAAGGTGTACAGAGGAAAGTACAGGTTGTATTTCTTATTTGATTTGTATAGAGGAAAGTAAGTCAACAGTGTTGATATACTAATCTATTTAGCTAATAGTTTTATTATTAGATAACTTTAGAGATACCATACTCCATGTTCTGTCTGTGTGTCCTGTGTTCTTAATAAACAGGAAGAAAGAAGGTAAACTCTCTAGTTTTTATTTTCACCAACATAGAAACTGGACCAAAACTAGTTACAATTCTGAATATCAAACATAGTGAGGCAGTTGAACATTGAAAGTGTTATGTACATGATTGCTATTTATAACAAGGCTGGTGGTTGAGTTTATAATAATTAAGGTATCCAATCTATAAATATATTACTATTATACACAGCCAGTACTTGCAGGAAAATCAATTAGTGTGATCCTGTTACCATGGTTACACGCAGGATACAAGTATTCCTATTGATTCCTCTTTTTTTCACCATGTTTCGTTATCAACCAATGTGTCCTGTCCATTGTGCTAGGTGATTAAGTGCCCTAGAGGTCTTGGGTTCAAACCTCAATCAGGGACTGGTATTTTCATGGACGTGAAATAGAGCTCCTGACTGCTCTATCAGACAAGTTAAAAAATCCTTGCATTATGTAAACGCTAACAGCTTATGGAGGTAAATTAAATTTTTTAATGAAATCATAATCAATATATAAACAACCTAGAGTATAGGGCTAATAAAGTATTACTATTTATATTTAAATGATAAAGGTATACTTTTGGTATATGTTTATGATTGATAGTATTTTGTTAGGTTATATGGTGATGTTTTCCTGCTTGTTATTATGTACTAGCAAGGTCGAAGTGGTTGATTCGACTGGTTCCAATTACATTCGCTGACCTATGACAACCTAGTTGACTGTATATGAGTGTTGACAATAGTTGCTAACAATCACTTAGAGCTAACAAATGCTTATCAATGCTATTCTAGTACTCGGGGCTTCTAGTACTGAGGGCCTTCTGCTGAGAGTGTGCTAGTTTAGAAATGATAACTCTAGTAGATTCCTAGTATCACGTAGCTGTACCTTTATTTAGCTCCAAGTAACAACTGATTTACAAACAGAAAACGTTCGCCTTTTATACTATTTAACTTTCGATGGCTCCGGGTAAAAAGTACAACTGTCACTCGGACTAAACCATTGCGCAATATTAACAAAAAGGACGAGGTCGGGCACAATACAAAAATAGCGCAAAACACTGCCGATGCAACAAGTATAAAAGATTAACAATATAGGGGACTTCAGCCCTATATAACCATGCATTTACATAAGATTTGTATATACTGACATAGTATTGTAATGGTTTCTGTGTTTTGGTGCGGTCGTCCTTGGACGACTATCGACCCAGAAATGAAGTGCCTATGAGTGGTAATAGGACTTCGCATTACATGAAAGATCGAGCGGTCTCAGTAGCCCAAATACTACCAAAGACGACCCATCTGATCTCAAGTCCGACCTTCAGAGACTATACAATGAAAGAGAGTGATCCGACCTAGTAGGCGGTTCGCAAAGCGAATGACCTGGCAAAAGGAAGTGAAAGTCTCTGTATCAAGTATAGATGTGTCTTTATTGAAAGCCAAGTGTAGACTGAGACAATGAACAGTAAAACCGTGCCCTTTATATAGCATAAGGACTTCCGGCCGACGTGACGTCGGGAAAAGACGACGTGTGGTCGTCCGGAAGTTGCGCAACAAGATGGCCGCCGGAAGCCCGACGGCCGACCCAAAATAGGTCGGGTTCTACAAAAGTTGCTTATAATGGTCCAATTCATGTACAAAATGAATATCAATGGATTCTGAGGGGTCGGGCTCTGTACATGGGTATAAAAGGCATTAAAAGACTTAGTAACAATCATGTAACTATATACAATAACATATAGTAAAGTACAAGCAGATATATACATGTATGTGCACACATAATGAGTGTCAGATGTAAGATACGATTTGGCGTACCATCACATAGCCCCCTCACACTAGGTCATGGGTGTCTCTAGTGTCAAATTAAGAAGGGTACGGTACAGTGTAGATTCTCTGGAGACTATATCCAAGTCTGCTTGTACGAGCTGGAGCTGTTGGGGGTGGTTTAGATGCTGGTTGGCTAGTTCGCGAAGAGCTATATCTCGAGCATAGAGGGGTTCCAGGTGCTGGCGTATAGTGTCCCCACCTGTTGACGGCTGGCAAGGTAGTAGATCCGTGGCTTGAGGTCAGCAAGCAGGAGTGACGGATCGGGGGATGCAGGACATGTGGCATTCGGCTGTGTTAGTACAGGAGATGCAGGACATGCGGTATTCGGCTGGGTCAGTACAGGAGGTAAGGATGGGGCGACAGGAGAGTCTGGAGAAGCTCGGAGCAGGTTCCTGGCGGGTACATGTGGAGAGCAGTGTGGTGAGACCTCTAGTGTTGGCCTCAGTTGTAATGGTTCGATTAGGAGAACCGGAGAAGCTGAACAAGAAGCTGCACATGAGACCTTAGGTGGAGAGCCTTCGTATAAGGTGCCCGGCTGAGTTGCAGGCATACTCTTCCTTGGAGCAGGCCGGGTCTTCCAAGAGGGTAGACGTCCGCGTCGACCAGGTGAGGTGACGCTTACAGCAGAGGTACTAGCACTGGGTCGCCAGGGAGAAGGTCCAGCAGGAGTGGTAGGCGACGAGGAAGAGGAGGAGGTAGCATCAGAAGGTGCAGAGTCGGGAGTCCGTTCTGGAGATGGAGAAGGACTGTGCCGTCTTTTAGGAGGCCGCTTCCGGGCAGAGGAGGTGCTAGGCAAGTAGACTGGCTTATTTGTTCCCGACTGTCCGTCCATGGTAGGACGACATGGCAGAAATGGTGGGGGATCCTTTACGCCCCACCATTCCATGAGGGCCGCGTAGCTGGGCCCATCCGTGAGGAAGAGACGTTTCCCACAGATACTGGATCTCCGACTGAAGTGATGGCCTAGTGCATCACGGCTAACAGAGCTGGGTCCACAACGACAGTAGAAGCATGCGAAGTGTTGCCAGATGTGTATGTTCAGCCTCTTGAGGGTCCCGGAGAAGCCACACTTTGCACACTTAAGATTAGGTTGACTCCTTCTGGCCAAGTCGTCTCGGGCCTGCTGGGTGAAGGTACTAATCCATGGCTTAGTGGCTCCGGAATGCTGGAATGACTCTATGGTGATATGGACACAAACATTAGTCTAGCATACCACACACGCTTACAGTAGAATAGTGTGATATGGACACAAACATTAGTATAGCATACCACACACGCTTACAGTAGAATCTAGATGCTGCTAAACTTTGACTTAGAACTTTGAACCTAACCCTATCAATCAAATTGTGATAGCCTAGTTTTTCAGCAGAGTTGTTCATGTATGGCAAAGCAGTAGTTGTAATTTTTACTAGAGACAAATACAATAACAATTATATCAAGGATATAACATATGGGTAGCTTGTCAGTAAGTTTGTGCAGCTTAATTGTAGCTAGCTTCAGGGTAGAGGTGGCAGGAGGTGGAGTAGGTGGAGGCGTGCCGTCTGGTGTGAGCGTCTTCCGTACAGGAGATGCGTCTACAATACACAATTTATTTGATGTGTATCCTCTGCCTTCTAACTCATGCTCTTTCCTGTAGAAATGTTCAGGGGAATCCTCCTCTGTCCCGACTGGTCTATGCCGAGTGGGGAGGGAGAGAGAATTCATGCCTGACAGTTCTACAGGTGTGTGTTGTACCTCTAACTCTGGTTTGTTCCCTACGGGTAACACTGAGATTTGCTTACCTTCAGCTGTGAAGACAGGCTGAGTGGAGTGATCCGTGTTGGAAGGAGTAGCCGTCTCGTCCATACGAGAAGGAGAAAGGATACGACTGCTGTGATCAACTTTAACTTCACTCGTGGCACTAGTAAGAGTGCAGGGATTAGCGCATGTAGGGATACATGTGTCTTGGCGAAGAGCTGGACGAGAAAGGACTACTCGTCTGTGATCTGTCGTATTTATACTAGCCGAGGGATGAGCAATTGGCTCAATTGTAGGCAATGCCTCAGGCACATTTTCTTTGTTCGACTCGTCAGATAAGCGCGGGAACACGGCAATAGTTGCCTTCGATTGCTTCTTATCCGCTTCATGGGATTTCGAAAGTTCGGCAATCTGTATCTTCGGCTGAAATTGTTCGGCAATGCTGGATTCCGTACAAGAACATTTCGCTCTTTGTACTTGAACTGCTGGCAGTATAGACTATCTCCGTCGTTGGGATTATGTCTTGGAGGTCGGCTACGCGATACTTCGCGTCCTCTGGATCAGGTCGGGCTATTGAAACTTTAACATTCTTCGAGAGGTTCAGAGGTAGCTCTTCTGTTTGGTCCAGCACGGTTTGTTCCGTGTCGATCCTCAGGCCGCGGACTTGGACTGTAGTGTCTGGCAGTTCTACACACGATAAGTCGTCCGTCGGGATATACTGAGTTTTGGCGGGAATCAATTGCTGATTAGTGTCGGGTCTGGACGTGGCCAGATCCTGTTGGTCCTTCTGAGTTGAGGACAGGTCGGGTTTGCCTTGTGAGGTCTGGTCCGACTGGGCGGGACGTGCGAGTCGTCCTTTCAGCCTTGGGGGGGGGGGGGTGATCTGTGGTCACTTCGGTTGTGTCCGGCTTTGAGTGGAGTCGTTTCTTGCCTGGTGTTGGCCTAGTGGGTATAGGTTCATCCACTGTGACGGGTGTGGGTGACGCCGTCGGCCTGGAGTGTGATGGGCTAGTCATACCGGGGATTTTCCGTTTGGAGCGGCTACTCTTGTCTTTAGGCTTAGTGGGTATAGGTTCTTCCACTAGGACGGGTTCTGATGTGTCCGTCGGCCTCTGTGGACGACCAATGTGGTGTGGTCCACCTTCTCCTTGCTGGGCTCCAGTAGGAATGGGTTCATCTACTGGGACGGGTGCTAATGTGTCCGTCGGCCTCTGTGGACGACCAATGTGGTGTGGTCCACCTTCTCCTGGATTGTTGTCTGTGTCGGCTACAGTAGGAATGGGGTCGTCTACTGGGACGGGTTCCGGTGTGACCGTTGGTCCGTCATCCGCTTCTTGACATTTCTGTAGGAGGGTATGTAGGGCTTTCCGTAGGAGGTCAGCGGGAAGCTCCTCTTGTTGTTTTGGAGGACTGGTCCTGTCATCTTTGTTACGTAGGAAGGCTGCTCCGGTTTCCAGTGCTTCCTCCATATCATCGGGCTGTAACCATGTGTAGTACCATCGTAGGCCGTGGTTGTGGACTGTGAGGCAGAACTTCTCAACGGTCCATTCGTCCAAAGATGCAGGGGGTGCTCCTTCAAAGGCTGTCGCCATCAGTCTACGGATGAGAGCTGCATAGTCTCTGAGTGACGTGTGGGCTGGCTGTTCCAGGGTGGACAGCTTCCATCGGGCTTCTCTGGCAGTTAGTCCATACTGTTCCCTCAGTCGGGATAATATCTCTTCGACTGATCGGGGTCGTCCGCATTCTTGTGCGGGCCCGTGTAGGGCGGCTCTAAGCCGTATGAGGCGTGCTCTGTCATTCCAGTTGCAACGCTCTGCCATAGCGGTAAAGTCTTCTATGAAGAGTTCTACGTCCTCTTGTCCGTTGTAGCTGAGTGTTTTGAGGTCCTGCTCGGCTTGGTACATTATCTGCTGAAGCAGGTTCCTTATTCGGTCCATGTCGGTAGGGTGTCGGGTAGTGAGTTAAACTGCTTTGGTTTGTTAGGCCGTGTCGGCCTAGTCGACGTACTGAGTACCGTCAATCTATTCTGGATCCGAGGTCGGTCTTTGATTGAAGATCCGGCGTAGGTCGGGCTACATCCAGCGGAACCACGAGAATTATGGGTGCACTTTAGCGTTTGTCACCTTCTCGTATCCAAGGTTTCCGGGTCCGAGTCCTTAATCGCCGTAGAAGTATTGAAGAATGAGGTCGGTCGGGTTTCCCGAGGCCGAGGTCACCTTCCTTCACTTCGTATCGTAAGAATACGACCTTAGAATCCCACTGCTGCCACCAATGTAATGGTTTCTGTGTTTTGGTGCGGTCGTCCTTGGACGACTATCGACCCAGAAATGAAGTGCCTATGAGTGGTAATAGCACTTCGCATTACATGAAAGATCGAGCGGTCTCAGTAGCCCAAATACTACCAAGGACGACCCATCTGATCTCAAGTCCGACCATCAGACTATACAATGAAAGAGAGTGATCCGACCTAGTAGGCGGTTCGCAAAGCGAATGACCTGGCAAAAGGAAGTGAAAGTCTCTGTATCAAGTATAGATGTGTCTTTATTGAAAGCCAAGTGAAGACTGAGACAATGAACAGTGAAACAACGCCCTTTATATAGTATAAGGACTTCCGGCCGACGTAGTGTCGGGAAAAGACGACGTGGTGTCGTCTGGAAGTTGCGCAACAACATGGCCGCCGGAAGCCCGACGGCCGACTCAAAATAAGTCGGGTTCTACAAGAGCTGCTTATAATGGTCTAATTCATGTACAAAATGAATATCAATGGATTCTGAGAGGTCGGGCCTCTGTACATGGGTATAAAAGGCTTAGTAACAATCATGTAACTATATACAATAACATATAGTAAAGTACAAGCAGATATATACATGTATGTGCACACATAATGAGTGTCAGATGTAAGATACGATTTGGCGCACCATCACAGTATTTACAAAAAATGTCAATGACAAATGTCCATTTCACCACAATTCATTATGTTATACAAGAGAGTCTGAGGGACAGACGTCATTTCATTACAATATTTGAGTACCATGACTTAGGGTGTGCCCTGACAGAATTTGTGACTGTTCGAAAAATGTCAGTTCAAAACAGGACGTTCTGAAAACGGTCGTTCGGAAAGCAACCATTTAGAAACCTTAACCCCCAGCTTTCAACTAATTTTTCATATTGTGTTTTTTGTTTTTAGTACTACTAACTTGTAGAACACTAAAAATAATTTATTATCTGCGAGTTGATGTAATGTAATGTTTCGTAATAGTTGTTTTCTAAACAACTGTCCCTTTACTCCCTTGACATCAGCAGCTGAAGTACTTGAGAACAGAGTACATATATTACCATTAGATATTGAAAAGTTAATACATGCAGTACGTCTGGTACACACGTATCCACACGCCTCCAATTGACTCCTGTCTCCTTTGAACTCTGCATGCTGAAGCTATAAGTTCAACCTGCAGTCTGTACTGGGAATTGCTGACAAAAACACTCATTGACTTGTTGGCTTCCTGGTGGATCGATTGTTTTACACATGGCTGCACTGCAGAGTTAGTGGGCAGGGCAGAGGTGGTGTGCATGACAGAGGTAGTTGGTACTGGAGCCTGGAGTTGAGATGGGTTAGTGGGTGGGGCAGATATTATAAATTAATGGACACCATCTCTTTAGTGCACTAAAGGCAGATGGAAACAGGTGATTCAGATCGATCTACATTTATGTTCCAGAATCTTCCATCACTGAAGCAGATGACCTTCTTCTGGTATGTTTGCAGCACCTGCTGTTTACTTTTTCTATGTGATGCATTTTCTATACAAAGAGATCCTAGGTGTGTGTATGGAAATTCAACAATGCAATAACTTGGGAATTTCCAATACAGTTTCACTTGTTTACGCACGTGACTGATTGATAGGGAGACTGTCATTCTTCAACTGAACTTCCAAGTAAAAACTAGACAACTTTACACTGTAGACTATAAGTGACAAATGTAAGTATAAATATACTTCACTCTCTACACATTATTTATAATTAATTTATAAAACTTGTATATCTACAATGTATATTATCTCAGGCTTTATATTTCTCTATTATTCTCTCTCTATTTAGATCAGAATGGCTGGAGTAGTGAATCACACCTGTGCTATTTGTCTAAATGTAGACGGTCTGAGAGACCCCAGAACTCTGCCATGTCTCCATGTTTTCTGTTTGGGATGTCTGAAGCATTCTTATGACATGTATAAGATTATAAGATGCTCCTTGTGTAGGTAAGTAAGCAGTCAATATTCACCATATTATATTATATAGTAAACTAACATATTTATATTATAACAGTGATTACAATGTATGATATATCAGTAGTATAGTCAGTGCACTTCTAGACAGACACGCACTCATTGACCCCTGTTTTCAACCAATCACAAGCCGGTATTTCCGATTTCAACCAATCACAGAAGAGCACAAAAATTTTGCACACGACCTTGCCAAGGTCACCCCAAAATCCCCCCTTCTGATTGGTCGAAAAAACATTTGCACACTTGACCCCGAACCCGGCCACGACCCCTTCCCTTCCTCCTTCCCACCCTCCTCCCCTCCCCCTCCCCCACCTCCCACTCCTCCCCCACTCCCCGCCACCGCCCTCGTCCCGTCCGCGCCACCGCCGCCGCCGCCGCCACCGCCGTCCTCACCACCGCCGTCGCCGCCGCCACCACCACCGCCCTCACCACCGTCGCCGCCACCGCCGCCGCCGCCACCACCGCCACCACCACCACCGCCGCCACCACCACCACCGCCACCGCCGCCGCCACCACCACCACCACCACCGCCGCCGCCGCCGCCGCCATCACCGTCATCACCGCCACCCCTCCTCCACCGCCGCCCACCCTCCCCCCCCGCAACCCCCACTCACCCGAACGACCAATCGTTTGAGGCGGTCAAGCCGCGTCCGCCCACGTTGCGTGCGGCGCCGACCGTACACGTGGAGGCGACGCCGGTGCCCCGTATCCACCGGGCCAAGCGACTAGGCAGCGGCCCGCCGCTTCTCCCGAGCCCTCCACTCGAAAAGCTTGTGATCTAAACGAGCGAATTCGGCTGCGCTTCTTCGCCTATAACTCTCATTAGCGATAAGAAGAAGTACTACGGAAGGCTTGGTTTCAGCGATAAGAAGAAGTACTACGGAAGGCTTGGTTTATGATGTGCATTGCATTGTTAATAAAGAAATGTGTAAAGTCTCGGCTATAAATATACTGATGGGAAGAAGGGTTGTTTCTATAATATACATTGTATTGACAACAAAGAACCGTGTGCATGTGTTAAGTCAGCATATATATATATATATATATAATGCATTAAATAAACTTTTCACAATGGTGGCAATAGAATGAATAAAAGATTGTGTACACGTGTTAAAACACAATTGAAAGAATAAAAGACACATATTTAAAAGAGTATGTCATATCTGTTATTAGCAAGGAAGTCTGTGTGCATGTGTTAAGACAGTGTATATTATACATTAGATAAAATTTTCACAATAGTAGCAATAGAATAAATAAAAGGTTGTGTGCATGTGTTAAGTCAGCATTATGTAATATATTAAATAAACTTTTTACAATAGTAGCAATAGAATAAATAAAAGATTGAGTGTATGTGTTAAGTCAGCATTATGTAATACATTAAATACACTTTTTACAACACTAGCAATAGAATGAATAAAAAAAGCTACATATGTAAAGGAGTATGTCATAGCTATTGTTAGCAAGAAAAGTCTGTGTACATGTGTTAAGGGCAGCATATATAATACATTAAATAAACTTTTCACAATAGTAGCAATAGAATAAATAGAGATTGTGTACACATGTTGAAATATCATTATAATATGATTTAAACACAATTGAAAGAATAAAAGACACATATGTAAAGGAGTATGTCATAGCTATTATAGCAAGAGACAGCTGTGTGCATGTGTTAAGTCAGCACATATAATACATTAAACAAACTTTTTACAAAAGTAGCAATAGAATGTATAAAAGGATGTGTATAAGTGTTAGAATACCATTATATAATAATTTAAAAAATAATTTAAAAAAATCCTCACTGATTTGATATCACATAAAAGTAAATGCAGAGGGAATGAGACACTACAGAGAGAGAGAGTGGGAGAAAGAGAGTGGGAGAAAAAAGAAAAGATGATTAGAGCTTTTCTTCACTGACTCGAAGGTAAGCTTCAGCTTGTGCTATTACCTCTCTGTGATACCCATTCTTCTTGAGATGAAAAATGGCAGAGCGGTAATACTCAACTGCTCCAGAGAAAAAAGATGGGGGGAGTCTGCTTCGATCAACTAGTTCACTGACAGTCTCCTCTTCTATGGGGGTAATAGTGGTGGGGGTATTAAGATTGAGTTCAGACGAACAAGAAGGAGATTGCGAGCTAAGTAGCTCTCTTCCAAAAGAAAGAGAGGGTGAAGCTAAAGAAAAGGAAGAAGTGGTAGTAGTAGAAGTAGTAATAAAAGTAGGTATTGAAAGACTAGTAATTGTATTATTAGACCTTCCAAGAGAAAAAGAGGGTGAATCTAAGAAAAAGAGTGGAGCAGGTGAAGAGGTGGGAGTAGAAGTAGGTATCGAAACAGTGGTAACTGTATCATCAAATCTTTCAGGAGAATGAGAGGGTGAATGTGAAGAAAAGAGTGGGGGAAAAGAAGCAGTAGAAGGAGTGGTAGTAATGGTAGTAGTAATAGTAGTAGTTGTAAGAGAAGAAGTAGAGGTGGTAATGTCTCCATTAGTAAGAGAGTTACTGATGGAAGAAGCATCTGAATCAAAATGATGGTGAGAAGGGAGAGGAAATTGTGAAGAGCACACCCCAGACTTTACAGATCTTTCAGGAGAATGAGAGGGTGAATGTGAAGAAAAGAGTGGAGGAAAAGAAGTAGTAGAAGGAGTAGTAGTAATAGTAGTAGTTGTAAGAGAAGAAGTAGAGATGGAAATGTCTCCATTAGTAAGAGAGTTACTGATGGAAGAAGCATCTGAATCAAAATGACGGTGAGAAGGGAGAGGAAATTGTGAAGAGCACACCCCAGACTTTAAAGAGAATGGAGTAGTAGACATCCCCTTAAAGAAGGGAGGGTATACTACCCCACCAACAGTTGTTGGAGTGTATGCGGGGATGAGTATTTTGGAAGGTGGAGAGTGACCAGTGACCCTTTGCAAAAAGGATATGGTCTTTTTTAGTGAATAGATATCTGTTAGAAAGCGTGTGTTGAATGAGATGTGTCGGTGACAGGGCTTTCCATCAATATGATGATTAGATGGAAAGTTGTAGTGTCTATTCATCCCCTCATCATCTACTGTTATGTGATAGCAAAAACAGATTCGGAGCAAAAAATGCTGTTGAATGTGGACACCTCGTCGGTGCCCAACATTCTTATTGCATAAAAAACAGGGGTCATCCGATTCAAATGGCTTTGTTAGTGACATCTCCAGTCTTCTTTTTGTCTCATCACTAACAAAGACATAGAATCTTAGACCCCCCTTACATATCGACTTTGCTCTGAGTCCTAAAAAAGAAAGAAAATAACAAGAATAAGTGAGAGAGAACATATGACTTACTTGTAAATCAGAAAAAAAAAGATTCTAAATATACAAATAGATACTAAATCATTCTTACCTATCTCGAAGCCATCTACTCCCCCACATTGTTCAAATAAAGCAATCTCTTCTTCCCCTAGTTCTGTTTCTTTTTCATTCTATAATGTAAATAAAATGTGCAGTGACTAATTAACAAACTACATTAACATAGCTATTTGTAATATATGGTTTTTGAAGAATTTGATGAAAAAACTGGCACTCTAAGTACTAAGCAAGTCTACTAAAGCCTGTCTATTTACTCACATAAAGAGAAATACATCATCAACATAAGAAAACCAGTTGTAATTTATGTTATATTTTTTCACATAAGAAAAGAAAAAAAAAAAGTGTCTTATTGATAAAAATAATACATAAGAAAGAAAGTGCAATACTTATAATAAAAATATCACTAATCTTTAACATCTTAGACATGGTAAGAGACTTATAGAATTAGAGAAAATCATACTATGACTAATTAACATCTGGTTTTAAAAAGGAAGTAGTCTCTTTTGACATTCTAGACATGGTAAGAGGCTTATAGTATAAAAAAGTACATCATCATTATGTGTAACTAACATGTACTTCTGCAGAAATGTCAGTAATCTCCTTTGACATCTTAGAAACCCAACACCATAGTGGATTGAAGGTGTAATGCATGTGTGAACAAATAAGATAATAGACTAACCATTTCTGGAGATGGGATTCTTTTCCTCGAGATTCGTCTTCTGTCTTCCGAGTCGTACGTAATCATATACTTCGTACCTTTTTTTGATGTTTTAATTTTTCTTATATATTTCTTTCTTTGATATTTAGATGTAGAAGCCTGTAAGTATATGTAGAGTAATAAACATATACCAAAGCATAAGTCAAGTAAACGGAACTACTAATGCAACATAGTTACTAAACAAAGAAAATAAGAATGAATAAAAATATATAGGAAACATGAGCATAGTGGTAGTGTACAAGTCAAGTATACAAAAATACTAATCCCTATAGTTATTGAGCAAGAGAATAAGAATACTGATAACAACTACTTTTAGAATGAAAAGCATAGGCAAGTTAAATAACAAGTAATAATATATACTAAAGCCTTAACTGTGTGGATAAAACCACCAACTCACCATAGTCACTGGGGAATAGAAACAAGAACAGATAAACAGAACATGTGTTAGCAAGAATTAATTTTGAAGTGAATAATCAGTATAAGACAGAAAAAAACCAAAAATACCACCCCTTACTTTTTATGTGTTTTTCAACCAATTGAGTCTTTCTGATGGTAAGCTCCTCCCAAACAGAGAGATAAATTACTATTGTGTTAGTGCAGATCTATTTATTAGAATTAATCAGTTAGTCTTTTTAGCTTCAAGTTCATCCTAAGTAGTGTAATAAATCACTTTGGTGTAGACCTATTTATTAGAATTATTCAGTTAATCTTTTTAGCAACAAGTTCATCCCAAGTAGTGTAATAAATCACTTTAGTGCAGACCTATTCATTAGAATTATCCAGTTAATCTTTTTAGCAGCAAGTCCACCCCAAGTATTGTGATAGACCACTTTAGTACAGTATAGTCTTGGATGTAGAGTATAGGCTACACTTGATAATATACTTCTTTGCTAGGATGTACAAGTATAGTCAGTACAAGTGGTAATAAACCGTTTTGATACTTATTACCCTACTAGTGGTATAACTACTCATATTGAAAATAAATCTCACCACTTATAAAGTTTCTAAGCTATGGTCACACTAATTGTAGTATAGACAGAGCAGATCTCTACACACATGCTTTCATGTTGAGAATCAAAACAGTTTAATATATAAGCTTACAAAGTTTCTAAGCCCTGGACATACCAAAGGAGAATTATACCACTACTAAAATATAATTAGCCCCAATGTTAACTCAAATGAGTAAGTTCATATTAAAATACATATTAAAATAGCTAGGATGTACTAGTATAGCCAGTACAAGTGGTAATAAACTGTTTTGATACTTATTACACTACTAGTGGTATAACTACTCATATTGAAAAAAATCTCACCACATATAAAGCTTCTAAGCTCCGGTCACACAAATTGTAGTATAGACAGATCAGATCTCTACATACTTGCTCTCATGTTGAGAATCAAAACAGTTTAATACATAAGCTTACAAAGTTTCTAAGCTCTAGTCATACCAAGGGAGTATTATATCACTACTAAAATAGAATTAGTCCCAATGTTAACTCAAATGAGTAAATTCATACTAAAATACATATTAAAATAAGTTTACTCACCATATTAATTGTTGAGTGATGTTTATTCAGAGAAATTAGTAAATATCCACAGAGTTGCAAGTCTTTACTAGGTGGTTGAGTGGTAATGATAAAAATCCTCTCTCACGCTTGCTTTTATGGAAATCTCTGTCCAATCAGAAGTGATTTGCCTTTTTTTTAGTCTGATTTATTGCATCCCGATGTGATTCGATGTAACCCGATGTAACCCGATGTAACCCGATGTAACCCGATGTGTTTTCGACCTCCCCCGATGTGTTTTCGACCTCCCCCGATGTGATTCGATGTGTCTCGATGTGTTTTCGACCTCCCCCGATGTGATTCGATGTGTCCCGATGTGTTTTCGACCTTCCCCGATGTAACCCGATGTAACCCGATGTAACCCGATGTAACCCGATGTGTTTTTTACCTCCCCCGATGTGTTTTCGACCTCCCCCGATGTGATTCGATGTGTCTCGATGTGTTTTTGACCTTCCCCGATGTAACCCGATGTAACCCGATGTGTTTTTGACCTCCCCCGATGTGATTCGATGTGTCCCGATGTGTTTTCGACCTCCCCCGATGTGATTCGATGTGTTTTCGACCTCCCCCGATGTGATTCGATGTGTTTTCGACCTCCCCCGATGTGATTCGATGTGTTTTCGACCTCCCCCGATGTGATTCGATGTGTCCCGATGTGTTTTCGACCTCCCCCGATGTGTTTTCGACCTCCCCCGATGTGATTCGATGTGTTTTCGACCTCCCCCGATGTGATTCGATGTGTTTTCGACCTCCCCCGATGTGATTCGATGTGTTTTCGACCTCCCCCGATGTGATTCGATGTGTTTTCGGCCTCCCCCGATGTGATTCGATGTGTTTTCGACCTCCTCCGATGTGTTTTCGACCTCCCCCGATGTGATTCGATGTGTTTTCGACCTCCCCCGATGTGATTCGATGTGTCCCGATGTGTTTTCGACCTCCCCCGATGTGATTCGATGTGTCCCGATGTGTTTTCGACCTCCCCCGATGTGATTCGATGTGTCCCGATGTGTTTTCGACCTCTCCCGATGTGTTTTCGACCTTTCCCGATGTGTTTCGATGTTTCCCTATGTGTTTTCGATCTTTCCCGATGTGATTCGATGCACTCTGATGTGTTTCCAATGCACTCCAATGTATATGCTGTTAGCCAATCAGCTTTATTTGTATCTTTTTATTCACTATATAAAGAGAGGTGGAAACAGTAGTTTAGTTAACTCTTTCTAGCTCCAGTCTGTTCTTAATAGAAATTAAAGAAGGTTAGCACACAAATAGCATGGAAAGTGGATATGGATCAAGCGAGTATAGCAACAAGCTAATGACTCCTATAAACCAAGAGCTGATGAAGGTAACAGTGGAAAGATGTACAGAACAAAGCAAGTATGAGAATAAAGACTTATTTGAGGGGGTGTCTGAGCTCTTTCTCCAAAAAAGCTTACCTCTAGACTGGCAGAAATGGGATCCTTTAACCGATATTCGTAATAAGCTTAGCACACAGTTACTAGAAGAAATTCGTTCTATCTTTTGGGAGCAAGATGGAAAGGATGAAGAGTTGTAAGTTATACATACTTCCAACTATTTTTTTTTGTTTCGTATTGTCTTTTATGATCAAAATAAAATATGATAGACAAATTTCCCATATAACTACCTCTCAACTATGTGAAAAACAAATATCATGCTAAATGATGTAGTGAGGTACTAGAAGCAGCCCGAGATAGAGATGAGAGAGCCATTGCACTCGCGGTATTTGTTGCGAGGAGTCACAAACAACTGAATACAAAGAATGCGAATCGGCAGACATTACTTCACCTAACTGTACAGTCTTATTGTTCGGATTCACTAATTCGCCTCATCATCACAAGGGGAGCGGATGGAGCAATAGCCGATGCTTGGGGTTAGTGTTTTATAGCACCAATGTTTGCATGCATTGCTTGTTAAAAAATATAGTATTGCAAAACTTGTAACAATTCGATACTTATCTATATTGCTAATGTTTATTTGGAAGGTGACACCCCCCTTCACATTGCTGCACGTCTGGGTAGAGCTAAGGTTATTCATGCTCTAACCACAAGTTTGACCAGAGCAGAAGTAAAGCATCCATACTTCAGAGTTCCTTACAAATCACTTCCCCAAGACAACGTACAGAGCTACAATCATGATGGAAGGAGTGTAGTCCACCTCATTGTTGAAACAGCGCATAGCAGCAAGCATAGAGAGGCACTAAAAGTACTAAAAAAAAATACTCGGGCTGACTTAGATATGAGGGTAAGTGAATACATTACAGTGGAATAAAAGTAGAGTAGATCGAATTGATAAGTTAGATGGGGAGTTTAATTCTATTCTCTTGTTTGATATTATAGCGAATGGGAGATGGATATGCCCCATCTCACATTGCCATAGAGAATGAAGACTACGAATGTCTACATACATGTCTAAGATTGGGAGCTGATTCTGAAGTTCGTAACTACAAAAGTGAAACTCCTCAACAACTAGCTCACCTCTACAAATCAGCAGATATGGTAAGGGACCAACAACATAAAGAAGTATAGATTTCTTGCTTTGTCCACCTTGAGTGATATTCGTCTGAGTAAAAAACTAAAATCATCTTGTAGGTAAGACTGTGTCAAGAGTTTGGAGCTGGAGCATATCAATTAGAGTATGCTGAGACCGAAGTCGTAAACATTATAGCTCCTACGACTTCTGATGAAGATGAGTAATAAGTACCTAAACCCCTCTTTTATTTATTCTATTGCTACTATTGTGAAGTTTATTTAATATATTACATAATGCTGACTTAACACATGCACACAACCTTTTATTTATTCTATTGCTACCATTGTGAAAAGTTGATCTAATGTATAATATACACTGTCTTAACACATGTACACAGACTTTCTTGCTAATAACAGATATGACATACTCTTTTAAATATGTGTCTTTTATTCTTTCAATTGTGTTTTAACACGTGTACACAATCTTTTATTCATTCTATTGTCACCATTGCGGAAAGTTTATTTAATGTATTATATATGCTGACTTAACACATGCACACGTTTCTTTATTGTCAATACAATGTATATCATAGAACCAACCCTTCTTCCCATCAGTGTATTTATAGCCAAGACTTTACACATTTCTTTATTAACAATGCGATGCACATCATAAACCAACCCTTCCGTAGTACTTCTTCTTATCGCTAATGAGAGTTATAGGCGAAGAAGCGCAGCCGAATTCGCTCGTTTAGATCACAAGCTTTTCGAGTGGAGGGCTCGGGAGAAGCGGCGGGCCGCTGCCTAGTCGCTTGGCCCGGTGGATACGGGGCACCGGCGTCGCCTCCACGTGTACGGTCGGCGCCGCACGCAACGTGGGCGGACGCGGCTTGACCGCCTCAAACGATTGGTCGTTCGGGTGAGTGGGGGTTGCGGGGGGGAGGGTGGGCGGCGGTGGAGGAGGGGTGGCGGTGATGACGGTGATGGCGGCGGCGGCGGCGGCGGTGGTGGTGGTGGTGGTGGCGGCGGCGGCGGCGGTGGCGGTGGTGGTGGTGGCGGCGGTGGTGGTGGTGGCGGTGGTGGCGGCGGCGGCGGTGGCGGCGACGGTGGTGAGGGCGGTGGTGGTGGCGGCGGCGACGGCGGTGGTGAGGACGGCGGTGGCGGCGGCGGCGGCGGCGGTGGCGCGGACGGGACGAGGGCGGTGGCGGGGAGTGGGGGAGGAGTGGGAGGTGGGGGAGGGGGAGGGGAGGAGGGTGGGAAGGAGGAAGGGAAGGGGTCGTGGCCGGGTTCGGGGTCAAGTGTGCAAATGTTTTTTCGACCAATCAGAAGGGGGGATTTTGGGGTGACCTTGGCAAGGTCGTGTGCAAAATTTTTGTGCTCTTCTGTGATTGGTTGAAATCGGAAATACCGGCTTGTGATTGGTTGAAAACAGGGGTCAATGAGTGCGTGTCTGTCTAGAAGTGCACTGACTATACTACTTATATCTACCAGAGAGAACCACAACATAAACCCAGAGACTCTGCCATCAGCCACAGACACAGCTCTAGTGGATCCATCAATACTCTGTGATGTTTGTGCTGATAATGGAGATAACAAACCAGCAGTAACCTACTGTACTGATTGTCCTCAGTTATATTGTGTGCAACATCAACTTGTAAGTTATATATAATATATTATAGTAACTAGTAGTTTATATACTTTATACTATCAACTCAACTGAGTCAGACAAATCTGGGGGAAACTGCTTCAATATTCTAGTCGATTTCCCAACTGAACATGTAAGATTATTGCTCATCACTGATTGGATAATAACATATTATGTTGTGTCACACGGACTCATCAGCACTTACTTTTATAGCAGAAACTTGTTTTGTGTTTATCGTCATGTGAGATGTACGTGTACCAATACCCTCTCAGTGGATATACCCCTTTAGTAAATGGTGTGATATAATAGGTGAGGAGGGTCATAGGTGGGTATAAGCACAGTAACACGTAGAGTCATGTGATGTAGAGTGGGTTAGACTGTGAACTAGGTAACTATTCTAATTGATTATGATATGTGATATACTCCACCCTTACTACATAGTGGGATAGGCCTAGTGTTCAGACTATATTATATTAGGACAATGTATGTGAGATAAAGAACTGATTTTATATTATACTGATAACAGTCTGTAGTGTAAACAATTGAACTATTATTATAAATATTATCATACCAAGTGGTTCTCCTGGGCCCTGGCTAGAGATAAGACACTAATACTTTCTATCACTCTTACAATGTGTGAATGAAGGCTAGTCTCAGTGTTGTGGGTTAAAAGTCAAGCTAAAATCCATGTCAACTCCCATATTCTAGAATCCAGTAACAGTTTTAGGATGTGATGTTTGCAGCTTGGGCTCTGATTGGACAATTTATCTTCATGGTTGCACACAAACACCTGCCGGTATCACAATTTTATACTATTCTGTAGGCACATGACAACCTACATAGGAAACACTGCAGGGTAAATATACAGAAATACAAGCAGCTTGGCAAAAAGCCAGAAGATAGAATGTGTACTAAGCATACAGATGTAGCCTACATTATGGGGTGTAAGAAATGCTGTGGACTGATGTGTGTGAAGTGTGTATCTGCAGCTGGTACTTGTACTGATGGTTAGTAGATGTAATCTGCATCTATTATTGTACAGATTACACTTGTACCCACATGTACCCATATAAATTATATATCTTGTATAGGCCTACATTAGCATATCTATAAATTGAGTTCAGTTTTAATGGTAAAATGAAGATATAAATTTATTTTAACTATAAATAAATGTTTCTACTGCAGCAGAAACATTCTAATAGACCAGAGAGCTAATGGTGAGTCTCTATGAATTATAGATTAACACAAGTCAATTCTATTCTCTACTCTCCATCTTATACTTATAATTTACTCAGGTTCACCACACAAACTACTCACACTAGAGGAGTTGGTTACAGAACTAACAACTATGCATGAACTTGAGGACAGAGATAAGAAAATGGAGAAACTGTATAAACAGATGGATAAAGTCCTGTGTGACTACAAGATTGAAACTAAACATCTGGTAGAAGTTCTACATAATCAACGTGACAAGCAGGTAGATAGTGTTACATAATACATGTGTTTATTTAGTTTTCATGTAAACAAATAATGTTCCTTATTACTAGTTTACTGTTTCCATAATGTCTATGAGTCCAGTTTCTATTCTGCCACCATTTGCATGTAAAGTTGTTGATAGATATGAGTTGTCCGCTCACAACGACAAAGGTGGACACAACTCTAAAGTATGTACCCTGTCTACATGATTGTATACAGAGCCATTGATAGTATAAATAGGCCAATGGTCAACTGACAACTTGTATTATTTATAATGAACTTGCCAGTTGTGGGTTTTGATTGTTTCAACTCTACCTGCTTGTCTACTTTTGTACACGAATAGCTTGAAGCAGTGAGACTAAAATATGAAGGGCTGGAGAAGGAGTTTTTAGAGAGCAGAGAAAAGACAGAATCAGACATGTTGGAATTCTTTGAGGAGGTGGTTGGAGTGAAGTGGTTAGATCTTTCTGAAGATAAGATGAGGATTGAAACAAGACTGAAGGATAGTCATCAGGTACATTTATATAGTTTATTTCTATAAGGGGACGTAGTTAAGTACTCCCTTATAACAGTATATATTATACATAGAACTTAGTCTATACTATCATTACAGGTGGACATAGTCAAGTACTTCCTTATAACAGTATATAATATACATAGAACTTAGTCTATACTATCATTACAGGTGGACATAGTCAAGTACTCCCTTATAACAGTATATAATATACATAGAACTTAGTCTATACTATCATTACAGGTGGACATAGTCAAGTACTCCTTTATAACAGGATATAATATACATAGAACTTAGTCTATACTATCATTGCAGGTGGACATAGTCAAGGACTCCCTTATAACAGTATAATAATGTACATAGAACTTAGTCTATACTATCATTACAGGTGGACATGGTCAAGGACTCCTTTATAAAAGTATATAATATACATTGAACTTAGTCTATACTATCATTACAGGTGGACATAGTCAAGGATTCCCTTATAACAGTATATAATATACATAGAACTTAGTCTATGCTATCATTACAGGTGGACATAGTCAAGGACTCCTTTATAACAGTATATAATATACATAGAACTTAGTCTATACTATCATTGCAGGTGGACATAGTCAAGTACTCCCTTATAACAGTATATAATATACATTGAACTTAGTCTATACTATCATTACAGGTGGACATAGTCAAGGACTCCCTTATAGCAGTATATAATATACATAGAACTTAGTCTATACTATCATTGCAGGTGGACATAGTCAAGGACTCCCTTATAACAGTATATAATATACATAGAACTTAGTCTATACTATCATTACAGGTGGACATAGTCGAGGACTCCCTTATAACAATATATAATATGCATAGAACTTAGTCTATACTATCATTACAGGGGGACGTAGTCAAGTACTCCTTTATAACAGTATATAATATACATAGAACTTAGTCTATACTATCACTGCAGGTGGACATAGTCAAGTACTCCCTTATAACAGTATATAATATACATAGAACTTAGTCTATACTATCATTACAGGTGGACATAGTCAAGGACTCCCTTATAACAGTATATAATATACATAGAACTTAGTCTATACTATTATTACAGGTGGACATAGTCAAGGACTCCCTTATAACAGTATATAATATACATAGAACTTAGTCTATACTATTATTACAGGGGGACATAGTCAAGGACTATTCTAAGATAAAGACAGAAATACAGAGAATCGTATCAGAAGATCTGCCTAAGCTGGAGATATATAATATGGTATCTCTAGAGGTCAAAGGTTAGACTTACTATTATTATATAATATAAATAGAGTAAAGTACTGACTAGTGTGTGTAGAGGTTGTGTTTAGTTATTTCTACTGTATTGAAAGGATGGAGTAGAGTACTAGAGTATATATAACACAGAGATTGTGTATTATACATATTATACTAGTATTATATACAGTAATACAGTGTATGTTATACATTACTGTATTATGTATGTTATTTATACTGTATTGTGTTATACCACACAATATTATAGTCATAATGTGATATACAAAGGTGAACTACTGGAGGGGGGTATATACTTGTACAATACATGGTATGTAGACTACCCATAGACTATATCCTAGAACACAGTCTAACATGTATATTACATCATACTATATATTCTACTATATTGTACCATTTATATTTATATTGATGGTGTTTATTTACAGAAGAGAAAAGAGATGTGGAAGTTGAAGTTATTCCTCTTGGAAATGGAAAGTTTAGTCTAGAGTCTGGACTAATCATAACACCACCACCACCACCACCTGAGTCCATATCTTTATTACACACTGTTGGGGTTTCTATTAACTGTACCTCTGTATATCAGCACAAGGGTGTGACTTATGTAGGACTGGGGTCTAGTGGTAGAGTAGATATAGTAGAGGATACCAGTCAGAGTAGTAGACAATTCCTTTCCTTCAGTGGTAGGGTGAATGATATCTCAGTACATGATGATAGATTATATACATTAGTAGACAGTAAGGGGACATTTACTATGTATGTACATAAACTAACAGGTGAACCAGTCACTAACTGGACTGTCAGTAATACTGATACTACTACTTACTATAACCAGTTCACAATCATCAACAATTCCATTATTATTCCTCACAGAAATGATAAACAGCTCATAATTTACTCTCTGACTGGGAAGGTAGTTAAACATCTACCTTGTCCTCTACTTAGTGATGGTGGTACACGTATCTGTGCTGTAGACACACATTCAGTTATAGTATCTGACTGGTACTCTTCTAGTGTGGCTAGGGTAGACATATCTACAGGTGGTGTTATGTGGACATATAAACATGTGATTAGACCACAAGGTATGACATGTTACAGAGGAGAGTATGTTCTGGTATCTAACTACAGCAAAACAACTACAATCTACATATTAAATGTGAAGACAGGTTAGTTAGTATAATAATAGTATGTAGTGTTGGGTAGATACAGCTGTTCCATTTTATTCACTTTGATACATGATAGTCAGCTGTTGGTTATAGTATATAATATTATACATTGTAGGTTGTGTTAGTGTAATAATGTAGTATTATGTTAGTATTTATTATGTATACGAGTATAATGTATACTACAATGTACATGTATTGTGTTATGTTAGTATTTTTCAGGTATATAATTGGTCTCACTACATATACATGTATATATAATATACATGTATATACTCTACCATACAGTATAATATTCTACATTTATATTCCACATTCATAACACAATCATATACAATGTATTATATAACATGTATTTATACCTATTATATTATACAATAACATCATATATTATATTGTACATCACTTTCATATTGTTATATCCAGTTATCTCCCCTGTAATATTATTATATACTGTATTGTTTATATATTTCAGGTGAGTTAGTTCATCAGATAACAGATCCTACTGTGAGAGGGTGGGCTAGTGTATATGACCTCCATATTTCTGGTGATACACTCATAGTACCTAGATGTAATGAGAAGAAGGTACTATTCTACCAGCTATGCTGAGAGGTAACCAGAGAGAGACTCTCTATAACTACAACATACACTGCTGCTGATTGGCTACTGTCAGACACAACCACCACCACCACTACAGTTGAGTGTCTCATGGTATTATAATATATAGTATAGTGAACTCCTTCCCCTTTGTAGTCAGCTGCCAATGCTATAGTGGCTCTCTGGACAAAACATATGCTGTAGATAGAGACAGCATTGTTAGGTAACAGTAATAATGTATTCAAAGATTGTTTATTGTTGTTATTCTACACTCTTTGGTTGGTAGTTGACTAGATTTATATTCATGTACCACTTACTGGTCTAATAATTCCTACTATTGTGTAATTCATTGCTGTGTTGTATACTGGTAATATAATTATTTTATGTTTTACAATACTCTACAATATTATACAAGTGAAGTGCAGGTATTTTATTATACAAGCTACATGATTGTACTGTATGACTGTTTGTATGTTGATATGTACTAAATAATTACATAAAGTTATATAGACTTGTTCCATGTAGTGACACTTGTCAACATGTGTGAATAAGTACATTCTATTGTTTGACTTTCTGGCCTGGTGCCAATATAGACATTACAACTATACCAGCATATACTGTAGCTATACAATAATTTTACCAGCCTGGTGATACAGTGTTACTACATGTAATATGGACCTAATTAATTTACATACATCATTGCTACCCTATACATTATTTACTATTATATTATTATGTATTATATTGGTTATATATTCATCATTTTTATAACAAAATGTAATTATATAGACACATTAAATAGATTTATTGTCATTTGAAACAAACATGTCTATAAATTTCAACACGGAATAATACTATTCTCCATTCCTATGCAGAAGTACATGACTTGTATCTTCATATGTAGTCCAAGATCTTCATAAGCATAGCTAGCCTGTGATCCCTACCTTTGAATCTTTTTGGGTATTTGTGTTGGCAATTGACTGCTGCAACCAATCATCAACAGGTTTACCTCATATTTGAGAAGATTGGAGCCCAGGCTAATACTAGCATGGCTCACCATGATACACATACATGATCATGTATACAGTGAATATTGTGGTGAGAGAGATGACAACTTCCAGTCAGACATACTGGAGAACACAACTAATACAAGTATTGTCATGTTAGTCTATGATAATCTACCCTATCAATGCTCCACCAATATATCACAGATGTTATTCTCTATAGTCAACGGCAACCAACCAAAATTGATCTCTCTAAACCAGTTTAATGACTTGGTTGGTTGATGTCTGGGCATAGGATAGATCTCATTCTCTATCTGTACACTTGATCAGTAATGTAATATTGTAGTAGCCCAGAACATTTAATAATGGGCCTCAGCCTACCTGATGGACAGTAATGCACCTTCAGTGCCAAGTAGTTGTCTGGCTCAGCTCAGCTCATACTCGTTGAATTATCCTTGTTATTACCTTATATACATGCATGTAATTACATTTGTTAGTAACTTACTCTATTATGCATTTCATGGACTATATGTTATGAATTACTATGTGTAATTGCCTTCTTATAACCATGTAATGGAGGCCGAGGTCTCAGATATTGCTGTAATTAGTTTTGCAGAATCATGATTTGGAACTTTTAAAGCATCTTTGTGCAGGGCCGGCCCTTTTTAAGTTGGCCCTTGGCCACTTGACAGACATAATTTCCGGACGATGCCACGTTGTCCTTTTACCAGAAATCTAAAACTATATAAAGTGAATGTTTTATACTGCTGTTGTCCCAGTTGATGCTTGGATTCCAATAAAGACACATCTATACTACTGTACTTATACAGAGTCTTCACTCGTAGCTAAGGTTAGTTCCAGCTGATAAGGTCTTACGACCATGATGCCCGAACAATCTACTAGGACTGAACATACCCTTTCTCAAGAACAGCATCTAAGTATTGACTTTGAACCTTATGGGTCGTTTTGGTTAGCTAAATAACTACAAGTACCGCTCGATCTTTCATATAAGGCAAAAGGCCTAGCACCACTCATAGGCCTTTCTATTTTTGTGACATCAGTCAGCACCAGCATAAACCCATACACGGAAACATTACAATATACACCACTAACTAGTTACAAATACATAAACATTGAGGTAAGCCTCTACCTCAGTTGGTGATGATGCCCTTAGTATGTAGAAGCTTTAGATATTGGCCACTGTAAAAGGTCAAGGCACCACCATCGCCACCATATTATTCAAACTGAGGCTTTTATAATCTATATTGCTGTATGGGGAGCAACGCCTCAACACAAGCGATCTGCAGTGATTGGGTGAACCACTCCCTGTATGGACCAGACCAACCAGTCTCATGCATCATCGCTGCGATGGTGGACCGTAGTCTTAGCCCCTCCACCCGAACTCACGGGGCAGGGTGGGTACATGACCCACCTCACCTACAAGATTGGTGTTGGAACTCGGGCTATGCTGGCAGTGGGAGACCCTTCTGGATTTGAAGTTATCTCCTTAATCCAACAGAACACAACCCCTAATACAATCCGTATATACACAGAACAACTGTTACAGACCTACATGTAGTTTCCTCCATATTGATTGTCTTTTATTTATATATTTTAATCAGCTAGAATTAGCATAATATCTTCATATATATTAGAGATTGCTGCTGACTAAGATAATACCAGTGTGTTTTGGTGAGAAAGGTATTGTTGTGGACATATACATATTATCTAGTATTACCTCTTATCTAGTATCATATACCTATATAATTCACAATTTGTAAAACGGTAGCAATCAAGGCAGTTTCTTTTTATATACATTATATTTTTATCGTCATACATAGTAATGAGCACACAACTCCTCTTACTGACACGGAGTGTTATAATTACACGGCATAGTCCATTTCGCAACCTTGTATTAATTAAGTACTTCCGACGGCTAGTATTTCATCACTATTATTCATTAACTGCCGTTATGGTGCAATCCTTTTTATGATTGGTCTCCGGCCTTCCGTTAGAGACACTTTTATTTCTTATTGGTTCGTCTACAATCAAACCTTTAGTATATAAGGCGTGCAATTTTAACTACTTATCAGTCTTCTATACACTGCTGTATTTTGTACTCTTATGCCTTTTTGCTGGAACATTAAATATACTCTGATTGCGCTACCAAGAATACTGGAGTTCTGCTGTTCAAGTACATAGGTATGCAATTACAATAATACTTACACGGGAGCCGTTGCCGAAGTGTCCATACAACTCTAGGGAGTTGTCGAGGGACACGGAGGGAGACTATCCTTGCTAAAATCCATTACAGTATGTAGAACAAAACAAGAATAGAATTGGAAAACCCAAGAAAGAGTATAAAAGAAGAAGAGAAAACAGTCATTATCAGAGCACATTTGAAGAGCTCTCAGAGAGCACATTTTGGGAGTCCACAAGAGCGTACTACAAAGGACTACAATGAGGACAATATACAAGGAATAAATATATATATATAATAGTGCTCATTTTTGTAATTAATTAATATTGATTTTTTTGTGGAGCAATTTTGGAATACAGACTCAGTGAAAGTCTTTATACATATATTCCCTTTTTATAAGGAGGCTGATTGACATTTTTGTATCACCTCTAGCAGAGTGCTTGACTAATTTAGAGACGAACAGATAGACGCTAATAATTTTCTTTAAAGGACAACTACAATTGTACACAGCATTTGCAGACACTGAAAATTTGGATTTTGATTGCAAATTAGATTCAGCACATTAAGAATTATTTTGACAGCACATTTGAAGCGCAGAATTGCGAAGGAATTTTGATTGAATTATTTGGAGTGGAGCTATTGAGAAATTTTGACATCAGAACTACTGAGAATTCAAGTGAACGAAATTCATATATTTTCAGTGAGATATTTTCATACATCTACAATGTGCACTGAGACATTTTAGCACATACTTTTCATTGAGGTATTTTCAAATATACATGTATATCAGTTTTCAAACCTCATATTGATCTGCGAAGTTGATTGATTCCATATTTAATAGTTCATACTCTTACCTGATATACATCTCACTTGAAAGAGATACACTTGAATAAAGTTGACATGTTAGCACTAGCTGATTGGATAATACATAAAGCATATAAATTTTACAGGGGATGTAGTCCTGATATGGACACAAACATTAGTCTAGCATACCACACACGCTTACAGTAGAATAGTGTGATATGGACACAAACATTAGTATAGCATACCACACACGCTTACAGTAGAATCTAGATGCTGCTAAACTTTGACTTAGGACTTTGAACCTAACCCTATCAATCAAATTGTGATAGCCTAGTTTTTCAGCAGAGTTGTTCGTGCAGTGCAAAGCAGTAGTTGTAATTTTTACTAGAGACAAATACAATAACAATTATATCAAGGATATAACAACTGGCGACGAGGATGGGATTATACAACATATTCTACTATTAAACTGGATATAACACTAAAACAGCATGGGTGATAAAACAGAACAACTAATAGCACTGCTAGCTCAGCAGCAGGAGATACAGGCACAGCAACTAGCTGAATTCAGACAGCAGCAAGCAGAGACTAACAGTAAGATTGTAGAACTGCTACAAGGTAGGACTGATATACCTGTACCTATGTCTGCTTTGCCGAATTTTCCTGGTTTTGATCCAAATCAAGAGCTATTAAGTGATTACATGCAAAGGTTCAGAACCTTCACAACAGCTCATTCAGTTCATGCTGACAAACAAGCCGGAATATTCTTGACAAATCAGTCCCCATGGCTGTATAAACAACTAAGTAATTTGGCTGCCCAATTACCGACTCCTAAACAAATGAATGCTCTTACACTCGATGAGATTGAAGGGTTTCTCAAAGAGCAATATGATCCGACCCAGTTCATTGTGAGAGAGCGCCATAAATTCTGGAGTGACATGACCAGAAAACCAGGCGAAAGGATTCATGAATTGGCTGCCCGGATCCGCCAGGACGCCTCTACTTGTGCCTTCGGTGACATCGCAGACCCCCTCGATGACGCAATGAGAACTCGCTTCATGTGTTCAGTCAACAATGAGGCAATACTGAAAGCACTTTTCAAAGTTAAACCCACGGAGTTAACTTTTGCCAAGGCAGTGGAAATCGCTGTTGAAACCGAAGAGGCATCCAAGGTGGCCAAGGAGACGGTACACGGAGCCACACCCCAACTACACCAGGTAGTTGACGGTAACACAAATAAAGTCCAGGGTAACACCCCCTCACCTCACAAGAACCGAGGCAACCGACGGAACAAGCCTCCACCCAACCAAGGGAAGACAATTCCTTGTTTTCGATGTGATAATACTGGTCATGCACCCGATGACTGCAGATTTAAGGACAAATCATGCAATTTCTGTCAAATCAAAGGCCACATTGAGCGTGCTTGTCGAAAGAAAAAGAAGCAGGAAGCTCAGGTCAAGGTCATCACATCGAAACAAGAGGTGAGGAGAGTTGATTCCATGAATCAACTTCGGCAGGCAATAATTATAAATGGGCAGGCCGTCCCTCTAGAGCTTGACACAGGGGCCAGTGACAACTTCATCACAAAAGCAGTATGGGAGAAACTTGGAAAGCCATCACTGTTGCTCTCAGACACCCGGTATCAGTCAGCCACGCAACATGAGATTACTGTACTCGGGTATTGCCACCTGAAGTCGAAGCTACCTAATAAGCGAGGGAAAGGAACTCCTATTCGCTATGTAGTGAGCACCGTCCCAGATTTGAACCTCCTTGGGAGACATGCTATATGGACACTGAGAATATCGATTGATGCTGCTCTAAGCACTACTGCGGGGACACCCCGTGTGCTCACTATTGGAGTGGACGTGCCAGACACACATCTGCAAAATGATTGCAGAGAGCTGTGTAGCGAGTTTCCAGATCTATTCAAGGATGAACTGGGATGTCTCAAAGGCTATGAACTGGAAGTCAACTTCCAGCCTGACACCCAACCAATCTACTGCCGCCCAAGGCCAGTACCATTTGCCCTCCAAGAAGATCTAAACCAAGCTTTAGATGCGGGTATTGCTAAAGGTATATGGAAACCTGTACAGTTCAACGACTATGGCACTCCCATAGTACCAGTCAGGAAACCTGGGGGTAAAATCAGAGTGTGTGGAGACTACTCCAAAACAGTCAACGCACAGCTGGAAACCCATCGCCAGCCTATACCCCTACCTGAAGATCTGATCAGGAAACTTGCCGGTGGCCATGGCTACTCAAAGATAGACCTGGCAGACGCCTACAACCAAATCCCACTGGGACCTGAGAGTCAGAAAAAACTAGCTTTGTCAACACAAAGAGGAGTCCTTCTCCAGATGCGCCTTCCTTTCGGAATCAGTTCTGCTCCAGGTTATTTCCAGGGGATCATGAATCAGCTAACCAGTGACCTTCCCGGAGTCGCTGTGTACCTTGACGATATTCTCGTCAGTGGAGCTAATGCCCAGGAACACCTTAGTAACCTCAGAAATCTACTCAAGCGACTTGATGATCACAACCTCCGTTGCAGACTCGATAAATGTGTGTTTGCACAACCATCAGTGGAGTACCTCGGCCATAAGCTGACAGCCAGCGGCCTTGAGAAGGGCAGAAAGGCAGATGCCGTGGCGCAGATGCCAGCTCCAAAGAACCAGGATGAACTAAAGTCATTCCTCGGGTCTATACAGTTTTACCGCAAGTTTCTACCCAACCTTGCTGAGATTACGGAGCCACTCCATCAGTTGCTGCGAAAAGGAGCGGACTGGTGTTGGGAAGAGAGACAGCAGGCAAGTTATGAGAAGTTGAAGCAGCACTTGACAAATGATACAGTGCTCACCCACTTCAACCAAAACCTTCCAATAGGTATTGCCTGCGATGCCTCTGAAACAGGCATCGGTGCGGTACTATTTCACAGATTTCCAGATGGCAGTGAGAGGCCAATCGAGAATGCCTCGAAAACACTTGATGACACACAGAGAAGATATGGACAAATACAGAAGGAAGCCTTGTCCATAGTTTATGGTCTGAAGAAGTTCTACCAGTACCTTTATGGACGGAGATTTATACTGGTAACAGACCACAAGCCTCTCCTAGCAATGTTTGGCTCTAAAAAGGGAGTCCCAGCATTGGCTGCCAACCGTCTCTCCAGATGGGCCCTCCAACTCAGCCAGTATGACTACACTGCTGAGTACAGAGCAACCAGCAGACACGGAAACGCTGATGCTCTCAGTCGTCTACCTGTAGGCCCTGATGAAGGATTTGACGCCACCGAGCGTGATGAAGATGTGGACACTGTGCTGGCTGTCAGAACCATAGGCCAGCAAGTAACAACGAAAGGCTCTTCACTAGCCAAGGAATCCTCTAAGGATCCAGTTATTTCTCAAGTCATGCGCTACACCATGGATGGTTGGCCTCTCAAGGACTTGAGGAAGGAGGGAAATGGAGAGACACTGGAATGTTTCAGACAAATTGCTGATTCTTTGTCTGTTGTGGACAACTGCCTACTCTATGGGTCAAGGGTGGTCATTCCACAGAGTCTCCAAAGACAGACTCTGCAGCTGCTGCATACAGGCCACTTTGGAATGCAACGAATGAAACAGTTGGCCAGATCAGCAGTTTATTGGCCAAGGATAGACAAGGACATCGAGGAGACAAGCCGGCAGTGTACAGACTGTGGCGAAAACCAAAGGCATCCACCCAAGTATCCAGTCCACCCCTGGATGATGCCTGAGAGACCCTGGAGTCGGCTACATGTTGACCACGCCATCAACTTTATGGGAAGCAACTACTTGGTGCTGGTCGATGCGTACTCCAAGTACCCATGTATAAGTAGGACCAACTCAACGACCACCAAGGCCACAACTGACATACTAGAGGAAGTCTTCGCCCATTTTGGCTACCCTCATACTATTGTCAGTGATAACGCCTCCACCTTCACGTCTGGAGAATTTCAAGAGTGGTGTGTACAACGTGGCATTACGCACCTCACAGGGGCACCATACCACCCCGCTACAAACGGAGCAGCCGAAAGGCTAGTACAGAGTTTCAAGAACTCCCTAAAACGATCGAGATTACCACCGAAAGAGGCACTTCAAGAGTTCCTGATGCAGTACCGGAGAACGCCTTTGTCAACAGGCCTCTCTCCCAGCCAACTACTGAATGGACGACAGATCAGGTGCACTATAGACACGTTGCTTCCCCTGCCTGCCACCCTGGCACAAAAAGCACAAATGGACGTGCTAAAACCACCTGCCAAACCCATATGCCAGGTCATGGAGTATGTAGAAGGAATGCCGGTATGGGCATTATACTTCGGTCCTAAACAGCAGAACAAACCTAGATGGGTACCAGCAGTGGTTACAAAAAGGCTTGGTCCTAGAAGCGTTAATGTTAAAGTGGAGCCAAAAGGACCTGTATGGAGACGTCACGTAGAGCAGCTGAGACCAAGACATGCATCTCCCGAAGATGATGAGCCCGCAGAAACCATTTTGATTCCACCAACCGAAACTAGCCATGAGATACCTGACGAAACACCTGTACCACCGCCATCCAAACGCCCAAACCCCAGATGGCCGACCAGTGGTTTCGATCGAAATAACCCTCGTAGATCTGAAAGACTGAAGGCTAAGAGTGACGCTAAAATGTGACAATTCGGTTCTGTTAGAGAAGCCTTCAGCCTAGAGGGGAGGTGTGATATGGACACAAACATTAGTCTAGCATACCACACACGCTTACAGTAGAATCTAGATGCTGCTAAACTTTGACTTAGGACTTTGAACCTAACCCTATCAATCAAATTGTGATAGCCTAGTTTTTCAGCAGAGTTGTTCGTGCAGTGCAAAGCAGTAGTTGTAATTTTTACTAGAGACAAATACAATAACAATTATATCAAGGATATAACAAGTCCCAATTCAGTCACTCGGTTATTAAATCCTAAAATAGAAAAAGTCACATTTGTATGTCCACGAGAGGAATAATAATTGAGTGCATATATCCTGAGTGTTACCATTACATTCACATAGAACCACAGAGCCAAATTATAACATTTCATATAATTAAATTGATTGATTGAATACAGGAGGTTATATACATGTAAGTTTATATTATTGAATCAAAGTACTCATTGTTAGAAGTTATCTTCTCCCAACCGATTGGAATTAACAAGAGAAGACAATCACAAATTACTTAGTCCAATAAACAAACCGATATTACATTGTACATGTATATACATGTACAATGTAAATACAATTCATCCAATATACATGTATATATTACACCACTGACATAATAAACATTCCATTTTTTTTTTGAAATTCTTTCGTGATACCGTGTAAGACCAGCTTTGTTTTTGTTACATCAATGAATTATGAATGTCGCACCAGAAACAGAAACGAGAAGTGTAAATGGAATGGGGAGTTAGTTTTCCATCAGTAGGTAGTTCATACTAATTCTGCTATTCTTAACAATTTTCAGGCTACACAGTTATTGAATGAGTATGGAGATGATATTGATAAACAAATTATTCTAAAATTTTACCACATTATAACAGTTAGCAAGATTGGAGTTATCTGCACTCTATCTGTCTGAAACGCTTTGTTCACACATTAACCCTTGCGACATATGTATGGGCCTTTCCATGGGGACTGATCAAATTTGCGTGCTGGCCCGACTCAGATTCTTTTGAAAATTTGCAGGTTGAAAGAGCACCCTTGAATTAGTGGGAAACCACAATTTTTTTTTCTATTTGAGCCCTGTGGTTCCGGCAGCAGCTCGTTGAAAAGTGGGAAAATGTGGTGGGGACAACTCCAAATTGAATTTTTTGAAATTCCTAAACATTCAAATTATTACTGTGGCCACAGTATGATACTTAGAGCTGTAATCTTTGTTACATAGATACTTTCATATATGTGCTTCAGCTTCATTACTCATTCAAGCCTGTATGGTCAACATATTGAGGGTCAGAGCTCACTGAAAACACCTCTCGGAGCTAGTTTGACCCAAATTCACTGAAAATCGACCAAATAAACACTGCTGGATTTGATGAAAAGAAGGTTGATATCGAATAACTAAGGATTAGAAGTGCTCAACACAAGGATAAATGAATTTTTGAGAACAAAAAAATCTCTCCAAAATGAACTGTATGGCGACAGCGACTCAAATTCAACATGGCCGTCGTCCGAGTTGGCATTTTGGGGTGTTATTCAAGGCTAAATCTACTAAACTTAGTAGTGAAAATTAATGGTGAAAATGTTGCTATAAACACAATTCACACCTGTAGATTCAATTTCTGCAATAAAAACTTTGTCTTTTTGGGTCTAAAAGGCTGAATTCTCAGATTCAAATTTTACATACATTCGCTATAATATAGTGACTATATCGCCAATGCAGTTAATTGGCTATGGCCATAAAGGTCAGTCAAGACTTAATTTAAGGTGCAATTTGAGACTTGGCCTGGTTATGCAACCTACTTTGTGAAGAAAAATGGGTGAAATCTGATTTACTAGCCTAAACATGCAGTTTTGTTAACTTTGCCATTACTCTTCCCTTCACACGTTTGTTAAATGAGGCAGAATAGCTAAGCTAAGCAGTATTTCCAGGTCAGACTTAACCAAGTAATGTTTAATGAAAAGGAAGGGGAAGAAGATGGAGCTCCATAGAACTAAGGCTTCTTCAATCAGTGAGTGAGGTGGTTTTAGCTCGGGATTTTTTTTATGGTCACCATTAGTTATCAGATTCTAATCAAAAATATACATGCAAAATTATAACCACAGCCCACAAACAATAGTTTTGACAAACTTATATATATACATGTACATGTATTTAGCTTACAATTAAACCAGTCTTTACTAATTAGCTTCAAAAATATTTTTTGTTCATGATATGTGAATAGTTCCTTTTCTGGTGTATAAGTGCTGTACAGTATTTATTAGAAGAGATTGAATTTCAGCAGTCTATAGTATAACAATTATTATGGCCAGGTCAATGTGGTTATCTGCACTTAGAAAGGTGAGATCTGCTCTTCTTTTATTCACTGAGCGTAATTTTTTTCAGATAAGTGGTTTTGTCTTTCGAAGGGTCAAAACTATCTTGATTGAAAATCAAGTTGTCGGTATAAGGAACGGTAAATTTGGCGAGGTGATGCTAGCAAGTACATTAAACATTATTACCTTTGGAAACAAGCGAACACTTGTAATATATAATTTCAACTTGCTAGGTACAACTAAAACTAAGTCTCACAAAACTATATTCATATTTTTGATTACTCTGTTGATTAAAAGTTAATGCATGTCGCACCACTTACCTTAGTTGTGGTCATTTATATAGGACCAAAAAGATATTTTTGGAGCTAATTAGCAAACACCGGTTAAATTGTCAGCTACATGTAAATATATATAAAAATTGTTAAAAGTTATTGTTCGAGGGCTGTGGCTACAGTTATGCATGTACATATATTTGAGTAGAATTTGATAACTAATGGTGACCCCAAAATTTGTTTTGAACTAGTTTAAACAACATTTAACTCCTCAGCCTCACCCACTGATTAAAGATGCCTTAGTTCCACGGAGCATCACTTTCTTCACCTTCTTTTTCATTAAAAAATACTTGGTATAAGTCACACCTTGAAATACTGCTTAGATTAGCTATCTTACCTCATTTAACAAACGTGTGAAAGGACGAGTCATGGTAAAGTTACCAAAACTGCATGTTTGCGCTATTAAAAAGGATTTCACCCATTTTTCTTCACAAATAAGGTTGTATAACCAGGCCAAGTTGCAAATTGTACCTCAAATTAAGTCTTGACTGACTTCTATGGCCATAGCCAATTAACTGCATGGCCATGTAGTCACTATATTATAGCGAATATATGTAAAATTTGAATCTGAGAATTCAGCCTTTTAGACTCAAAAAGACAAAGTTTTTATTGCAGAAATGGAATCTACAGGTGTGAATTGTATATATAGCAACATTTTCACCATTAATTTTCACTACTAAGTTTAGTAGATTTAGCCTTGAATAATGCCCCAAAACACCAACTCGGACGACGGCCATGTTGAATTTGAGCCGCTGTCGCCATATAGTTTATTCTGGGAAGTGTTTTTTATTCTCAAAAATTCATTTATCCTTGTATTGAGCATCTTCAATACTTAGTTATTGTATATCAATCTTTTTTTCATCAGATCCAGCAGTGTCTATTTGGTCGATTTTAGGTGAATTTGGGTCAAACTAGCTCCGAGAGGTGTTTTCGGTGACCTCTGACCCTCAATATGTTGACCATACAGGCTTGAATGAGTAATGGGACTAAAGCACATATATGAAAGTATCTATGTAACAAAAATTACAGCTCTAAGTATCATACAGTGGCCACAGTAATAATTTGAATGTTTAGGAATTTCAAAAAATTTAATTTGGAGTTGTCCCCACCACATTTTCCCACTTTTCAACGAGCTGCTGCCGGAACCACAGGGCTCAAATAGAAAAAAAATTGGTGGTTTCCCACTAATTCAAGGGTGCTCTTTCAACCTGCAAATTTTCAAAAGAATCTGAGTCGGGCCAGCACGCAAATTTGATCAGTCCCCATGGAATGGCCCGTATATTATTATTATTGTACAAGAGTTGTCCTCTCTTACTACACTTTGCTGGAGAAAACTGTACATGCTGTACTGCATAATGAAACTGTATGGAGTATGGACCATAGTCCATAGAGGTAGGAATACCTACCTCTATGGTATGGACACCAGTAAGCAGCCAATGAGAGGCATAGCATGAGCTCCATAGGTAATGCATGTAAGTCCTCTCCTAAATTGTTCTCCCATTCAACTAATTATTGTGTTCTTGTGTTGAGTAAATAGACACCAGCTACAAGGACAGTAGTACAGCATAGCTGGGACTAGAGTATAATACATGTACCTGGTGCTGTTACCATACAGAGGAGAGTCTACATGTAGCTAAGGAGGAAACCAGGTGGGGGGGGGGGTGATCTACAGGAACTGGTTTCACAAAAGATCAGTAATATCAATAGGAATTGTATTTTAATAAAACAAGAGTATAAAATAATAAAAAAGGATATAATACTATATTGGATAAATCTTGCACTGATATAGAAAAATGGTTTAGTTAGAAGTCTAGATTAAGAATATGATGTCATTAGATAACATGATAGCATTCTCATCTGACATGGCATCTACTGCTGCCGATAGTTCTGACTCAGTAAAGGGTTCCCCAGAGCTCTTAGACTGGAGGTAAGATTTGAGACTGTCCATGGTGACAGACTGACTGTGTTCTTGGTGGAACAGCTGGAACAGAAGTTTCTTGAATTCCTTCAGCCTAAAGAAAAGTAATGCAGTGTATGTACATGACTACGGTGATATACAGTGTATACACTAAAGTATAGTATAGGGAATATAGTGTATGTACATGACTACAATGATATACATGTATATACACTAAAGTACAGTATAGGGAATATAGTGTATGTACATGACTATAATGATATACATGTATATACACTAAAGTATAGCATAGGGAATGAAGGTACGTATATTTACACCTTAGTAAAGCGTAGTATTACCAGTGGTCAAAGTTGGGGGGGTCGTGGGGGGACGGAGTCCCCACCATAAATTTCAGGGGGTCCCTCAGACTGATAGATCCCCTACAGATTACTGTTATAATAAGTCGCATGCAGTGCTATCAATTTTCCTTCTTTCATAGCAACGAAGTTTTCTCTTAAAATCTTAAGATCTTGGACCACATTTCAACCTGAAGTTCTTGGATTTTGCACCATTTCGATGTCTAATTTTGATAAAATTTCCAATTTCTGGAAGGGCGCTCAGGCGCCCCTCCCCGCTAGCGTGCCGATTGGATGGTTCGCGCCCTTAAGCGATTATGTTCGCTGCCCTAGAGACCCCCCACCTTTTTCTTAGACTTTGACCACTGAGTATTACTATCTACGGACTGTCTATAACTAACTATTAGTCAGTAAAACAATTGGACAGATAGAATATTAAGTGTGTAAATTACTGTTGGTATTCGACTATTATATATGTAAGCTATCCAATCAAATGTTAGTAGAATAGTAAACCGTCTGTTACCTGTCTGGTGTGATTGTAGCCTGGGATCCCTGTGTAGGTTCTTCTTCCACATCCATCTGTTGAGATTTTCGTCTAACATCACCCAAGGTTACCGGAGCCTCTTCTACAACCAATCAGAATACAAGATTAATATATATGCCGATACTAATAGTATACTACATGTATGTGACTAGTGCAGTGTATTGTAATAAACGGACTCTAATAGTGAAGTAGATAGGAGACTACACAGCAGCTGTAGGGTGTAAAGTGACCAATCACAGGAGAGGTAACAGATAGACCCACCTTCCTGGCTGTCCTCTGCCTCACTGTCAAAGTCGTAGGGGTCATAACCTTCCTCTCCGGGTTTCTTACGAGGAACTCTCTCCTTGGATGTACCACCCACCTTCCTGCTCTTCCTTTTTCTCTTGGGTTTTTCAGACGTTGTGTCTGCCTCTGTGTCACTCTCTTCTGATTCATCTTCTTCTCTCCGCCTCTTCCTCTCCTTCGTCAACACCTGGAACATACTATACAGTTTATTACATTTTACAACACACTACAGAGTATGTTATACACAATACAGTGTAGATGTCAACGAGCTAACACACACATGTACATATACACAGTGTAGACGTCACTCACCCTCTTGAAGCAAGCAAACTGTACGAGTTCCACAGCCGCCTCTGCATCTTCTAACAGGACTTTCTTAGAGAGGCGGGCCTTAGCGTGGGCCGTGGCTAGACGAATCATTGTCTCAAGGTTACGCGCTGTGATTGGCTGTGTCCTAGCCAGGTCTCCCTGTAGATTCTCCTGGTTTCTCAGTTTAGAATACTCCTCTGCGATATAGTCAGCTGCGTCCCTAGTCAGTTCTGGTACGATCTTCTTGGCTATGTTCAGGTACTTTCTCATGAACTGGACTGTTATGATTCTGTCACTGTAGGGGGAGGTGGAGGATAGAGTAAGTAATGTGTATATTACAGTATTCAGCTATACAACAGATAATAGCTACTACAAAGGTATGACTATTATTCTACAGCATGTGTTAGGGAGTATAGTACCAATGTAAATATGTTATACAATGTATATAGTGGACAGTGAGTACATACGTTTTCTTACGACTAGCTCCGTGTAGAAGTGCGTTATACTCCTCATAAACAGGTACGTCTGCGTACTGATCATTCTTAGCATCCAGATCATTTGTACTGAGTAGTGTACCAGTGTTACCCATAGACAGGACTAGATAAAGTAGAGTATATACTGTATAAATATACACCATACTAACAGAGGAGTATTATACATAAGTATGTAGTACACCTTTGTATATGCATAGATATACCTCAACGGCTGGTACACACACTACAAGTAGCTAACCAACTAATCATATTATAGATATAGTCAACCTACCAGATCCTTCCTGTTCGCCAGGATTTCTGTATCGGTGCATTCTGAGCACGTGGTCAGCTATCATAGTGTCCTGCTCCTGGTCATTCTTGTCCAGCAATATGAAGAGCAAATCAAATCTGGAGAGGAGAGAGTCTTGGAGCCCGATATTCTCCATGGGGGTCTTGTATGAGTCATACTGTATACAGGTATAGGGTATTAGCCATACTGTACACAAGTATAGAGTATTAGTCATACTGTATACAAGTATAGAGTATTAGTCATACTGTACACAAGTATAAAGTATTAGTCATACTGTACACAAGTATAAAGTATTAGTCATACTGTACACTAGTATAAAGTATTAGTCATACTGTACACAAGTATAGAGTATTAGTCACACTGTATACAAGTATAGAGTATTAGTCATACTGTATACAAGTATAGAGTATTAGTCATACTGTATACAAGTATAGAGTATTAGTCATACTGTATACAAGTATAGAGTATTAGTCATACTGTATACAAGTATAGAGTATTAGTCATACTGTATACAAGTATAGAGTATTAGTCATACTGTATACAAGTATAGAGTAATAGTTACAGCACATACTAGTATAGAGCATTACTAAGTAGTTACAGTATATAATACACTATATGCTACACAAAGATAGAGTACTAATGATACCGATACGTACTCTGCCGTAGACTGGATTAGCAGCTGCCAATACACTGCACCTGGCGTTCAGTTTGGCATGTATCCCAGCTTTAGCAATGGTGACTCTCCCCTGTTCCATGACCTCGTGTATTGCCGTCCTGTCAATGTCAGACATCTTGTCAAACTCATCTATGCAGACAACTCCCCTATCGGCTAACACCATAGCACCCGCTTCTAGCCTGCGCTCCCCTGTCTCTTGGTCTGTGGTTACGGCGGCTGTCAGACCAACACCTGAAGAGCCCCGGCCTGTGGTAGCGATAGCCCGGGGTGCTGTGTGCAGAACATAACGCAACATCTGGGACTTGGCTACGGAAGGATCTCCAATCAGCAGCACGTTGATATCTCTAGAGGAAATTAGAAACATTACCTAGTAAGTGAAAGGTGTATGCAGGATGTGTTTAGTATTGCAGTACCACAATGCAGTATTTTTACACCACATAGCCACAGTTTCCCAGACCTACCCTCGTATCCGAGTACCGTTAGGAAGGACTTTCTCCACCCCACCCAGTAGCATACAGAGTACGGCTTTCTTTACATATTCGTGTCCATGAATAGATGGAGCTACAGACCTGGCCAGCTGCTCAAACACATCCTAGAGTAGAACAGTGTAAGTGTAAGTAAACATATCCTACAGTGTAATTGTAAGTACACACATCCTAGAGTAGAACAGTGTAAGTGTAAGTAAATATATCCTACAGTTGAACAGTGTAAGTGTGAGTACAAAAGTTTAACTGTGATACTAATAATAGCAACAAGAGAAGTTGCTGCTGTTGCTACCCGTTATACCACCATATCAATGACATACCCGTGTACACTCCCCTGTCTCTAGTGTCGAGGCACACCTCACATGTACCACCATATCAATGACATGCCTGTATACACTCACCTGTTTCTAGTGTCGAGGCACACACCACATGTACCACCATATCAATGACATGCCTGTATACACTCACCTGTTTCTAGTGTCAAGGCACACACCACATGTACCACCATATCAATGACATGTCTATATTATACACTCACCTGTTTCTTCTGTCGACTCAGCTGTTTTATCTTAGTGACGTCATCCTTAGAGTAGAGAGGATTCACCTCCTTGTTTATCTGCTTGATATGATTGGCTATCAAGATGGTTCTGTAAACAGGAAGTAGAATATAGCTATACCAAAGCTCCTAGATACCAAGTTTATTCAGTAAATAGTAATATACCGTGGCTCGCCCAACAAAATTGCTGGAACGTTGCTCGTTGGCGAGCGCTCAACCTATGGTGAACACTTAGGCTATAAGAATATAATAGGTCGACACTACAAGCCAAAAGTAATTGACAGTCTGCACAAAGAGAGTGCGTTTACTATCTTTGTCTGCATGAGGTATAAACTCCCAGTGAATACGCAACAAGAGACTTTGTCTATGTTATAATGTAGCGAATACTTTGCAAATTTTAAATATTGAAACCATCGGTATTAACATTATGTATCCTGAAAACAAGGGGCTAGCATCACAAGTACTTCTAGCCAATCTGAGGACAAATTTTTTAGCACCCTTGACAAAATCTCCACTGTTTTATCGGTAATTTTTTGATACCCATTTAACTACGTTGGACTCGGCTGTTTATTAGGTCAGATTAAGAGCGCAGAACACCCGTAAGAAAACTTGATAAATTCTATAAACTTTAGCTACACTATCACCAGGTAACAGCTACACTATCACCAGGTAACAGCCTTAATAGTAGAACACTGAATGACACCAATAGGTCAATACTGCAATCTACTCACCTAAATGTGCCGTTGGTGTAGCCTCCTTTTTTACCCGGTAGACACCGGTATGAGCCAATAACTTGCACCCTGTCCCCAGGCTTGCACTGGTCCACCAGGTCATCGTCCACTATGATGTCTATAGAACGGGGCAGCTGACCAGGAGGAGCATTCTCTGGCATTTCCTGTATGGGACCAAATATTCGACATAAATATACATGTATAAGCAAGTGTGTGAAACAAGTACAAGTATGTATTATTGTACATATATGAACAGCATACCATTTACATGCATAATACATGTGGCTACCATTTTCTCAGGTGGAAATAACTCCAGCTACAGTCTAACCTGAATGCTGAAGGTTTGGTGATCTTTGAACGTAGAAAGACCAAACTCTGTCTCCAATAAGTTGCCATCCTCATCCTTGGTTGGGTAGGCGGCACTGGTGGGAAATGGGTCAAGTGATGTCATATCCGTGTACTTCCTTTCCATAGTCTTCTTAGTAGCAGGACAGTAGTGCACACTACTGACAATCTTAGGTCGTACCAGGGAACCTGTTTAAGCATGTCAGTATTAACATAAGAACCCCACACTAGTAGATAATATCACATAGATTAGCAACACACGTGATTGCAGTATATAGCGGCATTTAGTACTTGTGAAAAACTGAACATCAGCACAAATTAAATACAGACACCTGTACAATAATCAGCTGTCTAGATACACAACCAAACATCTTCTACCATCAAAGATTTGGTTTATAATGCGTACATTTGGTGACGATTCCCTCCAAGCAGACGATATTTCCCAGATGACTGGAGGTGAGACTACGGGGAGTGACATGTCTGGAGCCGAATGACCCTTCCAGCCCGACAAAGAACTCCGGGTGTTTCTTGCTGTAGTCTGAATCGGCAGCCGACACCAAAGCCTTTAGAGCTCGTCGAAAGGCAGACATTTCCTCAAAGGAATCCTTCAGTAGTCTAAGGAAGTATTAGTTTAATCAGTCAGACAACTGATATAATAAGCAATGTGTGAACAGTTGTAGATCAGTGGGAACATTGAAGGAAAACCTGTCGTTCACATTATTCATTCAATTATTTACTTACAATTTATTCCAATAATTACCTATCACTAAGACTAGAGACAAGAGTTGTAATCTGTACAATCGTGCAATGTGTGTTTTTGACACTTTTCATTGGACGAGAAACAATTAGGCCTATGGGTTTATTCTTCCCTTCGATGCATTTGACTAAGACTATTAATAAATAGATGTATAGCTGTTGACGCACCCAGCTGCCCGTTTAGGGTGTGTTCTCCTCAAGTCATTTACATTCACTATCAAACGCTTTTTCTTCTTAGAGATTAGAAAGTCTATCAGCTCAGAGTAGAGACCCTGTTCATTCTACAATCAGATACCACAATGACAGTGTTAGTGTATTAAATATTAATAGAAGACAGGACCGAAACCTTTACAAAACCCTTGCCCTGCAACAGTAAACAGCATGCACTGTGACTGTAGCTGTAGGCCTTAGGAAGTTACTAAAACTATGGCTGTGTTGCAGTTGCAGTTATTGACAAGCTACTACAGTATTTGAAAAATTAAAATATAATATAGGGGAAACAACACAAGACAATGAGTTTAAAAAATGTTCTGAAGATACCCTTAGAAACCAGGAGTCTCTCTGAAAGACCTAGAAACTCCGCAATACTTTATTTCACCGATTTTGGCTGGGCTCGCCCTCGGGCTGCTGTCCAGCACTGCACTCACGTGAATATTATTTATTAGCAGTGCTTAAATTGTGAGGGGACGCCGGGGGACGGCGTCCCTAATAAAAATTAGCCAGGGGGACGCTCTGCAATAACGTCCACCCACTTCATAATCAGAAAGTTGTCTTCTCTCTTCGGCATTAAATATGCGCCTCCATAGTATCGTTCTATTGATACAAAAGTAGCTAACAAGCGACGGACCGTTTCAAGTTTGTTTCATACATGACTTTCTCGGTTCAAGTTTCTTAACTATTTGGTAGTTTCCTGAGGAATTGGTCGACGGTTTCTGAAGATGGTCATGTTAAAATCTTAATAATATTAAATTAATGTTATTGAAATGCGTTCACGTGTATTCTGTTATTACAATAAAAAGCTTTAATGGTTCTATAACACAAATCATGTAGATTTAATAATTATCATTGGTGGCTACGCAGTTGGATTTGAATGTTTTTCTGGCACCAAGACTCGAAGAGTCAGAGGTAAATACAAACTTAAACTAGCAGTGCACTGCAATACTTTCAATTTGACGTTATTTTTAGTATTTACAATTGTGATCATGATTAAACCAGATGGTGGCCTACTCTACTGGCTATTCTTCATCCTTCACTTAGAGCAGACAAGGCTGATAGTAACTATCTAGCTATCATAGTTAGATAGATGTTACTGGATTGTAGCTAGGATATCTTGTCTTGGCTAAGTTCCTTGGTCCCAGGTTAGAAGTAGAGAGGAATTATCACAGTTGCAAGTCTTTTTTGCTAGTTCTATGGTCTCAGCGGAGCTCCTAAACAGTTCTGATTAGAAAGCTGTGCAGAAACTTGTTAGTATTACAGGCAGCAGAATTGAAAGCATTAGCATGTTTGGTGTTAATATCAAGTGTAGATATAGGATTTGAAAAGAAAGATTCATGCTCCAGGATAGTGTGGAAAATATAAATTGTATCACAATTTTCATTGTACAATTATTTTTACTAATTATTAAATTACATAATATAATTTGCTAAGTAATCCAAATAATTCGATACATTTGTGATTATGATTAGACAAGTCTTCCAGTACAATTGGTGCTGGTAGCCTACTCTACTGGCTATTCTTTGTCCTGGGCTTAGTTAATGCAGACAGGCTGATAGTTAAATATTACTGGATTGTAGCTAGGATTATATCATGTTTGTCATTGCACAATCATTTTGATTAATCATTGAGTTACATAATTTGCTAAGTAATCTAAATAATTTGATACTTAGTACTTTGTTAAATTTATAGGACTAATAAATGATTATAATAATGCTATTTATTTTATTATTAATGATATATTTTATTACAGGCACCACTAAGTGTTAAATTCTTTTAAATGTAAAACAGAAACAAACATAGTAAATTTTCTGTACACATAATAGGACACTGGTACTCACTGGCTGCTAAGTTAGAGAGTGTAATCATACGTATAATCAGCATCAATCCAGAGAGCTTATATGTGATAACACAACATCAATTAAGACAGCTAAAGGCAGAGATGTCTGCAAGTGTTTTTTTGGACACTCAAGTCGTCATGGCCAATTCTTAGTCGCAAGTCAATTCACTTTTAATGACTAATCAAATCTTTCAAGCTAGAAGTAAAATCTTTCCATGGCCCCAGAAGAGAAACTCAAGTTTTTATCAAATTATCTCGACCAACTGCAAGTCAAGTTAAATTCTTTCGTTATTTAGCTCAAGATTTTTGTAGAGTTATTTGAGCTACTATTTAAATTTTGTGAAACTCAATGGTGTCAGAAGTTCAGACTTTGAAAGCGAAATGTCACTGTTTTAGTGCGAAATCGGTCCTATGTTCTGATTATACTAATTTTGATTGTGGTTATCTCTTTTGTTGCACTTTACAGCTTCCCGAAGAAAACTGAGTTGAGAGTTCTTGTATATAGCCATCGCAATTGAATTCCTCAGCGTTTGATAGCTACTGTATATTATTGTGTCCTGAGCCGACACTCCCGATTGACTATAACTCTAACTAACTTAAAATAAACAGTCTCCTTATTGCGTTATCTTGTCCCGTATGCATTGCAGCGTGAATATGTTTCCCCTTCGGGTTTTATTGCATACCTTTTGTTAACCTACATGCTGTTGGCTGTTGCTACATGCCTTGATCACTATAATATTGTCTATTTTCATTATTCTGAAATGTAGCAGTGCTTGTAATCCGAGACCGTTTTGTATTTTCTGTAACTCACACCCCTTTTGGTCCGAGACCGACCTAATATACTTGTTAACTTTTTGACCTCAGTTTAAAACTGATTTCATAATACAAGGTGCACAATTTTGCATTCTGACTTCAGTTGTATGTAGGCTGTTGCTCATTTGTGCAGCATCTTGTAAGTCCTGCATCTCCAATATCAGGGGTGTTTTCTTTCAGAAGGTATGAGTCAACGCTAAATTTGTATTATCTAATTTACAAGCAAAAACTCATCTGCAAAAACTGACTGCACTTGCAGAAAGACATCATCAAAGCTCATCTCAAACTTTCCCAGAACATGTCTCTAGAAGCCTTTTTGCAAATTTTCCGCTCGTGCGGGGCTAAGCGGGGGGGGGGGGTGCCCACACCCCCTCCCACCCTCATCAGCTCAGTCCCCCCACTTTTTAATTTAAATTTACAATTTAAGCACTGTTTATTAGACGAGTTAGTTATCAGTTATGAAAGCAAAACTAAAAGAACTTACAGTGTCATCAAGGAATTCGGTATATTCAGCTTCAATTACTCTTATTCGCTGCTCACTCCCATCATCCATTGGCAATGCCATTTTCTAAGTGTACTGTTTGTGTATCGGCCTAAAACTGCTACAGTAGCGGTGATGATTTTTTTTATCAAAATCAAAATGAACAATTGTTTGCTCTGAAAGCTGAACTAACTTTTCGCGCTGAAACAGTCACGTGTCCTCGTACACCGGGTTCCCCAGAGTACGTTCGGGGTCTCACGTTTCCCCGCACAGTATCTCAGAACCTAAACTATAGCATTTATTAACTGTTTATATTTATAGAAATAGGAATTGTTAGGTTTGGACAAGTCAACCCTGGGTCAAGTTTCAGGATAGGTTAGGTCAGAGCCATTGAGTAGAGAGTTATGCTTTCCTATAGGCCATATAATACACCTCGCATAGTTCTAAACAAACAGGCCCCGCCCACATTTGGTCAAGCTGATTCATATATATTACAATGTTCTGGCCATGTGCTAATTTTGTAAGCTTGTACTAAATTGCATTTTTATGGGCTTTTATGACAACTGAGCCACAAATGCCCTTTCTCATGATACAGAACAGCTCTTAGGCTACAAGATGATTATTTTATTTTCTCAAAAAAGTAAATACAACTCCACTTACAACTTGTTTAACTTCTGAAATTGACATTACCTGTTGGTTTCACAAGTGGTGTATGAAAGCAGATTTGAGCACATCATTAACTGAATGACTTAGGACATCTTTTGTTATGAAAGAACCAGATTATTCAATGTGTTTGTGAATGAAAGTGTGAATCCAATGATTTTCTGACCCGTGGCCCCAAACACAACTCTGCTGCCTAATAGCAGAGCCAATCGAGGGGCCACCACCCTCCTAGTGCTGGATATTATTATAGTTTGATATGGCACAGAGGTAAAACTTTCTGTGGGACAAAAACCTCTAAGTCATTGACTGGACTCGAACCCACGTGCTTTCAGGTAACTTGCGTTATTGCTGCAAGATGCCCTAGTTCTCTTTCGCTATGCAACAAATGCAAATGTCATTGTGCAAGCAATAGTTTATACTTTTAAAAGTGATAGAACACATGTATTAGAATTCTCTTGTTATATCATCCTGTGTACTGTTTCCATCACACCAGAAATTACTCTGTAAAGCAAGCATTCAGGAACTGACAGTAGTACAACTTGAGCAAGTGCAGTCTTGAAGAATAAAAACCATCTACATATTTACATGTACAATTATGTAATTACTAATATTAATAAAATACTCAAAAAAGCAAGTTTGAATGCTATGATGTGCTTTGGGAAAGTTATCATTGCTAAAATGTATAAAACTGTCTACCAATTAGATTCTGTAACATTTTGTCGGCTCTAGGGCTCTCTACAGCCACAACTGTCAAAATACATTGCAGGGGCAAATACATGATTGCTTATGAATATTATACAGCCTATAGATTTATTGTACACATGGAATCATCTCTGGGCCCAGGAATGTTGTGAAAAAAGCACAAATAAAACAGCAACCAAGAAGAGATACACCATCTAGTTCTGTACATATGTGTACAAGTGTGCACACGTGTGTGTGTATATAAGGGAAGATTATGCTGAATCACACGGTAGATAGAAATGGAAAGTGGTATGCTAAGTTTCTCAAACTCTGAAAACGAGTAAATACAGATATCTTAGCAAATGACATCTATATTGAGTCATGTTACTTTTCCTTGCTGTCTTGTAATGTTTGAGGGCATGTGTACATTATACATGTATGAATTAGTTTATGAAATTGTATAAGTATCATTTTCAAAAATAATGCTGGCTGCACAACATGACTTGTGCATCATTCAAGTTTGTAAAAAAGATCATAAATAATAGCACATTGACATCCAAGACATTAGTTTTATTATCACAGCTGGTAATAACATTTTCTGTGGTCACAATACTCCTGGCAAAATCCACTCATTGTAAAGTAATTAGTCTTGTCTTTCTTTTGGCAACTGGAAATCAGAGAAAACTGCCACTAGTGGGTGGGGTGCAGAAATAACCATATTAAAAGTTGCATAGGATAAAAGTCCAATTTCTAAGCTATCTTTTGATATATTATTCATCAAAATAGCATTATTCTCTATCGAATAAGCTCGGAATAAAATTGTCAAGTCAGATTTTCCAATGATAATCAATGAGACCGCATGCTTTTGTTTAGAACTATGCATATCTGTTTCCGGCTCAGTTGTCACAACTCTCTACTCAATGGCTCTGGGTTAGGTAACATACAATGTGTTACAATGTATGTGTTATCTTACTCCTTGGTGTTATAAATGTATCATCTGTATCGCATCAAGAGTTAGGATGGCTGTAGGCAACAGACCTGCACTGCTTATTAAACTATTCATCAAAGGGCACATCTAATAGTGCATTTATATTACATATTCACAGGTGATGCAGACTATAAAACATTGCATGAGCTACTAGAAAAGACACTAAATAAAATAGTTTGCACAATGTTTTTCACCATCAAATCTAGAATAAACATGCATATACTGCTAACAGACAGTTAATATAACTCAAGGTGTGATAGCACCATAAATACAAGTGCATACACACTGCTATATACACTACATTTATTATATTACTCAACTATTCATACTGTCAGAGTTGTCTTCTATTGTCTAACATTAGTTATTTCCATTGCATGGAATAAGCATCAATTCCATTATGACACTGTGAGACATCTTATATATTGCTACATTCTCCAGCTTTTATCTATAAATAAATTTGCTGTAGTCCACGGAGCAAAACAACCTCACACCTCAATAAGCTGGGCTCTAGTTATAATACAGTGATTCATTGAAGATAGAGCTGGAGCATACCATACTCCCCGACACCTTAGTACTATTAGACGCCAGCAGGAGTGGAGGCTATAGATGAGGAGATGAACAGATGAGTCTCTCGCTGCTGTCTATACTTCCTCTGAACACGTGGCTCTGCATGTCTATGCCGCTCTCTGTGTCTACACTAGATGACATACTCTGCGTGTCGTGGAATGACTTATATCTGGTGTCACTGTATACCTTCATATCAATGTCTTCTGTATCACCTGCCAAAGCAGTCAACAATTTATGGTGAAATAGAACAATGTTGAAAAGTTGTCCACTCGTTCTTTGTATTAAGAAAGAAGACAACTTCGAAATTGGCAAGAAAAATCAGAATTCTGATTTGTTTGGGAAGAATTCGGTTATTAAAAATAAACCCAAGCCATTAGAGGAATCTGTAGAGATTGTGGTAGAAAGAGATAATCTGACTCAAAATCTAAGCATATCTGCATTACATCTACCCACTGTCAAATAAATATAACATAGGTACTTATCATCATGTAACTGCTAGAGGGTTGCATACAGGTAGCATAATATGTATTTATGTTACATAACGATAGATACAATATGGTACCAGTACATGTGAATTGACGTGTCTATCATTGACCCAGCAGATTCTGCAATAGTACAGTACGATGGCTAGGGCTCCAAACCGGAACAGTATGCAGTAGGATGTTAGTTCAACACCAGCACTTACCCAATTAGAATATTTTGCTCTAATGTGTGATGTGAAGAAGTGCATAGAAATGGTAGGGTTGTAGAGCTAGGGCTATATTGGACTAAGTAGCCAAGGCTAAGGATATACATGCACTATTTTTATGAACAATCAGTAATTCCACGGAATATTGATGATTGTCTGGCTTTGACCTGACATGGCATAATACAGATTGCAGTGACAATTGAAGGTCATTAGCATAGGATATATTATTTCAGCAGCCTCACAATCAGTTAGGAGCAATTTTGTAGATTTTGCAAATTTTCAGCCCATGTTACTTCAAACTGTAGAATCCTTCAGTTCTACAGTTAAAAACTTGAAAGCCATTCATGCGTAGAAATTTTCATTTCTACTGATACCTACACTGCTGCCTATACTGATACCAATACTGATACCTATACTGATACCTACACTGACACTGCACCTACCTGATTCGTTGTCTATACCTCTAGGGAGGATGTTGATTATCTTCTTGATTTTGTCCATAGTTGGGTAACAAAACTTGAGACTCATGGCAGTGCTGTAAGGAACTGTAACAGACGTTACTAATATATAGTACTAGAGTAACTGTAACAGACGTTACTAATATATAGTACTAGAGTAACTATAACAGACGTTACTAATATATAGTACTAGAGTAACTGTAACAGACGGTACTAATATATAGTACTAGAGTAACTATAACAGACGTCACTAATATATAGTACTAGAGTAACTGTAACAGACGGTACTAATATATAGTACTAGAGTAACTGTAACAGACATTACTAATATATAGTACTAGAGTAACTGTAACAGACGTTACTAATATATAGTACTAGAGTAACTGTAACAGACGGTACTAATATATAGTACTAGAGTAACTGTAACAGACATTACTAATATATAGTACTAGAGTAACTGTAACAGACGTTACTAATATATAGTACTAGAGTAACTGTAACAGACGGTGCTAATATATAGTACTAGAGTAACTGTAACAGACATTACTAATATATAGTACTAGAGTAACTGTAACAGACGTTACTAATATATAGTACTAGAGTAACTGTAACAGACGTTACTAATATATAGTACTAGAGTAACTGTAACAGACGGTACTAATATATAGTACTAGAGTAACTGTAACAGACGTTACTAATATGTAGTACTAGAGTAACTGTAACAGACGTTACTAATATAAAGTACTAGAGTAACTGTAACAGACGTTACTAATATATAGTACTAGAGTAACTGTAACAGACGTTACTAATATATAGTACTAGAGTAACTGTAACAGACGTTACTAATATATAGTACTAGAGTAACTGTAACAGACGTTATTAATATATAGTACTAGAGTAACAGTAACAGACGTTACTAATATATAGTACTAGAGTAACTGTAACAGACGTTACTAATATATAGTACTAGAGTAACTGTAACAGACGTTACTAATATAAAGTACTAGAGTAACTGTAACAGACGTTATTAATATATAGTACTAGAGTAACAGTAACAGACGTTACTAATATATAGTACTAGAGTAACTGTAACAGACGTTACTAATATATAGTACTAGAGTAACAGTAACAGACGGTACTAATATATAATACTAGAGTAACTGTAACAGACGTTACTAATATATAGTACTAGAGAAACTGTAACAGACGTTACTAATATATAGTACTAGAGTAACTGTAACAGACATTACTAATATATAGTACTAGAGTAACTGTAACAGACGTTACTAATATATAGTACTAGAGTAACTGTAACAGACGTTACTAATATATAGTACTAGAGTAACTGTAACAGATGTTACTAATATATAGTACTAGAGTAACTGTAACAGACGTTACTAATATATAGTACTAGAGTAACTGTAACAGACGAATGTGTAACTGTTCGAAAAAGACAGTTCGAAACAGGATGTTTTAAAAGTGGACAGTTCAACACAGGACAGTTCGAAATGCCTAACCCCAAACCCCAACCACCAGATTTTAACTCATTTTTATTTTTAATATTATGTTTTTTTTATTTAATTAATTAAATTAATTAATTAAAAATAATTATCTGCAAGTTGTGTTCTTCTAAATGTAATCTACACAGTTTCCAACTGTCCTGTCTTGAACAGTTCAGTTGTGAAACGTCCTGTTTCGAACTGTCTTTTTCGAAATGTCTCTTTACCGTAACAGACGGTACTAATAAATAGTACTAGGATATGACTGGACAAATCACACTACTCTGTTGTACACCAATCACAGTCTGTGATACTAATGCTAACATCTTTTTCAAGGAGAGGGGGGCACCAATTCAGAATTATTAGCTACTCTGTATTTGGTGTTACTCCCCAGCATTGACAATCAATAATACATGTGCTTATCTATATTATACAATATAGCCTTTGATTTCGCGTCTCAATCCACTATACTGGTGGCTGGTAGTTACTACTACCAACTCCCACCCACTAGACCAGCTGGTGGTCATGTCTATCACTGAGTGATTCAGACAGGGAAGAAGAGTCCAACTTGTATACTATATTTATATATTGTATTTTTAGCAAGGAATTTGTAATACCTGCAAGATTGGTGTCATACTGCCTATTATCATATTGTTTGTTATCGCACTGCCTGCTCTCATACTGCCTGCTGTCATACTGCCTGTTGTCGTACTGCCGGCTGTAGAGAAGGTCAGTTGATGACCCCATGAGTGACAGGTCAGCGGGGGAAGGCGTAAGGTACTCAATCTCCGTTACACTGCTTATCAGATCCGGGCTCCGCTACAAATATAAACATATACAGTGCAATGATGTAATACATGGTCAAGGTATATATTATACTTATAAGTACCTACATGTAGTGTGATAGGAATATTTAGTGTACTTACCTACACTTACCTATACTTACCTACACTTACCTATACTTACCTACACTTACTAGGTCTACTTATATAGATGTACACTCTTCTTACATTGCACATACATACAACTATATGTTACAATTCTACTGAAATATACAGATAACTGTAAAATACTGACCTGGGTGGATGCTGATGCCCCGCAGTCAAATGTTGGTTCACAATCCTGTATATAAATAAAGTAAATGTACATGTGTGTGTTGTATAATATACAGCAACATACACCTGTAGTATGCTTTGCGTCACCACACACTCGGTGGGGGGGGGGGGGGGGTGGAGGTTTCGATCCAAATAGTAAACAAATTACGTTTGATTACTGCCGCACACACCTAGGAAGTTGTATCACTGACAAATGGTGGATTGACTGCAGTGGAATCGGAGTTGTCATCTCTGAGGTTTCGTAAACAACCAATCGAAATGAAAGCAATGATCAAAAACCAATAAAAATGGTGATAGACGCCTATATGCTGAAACTAAATATCACAATATGGTGTTAACTGTCTTTACTACTCATCCAATCAGCAGTCGAAATTTCTATGCAAGAGAGATAATAACTCCAAAAAAGTTGCTGATTACGCTAGAGCAATGACGTGCTTTCTTCGACTCACCTGTTCACTGGAAGTAGTGCTGTACGAGCTGGAAGTAGACATAAAACCATTTGTTTTAACTCTGTTGCCATAGTAGATTTGACTCTCCACTAAATCATAGTCGGGTCTATCTACCCGCAGCGCCACCACCCTGTCCTGCCGGAGACATCGGGCTACCTGTGCGCATGTCATCAATATGGCGCGTCTACCGTCTACGGTGATCAGCTTGTCTCCTACTTGAAGTCTACCATCCTACAGATGATACGCATGCTGTGTAGTTGGTAATATACCAAATAACCCATACGCTGACTAGCCTACCCAGTACTAGTCCATCAGCCAACCATCAAAAAGTGGCTTAGTTTTTGAAGTTCGCTCCTGACCTCTCCAATCTACACAAATTTTTAGCTCCAAAGTAAACAAGACCTGAATTTTATGATTCTGGAAACTAACCCTCTGAAATATGTTGACGAAGACCTCAAATTTTAGGTCAAAGTTCACCTCCTCAACGAAAATGGCCAATATTTGCCATTTTTTGTGGTTTGCGAACCTCCTGGCAATAAATCCATAACGCATAGGCTCTTCATATTTAAATACAATGTTACCACAAGCAGTCCAATGCTCTGTGTCAAATTCTATGAGTGTCAGTTCAAAATTTTTAGCATGGAGAGAAAAATTGCTTCGTTACAGAGGGTATAATTCCCTATAATAGAAAACCTTCTGGCACCAAATCCATAACACATAGGCTCTTCATATTTAACTATAATGCTACCACAAGCAGTCTAGTGCTCCATGTCAAATTTCATGAGTGTCAGTCCAAAAGCTTTATGATCAAAAGATAAATTATTTCGTTACGGAGGGGGATAATTCCTAATAACAGCAAATCATTGAAATTTCCACAAACTCCAGATTTTTGGTGTTGTCGTAAACAAGGCCTCAATCTCATGATTCTAGAATAGTTTGACAATGACTTTCTTCCTATTTAAGGATGGTGTTACTACATTTAGTGCAATACCCTGTGCATAATAACATGATAACCTGTGCAGACTTTCTACGGAGAGCAACATCTCTTTTGTCACAGAGGAAATAACACGTAAAATAATCATTCATGAAAATTTTAGAATTTTATAAACATTTACTGTTACACAGCTGACCTTCCAAGTATACTCTAGTGCTGTTCTACTGTATCTACTTGAGAACTTATAAGCCATCAATGTATCTTGTAATGTATCTCAGCATCAGCCCAGCGATTGTAAGATAATATTGATGTACTTTATTACAATTAAAGATACAGGTTAAGTAGTATATTTAGTGACAAGGCATACAATATATGCAAAAACCCATGACATAATGACCTCTATATTACCCACTTGCAGGGACAATAAGAACTAGAGCTAATAGACTCAAGTTGGAAGCAAAATGTGCTGTAATATCAAACTAAAAAATTAATTGTAATTTGATTCCGTAAGATACAGGTAAGATACAGGTAAGATACAGGTAACCGTAAGATACAGGTAACCGTAAGATACAGGTAACCATACAGGTAACCGTAAGATACAGGTAACCATACAGGTAACCGTAAGATACAGGTAACCATACAGGTAACCATACAGGTAACCATACAGGTAACCATACAGGTAACCATACAGGTAACTGTAAGATACAGGTAACCGTAAGATACAGGTAACCATACAGGTAACCATAAGATACAGGTAACCGTAACACAGGCACAAAATATGACATGCATAAATTTAAAATTAGAATTTAGGCTAAACTTACAATATTAATATACAGGCATACAAGTATCTATATGTCATCTGGTACTGTGTACTTGCATGTTATTGGTCTTCTTACAGGAGCAAAAGACAGTATGTAACATGTTAGGATAAACAGTTTCACCACTAAATAACTTTGTAGGTGAGATCTACATCATTCTCTCATCCATAGTTAACAGGGCTCAGTTTATAGACTCTTGTACAAATTGCAGCAACATAATTGGCATGGGTAGCATGAATCTTCAGTAATGATTTACGAGGTGACTAATCCCACCACTTGTTATGAAACGTATAAATCCAAGTGCATTGACAGATTTTCTATGCTCAGGTAAATGATAATGGTAACTTTTTCGAACACACAAATAATCACGATTAATAATTTGAAACTTTGTTTCACTAGGTATATGAAGTGTCATACTGCACACTAGGAATACAAGGTTATACAGCAATTGGAGTACAGTTTGTTCAGTACTAATAATAGTCAAGTCTTTGGGTGTTCAGTGGCCATGTGGTACTTGATTTCTTTTGGTTGATAGCATTTGAAATACCTATACTACTTTAATGATAGCTCTGAGTCATTCAAGAATCGCCATCATAGCTGTCATCATCACCGTCGATGGTACTGTATGCTGCTGAGGTTGATCGTAATTCAGTTGAGGTAGTAACATGGCACCATTGTTTCTAGCCAGTCCGTCCTAGCAAAAGACAAAAATACGCAAACTCATCTAATTTTTTTAAAAAGACGTTTCTAAGGATATGAATTGCTAAACAACAAATTTTTTTACCCTTCATAATTTAAGCGCATGTACTCGTGCTCGTAATTTAAACTTCTGCATGTTTGAACATAAGGGAGAAAAGTGAAGAGTTCTGCTTCAAGGAATTCTTACATGTACAATGTACATGTATATGTCATCCATCAAAGATATTTTATGATATCCAATCAACACACATCTTGCCCCTTGCATCGGCAGTAAGAACATACTTACTAAGGCGAGGTCTGTCAGCATACTTGCTGTGTATATCTTGTAACGCTGGTATGAATACAGACGTCTTATCACTCACCAATCACATCTTCACGGTCTCTTTTCAGCAATGCAACTTGCACCTAAAACAGCAAAGGCTTTACAACTGTAGGTAATGAAATATAAATGTACTGGTCCAGAAACAAAGAATTATTCTAGAGTGTAGGTGGTAAAATATTAGTAGAAGAATAATAGGAGTGGAAGGGCTGTGTGCATGTGAAATAACAGAAGGGCAAACATAACTGCAGTCTTCACAGTGAAATTAATGCCACAGTTTTAATGCTGGTATCCTCCTGAAAATATCTAGTAAACATGGAACATAACTACAACCTCGATTAGACTACTTGAACATTACGCTTAATTATATACATTAAAATCAAAATGAAATTGAATTTTATATTGCATTGCTAGGCAAAATGTACACGTAGGCTACTATAGCAGTCTTGCTACAGTATAACGTATAATAGCAGAGTAACACAATACAAGACTACAAATAGTATAATTTTGTATACACTGGATCTGTCTATAATAATAATAAATATTTATACATGTGTATTTAAAACTACATTTATTTTATAAATTTCTTGTGGATCAAGATCATGCAAAAACATTTTGCTGAATGCGATCATTTTTATCACATTTAATTATATTATTATAAAAATAATATATTGAGTAATTATAAATAATAGATTTGTGACGCATTATGGGCGTAATTCACATGGTAATGGAATAAGCAATAAGACTTTCATAAAATAATGATTATTATTAATTATAATTATGGATAAATCCATGTTTACATTAAAAAATAATTGCCATAAATTTTAATAAATAATTAGGTAAACTGAAATTCTTATCCATGTCACAAAATCAAGAAAATGAAGTTCAAATTTTTCAACCAACTAGCTACTATAACTATTGAATATAATCTTTCTACTAGTCAATCACATACCTTTTCCAGAGAAACTGAGGCCATTTAGTCTTCGGTTTCTAGTGATTCTCATGATAGACCTATATTATGTGCTGTAAACCCTAGAGTGAGTTAACTCTCAGTTCAAACTCCTTGTCTTATGTCTAGCTGTTTCCATTCTTCAATGAATATCTATGTCAATATTTATTTAGAGAACAGTTTGTCAGAGCTGCAGAACTTCTTGTACTGTCATTCTTTGGATGCTCCATTTAACTTTCAAGATAACCAATATGGAGAACTGAATGAATTTATCATTACACATCTGCTACAAAAGTTACCAAATCTAGTATCCAGTAGGTTTGTTGCTACTACACTTTCTTAGATGACAGGAAGTGCATGCAACTGACCAATGAAAGTTGGCGTAGGGGGATTCTAATAATTTCTAACAGCGAGTAAGGAGCAGACAACTCTAATTTTAAAAATTTCGGAAAAATTAAATTTTCACTTCTTTGTCAAGTGATTTCGAGGGGTTAGTAAGTGGATTTGAATTCCCCATATTTTAATCTATCTGTATACAAAATATTGCGTAGATTGGAGAGGTCAGGAGCGAAAAGTCACAATTTTGCTACTCAGCTGATGGACTATACCCAGGATAGTAAACTACATCCAACACTATAACAAGAATTAAATATTGGGAGATTTACACACTAATAGACTATATACTTTGTAATATTATGTAATGCATGAACATGCATGACAAATGAATGTTCATCAAACATACAAACTCATTATAGGATTTCATAATGTTCTAAAACTTCACTTGGCGACTAGTCTGTCAGTTGGGAAAAACCAACAGCAAGCATTGTTTACCGTATGGAATGGTACAATAGCACAAAATGGAGATTTATATATACCAGTGTCATTGTAGTGTCCAGAACACTGCACTCATACCTGTATACAACATGTGCATGTAGGCCTAAGTTGTACATGTATGTGTAGTGAACATAGGGTAGTAACTGACTCACTTACTAGCACACATGCTTGTACACAGTACCCAGTATAAACACATAAAGTTCACGTTGACACATACATGTACATGAAGTACTAATGCATGTACTATTTCCATGTAATATGTGATGTAACATTGAACTATACCTTTAGACATAAGATCTAGAATTTCACATAATATAATGATAAATGATATATGTGATAAATTCATTGCTATTTGACTAAATGTAGAGCTATGACTACAGCTTCCCCTGGGAATTGTAGAGAATTAGTGTGCATGTCATATCAAATGTTTGAGTCGATGGATCATGCTAGAAACGCTGACCTGGGAGTCTCCCATCCTGCACACACAACAGTAGTCACAGGATATACATTTCCATATAACATGTGTACATACATGCCCATATATGGACATGTATGGCTCAACAGAAAATTCGATACACTTCTCACTGCATCAGTCCATCTTATATGGACTTGAGTCAATAGTTGATGGTAGCGGATGAAATAAGGTATGAAAATACATGTAGGTTGTAATGTTCTACTGCGTCATTTGAACAAATAGTTTGAGTAAAGCAGTGAATATGACCACTTTAGCCCTGTGTAGTTTTAACGCCCCGACAATGGAAACCGATGGGCCTGGAGGTCAGGCTAGCTACTTCCTGCATATAATCGTTATGTGGTACGTTATGTGGTACGTTATGTGGTACGTTATGTGGTACGTTATGTGATACGCGTAACATGTGCCAGTCCATGGTATCATTCAATAACTCACTAATACTCTCTCTCTGCACGTGTAGGCTATTACAAGTAATGTAATATAATCTCCAAAATATAATTTCAGCAATTAACTGCTCTGACGTGATGAATCGTGTCATTAAACGCAGTGACAGCACAGAATAGATGGCCAATGTGAAGGTCATTCATAGAATGCTTTTAGCATAATTGCAAGTGTTTACTGCGCAAAATATAAATAAAATGGTATAATTAAATTCATTAGGCATACTTAAGAGAAATCTATAAGCCATAACATTCAATAAACAACCACAATGATGTCTATGTGTATGATATATTATACACTAAGTAGGTATGTAGAGAAATAGTGAAGTGGGAAGAACACTGTGGTATTGGTGGAGTGCATATTTTGTATAAGAATAAAAATATTTGTAAAGATTTTAGTAGTGAGAGTTGAAGCAAAAATTTCTGTTCCAGTTTTTAGAAATATGGACTACAGACTGTATATAAGAGTATAGATCGCATATATTAGACTGTATAATAGCATATAGATGGCATAATATTATGATGATATTGTATTACATTGGATGTGTATACTAGATGTGTATATTAGACACTATTAATGTAGAATAGATTATAATATAACATACATGTAGACTACAGTGGGAATAGAGGAATATAATGTATTATAGAACGTAGATTATATAAATATAATCAGTATAATCAGTACAAAGTATAGAATAAGGAGTATAATATATAATATGAAGTGTAGACTACTGGGTATACTATAGAGTATGAGGTATAGACCGCAGACTATAAACTATAGACTATAGAATGTAAGGTATAGACGTTAGACTGTGAGTAGTACACACTACACAGATATACCCATCATAATAGCCTTAGGTAGCTCATTGGAAAGGTAATTTCCGTACATCAACACAATGAGTATGATATTATTACTTATATTGATATTCCTAATGCTAACGCTTCTTCAACTTCCCTTTTACATTTCACTCTATTTCAATATCCATTCAATGACTGCAACCTGTTTGAAGTCAAGTTCTAAATATATCTTCAAACACTGCTGAACTACTAAAGATGAACCCAGCTGCTGCTGCTGCTGCTGCTGCTTTCCCAGTTCTACTATATATTACATAAACCATAGGGGGAGGAGGAGGAGGAGGAGGGGGAGGGGGAGAGGGGGGTATACTAAACCTGTGTTTATACTCTACTGTGGAGACTGATTTCATATTAACAATTTCACTCAAATAAAATGATGTACCTGAAGGCTACTATCACATGCCTATGTGGAATTGTATTCATGTCTAGGCCCCATAATAACTCTTCATTTTAGAGAAGTGATTAATTAATTAACTGATTACATTCTATCAAGTCTACATGTATATTATACATGTATGCAGGGAACCTGCATGTGAATGAAATAATTACATATATTTTTATATACAAGTGTACATGTATACTTGTATGTAATGTCCATATAATAGCACAATTATTCACCATTCTAACGAAATGCAGTCTGTAGACTTCAGCTAAAACTCTAGGCTGTACAGAGATTGTTTAGAGAGCTAAACAGGAGACGGATGAGTGTATGTCACTAACTACTTGGGTTCTATACGGACAGTATGTAGACAATATCGCGTTCACACTGAATATAGCATCATATGATTCTAGTAAGGTAGCTGATTTAGCTGTAAGACAAGGCTGAGCAATTAGCAGTATTAATTAGATGTATCCAATTATTCCATTAATTAAAATCCTTATACTTGTACTTGTAGTGGACAGTGAGTGTTCCTAATACTTCACTAAGTATGGCGCGTATTGCACTCCAGCCCTATAATAACTTCAGTGGGATCAGGTACTCTACCTACAGGTGGGGATTGCATGACTATCTAATGGAAGAAATCTATATAATACAACTATATCTAACATACTGGTATATACATATGCATATACATATACATATACATATGCATATGCATATGCATATGCATATGCATATGCATATGCATATGCATGCATATGCATATGCATATACATATACATATACATATACATATACATATACATATACATATACATATACATATACATATACATATACATATACATATACATATACATATACATATACATATACATATACATATACATATACATATACATATACATATACATATACATATACATATACATATACATATACATATACATATACACATACATAATTATACATATAATAGCTATATTAGTTTCTTTGCGGCCTAAATTTCAGGCACAGGCCAATTTGCTAACGCTAAAATCCTTTCCGGCACACATCCGTCACAGAGTTTTGAACACGCTGGCCTGGGTCGAAAGCAATACCTCGCTTTGGTGCGAAGAATCCGGGTGTGCTGATGAGCTAGGGATGGTTTTCTCCGACCAAGTAAAACTGCAAAAATCGCCGTTTGGGCCGGAAGGCCATTTTTGATTTTTATTTGCGACCCAGGTCGGTCCAAGAGGCCACGAAGACACTACATCATAGTATATTCTATACATGTATATACGTAGGCCTATAATTGTATGCCTTGGAGAAAGTGATATGTATTATAGTACACAAGTCATATACATGTACATAATATTATAGTACACATATTATACTAGTATATATACACTGCATGTCTATATACATAGTAATGTGTTATAGAGTAAGTAGAGAACCAGTAGTCATCTATCCACTCCACATACATTATACTAGTACTTGTACAGATCACCAGTCCTTGCATATCAATATATACATGTACATGCATATGTGTATAATGTATATGTAAAAGAGCAGTAAGTACTGCAGTACATACATGTACTACCAAACACATAGCAGTATTTCGAGGCATAAATTTGCACTAAATCCATAACAAGAATCGTCATAGGCTATATGTTATAATGTAGCGAATACTTTGGGAATCTTCACTAAATAAGAGTTGTCTTCTCTTCATTTTGTAAGTTGTCCGCTCTTAATCCAACCTCAGCATATAGACGTCTTTTAGCATGTATTTAGTAACTGTTAATTCCTGGTATTTTACCTTATTCGTATATAATATATCATACTAAATATTTGTAGAGACCAACATGACAATCACCTCAACTAAGAGTGAGCCAACATCATACTAGTATCTAGGGATTAATTACGTGTACATAGTTCGGATTTTCTTTCTCTCATGATAGTTACATGTATAACGTAAATTTTTCACCATCGTGTTATTATTTAACTCCCAATGCATACACACGTATGAACATGTATATTATTGGTATAGATGTACATGTATGTACACTGTTTGTTACTGGTACACATGTATGTACTGTAACCTACATACTTAGAGGAATAACATTACGTCATGTTGTTAGTAAGTAGAGTGGACAACGATTTCTAATGATATTTATATGGTGGCTGTAGCTCACACATACAATGTACATACTCTTGTATATTATACTGTATGTTTATGGATCTAATAGAAATACTATGCAATCTTTATAACTTATACAATATCTGAGGAAATTGCTTTTAACATAGTACCTGCTGTTATATCAGCTAACTATTTGAATAGAGAAATAAGAATGAGAAATGAAGAGAGTTGATGAATAATAAGTATATCTATAACTCTCTATCCTCTACGCAGGTTATTTGTCCAAACAACTTTGTTAAAAGCATTGAATAAATTTTAAAAACAGGAAATATATATGAAGCTTTGCATAAATGTTATCATCCTTGCCACATGATGCATTATTTATAGACTTGGACCCACATGTATATACTGAATAGATGAGGGGGGGGGGAAGTGTTAGACCTGGATGTAGACTGAGAGACAGTATGGTCCATATTACTGAGTATATAGACATGTGCTGCTATCTACATGTACTGTAAGTACATGTTAGACATCTAGTGTACGCACATACATGTAGTACGTACACAGCACCCACACACTACGCATACAGTACGCATACAGTGCAAGCCTGCTCCATTAGATATGGAGAAAAGGGGGGGGGACAAACACTAACCCGTTCAGCGGAACCTCCAGGAAGTAAGGATCTAATGGCTATTCCAGTACTCCGAGAGCCTACTATAGTTATACCACAACCTTCGATAGCATCACACGGCAGATGAAGCTCAAACTCTCCCACACTAGGCGGCCTCATGCTATAAGAACAATGAACACTTTACCTACATACATATACAGTACCTTCACATGTATTGTATCTACCTACATACATATACAGTACCTTCACATGTATTGTATCTACCTACATACATATACAGTACCTTCACATGTATTGTATCTACATACATACATATACAGTACCTTCACATGTAGTGTATCCATTACATTTACACAACATGTACAAACACATGTCTACATGTAGTCAACGTATATTTTAGAAAGTAATAGGCCGTCACAGAAACAACTTGTGATGAAGAAACAAATTCAAGTATTTTCAACTAATAAAACTACATAATGAATAGGCTAAAGATAATAGAATATACACATTGATGACAGCACTGCACACTTACAGAGTTTTTATATGTATACACATCCAATAGCAGAGCTCTCACGGTCTGGAGAACACAGGCTACACCTCTAGTATGTCCACCAGTGTCCAATATGTTGGCTACCTGAACGCTGACCACTGTCCATAAATCCAATCTGCATAACGCAAGGAGTTATTGGTAAATAATTCACTGGAATACAGCTTCACGTACTAAACAATGCACGCACATATATATGCAGCATATGCACAGCTCGTATATTACAATATTGTTAGTTGATGTTGAAGAGAAGAAAAGTGATTTGTGTGTATTGATTTAGTTATGATATTCTACGTGTATTCACTGCAGTTAGGACAGTAAATCTAATGTTTAGCATGGCTTACCAGCAACTAATTATTCTGAACAATAACATATTAGATAATTAAATGCCAAGTACGCTCTTTGTTAGCCTTGGAACTGCATCTTGCTGAGTTTAGTGCTCAGGCTAAGCTGCCAAATAAAGCAATAACAGTTTGATTATAGCTTCGATGAGTTGAGCATACCTCGTTTATTTACCTTCCTGAGAAAAGAGTCTCTGTTCTCTTGCCGTACTTTGGACTGAGTCTGGGCGTTTCCTGTAGTCAGTTCCTAATGTAAACAGAGACATAAACAGGTTAATCAATAACATATAAACGAACAGCAAACAGCCAATGAATAAAAAATTGGAAAACCAAAATGAAGCACTATGTGATGAAAACTGGAATATATGACAGCCAAACATACAGTACGATGACTTGTAGCTGTAGAAACAATCATAAAATAGCAATGTTGGTTTAAACTTCTATAAAAATCAAAACTTGAAGAATATTCCTTTTTTTTGTCCATCCTAGTTGAAGTTAGTAGAACTAACAGTGGCAATATAATTGCAACAATTTTTACCTGATAATTATGTAAGCAGAGTTCAGTCTGCTCATTACTGGAATTCAATGCAAATTGACAAAAGGGATTTAGATTAAATTTGTGTTGGTGTTGTGATACATTTGACATATTCGCGGAGCAAATAAATTGTCAGGGCAACGCAAACCTCTGGTAATATGGTTGTGAGTCTATGAATTCCTGATGGCCCAGTGTGTAAATACACATTCCCACGAACTACGGTAAATTGTAAGACGACAAGAGCTCATGAAAACGCCGTTATTCTTTCAACGCATGAAATATTTTAACAAGTTTTGCAGTCATCTTAAGCCTGGAGCAAACTGGAGGCGAAATTAGTCGCGCGGCAAGTGGGGCCATTTTGTTTCACTTCGCGCTTCCAAGCACACTAGGTGTGGAACATTCGCGTTGGACTAACTGGCTTGCGCATGTCCTGCCCTTATCTATATCGAAGTTTTTGCGCGAAAATACGTAATGAACAGGCTGTTGACCAATAGCACGCACACGGCAAGCCAAAATATCAAACATATTTGATCAAGGCAAATTCGCAAAATTAGCTCAACGCGGCAGGGTCTCTTTCGTTTCTTGCAAATTCTTTAGCGAATTTCGCCCCATTCGCCTCCACTCTGGGCGGCCCTTTAGAACTAGAAATCTGATGCTTCAAGAGACTAAGAAAGTCTGATAGTTCATCGAAGCTAAATTTAGTTGAAGAGTCAAGCAGGCATGCTGCATATCATTAACACAGCGAGGTAGCTGTTCTAAATTTGACCTCTATGTTGAATCAAAGCAGTTGCTAACAGCCTACAGGGCCTCTAGACCAATTTAACTCTGTCAAGGAGGTCAAGTATATCCTCCAATATACCCAATAAAACAAGGTCCTCACATACATGTAAGTGGGCGCTACATGTTTTTGCAAGGAACTTAGGCTAACCCAATTCTGTCAAAACATTCCAATACAGTTGGCAATTTTCTCAGAAAAGCAAACTAAGCAAGAAAGTGTGTCCCCAGGTTACGTAATTAGTACCTAAATATTCAATTCCCGAGAATCATGAAGTTTGATTTGAAGTGAGCATCACGTAACGTCATCAGCAGATATCTACAATGTGTGTCATATTTATATCTTGACAACAGTTGTGTAACAGAAATTATCGAACAATCATCACGACTTAGAAAGTAACAATCAATTTCCTGCATTGGTGAAGAGGTGTCAAGCATCATTCAATCAGACAATTAGCTTCCAGAGTTTTATTGATTTGATACTAACTTACAAAACTTGTGTATATCTGTACATATACTCTACAACTGTATTTATGCATATAGAGATGCTATTATTTAATTAAAATCCGATGTAACATATAATAGACAGATCGCTCAGAATGTCGCTGTCTGACTTCCTGTTGTTTCCAATTACATCCACAGTTCATCGCTGAACTCCTTTTAGCATATCGAAGGAAGCCATGATGAGCACGTAGAACATAAAAAGAAGCGTTGCTACGACGATTGTAGGTAACCGACCAATGAGAGAAGATAAGATTAAGTACCCTAACACTGCATAACCTAACACATAGTAGTTAGCTAGAAACCTAAGGCTAAGCCGAGGATGCTTGGGGAGGTTAGTGTCAGATCCCACATTGTTTGAAGGTTTACTGAGTAGTCTACGGGCTACATATCCAATGAGTCCATCACTGTTATAATGTTCATCAAACCACTCGCCGTACTAAAAATAGATAACAATATTAACTTATGATTTCATTATCTCTCTACTTCCATGAGCTAACCAATCAGAAGGTGTCTACCATTTACATATACAACAATAACAACAACATGCATGTCTACGTAACAACTGTTATAGGTGTTAAACAGGATATGCTGTACATGTACGCACACTGCACAATTGTAAACAATAATATTTGTGCTAGGTAGATGATGTAATATGCACATATCTCTACTTCTGTAAAATACCGGTGTAATTGTCTACTAAAAGAGTAAAGCAGGCATAGCAGGAGGAATAACACACACAACTGTAACTAAACATATCACGATACACCTAGAGGTGCCAAAGAGCTCAACGTTCAAAGCCCAGTCAAGGTCGAGCTATTGTCACGGAACCACTATCTATCAATAATAAATTCTTTGAGATAAAAATAGTATAACAGTTCCATGATTCCAATAACTTAGTTTGTGAATACAATGTGTTTCGTAATGAAATGAAATGACTTCGAGAAATAATTAGTTCATAAATACAAGGTATATCATACACTTAAAGTGTTTGAGCCAACCAATATTAAATACATGAAGTGTTACCAGTTCTCTATATACATACATGGACAGTAATACAATGTACATATATATACATATACTATTACAATATGTACATCGTAGGTCTATATAACAGTATAAATTATATACATGTAATAGTGGGTATATATAATACATGTACATGTAATAGAGGGTATGCCCACTTGTATAGCACACATACTACTCAACAAATACAGTGTATAGTATAGGGAACGTGATTGGTTGGTTACACATAGGAAGGTGTATTATAGTACAGGGCACGTGATTGGTTACACATAGGAAGGTGCATTATAGTACAGGGAACGTGATTGGTTACACATAGGAAGGTGTATTATAGTACAGGGTACGTGATTGGTTACACATAGGAAGGTGGAGATTGTAGTACTAATCATGAGAACTAGACTTGATTGTGTATTATTAATACATTTACAGTTAAGAGTTATCCTCCTTTCATGTTCTGTATCACAAGGGAAGATAACTCTAGTGGAATCACCCGTTCCTTACATGCGGAGTTTTGATTGCCAACACAGCAATAGTTCATCCTCTTAATCAGTGAAAAATCTTTAAAGGGGCGAGCAGTAGAGAGCTAGCGGTAGGGAGATAGCGGTAGAGAGATGGCGGTAGAGAGATGGCGGTAGAGAGATGGCGGTAGAGAGATGGCGGTAGAGAGATAGCGGTAGAGAGCCAGCGGTAGAGAGCTAGCGGTAGAGAGCTAGCGGTAGAGGGCTAGCGGTAGAGGGCTAGCAGTAGAGGGCTAGCGGTAGAGGGATAGCGGTAGAGAGATAGCGGTAGAGGGATAGCGGTAGAGAGATAGCGGTAGAGGGATAGCGGTAGAGAGCCAACGGTAGAGAGATAGAGGTAGAGGGATAGCGGTAGAGAGATAGAGGTAGAGAGATAGCGGTAGAGAGATAGCGGTAGAGAGATAGCGGTAGAGAGATAGCGGTAGAGAGATAGCGGTAGAGGGCTAGCGGTAGAGGGCTAGCGGTAGAGGGCTAGCGGTAGAGGGATAGCGGTAGAGAGATAGCGGTAGAGAGATAGCGGTAGAGGGATAGCGGTAGAGGGATAGCGGTAGAGAGCTAGCGGTAGAAGGCTAGCGGTAGAGGGATAGCGGTAGAGAGATAGCGGTAGAGAGATAGCGGTAGAGGGATAGCGGTAGAGGGATAGCGGTAGAGAGCTAGCGGTAGAGGGCTAGCGGTAGAGGGCTAGCGGTAGAGGGATAGCGGTAGAGGGATAGCGGTAGAGAGATAGCGGTAGAGAGATAGCGGTAGAGAGATAGAGGTAGAGAGATAGCGGTAGAGAGCTAGCGGTAGAGAGATAGCGGTAAAGAGATAGCGGTGGAGAGATAGCGGTAGAGAGATAGCGGTAGAGAGATAGCGATAGAGAGATAGCGGTACTGATTTCATAGTTTTACCAAAGTGATTGAAATAGCAAAAGCAAGAATATTGGTCAAACCAAAAAAGAAGCAATGGGGGGGGGGGGGGAGGGGGGAAGGAGCGGGGCATAGAGAGGTCGAGAGAAGATAACTATGGACTATAACAGATAACTTGTCCATGACTATATTATCGTATCCACTAGGTAAGGTGTAAGTAGTACCTTTCTATTGACGGCACAGGAGAGCTTATAGAGCTGTATAACACAGAATCCTGACTCGTATGACCTGACAGGCTGAAGTTCAGGGTCACATTTATACGTTATGTTGGTGAACCTCTTCAGTCCGTTGATCACCTGAAGCATAAATGACTAGTGGACAAGTGTGTAGAGGATTGTGTGATAGCCGCAGAAATAACGGCCGCTACATGAACACTTCATATGAAGTAATGACTGTGATATGCAAGGAATACGAAACTACAGTACAATACAGTGTTATATAGAAGCAGCAGCTGGGGTCTAGTGTCATACTCTATAGCGTTATATACATGTAGTGCTATGGAATAATGTACCTGGTGCCTGCCGAGGGCTGTCAACTCTACCTGACCATCTCCTCTAACGAAGTGATCAGGGAGATCATCTGATGTAGTGTCAGTTACTGTGTCTGTTGATATTGATACATCACCCTCTGGTATCTGTAGCCAATGAGCAGCAGTGTTACATGTGACTAACCAATGAGCATGTTGTACACATCTACATGCTGTAGATCTGCCACATCAGACACACTATCTATTATCATTATATATTACACAGTTACATTATACATGTAGTTCTATTGACAGTGTGCCGTAGTATAGAGTATTAGTCCCTCAGAGCCGTCTATCAACTCCACAATGACTTACTGAGAGTTTAAAGATGGTGGACAGCTGGTCCATTGACTGCTCCAGCCAGCGGTCAGTATTCAGATAGTCTTTATTGTCTGAAGAGATCTGTGCATCATTGAACTCTGCTATCTTACCCAGACCTACAATAATGGAGACCAATAGACGGTATGCAGCAGTACATGTAGTAGAGATAACAGACATGTAGTAGAGGGTATAGTAGAAGTAGCAATAGTAGTATAACATGTTGGAGTAGAACAGATAGAGTGGTAATGAATATGTCTATAATAATAGTACATAGTGTAGCTGTAGCCATTTATATTAGTAGATATAGTAGCTAGTCTCACCTATGAAAGAGAGTATAGAACTGTCATGACTAGAAGATGGTTTACTTTCTAAAGCTTTCCTCTGCTTTCTAACTCTCTGCTGTGCATTTACCATCTCTTGTAGTAGAACATGGACCTGTAAGTATACACAGTATATAGGTCAGGGTGTCCCATACAGTATATAGGTCATAGTGTTCCACATGTAGGCTAGAGTGGTTCATATAGTATATATACATTGTAGGTCAACTCACATGTATGTAATATACTACTAGGAAATAGTAAATAGAGCCAATCTTAGGAACGTACTATATGAGACTAAACTAACTGGTTGAGCTGTAACTAGTTTATAACATACAGAGGGAGAGGATCAGTTGATTACCTGCTTATAGACAGCCTCAGAGAACAGAGGTCTGTAGCCAAAGGTGGGGGATTCCAGAGCAGATACTTGGGAGGAGACCAGAATATCGGCGGGTCCGGCCATACCAGCGGTCACATCGCCATATCCTGTCGAGTGAGGGTCGGGGAAGTAGTACGTACAGGATATGAAATTCACATCAACTGTAAACAGACATACAGACAGACAATGTATAGTTACACAGAACACAGAGAGGGTGGAATAATCATACCACAGAGACACATAAAACTTGAGACCCGAGAAATGTTCAACTTGTAAGAATTATGCAATGGATACACCAACACGTGCACTAATTGAAAAAATATCTGAGGGTATATGTATATGTATACTAATCTCACCTACTGATAATATTTGATAAATATATACATACATGTGTATAAAGTAATATATATAAATATGGAACCGTCCGTTTCACATTTTTATGTTACTACTGGGCAAAAGCTACAGTCATATAGATATGCAAGTACAAGAGTGTACACGGTATACTGTAATACATCTTACTCTCTCTCAGTATGGCAATGAGATCTGCTATGTCAAACACTTTGCACACTCTGTACAGTTGGTAAGACATCTTTGAGGATGCCAGGTCTATTCTGACAAACCGTGACAAGACGTCCTGAAGGAGGACCGAGTAAAACAGCGAGTTTGGTTTGACAAACCCCTCCCTAAAATGGAAAACAGAGTATGGGTAATGATCCCATATCTAAGGGTAGACGACTGCTATATAGCATACAAGAGTAGATAACTACTATATAGTCTTCAAGGGTAGATAACTGTTATATCATATAGAAGGGTAGATAACCACTATATATTACACAAAGTAGATAACTACTATATACATGTAATATACAAAGGTAGATAACTACTAGGTTATATACAATAGTAGATAACTACTATAGAGTATATAAGGGTAGATAACTACTATATACATGTAACATACAAGGGCAGGTAACTACTTATAGTATTCAAGAATAGGTAACTGCTATATAATATACAAGGACAGATAACTGCTATATAGTATAAAGTACAAGGGCAGATAACTACTGTATAACATGCATGGGTAGGTACTTCTAAATAGCACACTATATTTTAAGTAATGATAGTAGACCCACCAGAGTCTGATGAAGTCGGCCATCTTAGTACTATCCTCTTCTGTAGAACTGGGCAGAGTTTTACTCTCATTCAGTGTAGAGGGGCTTGTATATCTCCAAGGTTGTATGAAGGTCAACCAAGTCTCCAAGATTGGCCTAAAAGAGGTATCTAGAGGCCACTTTTCAATGGCGTGTTTGAGAAAACCGTAGAGAGGTTTCTGTACATAGCGGGGGAGGAGATTCCTGGAAATAAACCCAAAAATATACTTTCTACTGTGCAGGCCATGAACATACAGATATCTCAGTGTACAGTATACAATGATTGGTCAATGTACAGTATCCAATGATTGGTCAATGTACAGTATACAATGATTGGTCAATGTACAGTATACAATGGTTGGTCAATGTACAGTATACAATGATTGATCAGTGTACAGTGTACAATGATTGGTCAATGTACAGAACACAATGATTGAAACGCAGAGATTCATTGACAATAGAAACAGAGACATTTCCCACATCTGGTAAAGAGAGAGTACAGGGGTACATGTAGATATAGAGAGAGTACAGGGTACATGTAGATATAGAGAGAGTACAGGGGTACATGTAGATATAGAGATAGTACAGGGGTACATGTAGATATAGAGATAGTACAGGGGTACACGTAGATATAGAGATAGTACAGGGGTACATGTAGATATAGAGATAGTACAGGGGTACATGTAGATATAGAGATAGTACAGGGGTACACGTAGATATAGAGAGAGTACAGGGGTACACGTAGATATAGAGAGAGTACAGGGTACATGTAGATATAGAGAGAGTACAGGGGTACATGTAGATATAGAGAGAGTACAGGGTACATGTAGATATAGAGAGAGTACAGGGGTACATGTAGATATAGAGATAGTACAGGGGTACATGTAGATATAGAGATAGTACAGGGGTACACGTAGATATAGAGAGAGTACAGGGGTACACGTAGATATAGAGAGAGTACAGGGGTACACGTAGATATTTAGAGAGAGGCTTACCTCTTGGTAGCCCCAAGGACCGTATGAGGGTTCTGCTGATGGCTCGGTAGCACGCTGCCTTCACACGTGTTGACAAATGAGTGCAGGTGTTTGATCACCATCCTTACTAACATGATGAGGTCATGGCTGGGCAAGCTGTCCCCGGGCTACAACAAACAGGTCACATGATCTGACGAGTTAGAACAGGTCGAGGCTAAAGCATGACGTACACAAAGTAGTACTGCATGTAAGACGGGGCGATTGGGGGAGGGGAATTATAGACAAGCATCTGAATGCAACTATATGATAATTTGCAAAGGGTCGGGTTCAACTCGGTCATCGCACGCTATGATGGATCTGTGGTGCTAGAACACAGTTAGAGTTGAAAGAAAGTATCCATCATCACATGTAATAGCAGAATCTCACAGCCGCTTGGGAGTTAAATTCTAAAAATGGTATATTAGTCTGAATGGACCACTATCCTTCAAGAGCTTACATGTACCTAGACTACAACTAGACAAATGCCGTGTATTTCCATCAGACTGGAGATTGTAAAAGAAAGCCACCCAACTGAGGTCAAGGCCAAGGGAGCCGGCACTGCACAATTATAGATTATTTGTTGAAATTGAACACATGAGAACAAACTCAACATGTGTACAGAGATAGTACCATGTGTACAGAGATAGTACTATGTGTACAGAGATAGTACTATGTGTACAGAGATAGTACCATGTGTACAGAGGTAGTACCATGTGTACAGAGATAGTACCATGTGTACAGAGATAGTACTATGTGTACAGAGATAGTACCATGTGTACAGAGGTAGTACCATGTGTACAGAGATAGTACCATGTGTACAGAGGTAGTACCATGTGTACAGAGATAGTGCCATGTGTACAGAGATAGTACCATGTGTACAGAGGTAGTACCATGTGTACAGAGATAGTACTATGTGTACAGAGATAGTACCATGTGTACAGAGAGAGTACCATGTGTACAGAGATAGTACCATGTGTACAGAGGTAGTACCATGTGTACAGAGATAGTACCATGTGTACAGAGGTAGTACCATGTGCACAGAGACAGTACCATGTGTACAGAGGTAGTACCATGTGTACAGATATATTAGTCAGTGATCAGCCGTACACTACATACTTGATACAGATAGCGGGAGATGAATACACTAGTACAGTCACACTACATACACACAGTTACAATACAATACATGTACATGTATATCAACTACAATATTATTAAAACAATGAAGCAATTACACAATCATGTAGTTACAATAGAAAGAGTATACATTATATTATTTTAAACATCCATTGCAGGTGTAAAACTTTGGCATGAACTAAAGAATATGTTTATTTCTATAACGAGACCAACAATTTGAGGACTTCTAAAGACAAACTTTATCACTGTATTTCATTGATTTAATTTATCAAAATGAATTGGGGTTTACATGAAACTGGAAAGTGTGTTCACTAAAACCAAGTTACAGTAAAAACAAACCGTGCAAGAAATACCAGTATAGGAGGGACAGGCATGCCTTCAGTTCATACTTACAGGATAGAGCATGTCAATGAGGGACGTACCCGAAAGCTCTCCACTAGTTGATGGACTAGCAGATGGGAATCCAGGCTATGCATATTAAGAAATAGTTGAATAAATCTCAGAATAAAAATTCAAGTTTTTATAGTTAACCTCCAAAACAGTACAACTGGTGAAGTCTCAGTATTATCATACATCCTGTCCATGTATGTCAAGTCAAAGTAAAAAGTCAAGTCAAAGTCATGATTTATTAAGTCAGAATCTGAAGGTCAAGTAACAAGTCTTTGGTCACCTACAATAACAGATCTACAGTATAACTGATTAGAGGGAGATGTGTACGAGTGTGTACGTACACGTGTAGGTACATAGTACACACTACTAACATTCATGTAATCACATATACATACACATCACTAACGTATACACATGTGTACCTGAGGAATATGATTTCTGGGTTAAGTACACATAGACATACAAGTCATGGAAAGTATGTATGCCTGTAATTAAAGAGTGAATGACATTGATGTACGTCTCTCATGTGTATATGGACTTACAGAAGTGCTCAGTCTAAATGAAGCTTGTGTGGGCAAGTCTAGACACGTTTGACCCATCCATAACTCTGCTAGTATCTGTAATATACAGGAGGGTGTAATATACAAGAAGGTGTAATATACAAGAAGGTGTAACATACAGGGAGATGTAATATACAGGAAGGTCGTGGAATCAGTGTAGATGGCATTGGATACATATACAACATATACATGTATGTACATGTATTTAGTACATGTACATACATGTACGAGTATATGTATTCAATGCCATCTACACTGATATAGTGTATATACTGTAGGTTAGCGTATTATCAATGTTACATGTACAATGTAGGTCTACAGTGTCCTGAATGAAATAATAAAGTTTGCATGTTAGAAATTCAAACATTTGTTAACTGGTGGCAATGTTTCATGTAGACCTTGTTAATCGACCAATCATATGGTAGAAAAATCAGCATAGACCAAGTTGAACTGGGGCACTGATACGCCGGCATGGTAATATAGTACTATTATTATTACATATATATCGTATTATATATACGTACATTGTACATGTAGTATTAAATACATGTACTGCTCTCATAATAAACCTTCAACTAGTACCAAGTACCAGTGTGTGTTACTCTACAATTACAAATGCTTGTGGTAAGAGTCAATAGCAAACAGCTAGTACTTTATGCATGTGAATACACTGATCAGTGAGGTGTAGGAAGATTACCTGAACAATCCTTTCTGATCTCCACATGACCTCTCCATCAACACTGCCATCACCGCTAGTCTGCTGAGTGCTTAGAGATCGAGAGAACTGAGTTGGAGTCTGCTTGAGGAGACCGAGACCCAGTCTCCGACCATGTGGAGTAGTAGCTCTGTATAACCGTATAGTACAGTAGTATATATGTATACTATGTGTGGTAGTAGCTCTGTATAACCGTATAGTACAGTAGTATATATGTATACTATGTGTAGTAGTAGCTCTGTATAACCGTATAGTACAGTAGTATATATGTATACTATGTGTGGTAGTAACTCTGTATAACCGTATAGTACAGTAGTATATATGTATACTATGTGTAGTAGTAGCTCTGTATAACCGTTTAGTACAGTAGTATTTATGTATACTATGTGTAGTAGTAGCTCTGTATAACCGTTTAGTACAGTGATATATATGTATACTATGTGTAGTAGTAGCTCTGTATAACCGTATAGTACAGTAGTATATATGTATACTATGTGTAGTAGTAGCTCTGTATAACCGCATAGTACAGTGATATATATGTATACTATGTGTAGTAGTAGCTCTGTATAACCGTATAGTACAGTAGTATATATGTATACTATGTGTAGTAGTAGCTCTGTATAACCGTATAGTACAGTGATATATATGTATACTATGTGTAGTAGTAGCTCTGTATAGCCGTATAGTACAGTAGTATATATGTATACTATGTGTAGTAGTAGCTCTGTATAACCGTATAGTACAGTAGTATATATGTATACTATGTGTAGTAGTAGCTCTGTATAACCGTATAGTACAGTAGTATATATGTATACTATGTGTAGTAGTAACTCTGTATAGCCGTATAGTACAGTAGTATATATGTACACTATGTGTAGTAGTAACTCTGTATAACCGTATAGTACAGTAGTATAATATTACAAGAGATTTGAAAGCAAATTTGAGTGAAAGTTGCCTTAGTATGTTAGCATCTTGTAGACTGAGTACCTGGGTGTATTGTGAGACTGCGGGTGTTTGATTGTTATAGGGAGGTTAGGGGCAGCTTCAGGTATGCCAGTCTTTGGAAAGAAGAACTGTAGGTAGTCGTCCAACAAAGTGGGATACAGCCAATCAGAGGGCTCCATGTAAAGCTCCTGTGTCTGTTAGATAAATATGCATACTAGTACCTTGACTATATAACTACGAGTTAGTTGTAGATGCGGTACCTTAATTTAAATACAGCAAAGCTATGAACACACTACATAGAGTGTAGTGATACACATGAACAATGTGGAAACAGTACAAAGACAGCTAATAAATGTATCAACATACAAGTAAACTACACACAAATGAACAAATATACTATAAACTGTACATATGCATGCGTAGTATGCATGTATGTATGCATGCTATGCATACTGAAAGTATGTATACCATACATTGTATGTAAATATGTATGTACACTATATACTGTATGTATGTATGTACATGTACGTATGTATGTAGTGTACGTATGTATGTAATGTACGTATGTATGTAGTGTACGTATGTATGTAATGTACGTATGTATGTAGTGTACGTATGTATGTAATGTACGTATGTATGTACATGTACGCATGTATGTAATGTACGTATGTATGTAATGTACGTATGTATGTACATGTACATTGAATGTATACTATACATTACATGTACGTATGTATGTAATGTATAGCATGCTAAGTACCTTTGTGGAAGAGCTAACCATCTTGTAGGCAAATATGAAAAAGTAGTACTCAAACGCATCTACAAAACATCAACATACATATGCCATGGTAGGATAACTCCAATACTGAATGTCTACATTATGATGATAGTTTATGCAGGGAATTTTAAATTAGCCAATCTTTAACTATCATATAACTAAAGACCAAACGGTTTACGGTCTACGGTTTACGGTCTGCGGTCTGCCATCCTCCAACCAGATTTGGGGTCGAAAATCGGGACGATTCATATATGTTGCAATGCTGCCGGTCAGGATCTCGGCCCCGGGTGGCGCTAGGACATTGGGACCGGGTTCCCCTGCATCGCTGCCGGGGTGGGTCCCTAGCCTTAGGCCCTCGGACCCGACCTAGGACGGGGTGGGTGCTCGACCCACCCCACCCGCCAAATAAGTGTTGGAACTCAGGCTATGCTTGCAGCGGAGATCCTCTTGGACCCTTGATTTATATATAATACAATGCTGCCGGTGAGGAACTCCGTTCCGGGTGGTGCTAGGACCTTGGGATCGGGTCCCCAAGCATCACTGCCGGGGCGTGGCCGTAGCCTTAGGCCCTCAGTCCTGACCAAGGGCGGGGTGGGTACCCGACCCACCCCACCCGACACATTGGAACTCAGGCTACAGACTTGGAGTTGTCTTCTTAATGCAAGGGAAGGCAACTCCTCATGGGATAACTGTATGTGCATGACCACAGCACATGAACACAAGCCATTATTACACGCGAGCGAAGCGAGCAACAAATGTAGTGAGACTTGCGTCGCAGACCAAGCACGAAGTGCTTGTAGATATCTATTTATGTACTATTACAAGTGTTACATGTGTTAATATAACTCCAATACATACGGAGTAAGAGCAATGGTAAGATAACTCCAATACATACCGAGTAAGAGCAATGGTAAGATAACTCCAATACATACCGAGTAAGAGCAATGGTAAGATAACTCTAATACATACCGAGTAAGAGCAATGGCTGCTGTGACTGTGCTGAAAGTTTGAACTTCTCATTGTATAACTCCGGTAATGGAAGACCTTCCTCTATTTTCTTCTTAGTTGCTTCCTGTTTATTAGAGTATTGAGAGTATAAACACATTTAGCTAATCTTGTAAATGTAGGCCTATATGAACACACCAGAAACTATTCAGGGTAAGTATATCAGTAAAGCACTCTCCAAACCAGTGGCACTCTGATAGAAACATTCCAATTCTAATAACAGTAAATTCTATAACCTCATATACAGCAACAATGTATGTCACCAGCTGTTGTTCACTTACTAACTCAGTGCTGAGTAGTTAATAAAATGGTGCAGCACAATCAACCACCAAAGGTTTGTATTTTATACCAAACTCTTTATAAGCAGAGACGAGTGGTGGCAACTCTAATTGAGCAATAGTGTGAACATGAGTCAATTCTCTGGTAAGAGTCATCATTAATATGTACTAATCAACAGTGTTAACATATACATGTATATGGAGAGAGGGAGGCTGCTGACATACATATGTGTGTATACATATATGGAGAGAGAGGCTGCTGACATACTGGTGTAAAACTGTACGGGAATTCAAACACTGCCTGCTCCGCCATCAGTTTATATATGACATGAGTGAACAGGGGGCCTTTAGGGTGGAGGAGAGCCAGTACTGCATCGCTGTCTCTTCTAGACCTGAGCTTGTGAGTGGTCTCTATCATCCACCCAGGTGGATACTGTCCAAACCCAAATATCTTCTGTATGAGGATTGGGAAATGATGCTGCAAGCTCTACAATGGTTGCATGACCTATTAGACAAACTACTCTATGTACATACACTAATAACAAAGTAACAGCAACAAAGCGGGCTTGTCATGTAGGCAGAATGTACCTATCCGGTCGCATATTCTTGTGACACCAACGCCTTGCGATGTTTTACATCATCATTGCAATCTGATAGAACCCAAACCCAAACCCCTACAATAAGCATACTTATAAGCATACACGCTGTGAGAGCATTTGAAAGATGCATAGCTGTGTAGGAATCTAGACACAGTAGAGCTCACAACAGATACAAATCTTGGAAGAAAAAAAACTCGATAAAATTGCAGAAAAGATCCGGAGTGGACTAAACAGCTGGATACTTACGTGGATATTGGGACTGTTGGAGAAGATGGAGGTTAGAGCCTGACACTTCTCATAGATTGTTGGTTTGAGTAAGGCCTGCTCTACTGAACCTGAGATTATTGGAGTTGATGTCGGTGGAGTATGTATGTGTTGATTCTTCACATCTGGTGTCATCTATAAAAAGGCACCACATAGAGATAGACAGACAGACGCATTTGTAATGAGATAACAGCTTATTCATTTGCATTGGACGGCCACAAATAGAAATGGGAAGATTAAATTTAGCCCAAAGTAGAGTTGATAACCATACCATCAACGAACGTGCTTCCTGGTGTCGCAGGGCTATGTTGTGACTCGGTCAGAGTAGGTCTACAGGTGGTCTAACCTATTATGTTCTGCACTGACGCACACTTTACGAACAATAACATTCTGCTACAGCATATAGCAAAGCATTTTTGAAATTTTATTGCTTAGCGGTGCTATTTACATATAGGGCTATGGTATTGATATTGGTATGTCTGCATGACTTTTTTCTCCGCTACTTTACCGATATCCTGGCTATAACACTTAGGTAGGCCTATCTTGTTAGTCATTCCCGGAACTATTCACTGTAGGCTACTTTACATGGGATTAGGCCTTTGCCGTTTTGTACATCCCCATCTGAGACTCGTACCTAAACTATGCAGCCCAACCCCTCCCCACAGTTAGGTACTGCTTCTGCTAGCCCTAGCTATCAATATCGCACCAACACCTCTAGGTCTTGTGCTAACTCCGAGACTATGAAGACACCTTCAGGCCTGAGGAATCCCTCCAGTCAACACATTTTATATCGTTCTTTGTCGGGTGTGTGGGTTCCCTCTTGCTTGACCAGCCGGTTCTGGCTCCTTCTCCCTTTGTACTTTGAACTGTATGTTGTACGACTGCATCTTAGCTACTCGGCCGGACACAACAAACCTACTGAGTAGCCTACAGTTGTAACTGCCCTGTCACAGTAGACTAATCCTTGATTTATAAAAGTTAAGTACAAAAACAAAGGTTACCAGATAGATACTAATAGTAATAGTTATAGTTAGTATGCCATGTTGCTATATTATTATTATATTATACAGTTAGTATATAATTATTAAATATACTAAATATATAGGCCCAAGTATATAATAATATACTTCACTATTTATGATATACTATATTTACACCATAGGTGTGTAATTGTATTGCTACGTTCAGTGTGATGTCAAGTTTCATGCTAACATAAAAAAAGAGATAAATAAAAATAAGATAGATAGATTTGACTAGCCATTAGGCCTAGATAGATTTGATTGATAAGCCACATTGAAATTTTAAATGATTTAAAATTTTCACTAACAAACCTGAGCTGATCCAAACGGCACAGCGTTAGGCGAATTAGCATCGTAGAAAATGTCATTTGGTCCTTCTTTCTTGATCCTTGTAGTATTTAAATTCAATGAATAGCTTGCCATATTTTGAGAACCTATAAACACATGGGTTTTAGGACTTGAATTTTATTTAAATTACTTTTTTCACTCAAAAGTTCGACCATGACATAGCCGATAACCTAGGTTCCGAATTAGATGATTTTCTGCAACGGGCAAAATAACCTTCGATTACTCTTCTCAAAAAAATACCGTGAGCTAAGCATTGGGGAAGCAAATCCAAAGTTTGTCGTTGGTCGAGCAGTGTGGTCACCAAGAAAAGGCAGCACAACTCCAAATTATAGCACATACCTAACCAAGAATTTGTTGTACGTGGTAGTTAATGTATTTGCTTTTACTCTTTCATCTTTCATGCAATATGTACATTGTATTTAAAAAAAAATTGAGACTGTGTTTGCAGGTGCTGCGCATGCCTCGAAACTGCATGAAAATCGACAGAATTACTGGATCAGCTGGTAGATCTACATAGTAAGATCTTACATCTACTTCTACACAGTGGTCAAAGTTGGGGGGTCTTTGGGGGTCTCAGTCCCCCCACCATAAGTTTCAGGGGGTCTCTCAGACTGATAGACCCCCTGAAGATTGCTATTATAATAATACAAATTGGACCATATTTTATCTTAAGATCTTGGACCATATTTCAACCTGAAGTTCTTGCATTTTGCACTATTTCGGTGTCTAATTTTGATAAAGTTTCCAATTTCCGGGATGGCGCTCAGGCGCCCCTCCCCGCCAGCACGCGCCGTTCGGGTGCTTTGTGCCCTCAAGTGATTATGTCTGCTACCCTAGAGACCCCCCACCTCGTTTCTTAGACTTTGACCACTGCTTCTACATGTATTATTGCAACATGTAATTCAGATAGTCTACAACTAAGACCGGCTAATAAAATATTTATAGTCAACTGCTCAAAGTAAACTGAAAAGTTTTTTATTGCCATAATTATTAACATACCGATTTATGCACCCTATAATTGTGTTTTATCAATGATCAGTTGTTTAAACATAACGACCTCTTCCATGTGCCACAGATGAGAAAGCTGGCCACTACCACTCAGTCCTCTATTGGAGTGTTCACAATTCTACATGTAAAGGTACTTTTCACCTCCCTTGAAATGAAGGAAAATCCTGCAGTTTAGGTTGTGGTGTGGTGGGGGGGGGGGGGGTATTCTCAGAGCCTGGAAAGTGGTCTTTTACAATGCCATGTACAGTGTACAGACACGTAATTACAGACCAGCTAGGGTAAAGAAAGATACAAACAGGATAAAAAACAGTGCAATGCATACAATTACAGCTGGTCCATGTTACTGGCAGTAGATACATACTCACAAGGTACTTTTACGTGTATGTAGAGATTGGGCTATTACATCTAAAATAAGTACATGACTTGTATAATAGTAACAGTAACCATAGTAACACTGTAACAATGGAATTAATATAATATAATATACACAGCTACACACTACAAACACTAAACATAGTTTGTGGAGATTATTAGATACATATAATTTATTTATATTGGACAAGCACATCCAACAAAATAAAACAGCCATCTTCCGATAACAGTAATTAACACACTTATCAGTTATCAGTTATAGTAAAGTAATCAGAGATTGTACAAAACCATGTATCTGCAGCTAATGGCTATTATTCAGCTAATATTCGAGCCTTATTCCAAACACTAAAACTAGTGGTTGGGCTTGGTTGACCAACTCTCTAAATAAATAGACATAGCTTTGCTTACGAACTGAGCAAAATTAGACTGAGCTCCTATGGCCAATCAAATGAAAAGTTAGAGATAGATTTACTAATTATAGACATTGATATTCAATAAACCGAATAATATAATTTAGCTCAAGCTGCTCATAAACAGTAATTAAATGAGACTAGTGATTTGAATACAATGTGATAAAGATACATTGGGACTAAGAATTCTTAGTAGGAAAACATTAGAGTTGATGCTACACACAAGTCATAAATAACTAAAGAATAAATTCACTTAGCAGAGTTTAGCACACGGAGAAGCAGTGTAATAGCAGATTACATTTATATGGTAGTATGATACTAATCATATTCTCTCACTATAGTACAAGTTGCTGGAGTAAGACTATTGAGTAGTACATGGAGTAGTATACAGTAATATAGCAGTAGAGTGTCGTCTAGTAGTTGGTGGTGCCACTGCTTGGATCTGATTGGTAGTTAGGCTGGTTGCCTTGACTACCAGTAGGTGCATCAAATGTTTGGGTATCACTGTTGGGTTCCTTGTGCCAGCTAGTCTCCTTGTATAGGAACCACAAGCTAGCAAGCCATACCAGAAAGTTGAGGAAACCAAACAACTGGAAAAAGAGTTGAAACATCAACCAGGTGATACATAGGCTGCTAATGAAACAAGTCGACAGTCCACTGGACTACATCATATCAATATCTCTTGTGACACAATGAGCAATACAAGTATCACAGTTATGGTGATGACTATACTTTAGGGAATTGTCTTCCCACAGCTTGTAATGTGCCAAGAGGAAGCAACCCCAAAGCATTAGAGACCTACTAACATACCATTATATACATGTACACCAGTCTTCTACGAAATAGGAGAGATGTGCTAAGATCACATTTTAATTGGCCAATGCTAGTGGTAGCAAGCCAATTGATTCGCAATAGTTACTCCCTTAAAAAACCCAATAAACAGTCAAATACCAGATTCTCAGGTCCTCCATTTATAGAGCGGGTCTGTTTAGTGTAATAAACACATTCAGCGACTTAGAATAGGCTGGCCTGGGTACTACACCCCCCTACCACACCTACAGATATAAGCTATAAGCATCATACTGTATAATATTACATGTATGTAGGCCAACATACCACTGAGACTACGAGAGTAGCGTGGTTACCAGCCTGCCCAGCAGCACACTTCGCATTAGCAGCACCGCAGTAAAGACCACCGGATAAATCATCTAGAATCTGAGAGGGGTCCATAGTCTTCCCCATATTAGCGAGTCTGTCAGCCCACGCACAGCTGGCTATGAACCATAGAGCACTCCATATAGCTGTGAATATGAAGTCCTGAAATACAATACAATACAACAGTATAATACATGTATGTATGTCACAATACAACAGTATAACATTATTCCTACAGCTACATATAAGTGATACAAAGTTATGTAATGTAATACTTCTTATGAAAATGAAATATATTGCCTGGCCAGATGCCAATGGTCCCACTGCAATATACTGACACTAGACTACAGGTAGGTGTAACTTGATGAAACTTTTCATAGTATAAGCTAGAGGTTTAATGAAAATCACGACATGAGAAGTTGTCTTCTCTGTCACACAAGACATCCAACATAATAACTGCAATGACAGACAGCATATACCATAGGTAATAGACAATGTTAAACTGTAATAGTGAACATGAGTGTCATGTAAGGAGCATTGGAGCTGTGGACATCTAGTGCCAACAGCTGGTGCCAAGTATTTCCTGACTAACATCAGTGATAGATTGGTCACCATGTGCTACAAGGTGTAAGCAGCTATGCATGTATACATGAGAGACTAATAGCTATGCATGTATAGTTCAGGAGAGACTAATAGCTATGCATGTATACTTCAGGAGAGATTAGACTGAGGGAAGGAGTGGTGGTAGTTGGTGACTACAAAGAGAATTTAGACTAAGAGTCAAAGCTCTACCTCTATAACTGTTACTATACAATCATGCTGGTATTGGCGTAGTAACTCAACAATACCCAGTACTACACTACTACATGCACATGTCGTGTGCATATGCTGGTGTACATTATACACAACATAGCATAGTGTTGGCCTTTACACTATAACACACACTTAGTACATGTTATTACTAAATACTACAGTTGGCCTGCTCATATATTATAATAGCAGGTATCAGCACACCCTAATGTAGTACATTAGACTACTTGTAGTGGAAAACTACTAGATACTCACCGCTGTGGCTGCCTTGCTGCCGTTCTCAAACACTCCACTGAATACAATGTAAGCGATGACAAATCCAATACATCCCAGGAAACTCATCACTCCGATAAAACAGAAGAACTGGGCAGCTGCGGCAAAACTAATGTGCTCAAACGGTGTTTGTTCTGATTGCTCGCTGGCACAGAATGGAGCAAGTACCTTTGTGTTAGCTAACCTGAAATAAAACAGTAACATTAACAGTGGTCAACAGTGTTCAACGGTTGCCAACAGTGGTCAACAGATAATTAGAATTTCTCGCTGCAAGAAAATTCCCACATCTCTAACAAAGCAACTGGTACTGTAATTTGAGATTTAGAAAGACCGTCAGCATTGGTGATTACTTGTAACACAGTGAAAATGGCCCCATACCTTTCTGGGCCCACCAATACATACCATTCTGGGTCCACAAATACAAACTGATTGGAATCAAAGAATGGTGTAGAGAAACGCTCAGGCCAATGCACAATTATAAGCCTATAGCTTATGATAGCAGCTAATATTGTCTAAGTTTGTAGTAAAAATAATTATGTATAGTATAGTTACCTAAACGGATATTTATACTTTATCTCAACATTACTTGTAGTATTCGACTTCCCGTAACAAGACACGCTCAGTGACACCATTGCTCCAGTGCATATAGTTGCAAAAGCAAATATTGCTAGAACCTAGAAAAATAATGTTTTACATTATAAAACATGGTAGCTTTCTTCTCTATTAATGAAAGAGAATACATGTCACAGACCGTATTTTGACCTAGGCCTACATGTTTGGTCAACATTCATGTAGGTCATCATTCAGAGGTCATCAGTATTTCCTACATGTTAGGGTTAATAATACATGTATATAAGATATTGACCTAGACAGCAACACCAAACCCCATCCCTTTTATAATGCTATATTTTTTACTACCTCCTCTAGATCATCCAGTACCAAAGGAAATTTAAACCTCCAAGATGCCGAATTGAATCGAGATCTAGTAGTTTTCAAGTTTTCTAATTTTAGATACATGTAATATTATAATATTTTTGTAACATTTCAATTTTATCTGTTCATGGTAGAGAAATGAAATAAATCAACTCTAATCATTGATACCTCACTTTATTATACAAACTCGATTCTTCTCATTCACTCACTTCCCATGGTACACGGAGAGAAGAAAGGAAGGGGTTTCAGTGATTACATGCAAGGGGGTCGCTATAATTGAAACTATATTGGTACTAACTAACTACTACACACATGGTCACCTACTAACTACTACAGATGGTGACTGACTAACTACTACACACATGATCACCTACTAACTACTACACACATGATCACCTACTAACTACTACACACATGGTCACCTACTAACTAGATACTACAGATGGTGACTGACTAACTACTACACACATGATCACCTACTAACTACTACACACATGATCACCTACTAACTAGGTACTACAGATGGTGACTGACTAACTACTACACACATGGTCACCTACTAACTACTACACACATGATCACCTACTAACTACTACACACATGATCACCTACTAACTACTACACACATGGTCACCTACTAACTAGATACTACAGATGGTGACTGACTAACTACTACACACATGGTCACCTACTAACTACTACACACATGATCACCTACTAACTACTACACACATGGTCACCTACTAACTACTACACACATGATCACCTACTAACTACTACACACATGGTCACCTACTAATTACTACACACATGATCACCTACTAACTAGGTACTACAGATGGTGACTGACTAACTACTACACACTCGGCTACTTACCAACTGTATCACTCGGATAAAACCTCTCGGCTCTTTCATAATTCTAAAGTTGACCTCGATATTCTATTCAAAGTAGAAAGAAATACAAATTATAGGTATTAGCAAACATTAGCTACGTGGAGGGACGGGACATATTGATTAGGGTGTACTCGTGGTAGGTAGACCATCTAATGGCATTCAAGACAGGTTGTTATGTCTCCCATGCTACAGTTGTGAAATGCATCACATCGAACACTAAATACTTACATCCATGTATATAATTGCACGCCCTTGTCGTGTTCTTCTACTGGCCTATCTGTACTGACTATAGGTCTGGTAGGAGCAATCTGATATTTGTTGTAGTGTCATCTTGACATGCAATCTTGTATTGTTCCATAAAGAATATTCTTGCAATATCCGATGTTCTAAATACTAAGACCCATCAGATAGTATACCTTTCTGCCCTTCCGAGGACTGTTACATATATTCTTATCATTTGGACCTATTCAAGTAAGAGTCAGTTCAGACTCGATTTTGGACTTGGAGTGGAGCATATTTTATGTAAAAAGAGTTCTAGTTTTCTACAGTATATTTTCCAGTGGCTCATTGGCTTCTAACAAAGTAATATTTCCTACTATTTGTTGTTGTTAGCCGCCCTTTGCTTTACGAAGACGATCTTCTTGAGCCATTGCACTAGTCATTGCTAACAGTATAACATACCTGCTTCCTATACTGGTTAGTCTGAGAGCAACCAGGGCTATCAGTTAAAAGTTCCCATGCATAATCGGTAACACACATGTTAAGCTTGGAGCTGCTGGTACCTACACCTTATGGTAGATAACCTACAAGTGTATGCATCTAATGGTCTAACTACAATGTAGGTGTCACAGGCCATAAGTATGCTAGTTGGAAACATCACTACTAACTCTTCACTACTCCTACTATGTCGATACCTACCTTTCATTAGTATTTGACCCCTAGCACTAACGCCAGAGTAGTTTGGTTGGTAATGTCTTACCTGCCTAGTTGGCACTGCACTAGACTAGTTACCCTACTTCTTCTACTGGTACATGCTGTATAGATTCTCCCTCACTACCTAGCTGTATTGTTTTACGTATAACCGGGTGAGTCCAAACAGTTCAGCAGTTAGCCTATCTTCTGACAGACAGTAGGCCCTATTCACAGGCTTCTCTTTTCAAAAAAGGGCAGAGGTGGATCTTTTAACATGCATGTTTGACGGCGACACTATTATTTTTACCTGAACAGATGCAGCAATTGTAGGGTGAAGAGCTTGCTGACGGTTTTGGTCAGAAATGACACAGTCGACGTTTTAACCAAGATAGTGGAAGGTAAGTTTGTGCACTCTGGTAAAAAATTGTGTCCCACCTTCAAAAATGGTTCAAATTAAGCTAGGAATTATGCTACGTAGTGTACAAAGTTGCTATTGCCATTTATATGCCCAGGACTAAATCAGACAGGCTTTTTTTACAATGGCCTTGCATAAACTATCCATTTATAACTTATGTACATGTAAATAAGACTTTATTTCAGCGTACACAATATTCAAGTATCAAGCTGCGCCACTAGTTGAACAGCTATCCAAAAACTCAGTAGGTGGTGGAAAAGTGAATAGCGGAACGTCGAGAATGCCAGATTCGGGATTGGGTGTATTTGGTGGACCCTTTTACCTTCCACTATAATTGATTTGAACTCACACCCTCTGAATTGATGAGCATGTGTGTTTCCACCAACTGCTCCATTTTGACACACAACTGGATACAAGACAGCTTCTAGCTAGCTTACAGTTAATAGTATTCACCAACATCAGTTCATTACTATTATTTATCATTCGTTCATCTATAGCTATACAGTCACGGGCATAAGCTTACAAATTCTACATGCTGGCAGCTAGAGGAAAGGTGTACCCATGGGATAGACAGTAACTTCAGGACAATATCTGCTACACTCTAATCTAACATTTTGCATAATGGATGTCGAGGATAATCAAGCTGTAGCACCTGCGCAAATCCAGCTAAGAGCTCCACCCCCAAGCATAGATCCACCAGGTAATGTGATTTATCTGATCCTGACAAATGGACTGGATGGAGAGCCAGATGACTGAGATACTGAGATGCCAGTTGAATCAATTAACATCCTGATAGAGAGCAGATAAACACCTTAGTATATTCTCTTGGAGAACAAGCCGAAGACATTATTCTATCAAGGGGTATCCCTGAAGACACCCATGATAGTGTCTTGACAGCCTTTGACCAGTACTTCGTGTCCGAACCAACATTATTGTCGAAAGAGCTAAATCTAACGAACTTGTTCAAAATGGAGATGGCATGGACATATTTATAAATAGATTGTACCGCAAGCTGAATATTGTGATTATAGTGCACTACGGGAAGACCTGATCAGAGACAGAATAGTTGCTGGAGTGGATGACGACCAACTCAGGGACAAATTACAGTCCGAACCAGCTCTCACCCTAGCCAACGCAGTAGTAATCAGTAGAAGGTACGATGTCGCTAAGCAGGCAAAGACTATTGTACGTCCTACCACAGGTACAGTGGAAAGCGTGAAATCAGATCACAGCAAACCAAAACCCAACAGTAGCCGAAAGAAGTCAACGTCAAAGCCTGACAACAAAGAACCCGGATGTGGTAGATGCTGGAGTACAACTGATCACAACAAATTAGATTGCCCAGCTAGTAAATCGAAATGCCCATTTTGTGAAAAACTTGGACATTGGGAGAAAGTTTGCAGGAGTAAACCAGCCCAAATAACTGAAATGGCAGAAGATGATATTGATACAGTATTCCCCGGTGAAACAAATGCTCAGGTGCAGAAGGATGAGTCGTGGAAAGTAGAACTAGATGTCAGATTCGCCGGTAAACCGAAACGCACAGCTCAGTTCAAACCAGATTTTGGCACAGAGGTGACGTTATGTGGTATGCAGATGTATCGAGGTGGTCCGAGGAAACTACGACCCCCCAGATAAGATGCTGTTCAGCCCAGGTGGTATACATTTACCTGTTAGAGGTCTAACCGAAGCACAGCTCAGAATTGACAGTCAAACCATTCATGAGAAAATCTATGTGGTAAATAATCAGAACACTAATCTGTTGAGTAAACGGGGATGTGTATTTCTTAGTCTCATACAATGTAATACCAAATATGTACATAATATTTATTCCAATGATGGAAAATCTGTAAAGTCTTACAATGAGTTTTCTGATATAAATTGATAACAATTGGTACTTTTTTCAAAGTTAAAATAATTCGATTTTTCCCCATTATTGAAAAAGGGAGATGCAGTATTAAGCTAGAAACTTTTGCTAGCTACGAAATAGCTAGCTACACGTGAGGTATAAAAGATCACTTGCCATCTGACATTCAACATGCTTAGTTTACACATTATAATGCTAGGCCTATATCCAATAAACCGATCTCATCTATTTACTAATTCTACAAAGACCGCTTGGCATATTATTGTGCATCTTGGCATATTATGGCAAGTGTTATAGCATTGAAACATTTTAAACACTGTATTGACTGCCATTAGTATTGTGAGAAACATACTGAAAGCACACAATATTCATGAACATTTTTGGATGCAAAATTCTCATGCTTGACGGAGCTCCTTGCCATCGTGCGAAAAATGTCACAAATCTCATAAAATCGCAAATCTTTACGGTACCGGAATGGCCTGACAACAACCAGATTTGAAAGCATGTGGATGTTGATGAAAGATAAGGTTTCATTGCATCAACCAAGTGTGGGTGATGGAGATATCACCGAGATACCGACAGACACTGATGGACCAACCAAATATTAATTTTTTTATAATTACCATGTGTTAAGAGCAAAACGTTATTTGAATAATATCGGTAAGACTCATTCTTCAACAAAACATGGCCGTAACTATCTAGGCGGCTCAGGCGGCCCTAGCCGCCTGAACTTTTTGTTAAAAGAAGAAGAAATTAAGCTAATATCGGAAGGCATAGATACCGTGCCCCACATGAAATAGACATACTCTAATGAAAATGATGCTAGTATGTGTATAATGATATTGATGGCTAATTTTCGCGTGAAGCCACTGCTGATTTGATAGCGTAATTGGTAGCGTGCTTGGTCTTCATGCATAGAGACACGAGTTCGAATCCCACTGTGGGACAATCTTTTTTCATTTTAGTAATTCACTCAATTTGTTAGCTATACAGTGACAATACTAATCTCAACTGTAAGATAGGATCACTGCATCTGTAATTCTGTATTCAACAATAGGAAATGCCCTAAGATTGCATGCACAGTGTTCCCACCCATCTCATTTGTTCCACTTCGAACACTGTTCTTCAGGGTTTGGGAACCCTAGAATACCACTCTCCATCTCTATCCATCAACTAAATTTGCACTATTTCCCCTCTTATTAATGTGTGTACATTTTTAGGCCTAAGTCATGTAATGATGTAAAGGACTACAATGGTACGTCATGGCCAAGCCAAACAGAGAAGCACTATTTTGCAGTATACTAATTTGAAGTTTACTATTTGCAGATTACTATGCAACATTTTGTACTTTTGTACCATCACATATAGCTCAAATATGCATCAAAATGGCTGTTTTTGTGTGAATTTTCAAAAACTTTCTTGTGGGAGTTGCCCCACCCTCCTTCTTCCCCCATCCCGCACACACCCTCCCCACACCGCTACTGTTAGCCAGTCCAATTTTGGCCGCCTCAGCTTTTTCAGGAAAGTTACCCCCCTGCAAAATATTATATAAAAAACCTTAGAAATTTATAATTTAGTTTCTTCCTCACAATGTCTAAATTAAGGTGGTATTAAACTTATGCCCGTGACTGTATTATATTATATTTCTACAAACATCGTATGGTCTGATAATAGTCAAACCCTAACGATTATGATAATGATTGCCAGACTGATCAACTAATGTTAATAAAATTCAAATATTAATATACATATACAATGAATGTAATAATGTGAAGTGTAATCTAATGAATAAGAAAGTGTAATCTAATGTGTAAGAATATTATCATTATGATATTTATTCACACATCTCCGATACTTATTGAATTAAATATATTATTAATTTACATATTCATATTGATGTTTGTTAAATAATTAGGATATTTATATTAATATTATTATATTTATATTTATTAATCGACTAATAATATAAAAAGTTAAGATAACAATAATATAATATAATAATTATTTATACACACTGACCAACTAGGACGCATAATGAGTCCACAGACGCATTTTAGAGAAACAATTGCTAGTTGAACGCATGACGCATATTGACTCATTTTGTGGAAGCTGGACGCATATACTCATTTTGTGGAAGCTGAACTCATTTATTTGCTACAGTGAGCTGTGCTTTTAATCCAGCCAATTAATAGCCTATTTGGCTTAGCTTAGGCCTCTAAGCATTGTTTACATTTCTAGAGAGTTGCCATCTTTTATGTCTCAAACATTTTAGTAGACTTCATTCAGCTAAATATTATAGAAAGTTTGTCTGACAATGTAATAGAATACAATATGTAGATAGAAATTCAGGATCCTTTTCATCAATCTAGTCAAATTAGGCCTGGTAGCTCAACTAAGGCTAATAATGATAAAAATACTATAATCTAATGCATCCTACTATTTAAAACATAAAATTATATGCAATTTGATACAAGAGTAAGAGTACAGAAAATCTTTAACATGTCATTTGTACAGACATTTTTCAGCAAAAATCCTGAAAAATTTTCCTTGAACATGTTGGACTCATTTTTATATTTTTTCGACTCACTTTTACAAATTTTGGTTGGTCACCCTGATTTATAATTAATAAAATATGAACGTATTATTTATAGATAATAATATAATTTATTTAATATTCATATTGTTTTTTTCTAGTACAAATAAATTTAATTAATATAATTTAATTTAATAATATAATTATTATTATACTTATACTTACTAATGCAAAATACTTATACTATTAACTACACCTTTAACCAAACTTTGCTATACTCAACTATAACTATTACCAAGGAGTAGGCCTACTCCTTGCTATTACTTAACTATGTATTTACTTATTTAGCCTACTTCAATTTAGAATACAATAGAATATACTTACTCTTAAAACATCCATATTTGTTTTATTACAGCAACTATCGTTTGGTTGTTTTCATAAACACAACTTTAAAGAACTGCACTTTTTCAGGAGGAAAAAACACTTTTTGTGCAGAGAGAAATAAAGTGAGTCACAGTCAGATTTTGTTATCAGTGATCTGTCACCCAATCATCAATGAGCACAATATTATAACGCAGTATGAACTGCGTTGACCGACAACCGTATTTAACACATAGACATTTTTTCCATAATTGCCAACAAGTCAGGATGGCCGAGCGGTCTAAGGCGCTGCGTTCAGGTCGCAGTCTACTCTTGTAGGCGTGGGTTCGAATCCCACTTCTGACAAACATTTTGCCTTTTTCTCTAGAATCTTGCAATACCTTTCATAGTAAACATATCCACTAGGAAAACTGTTGCACGTATGCATGTATAATATGAACACAATGAATATTATGGTTAGAAACTATGCACAATCTTCTCTCACCTAATAAGCCCACATGTTCCTGACTCTTGTACACATGTTTGTAGCTTGCGCTATGAAAATGCTTTGCTCTCCAATAATTTGTAAAGTTTCGCCTGGATAAATTGACATGCACGCATACCTTTTATTCTGATAACCTTGTATAATGAGCTACAGCTACATGTATGTGATCCACCCACATACTACTACATATTATAATAATAATAATGTAAAATGCAGCCTCAATTATGTTCTGGCATTGTGCTCTCTTCTGTTGGTGATTATGTGTACAAAGTGTAGGACAGGATATTCATGAGGTGTAAATGTGTGTATAGACCTAGTGCTTGGAAATAGGAATTATGGAGCCACTGGCTGCTTATAAAGAATTCCCTTGCAATCAGAATCTCCATGTTGTGGTTTGAAAAGTAGAGCAAGATATACATGATTATACATAATATAGTAGGTATGTTAAATTTATATTAGTGAAAGATTAATGTACCAGTCAAATTATTAAATATATTTGGGAGGACGGAATAATGATATGCTGTCGTTAAAAGGTTTAAAAGTAACGGTCATGTAGCCGAGACAATGTGTTGACTACACGAATCAGATAGAAAAAGAATAAATACATGTATAATATGAATAGCAGTACATCTTCATGTTTGTTTACTAGTAGCTAGTAATGAGAGATGATAACAACTGTGATTGTATGCAGCAAAGTTCAAAGGACGGAGTAGTGATATGAGATAATACACTACAGTATTGTATATAGTTCGCTTCATCTCTGACAGGAAGTTCAGTCTTCGACATGGTGGCGGCAAAATGGACATGAACCATGTTGTAGAAAGTGCAGTTCAAAGTCGTCATAACTGAACATCTACAGAAGATAATAATTGTAGAGATAGTAACAGAGTCAACTTCATAGAGAAGACATGACTATGTAGTACGTGTACTACATATAGTGCTACATGTATAGCTAGTCACAGCCTATCAGTAACATTGGTGCAGTGGCTTGGCAAAGTTCCCAACAACCCAGAATTAATCAATCGCATTCTCCCTACACATTTATCATGGCTTCAGTTTCAAGCAACTTTTATTGTGAATTATCTTACTTGGTGACACACTAAAGCTCCACACATACTATCCACTAGTATACATGTAGTACACATCAGTCTTAATAACATACTATTCGCTATTCACTACATACATGTAAGTACATACTATTTAGTACATACATGTAAGTACATACTATTCACTACATACATGTAAGTACATACTATTCACTACATACATGTAAGTACATACTATTCACTACATACATGTAAGTACATACTATTCACTACATACATGTAAGTACATACTATTCACTACATACCTGTAAGTACATACTATTCACTACATACATGTAAGTACATACTATTCACTACATACATGTAAGTACATACTATTCACTACATACATGTAAGTACATACTATTCACTACATACATGTAAGTACATACTATTCACTACATACATGTAAATACATACTATTCACTACATACATGTAAGTACATACTATTCACTACATACATGTAAGTACATACTATTTAGTATACATCTGTCATAAAAACCAGTGGAGCTGCTGAGAACATTTTCATGTCAATACAGATGGTAGACTATACCAGGTCAGGTAATGGTGAGTGACAATAGAGGTCAGGTGGATGATCAGCTGAAAGAACAGGTGGGTGGGCCGGTGAGTGGTCAGGTGAGTAATCCGGTGGGTGAGTGGTCAACCGGTTGGTCAACTGGGTGGTCAAGTGGGTGGTCAAGTGGGTGGTCAGGTAGGTGGTTATATGGGTACAGTATGTACTTACCCTGTAGCATGACTGGCACATAGTGATGGGGATGTCAGGCATTATATGCTTGTAGTAGCGATGGCGGAGTGGGGCAGGCCACTTCTGCACAAACACTTCATTCTTGTTTATCTTTGCCAAGATATCTCTATCCACAGTGACCTGCTGATTGTCGTCTAGTCCAGGCTGTATGTATAAACAATATGTCAGGAGAACATATACATGTAGATCAACATAAGTACATAGCAGTCAAACACGTACTAAATAATATGTTTTATCAAACAGTATCATGTCTTTTCCTTACACACACATAATGCACTTGTGGAACAAGAATATTTGGTTGTACCTGGATGAGTGGTTACCAGGAGAGATTGAATGTCTGGACATTAAATATACAGTTGTGGAATTATGTTCACCACATACAGATTTAGAAGTGTTGTTCTCAGTCACCATGTAAAAATATAAATGGTTTCTAGAAGTGAAATGAAGGTCATGTGCTTTAAAGGCTCGGCTACACGAGAGGCTGATTGTTCTTTTTCGGCCTTCAGAGCCTCGTTCTACAGCAAATCTGCGCACAGTTTGTTCGGCTATGCAAATACCAACATGTTGGTCTTCTCAGTGTTATGTTTCAGTGCGTAGGTACAGCTGAAACTAACATTGACAATTGAATGTCTAAATATTTCTTTGTGTGCAGAACTTCTAGTTTATTGTATATAAATGACAAGCTATAATAGTTAGCTGAACTAGACTAGCAATGTGTGGTTACATGTATCTTGAATACTGACATATTAGTAACTGAACTAAAGTTGGAACTGGCCTGCTTATATACTAGTTGCTATAGAATATTCTAGAATCTGTGATTCAGCAAGTATAAGAATGTTCTAGGCCATTCCAGTAAATCCTATGTAACACTACTGTAAGTAAACAAAAGTATGATTCATTGTCACATCTACCATATAACTAGTGCGTGCTATTATTAGAACATAAAATAAACAATAAATAGTGATAGTACATATCACTCAGGCCATGGCATCACGGGGTGCTATTGTGATTGGTTAAGATTATATACAACGACTCCAATCACATTAATTATTTAAAATAAGGTTTGGTGATTGGCTGGATTTTAATCAAGGCCACTCGTGGACTGGTACCACGCATTGCCTATAGGGCTTTGCCAACGAACAATGAAGTTGATCCACCAAAGCTAGCGGCCTCTCATGTAGCCAGGCTTTAAAGGATTGGTACAGAGTATAGCCTATGTTATAACATAAACAGCAATGATGAGACCACTCACAGTGTAGTCCATGAGTTTAGCTGTGAAAGGGTCATCACTCAAGTTATCAGAAAGGTCCATCATGTCACCGCCTCCTTCCATAGACAGAGATTGGAAATCATTGGTCAGTCTCTCCTGTAACACATTAACATATACTTACATGTAGAGCATAGCGTAGTATGTTAACAAGGACATTCAGAGGTCACACGACTGTATAGTGCATAGAAAAACATGCATATACATACACACATACACATATACATACACATACACACACACATACACATACACATACACATACACATACACATACACATACACATACACATACACATACACATACACATACACATACACATACACATACACATACACATACACATACACATACACATACATATACATAGACACATATACAACTATACTATACAACTATATGATACAACTATACGATACAACTATACGATACAACTATACTAAATTATACCATACATACTATTATACTATCAAATGCCATAATATGTATTATGGAATTTTTATGGCATAAACTAGAGATACTGAGTAATTTATTCGAGCACATGAATACCATAGTCATTTGGATACAGAATACTACTAGTAGAAAACAAACACCTCGCAATGTGTCACCTTTACACTGGACAAACGATGTGACTGTAGGCCTATATACTATATTACAAACAATATCCGCGTACCAACAGACTATAACCTATGTAACGTATAAACATATACATGTACATGTATATTACGATCAGACATTATGTACTCTACTGCGCTATGAACGTAGAAGTTGTGTGCACCTGTTCCAAAATAGGATAGCATCATATAATGTAAGCATGTAGATTACAAACTTACTGAACTAAAAGACTGAAACCATAGGTGTATATTTAGTGTGCCACTATTCTAATAGAGCAAACAAATAAACTAACGAGGCTGATGAGCCTACTCATCTAAACCTACCTTGTCTTCCTTCCCTTCCTTAATAAATATAATATGAAGAGTTACAACAGGTGCTCTTATCGCAGTAGGGATACTTGATTAAGTGCTAACTATTGAAAACTAGTCAGTACATACTCTACTAACCTATGTAAATAATAAAACCACTGATAAAGGATTGCATATATATAGTATATTATACATTATATACATGTAGTAACAGGAGTACAACCCAAAAGTACAACTACATTTACTGCCCAGAATATCTGATATAACATCGACATGCATCATGCAGGTGTATTGACTACTAGTTATAGCAACAGTTCATAGAAGACTCACCTTCCATTCCGAATCTCTGCCTCTCTTTGGCTTAATGTATTCCTGAGCCAGCAACCTCTCAGCCTCCTCATCACTGATGTCTTCAGCCAAGTGAAACTCCACTAGCGGCAGCACCTCTGTATGACATGTACTATATTACATTGTGATGACATTTGGGCTAATCTCCAACTAGACAGCAATGGTGTCATAACTGTCATTGATTGAATAACCATGAAAGAGTCACAGCTTATATGAAGTATGCACATGGTTTTCAGCAGACGACAAAGATTTGTTGAGCTGAGCACAACTTACCAAATGACAAGAACGAATGTACAAAAGGCTGGGTACAAGTGGAGCACACATTGCCAGCAGTGTTCATCAACGGGTTGTTGTTGGAGCAGCGGTAGCACATTGGCAGCAAATCCTAAACAGCCCAACAATAAGGGAAGACAATTCTAAATTCTATGCATTGAGGCAGAAGCTTTCAATGGAATGGAATCGCCACAATTCTTAACATAAAACTTACTCCTATAGACTTACACATTGAATGACTAATCAAGGTTAATAAAATTGTGTTATAAAATGTGATAGGAAACCAACATTAATCCACATTACATTTTATACAGACGGCAGCCAATAGCAGTACCCAATATATCTTGCATGATAATGAGCCAACACAAAGACATAGTACACCTTACATGGCAGAGAACAGTAGCAAGTGTTACATATTCTGGTAGCACAAGAGTTATAAGACAAACAATTCTCTCGTGTAAAGACAATTATTAGTAACTTCAACAAATCTGCTGATGCTCTACTTGTCTATCTTGAATAGGATTATAACCTTACGGTTGGTACCTCTGAGAGAGGAAGCTGAGGCATGCTGACTACTCACCTCATTGTCATGAAACGGCTTACATCTTATAGTTACACTCCCCAAGTCAACGTGATCCTCAAAGTGCTTCGGGATTCTTAAATTCTACAGCGATCAAGTGTTTGATATGCAGCAGAGATCAATGGTATGGCATTAGAGTACACATACATGTATGTGTTGCATGGTAAAGTTGAGATCAGTGGGATTGTACAATGCATAGATATCAGTTAATACAATATAATTATGGTTGATGAATACCTGAAGCTGGTCGTATGCAGCCCTCACAAACTTGAAAGCTCCGAGATTCTTGCCCTGCTTAGCCAGAGCGTAGAGGATATGCACTCTAGAGATACCTGCAGGGGCCTCTGATCTGCCGAGGTTGAGGAGAAGGTAACGACCCATGTTGAAGAGTGTCTCAGGAAGCAGAGAGGTGAAGGGTTCATCCTGGAATAAGAAATTATCACATGTTTACTTTCAGTGTTATAGAAGCACCTGTATGCATTTATTCAACCAGTTACTCTTCTCTCAGTCTACTTACATTATACAACACTACAATATCAGAAATATCAGTATTACATATTAGAGCAGAGCATCTCATCCTTGTGTGCTGATATAGTGTATGAAAAGTGAAACTCTGCGTATTGGAATTGACAACTTTTCATAAGTGTTGGAGATCATTTGTACTCAGTCAACCAGCCAAGTTGTTAGTAAAGAGAAGCTCCACTAAGCATCCTCTCCATCAGGACAAGAAACTGTCACTTAGATACAGAAACACATTATGAGGCAAGTGTAATACTCACTGTATATCTCTGTACTGAGTGGTAGGTGTAATACTCACTGTATATCTCTGTACTGAGTGGTAGGTGTAATAAAGTTCAGCCTTGTGCTGGAATTTGTGGAACTTTCTCAACAAGTCTTCAGATTCATTACCTTCCTTCTCTACAAAAAAGGTGTGATACGACTAACGACACTTCCTTTTCTGTTAAAGTTAAGATACTACTAACATGTCATCCATTGAATATAAAGATGAGCCAGGCTATCCCCATAGACTGAGTCTGATTTACAAAATAGGTACTACCAGAGATGCCAGACTCGAGTTAAAGACTCTCACTCGAGTTAATTCAAGCAACATTTTATGGCTTATTATAAAGACTCGTAACTTGAATACACAGCTGTCAAAAACTTGTAACTTGAATTGTAATTCAATTATGGCTATGATCAAAGACTCTCAACTCACACATAATTATGTTGAAATATTCAATAACTGAGTTTTCATTGGACAGCTGTGAATTGTAATGAATAGAAATAACCACAGCTATAACCACCAACCACAACCACAATTATAAGACATTTTACACTAAAACTGTGATATTTTGCTTTGAAATTTGAACTTCTAACAACTTTTCCTAACAAAATTTCACCATAAGCTAAACAGTAACTCAATAACTCTATAAAAAGACTCGAGTTAAACAAGCAAAGAATTGAATTGAAACTTGCTTGTAGTTAACTTGGATAACTTGACAAAAACTTGAGTTTCTGGGGACATGTAAATATTTAACTCGTAACTTGAAAGTTTTGATCTGTCACTGAAAGAATTTACTTGCAACTTGAAGAGTCACAACTAAGAGTTGGCCATGGAAACTTGAGTTTCCAAAATAAAACTTGCACACACCTCTGGGTACTACTTATGGAAACAGTGAGTATTGAGATGTGGGAGGAACTATAAATGTGGGAGGGGCTCAAGTGGTGGAAGGGGCTACAGAGCTGGTAGGATGAGAGATACTAAAGAGCTGGGAAAAGCTAGAAGGCTGAGGTCAGATAAATACCTCCAGCAAGCTTTAAGCACTGCATAGACAACTTCCAGTAGTAGTAACCAGCATCTGAGAATCTATTCTCTGACACAGCGTTCTCAGTCAGTTGTTCCAGAACATTCACTGCCTCATCCTGCATACCAGCCTCATGGAACGCTGCAACATTGAAGTAGTGATGACAGATGTGTATAGATGAGCTCACAGAATCTATTGCTATCCCGTTGACCAAACATGTGTAATAAAACCAGAAATACTATATAAAAGATAGGATATTGTTATCTACTCAGGTACATGCATACATCATTAAGAAGTATTATATCTAGCATTTGAGATACTATTTACTACAATGGCATTATTGTAGAGTATAGTATGATGTTGGCATTCAATACCTTGTTGGGCCTCCTCAAACTTGTCACTCTCCGCCAGCCACCTGGCATACGGCACGTAGACCTGTGCTTTGAACTCTGGGTGTTTCTTGGCCAGAGCAAACGCTTCCTCCCAGTGACCAGTGTCCACATGGAGCTTGAGCAGTGCCTTGGTGTCTCCCATCTTGGCCAGACACTCGGAGGCAAAACTGTACTTGTCCATTTGTTGCAACCAGACAGCACACCTTGATAGGGCCTCTCTGTCAGCCTTGTCTAGTTTTCTAGCCACGTCAATCATCCTACAGTTATATACACATGCATGTGCATGAACGTTTTACTATACTATACACACTCTGGATAAATGTATAGGGGCCTACGCAACAGTATTGTATACTCTGTATGATACAAAGAAAGTATTGTATATAGAGCAAGGTGAGAACACAGCGACAAAGTGAAACGACTACAAGTACACACATACATGTACAATGAAAGTGAAATCACAATATAAATATCAAACCAGGATATAAAGAAGCACGGACACGGTAAAGATAAACTGATGGTAAATGTACTTATGAGGAAGTGGACTTACATGTCCGCCCACCCATTCTCTCCAATAAGCTCTATAGCCTTCATGTACTCCCCTGCAGATATAAACATCTCTGCTGCAACTCGAGGTTCATTGCTGCTCTTAGCCCACTCTGCCTGCTTACTGATGAGCAGCTTCTTGTCCCCGGGGTCAGCAGACGTTATGTAGTCCTAGAAGATAGACAGTTTATATGCAGTATATAGGTATAATATGTAGTCCTAATTACGAGTGTAGCCTACGTTCACATGTACAGTAGGTAGCATGATTGTAGAAGGTACAGTGAGCCTTTCAACTAGCCTGTCATACCATCTCACTTTAAAATACGAATACAAAGTGAAGGAAAACGATCATGAGCTCGTATTAATGAATGCAATAACATTCATGGTACAAGCTAAAGTGGCATATTATTATAGTGTTGTGTGTGTACATTATAGGTACTGTTGTTGTGTGTATAGGCACAATTGTTGTATATGTAAGTATATGTAAGCACAACTGCTGTATATGTAGGGAAAGTTGCTGTATGTGTAAGTGCAGCTGTTGTATTTGTATATACAGTTGCTGTAAGTATGAGTACAATTGTTGTATGTGTAGGTATACCATTAAGCTACCAACCTTGGCATACTCAAACATTCTCAAGTCTGTAAACATGTTCATGGCTTTTTGGTCCTGATTGGCTCTCTTGTACAGTTTGGCTGCATCCTGAAACTTGGACTGGTAGGCGTAGACATCTGCCAGGAACACCTGCATGTCTCCCTCCCCTCTCTTTCTCCGCTCCTATATATCCACATTCCAACGAATAACTTGATATAGTGAATGATTTTGTGACACTAATAATTCCTTAAAAACATGTGGGTACACCGATGTGTGGCACATGCAAACATGTACATATACAATTAATCTCACAGCTAGCAAATTCATCTACTAGAAATGATTGAAAAAGATCAATGCAGTGATTGGCCAGTTACCATATTGAGTCAATCCTCGATCAAACCTACTCCTACATGTACATTTGTATCTGCTGCTACAAACCTCAATGGAGTGGATGAGTTCTAAATATTTGAGATTCTTGGTTCTGATGAACGACTTCCTGGATATCTCAAACTCAAGTCCCTCGAGTGCCGAGTGAGCCAGTGCATCCCAGTCTCCTTCAGTCACGCCGAGACATGCCACTGCATAAGCTTCTCTGTGTAAAAGAGTCAGAATACATAATAGAATACATGAGCTGTTTTTGCTGAGAAAGATTAAAAACATTGCTAGGGGCAATAACAAAAGAAATTGTGACAAAGTTAAATGTCGTTTCTGAATAGGGTTAATCTGGTTCAGATTCTTTAAAAATTATAGAGAAGAGATTTCACCCTGCTTTAGTCTTCTCGATGGATCAGGATTATCTCAAATCTTTCCACTTTGGAACCGAACATTATACATAATGATTGATACTAGTTAGTAGTCACTGATTACTAGTTACTGGCTACTGATAACTGACTATCAGCAACTGACTATCAGCAACTGACTATCAGCAACTGACTATCAGCAACTGACTGCTAGCTACTAACTACTAAGAGCTGCTGACTACTAGTTATAGATTACTAGGAAGCAGTAAAACTAATAATATCTTACCTGAACATTTTCTTCTCCAAGTACTGGTACATCTGGGCTGACTGAGGTACATCTACCCCTGACATAGTGTATACGTTCAGACAGAATATCTTTGAGCCCATGAATCCAACAACAAAACCCTGTGTAAAGGAATAGAAAACAGTCTTTCAGTGGAGCTATAATATTTACATGTACAATTGTACATTACGTCAATATCTACATGTAGCAGCTCCCGATTCTTGGCAGTTTGGAGTTGTCCTGCTATCAACTCAAAATATTGAGTTCAAAAAGTATAGAGTTATAGTTATAGAGTCATTGGAACTTCTGCTTTGGAGTTACAAAGTCTACATCTGGACAACCACCGACTATATAATAATATTTGAAACTGCTCGTGAAAGGCAAGAAAACTCCAAATTAGTAACCCAGTTTAGTAGAAATCAGATTCCTTTGGAAGAATCATAGATTGCGCAATAATTTCCACTGCTGTGTGTGTATGCATGTATCTATAAATGTATAAGATGTCAGTCTAACACCATCAACTCATAGTCTGTACATTTATCATGCTGTTAGATATGGACTTGGAGACATCCCTGGAGTAAACAGCATCAGATAGACTAGTGAACGCATGAGGTGGGGAAGAGGGATAGATAGGTAGACTAGAGGTCTTTAAAGGTCAGCAGAGGTCAGTAAAAATTGTGATTATATTTTAGTGATGCTACTACAGAGTAAAATTACATCCAAGCTGCTACATGTTAAACTAACATGATCACTGTCAAGGAGGACTCAATTTTTTATCTAGCAGGTGCACACAGGATTTCAGCGTCATCAGCCGTAGATGAAGGAATTAGCTCACAGATATTAAAATCATAATCACAATTGTAATTGAACATAAACATCAGAATATGGGATAGCGGATCCAATTCGATACGGCGGCCTTCCTGATTATAACACATACATGTATATTAATTGAGTGCCGTGATCTCGGTTAAAAGAGGACAGATCAAGAGACCACAGGGCGATGTTAGGACGACCCACTAGGATCCAGCGCACTGCAGAGCAACACAGTGTGCTATATAAATTACAGACTGGGCAATATAAGTAGTCAGAGTTTCTCAGTCGTACATGTAATAAAACACACTAAAGAAAGAGACACCTGCGACCCCAGACTAGATTATGTTAAACTACTCTGAGATCACAGTCTACGACAAGGATAGGGTGCATTACCTCCTTAACTTCTGGCTGTAATAAGGTACACATATTAACAGTATATCAGAGTTGTAAGGGATGGGTAACATCATGTATGCATGTGTCTATTCACCCAATTTATGACTTTTCATAAATTTCACCAGAAAGTAATGGCTTTGTAATTCCAACACCACCAATGCTGTTTGTTACACATTTACCTCAT